>OX439237.1:23944506-25144506 GCA_949319165.1 Sialis lutaria
ATTTATATCAAATATAATATAAAATATTATATCCTGTGAATATTTTGAAATTATATTCAACCTAAATGAATATTTTCAATTAATATTATTTAATTGTACATTAAATTCCTGGATAATTTGATATAAACTACAGGAATATTTTGGCTTCAAGATTTATCATATGAAAAAGGGCTAAGAAATACCGAAAAGAAATACTACCTTATCTATTTTATAAATTCATATTTCAAAACATTAACATACATTGAGTTTCAGGTTTATTTAGTATCAACATTACATTAATATTTGATCTACTATAGATTTTTCCAATATTGATATTTTCGACATTTTTTATATTTCTAAATATTACATTAAATATTAAATGAACGCCACAAGCTTTTTTAGTCATACGAATTCTGGAAGACTTTGTGAAAAAAAAACTTATTTTTTACTTTTTAGTGCATATGTAAAAGCTTGTTTTTAAAAAAATTTTTTTTTCTAATTTTATTTTATCCATTTTTAGTCTAAAGTTATTTATTTTTTTACTATATTATATTATATTCATTGCATCATAAGACCAGGCCCAGATAGGGGGGGGGGGCTAGGAGGGCCATATGGCCCGGGTCCTGGTATCAGGGGCCTCGGCGTCCCGAAAATTATTTATACTTTACATTTTTACATTTTTTGATACTAATACTATTTTTAATAGAGATTATTTAAAAAACATAAATATACTACAAAAAAACACACCTTTTAGAAAAAGTACTTAAAAAAACCTCACGGTTTTTAATACTAAATAATATCAGGAAGAAACAAGAATTTTACTAGTACGAAAGTTGTTTGGAATGTCCTTACGTTGAAGCTCTCTCAGGGTCTGCATAAGACTAAAAACCCTTTTTACTTCCATGTTCGAAGAAATGGAAGTATTGTTATTACAATACGTCAAAAAATCTTTAGTTTTTATTTTAAAATGAACACTAACGTTTTGATTGTATATTCGCTTCTTTAGAAATGAAGCGCAGATCCAGGGGAGGGGGCATGGTGAAATGACACCCCACACAAACCTAAAAAGTAAAGCAAATTAAATAGAAAAATGCTTATTAAATATACTAAAGTATAAATTTTTTTGTCTATTTCACAGACCATGACCCCCTCCTCCATTGTAAAGTTAGACTCGCGTCTCTTAGAAAAACAATACCTACCTATTTAGATCTACAAAATTACACTAACATAAATTAATTTATATTTAATATTTTTCAATAATGCCATAACAATATAATACATATACATTACATGTATGCATATAGGATGATATAATAACAATAAAATGAGATACTATAATACATATTTATGTATACATACATTTAAATGAAGAAATAAAGCTAAAACGGCTAAATCTTTTCTATATGTCAATATAATCACTACAAATAAAATTTATAATACATACCTGATATTTATATAAAATTCGATAATTTTTCAATAATTTTCTTCAATTTATAATTTATAATCTTCAATAATAATTATCATTTCTATTATTATGAATTATTTGTATTATGAGTATTATATTGCAAAATATTTTGACAAAACATAATTTAATGTTATTGTCGAAGCAAACCATGGTTACGAAATAATTTGAATTATGAAATAATACTTGATCACGAAGGCAAGTTATTTTATTATATTAGATACATCAAAAAAGACCTTATAATAAAATAACATAGCTATAAAAATGATAAAAAAGTGCATTGTCACGGAGAATACACCATATTTGAAAATTTGATGAAAATCGTACGACGGGAAGTTAGTTAAAAAACGGTCGGAAAATTTGTACCACGGGACATAGTGACATACATGTGAAGTTAAGTAAAAGCTTGTAAAAATGAAATATAATACATTATTGTTGATTTTGTTGACATGTGGGTTACTTAGCAACAAAAATCGATATATGCAAGTTTGATGAGAACAGTTTTAGCAATACAGAGTTTAGTTTCACCTGCTTTTCAATATAGGGCAGGTGTTCAGCTATTATGGATTATATTCTAATAAAAATCAAACATGGTGTTTGGTTTGGTATAAACAGTTTTAAATTGTGTTGTTCTTAAATTATTATTAATAAATTCTGTTATACGGCCATGTATTTATAATAATCTATAAGTAATACATAAATAAGTGATGTTACTATATACTTAAAAATATATATACTTAACTAAAAATATGTTTTTTTGTTATTAAATATTTATTGAATTGAATTATAATTTATTTTTGATCGAATTGAAATAATGACAAATGAATCAATTGTCAGTTATTAATTTTGTAAAATTGACATTACTTGGAATGAAGTTTGTGCAGTTTTCAAAAACTAGACAAAATATAAAATAAGATATTATATATTTTACTGTCGAGGTAAGTAATTTTTAATCATTAGGTATCGATTGTATTATTATTACAATAATTGTGTAATTTCCTTATATTTTATACTACCTTTTACATTCAGTCTCTAAAGGGAATATCGGGGTATTTGACCCACCCTTTTCTTGCCTGACACCTCAGCCAAAATATATTATTGTACATATACATTGTCATTAATATATACACCCAATTCTGTTTTTACACGGTCTTTTTTTACACGGTTTTGATTTAACACGGTCTAGAAAAAAAAATTGATTCCGTTTTTACACGATTTCATTCGATTTAGCACGATTAAAAAAGCTATTTGATTTAAATTTTAAAGAAAATATTTTTATTTACCTTAATCTTCTAGAAATTTGGGATGTTTATTCATATCTAAAATATATCTAAAATATTTTTTGTATGAATCATTGCATTTTACCTATTTTTACAGGATATGGAACTAATCCCCTTTTTTTCTATGCACCTACTTCATGTCTTTTTTACACGTTTTTTTCTAGAACGTATGTACCGTGTAAAAACAGAATTTGTTACTATTGTTACACAATTTATTGCAGTTTGTATTAGAAATAATCTTTATCAATTTTATTTTTAATACAGAAATACTGCTACAATTTGTTTATTAAAACAACGCGGTTTCAACGGGTTTTTATAATTTATAATTTTGTACTGCTGATTTGATGTTTTGCCCCTGATAGAGTTAATCTTTAAAAATCCACAAAGCACGCGTATTTTTATTTCAATTAGCAAAATAATTTGCCCTTATAAAACTTATAATACAGACAGTTATGAAAACAAAATAAAATTTAAAAAATAACACCCATTTTCCTCCCAGTGAGGGCTAAATTTAAAAAAATACACCCCTACAGTTTCATATTTCTAGGTCAAGGAAATCGACCTGTGTGTTGATGAGTCAGTCAGTCACATATTTGTGAGAATGCTCAATCTATCAATACGTTGCAAATAATTAATTTCAGACAATGTGGACACTCCCTATCTCCAAGTATTTGTAATGTACTCGCGGTAGAGAGGGTCAAATCGGTCGTGGTCGATGCACATAGAAGACACGGGGCTGGACGCCCCTCCAGCATCAGTACCGCCGCAGGTCCCGCGTCTCAAGGGCATGAATCGGTACGTAACCCTGCACCAGCTTGGTGACGGTACGTACGGTACCGTGGTACTCGGCAGGCGCAAGGATACCGGAGAACTGGTCGCTATAAAGCGTATGAAGAGGAAGTACTACTCGTGGGAAGAGGCAATGAACCTACGAGAAGTTAAGGTACCATACAATTATCTACAGTATCTTAAAACCAAAACTTGAATATAGTCCAGTCGCTAGACAATTTCGTATAGAGGTGGCGTTAGAAATTGGTACATTTCGATGAAATTCGTTGTATAGAACATCTTAAAGCTGATAAAATTACGAACAAAATAGTGTTTTTAAAAATTATGTACCAAAAATAGTAATTGAAATAGAGCCCACGAAAAAATCATTTAGCGAGGTCGAGTTTGGAGATCACGCCTAAAATGTAAAGTTACGTTCAACCGCTGTGTTTAATATGAAATTAAAATGAAATTTTAAATTATAATAGAGAGAAGAGTGCCCTAAATAATGCTTGGCACCCAATGTCGGAATCTCGAAAAATGTTTTAGTTATAAACACTCAAAGTTCTAGGTATTACAAAAATTTAAGGAAAATTATTCATGTTTTTCGACGACCCCAGAGCAGACCTTCTACACCAAATAAAATAAATTCCAGCTAAGAATCTATAAAATATTTAATGCCTTAAATAATGGTTTCTGTCTGACCATGATTACTTTAAAATTATTACTCCGTCATTTTTTTAGCTCAAATATTATAATGATTGGACTAATTAAATTAATTGAAACATTAAACATTTTTTTCTATAACTAAAATAAAATACCATTTTCGGTTCTCAGATTTTTCTGAGATTACAACATTTTCTTCTGAGACTCATCTAGATGTTAAATATGATATTTCATTCTTCTATGTATTGTCGTTTTTGAGTTACAGCGTATAAAGACAAACCCCACCTACATGGTGGAGTCGCTGTACAATTGTACATGTATATTTGTTGACATAATTCAATCAATTAATTAATTAACAATAGAAGGTGAAAAAAGGTAATATAACCTTGACATGAAATAACGTATAATCAACATTTAATTAATTGAAATTATTTCATATTAATAAATGTCGAATGAAAAACATTTTCTTCAAATATACACGAAACATTATAAAAAATATCTTCTAAATATGACGTTATATAAGAAAATAAAAACGGTGACTTAATTAGTCAAGTTTTTGTTAAAAATAACATACTTTATGGTGTATAACCTAATATATAATATGTCAGATACTGTGACCTGATTAAGATAACATATGTATATTGTATATATAATAATATGTTAGGTTCTTCATTAATTATTACCTAATGTCGTGACATATTTAGACACTGATATCATATAAGCAAATATATGTTTAGTCGAGTAATTTAGTTAATAAAGGACATACGTGTCCTTATATTAATTTGTTATTTATTATAATGTTGTCTATTAATTTATTTAATTATCATAAAGTTTTTCGTACATTTCTATCAGATAGAACTGGTTATAAAGGATTATTTTACCTATTAAATTTTTAAGTAATTAAATATAACTGTGTTTTTTGATAGTCCAAAGATGCTATTCTTATGAAATACAAGCAGTATAATAAAGATTTTTTTCGAATTCGAGATTTTGATAAAAATGTCTGCATCTGTCTATACCAGGGATTCCCAACAGGATCTAGATGGACTTATTGGGAAGTTTAAAAAAGGTCGAGTGTTCCAGGGGTCGATTGATAATTTTTTCTGTTTAAAATATATTTTTTTGCTTTCTACTTCTACTTTTTCGACAAGATTGTAGTACCTATATTTATGTTTTCTCGAATCTAAAAATGTCTATACATAGAGAAAAACATTCTATGTAGGAAAAAGGTTGGGAACCCCTGACCTATACGATGTAAATATAAATATATGTAAATATAATGCAAAAACGACTTATATATTTAAAATAAATATTCACCTATAGGAAGAAATCCCTTCTGTTTTTAAATAATTTTTAAATTTAACACAAATAAATCAAATAATATTTCATTTTGAATTTATAAATAGGTCTGTAAGACTGCACACACAATAAAATTCATATTCTTATAATAACTTAATTAATACCTAATAGATATGGGTTCAAAGTTCAAACAACTGTCGCAGAGGACTAAGTTGTTTATGTTTTTACTTTTTCTGCAGTCGCTGAAAAAACTCAGTCACGCAAACCTCGTGAAACTGAAAGAAGTGATTCGTGAAAACGACGTGCTGTATTTTGTGTTCGAGTACATGAAAGGTAACTTATACGAGCTGATCCAGGACCGGACTACGCCGTTTCCGGAAGCGATCATAAGGAACATTATGTTTCAGGTAATACTAATAGAAAACACGCTACCTAATATTGTTACCATAATGCTCCGCCAAAATGTGCTCCGTAAAATCAGCAGCAGATATCTAAAAAAAAATTCAATTGTGTTAATTCATTGACAGAGAAACATCTATTTGCAATAATCGTCTTTCTTGCAGACCAAATACAATTATAATTTAGACAGTTTCGTATATTACCTTGCCATACTGTATAGTGTGTTCTGTTTTTTATTGAAATACCTACTCGATAATTGCAATAAAGTTTAAAATAGGTGACATGTCGATAATAATCATGATGGTATCGATTGCTTTTCATTAAAAAATAATGACATGCAATATTAACTAGTGGGTAAATTAGTAATTCAGTTTTAACTGTATAAGTAAAGTAGGTACAAAAATATTGATTCGATTTTTAATATGGTCATAGAATTTGTAACAATTTATTAGTTATTAATACCTATAAAACAGTTTTATTAATTTAATTAATTTTTCTATTAACTTAAGATCCATATTTTAAAGAAAAATGTTGGTATGTCTGTCTGCCTGCGTATTGTTCAATTATAGAAATTACTATATGTAATTTTAATTCGATTTCCGGTTCCACCGGAAATAGATCGGCTATTATTTTTTATAAGAGATATTTAATTTTACTAGGAAAAATAATGTATCTGTTCGTTCGTAGCATACTTCAAAAAGCTGAAATTAGGAAATATCTAAAAAATAATTTTTTACTAAAATATAAAAAAAATATTGCAAAAAATATTTTTTTGTATATGGGTATCAAAATATGCATCGTGTTGAGCTGATTTCAAAAAATATTATACATTTTATAACGTTAAAAAATGATTATCCTTAAAACTGACCTGTACGTCTAGTCTCGAAGTTATTTTTTAGAGAGAATAAAATATTTTTAATAAGTTACTGTCCTACAGGTTTTCCAGGGTTTATCTTTCATGCATCGTAATGGTTTCTTTCACCGAGATATGAAACCGGAAAATCTACTGTGCATGGGCCCGGAATTAATAAAAATAGCAGACTTTGGTCTAGCCAGAGAGATCAAGTCAAAACCGCCTTACACCGACTACGTATCGACAAGATGGTGAGCAATACAATATCTATATAACTATAACACGTTAACTGCCACAAGTGATACCTTTTTGAACCGATCATAGCTTTTGAGTCTAATATCCGGTATCATAAAGGAGCTAGAAAATTTGCTAGTTTACAAGCACTCTCAAATGAGATATCGAACTAATATGACAGTTCTCTTGGAGTTTCATGAAGACTTTGACAAGTTTTACGCACGCATTGTGTGTAAACACCAACGGTATTAAAACAGTGGTGACATTATGAAAATTATTTTATACGGTCAGAGTAACAATACGTTGAAGTATCACTGCTCTAAATTCCATAGCAAATCCATAGATCAGCGATTCTCAACCTGTGGAGCGTGAGCAAATCGAGAAAAAAGAGAACAAATATTATTTAAAAATTTATTTGATTTACTGAAAGAAAAGCAATAAAATACATTGACATGATAAAAAATAAAATACACTGATATAATACACTTATAAATAGGATTGTATTAGTACTGTACAATGTATTTAATAATTAACTTATCAATATTAAATTAAAAACAAAATTAATAATTACACTATGCAACCAAAAAAATTCACAGAAATTTGAAAAGGTGATTTAGAAGGTATTTGTCATCACATCAGGTTTTTTTATATATCCGAACCTAAAAGTCCCAAAAATGACGATTTTGGCAATGTTGGGGAATTTATTACTAAGCAGGTAATTTTTTTCTGAAGTTTTCTTTCATGATTTCGAATAGTACTATCTTTTCTCTTTAAAATGATTTTTTACATTTTACTATGCGATTTTTCTTTACCGAAATATACTACTCTGAAGATATATGTAGTAAAGTTCATTGTGTCTATAAAACTATACACTCTATTATATCTTCAAACTAGTACGTCTCGGCTAAAAAAATCGTACAGTAAAAAGTTAAAACTCATTTTAAAGAGGAAAGATAATACTATTTGCTACCGTGACCGAAAACTTTAGAAAAAAATTATCTACTTAATAATAAAATTATTTAACATTGCCAATATAGTCATTTTTGGGACTTTTAGGTTAGAATACCTCAAAACCCTGACGTAATGAAACCAATTGGGCAACAAATTCGGTTTCGGCATGCCAAAAGCCTCCTAAATTTTCTATTCAGATCTCTGTGATATTACAAAAGTATTTTTTTGATGAATAGTGTTATTAGTGACACTCTTGGGACTGTCTTACAGAGCAAAGTTTTTCGAAAGAAGGTTTAATATTAGAAATTGACACTCTAAGCATTTTTTATATTTAGCTGAGATCTATTTTTCAGTGAAAATTATTGTACGTAAGGGGGGGGGGGGGAATGAGAATTGTGATTGAAAATTGAGTCGCAAATATTAAAAAGTTGAGAAACCCTGCCATAGATACATACTATCACAAAATGAATACCTCATTTGTGAGTGATTTGCTAGCCCCTTTATGATACCGGATATAAGATTTAATCAACACATGTTTTGGCTATGGACAGGTACCGCGCTCCTGAGGTTCTGTTGCACTCGACGACGTACGGCAGTTCGATAGACGTATGGGCGTGCGGGTGTATAATGGCTGAGCTGTACTCCTTGCGGCCTCTGTTCCCCGGATCCAGCGAGATAGATCAGTTGTTCAAGATATGCTCGCTTCTCGGTACACCGGATCAGGTATAATGGCCATTTTTGGCAACATAGAACTCGGAAACTTATAGTTTCAAATCATTTGGATTATTCATTTATTAGTTACAGTTATTTAAGTATGTATTGTTTTATGCAACATAGTACTTTGGAATTATAGATCATAGAAACATTAAAATGATGTTAAAAGATTCTAGTTTCGCGTATTAATATTTCAAATTTAATTTCATAAAGCATTTATTAGTTACAGCAATTTAAGTAAAAAATATTTTTTTTATTGAATCTAAATTTTGCCTGTGAATATTAATTTATGTCATGCAGGTCAGCTTATTAAATAATCAGTTGTCCTAAAACCAAATCGTCGCCAATATCTGGGTTAGTTCGTTATACTTTGTGCATGAAAATCAATCAATGCTCTAATTTCGATTCCATATTTCACAATAACTTTTGATATAGTAATCACGCAAATCGTATAAATAAATACACTCGACAAATTAATTAAGGGGACACCTAAAAAATAGCAAGTTTTCAAATGCTTGTAACTTGGTCAAAAATTAACTTTTTTCTAAACTTTTTTATTATTAAATTGAGCAAATTTACTCTACTTTATGATGGTCTAATTCGTTCCTCAACATCTTTTAATTTTTTAACTTTTTTATGTAATTATATAAATTAAAAAAAAAACTGCATATTTTGACACTTGATGTAGAGTGCATTTATGTAGAAAATGAAATTTTGAAATAACCTTTTTGTAGAGAATTTTAATACCTTCAAATTTATTATGGTGCGAAAAAAATGTGACAAAAATTCGCAAAAGTATTACAGTTTTAGTGAAAATCAGGAAAAAATAATTCAATTGAATATAGCCGGAGTAATTTTGGTGGTACAGAAAATAAATAAAAATAAAAATGAAGCTCAAAGTATCACCTTTCAGATTATGCAATGTAATGAAAGATTTTTTTATGAATTACAAAAAATATTCAAACTTTAAACAGAATAGAAAATATGAGTAATTAGACAGTAAAATTAAAACAAAGAATACATACCCTAAACATTACATTTTAGGTGGCCCGAGCTAGAGGTCTCATTAACAATACATGTTCTTTATAATTCATTTTTATTTTTTTAAATAGGACCATATTACGCGAAGATATTCAACTTTGATGTCTCAACATCAGAAAACCCAAAAAAATTACAAATTGCAAAAATTTTAAATTTTTTTTGTAAAATAAAGCAGGTCATGGAATGTCAAAAAATACTTAGTTTTACTAAATATTTATTTTTACATGCACAAATGAATGTATACAGTAAGCACACATATTTAGGTACAATTTTAAAACCATATGGATCATTTTGGGTTATTATTTCAGTAAAATAATGCATTTTTTGACTTCTTAAAATTTTTCATAAGCTGCTTTATTTCGAGAAAAATTTCAATAAATTCCAATTTGTAATTTTTTTGGGTTTTCTGATGTTGAGACATCAAAGTTGAATATCTTCGCGTAATATGGTCCTATTTAAAAAAATAAAAATGAATTATAAAGAACATGTATTGTTAATGAGACCTCTAGCTCGGGCCACCTAAAATGTAATGTTTATGGTATTTATTCTTTGTTTTAATTTTACTGTCTAATTACTCATATTTTCTATTATGTTTAAAGTTTGAATATTTTTTGTAATTCATAAAAAAATCTTTCATTACATTGCATAATCTGAAAGGTGATACTTTGAGCTTCATTTTTATTTTTATTTATTTTCTGTACCACCAAAATTACTCCGGCTATATTCATTTGAATTATTTTTTCCTGATTTTCACTAAAACTGTAATACTTTTGCGAATTTTTGTCACATTTTTTTCGCACCATAATAAATTTGTAGGTATTAAAATTCTCTACAAAAAGGTTATTTCAAAATTTCATTTTCTACATAAATGCACTCTACATCAAGTGTCAAAATATGCAGTTTTTTTTTTAATTTATATAATTACATAAAAAAGTTAAAAAATTAAAAGATGTTGAGGAACGAATTAGACCATCATAAAGTAGAGTAAATTTGTTCAATTTAATAATAAAAAAGTTTAGAAAAAAATTAATTTTTGACCAAGTTACAAGCATTTGAAAACATGCTATTTTTTAGGTGTCCCCTTAATTAATTTGTCGAGTGTATATTCGTATATACAGTGTTTATACGAATATATTTATAAAACAGAAGGAATATTCGACTTTATTATATGTATAGGATAAATGAAGGGTAAGAAACATATTGCTTCTACAGTCGAAATTATTTAAACTGTAAATGTGGTTTTTTACAAAATTAGATCATTTTTTTTATTATTTCATGTCATTTTTCGAAAGAATGACATGTTATTTTCTTTTTACTATACCATGCGTAGGTAAGGTACTTATTATTCATACTGTATATTATTTATTTATAATTAAACAAAAGATTTTTTGATAATAATTCTTATAGTATAGGAGGGGGGAGGATTATATTTGAATTATTGATGTATAAGAGGTTAAGGGGTGTTCTTTTTTATAAGTATATGTTCTTTGAAAAACTATTTCATACCTAAAATGTTCATTTATTTGTAATTTTTATATAGATACTTATACACTCACCGCTCGATTTAACAACGGTGTTGGTAATTCAACCGCTTGATATAACGACGGCGAGAAGGGTCCCCTACTCCATGCCGACTTTAACGTTAATTGGTGAATTTAAATTTCACGCAGAAATACATATTGTAGTCAGGGATATTATGAGTGGGAATAGGGGAAGGTTGCTATATCAAGCGGTTGTCACATCATTAAATTAAAAATCGCAATATTGAGCGGTGAATGTATACATAACATAATATACATATACAATACTATTCATACTACATCTATGTAAGTGATTTAGTATATATTTTATGTATTAGGTTTATTATAGATATTTATTAATTTGTATATTTTTTTTAGAAAGAATGGCCTGAAGGGTTCCAGTTAGCGAATAATATGAATTTTTCGTTTCCTTATTTTACGAAAATACCTCTACCAAATAGTATACCTGGAATCTGCATGTCGGGTATCCAATTGCTTGAAGATTTATTAAAATGGGGGCCGATAAAAAGACCTACAGCACCACAGATCCTTAGGTATGTGCCTATTTATTATTAGGAAAAGGATAAGGGGGACGCAGTACTCTCACATTGAAAAAAAAATCATATATAATTTCAGAACACCATATTTTCAAAACGTAATAAAAAAAGTGGGTACCCAGACCATCCAGCAATCATGGCAACAGAATAACAACAATATAGTAAATCAGCAACTTAAATCTTCGATCAGCATTCAGAACAAAATAAACGTAAATAAAAATATACAAAAACCAGACCAAAAAAACTTTACCACGATTGAAGATAGCAACAACACGAAATTAAAATCAACAGAGATGTACATCAAACCAAATATGGATATAAATAATCAAATAAACAAGATCCTTTTGGAGCAAAGTTCGTTCGATAAAATACAAAAAGGCCTGCAGCAAAATTCGTCGATGGAAAACATTAACAATAATAGATCTTTGAACGTACAGAAATCATTTGAGAACTTCACGTGGCCCGGGACGGTTCAAAAGCAGAACAACTACTCGATGACCGACGTGAACGTGCAGCTGAACAGGCCGCATAAACCCGCCGAGAGTCACGGGTGGGTCGGCGGGATAACTAAACACAACAACTCGTCCACTAGTAATCTGAATAATGTATTGATACGGACGCATAAGCCGTACGATTTCGATAACGGCGGAAAAGCCCCGCTGACGCTGGTTCAAGGAAACAAGCAGCAGCCGATTCAGACCGTGGCACCGATTGTTTATAGGTAAACGGGGGAGAAGGGGTATTTTTGGCAAATAATAACAATAAAATATTTTATTGACGTAAAATGTGTCACACTTTGAACACATAAATATCTCCAGAAATAATAGTCGTAGAGCAATAACTAAAACGCAATTAGATAGCTTATATTTAACCCTCCGTCTCTCAATCCTTAAATAAATTAGCATAAAGGTAATTAATAGGGTATTTGACACTATTAATAATAAAGACTAAAATGTTCTAAATAGTGTAGTACAGCGGTTCTTAAACTTATGTGGTCTAGGGACCTCCTTTTGAACAATTAGTTTTCAGGGACCCCCTGACAGAAAAACAAAGAAGGTTGATAGTAATTAATCACTGGTAAATCGAAATGTAAAAGTATTTTAATTTTTCCCAAACCTGTTTCACAGACCCCCTTGTCTAGGTTATTATAATTTTGTACCAATGTCCTTAAATGGATTTTTTTGCGTACTGTGGGGGTTTAAAAAAATTATTTATTCCTAACGGTTATAATCGTTTTGTTTCTATATTCTCTATGGTAATTCGAGCATATTATTGTATTTTATTTGTGAAATATAAAAAAAAATTAAAAAATGTGAAAATTATTGTTTCTATATAGTTAGTTAAGATTCAAATTCGATTTTTTTTGAAAATAAGTTGTTATTTTTATGACAAATTGATGTTTGATGCGTGAAATATTACTCAAAAATTTTGTGATTTCGATTTGGTTAAAAGTACGTTTATGGTGTGAAAAGTCGAAATTTTCAAAAACCGCAGGTCTTTATCTTTAACCGTTTTCGAGTTATGGCCTCTCAAATTTTTTTTTTTAATTTTGGAGAAAAATGGTCGTAACTTTTGAACGTGTTGTCGGATTTGCTTTTTGTCGACAAATTTGAAAACAGCGTGTCAAAATCTATATAATGACATGTATAATACCTTAAAATTCGACAAAAAATTTTTTGTTGAAAATCGACATTTTTTTAAGGTATACCCCTTTGAATTTTTTCGATTTTTCACAAAAAATTTTTTGTCGAATTTTAATGTATTGTACATGTCATTATATAGATTTTGACATGCTGATTTCAAATTCGTCGACAAAAATCAAATCCGACAATACGTTCAAAAGTTACGATCATTTTTCTCCAAAATTTTGAAAAAACGGTTTGAGATATAGACCTGCGGTTTGAAAATTTTAACTTCTCATGTCCTTTTCTATACAATAAACATACTTTTAACCAAATTGAAAATACAAAAATTTTCAGTCAAATTACATGGTTAAAATTAATATAACTTTTCATAGAAATTTAACTCAAATAGAAGAGAAAACAAAAGGAGAATCAAAACTATCCCACCAGAATAATATATATTTCTACTGTATAGTAGATTGCTTTAAAAAAATCTATTAAAATGATTTTATAAACTATCACAAGTAATCACTATGAGTTAAGGTTCTGTCGTTAGATACTAATTAATCACTAGTAAATAGAAATATAAAAGCACTTTAATTTATGCCAAACATATTTCACGGACCCCCAACAAAAGTTCCACGGACCTCCGGGTAGTTAAAGAACCTTTGGTGTATAATTTATTACTATAATATACAATCAAGTAGTTTTTACGTGAAATAAGTTAGTATTTTAATAATAAACCTAATTTTAAAATGTAATATTTGTAAACAGTTACGTCATGCAAACCACGTGACTTTGAATGTGTTTTGGCGGAAATTTTTTAATTTGAATAGAAAATTATTATTTTCAGCGTTTTTTCGACATTATTTTGGAAAAAAGATACTAAAGAAGTATCTATTATATACATACGCACAATTTACAATATATTTTAAAATTTAGTCAAATACCCTATTACATAAATTTTTTTTCAATTAATTAATTACAGTATTTTACTCCAAGTATTATGTTGACTCCCCCTTGAATGTTGAGTTATAATATACAGTGTGGTTCAGAATAATACCTCAGAGATTTATTTTTTATTCTATTTGAGATAAGACCGTTATTTGTATTTTACTAACAGTGAGGTATTTTTTTCAGTTTTAGTAAAAGAGAATTTACTGACCAATCAAAGATAAATAGCGTGCTAAATGGGATACCGAATGATACGCAAAGAAATATAAGCGATAAAAGGGATAGTGAGTTGTGGAGAACTAAACGAAAAACAAAAGTAGATGTTGGAGAGGATCCCATGGATTTTTTAGGGTCAGGAAAAATACTTTACACAGAAAAACCTCTCTAAAAGTATGATAAAAACTCAAATTAAACTACAAAATTATTTTAAGTTTAACTATTTTTGGTTTGTATTAAATTAGTCTAGAAGAGGGGGGGGTACGTTTAGATAGGTTAATATATACCTTAAGAAAGCTTTGAAGTATACTTTAAGAGAGGTTATACTATATCTTATTGTAATTGATTATTAATAATTTTTTTAAATGAAATTTTAAATAATCATATCTTCATTAAAAAATAGTCGCAAAGCTATCATTCAAAAAGCATTTTGAAGTTTTAATGTTTTTTTTTTGCAATTTAAATTCAATCGATTTTTTCAAAAAATTGTATTTAAAAATTTGGGAAACTCTCACTCGATGGAAACAAACCGTTTGGTTGTAAGTATTATAAAGTATGCAACTTCAGTTTAAAAATGCTTTTTGATTTTTTATTCTCTCGATGTTTTTTTTCTCTCGCAAATCAATAACGTTTAAAGCGAAAACAATGAGACCGTCATCAAAATGAATGAAAAGTTCAAACCTTCCCATTAAAAGTATGTACATACATATGCGTGGCATTTAAAAAAAATAATATACATATGCGTATAAATTGATAATTTTTTTTCAAAATAGTAAGAAATTTTCGTGTGTAAAATGGCTTCAATTTTTTAATGACTTAAAATATAATTTTAACTTAATATTTTATTTTTATTAATTAACAATAATTTTATACATGTTGCACCCAGCTTTTGCTTGTGTCCATAAAATTTTCTTATACCAAATAATTAATAATTTAATTAGATACCTACATTAGACTATATATAGTATACAGTATACACATTGATTTGACCTTAGATTAATAATAATTATATTAATAAATGCGTCACAACAATAAAACGATTATTTTTATAGAAGTAAAGTGACTTTGCCCGTTGCTTCGTCTCTAAAAACCGACAAGCACCAAGACGTCTGGGATAACCGGAATATCTACGAGTTGCTAGGCACTCTATCTGTGATGGCGCCCAAAGAAGCAGGTCCCCAAAAAGAACAAAGTGCCAAACCCCAATACCTAACCGTTTCAAACTACGTTGGCGGACAGTTATTTCAGCATCAAAATGTGTAAGGAAAAAAAACTCGTGTTTGATGACATAGAACTATGGAACTATAAATCACACAAACTTCAGATTAGTGTTAAAATGTTTGTTATATAGTCTAGTTTTATTTGTTAAAATTTCAAAGCATTTCGATTAGTAGTTCAGAAGTTATAGGTCATTACGTAAAAATGTGATATATGAATAGATAAAAATCGTCCTTTATTTAGCAGTTTACTTAAGGGGTAACATACAGTCAGAAGGCCAAAAAAAATGTTTTTTTCAAGATTTTTTTAACAGAAGACTTTTATAATTTATTAATGTAAAAATGTGTACACATATTATGGTAACTTTTAATTGTATTTTAACATTTTTTATTTGTAAAAATAATAATTTCGAAAGCTGCTACAGCTGTTCTCCAGGAGGTCCTCTCAAAAAGGTGCCTTGCGGTGACCACGATATCTCTGGACCGCATCTCTTAAAATAAAAAAACCTAAACGGATTTCGTTAAAGTAATGTATAATCTTGTACTTAATCGAAGGAATAAGCAAAATAACATTTTTTGACAAAATGGCGGCTTCTCAAAAAAAATCGATTTTTGACAAAAATTTGACCTTAAATTGTTTATAAAAAAATAAATATTTATCGGTGAGATAAAACCTTCGATTAATTACTAAAAAATATTCTTAAGAAACTTGTGTTAAAATTTGAGATTGATCGGTTCAACCGTTTCCGAGGAATAGTGGTCACCGATTTTAAAAACACAGATTTGAGAAAAACGCGCTGCCGCTCCGACCTACATTCAAACGCTCTGAGACGTCTTTACAAATATGCGTGTAACTTCGAATATAATCGCCGGATTGACTTGAAATTTTCTGTGTGTGTACTTAAATATATGTACATTACGAAAATGAAATTAAAAATAAAAGCTTGTAAAAAATCGATTTTTTGAAAATTCTAACTGTATATAACTCCTTAAAGGCCTGTAATTACTCAACAACTGATCAAAATGATTCGAAATTTCAGTATGTGATACTAGACTATATAATGAACAATTTTACACCATTCCCAGGATTCTGTGGTTCATAGTTCCCGAGTTCTATGTTGCCAAACATAAGTATTGAATAAATGTGAAGTTACAATTATTTTTTTTAATTTTTGATAGGAAACCGGAAGAGCCGAAAGCTCTGAGCGATTCGTATTTGTTCACATCGAATTCAATCGGCAGCAAGCCCGCTGTGTTGGACTCGCAGCATAAGGAACCGTGGGAGTTATCGATGGGATCGTACGGGAGGAGAGGTTCCAATAAAAATACTCTCGCCGGAAACAACAGTTCGTATTTCTCACAAAATGCCAAAACCAAAAATACTCTGCTGTTCAGAGACGATTTGTTCTCCATGAAGAATCATAGTGAGTAAAAAAAAACAGTACCTATATACAAGTGTCCCGTAAATCAGGAGCCAAATTGTCTATAGTCACAATATTATGTGAATAGCATGCTAGAATTAAATATTTTGGCAAATAAGACGGTGTTGAAGTGTCGCCGCGCCGATTTTAAGAATTCAAGTCTGATTTGTTTGAATTCTCGAGATCGACGCGGTGTCTTATTTGCCAAGGCCTCATAAAACAGTATTTTTAGATAAATTAAAACAGCCTCAGATTAAGTTAAATACAAATTTTGGAAATGAATCAACCGTTTCAAATAAGTCCAGTTCAAATATCGTAAGCAGAGCCGACTGGATCGCCAAGTACGTTAACTATTTTTTATTTATTTAGATATTTTTATAATTAAATTTAGACAAAAGTTACCAGGGCCCCATTTAAATTAAATAAATGATATTTTACAAGCTCTTTGGTTTCCTCGGTCATCTTCGCTTCTGGTCACAAGTCACATCGGTTTGATCGGCTAATATTTCGTAATATATATATAATAAGACAATTTTTACAAGAAACCAAATCGACTCGGCTTGTGTCTAGATCCAATATTTTGGTTTATTTTCAAGTGGTGAAAAAAAATTGTTAAATTTTCATACTTTTTTAAACACTTATTAATATTTTGAAATTTGTTACAGATATTTGAAATAAATATGTTCGCATTTTATATACACGAAGTTTAAAAGCGGTTAAAACTCGTATATTATATTTGTATGCATCTGTGATATATTTGTAATATATTTATTATTGATTTGTAAAGTAAGGTCAGTGTTATATCAATTAATAAAAATAATGTACGTATATATTATTAATAATTATTATGTAATTACATATTATGATCTAATTGTTACAATATACACTATATTTTCATGTAATTTCGTTTCTTTTTAATACCTTAAATAAATTCAGAATTATCTTCGTATATCGATTTTAATATAATATTTTATGTATTGTCTAAAGTTCTAGGAATTAAAATAAATATTATTTTACTTATATATCCCCCCCCCCCCCTCTCTCCTTGAATGTGTTAATAAAAGTTTCGTAAAACTATATTGCTTTGTTCAATGCATTTTCCTTTTTTTATAATTCTCACCAGTTTCATTACACACAACATTCACAGACAGACCGACAGACAGTCATTGAGATAACGGTCGTATATGATTCAGGGGCCCTCAATTCCGTTAAAATCTCAATGCATGTATAAAAAATTACAAATTCATAAGTCACGTCTAGAAATCGTAATTTTAATGAGTCAGTTAAATTAAAAACTTAAAGAATATTCTACGAATTTCACCGTTTCTTAGGACTGCAGGGGCGTACCGAATATTAAAAAAAAATGTTTAATAAAAACAACCTGAAATATCCCTCCCCTGGGCCGAAAAGGTACAACGTCTCAAATAAAATAAAAATACGGGAGGGTGGGAGGCATTATTGATTTTTATCAAGGTATTTGAAGGTATCATCCAATTTCAAAGAGTTGTTTGTACGCTACTGTTTTGGGGGGCCTACCTGAGGGACCTGTAAGAAATTCCTGATTGGTCGGAACTCGGAACACATAGCACTGCACAAGCGCGCGTCGAAGCTGAGCATTTTACCAACCTCTGTCGATTCAATTCCACAGCATACTTCATTTGTGTTCGTACGTGTGACCGTGTCAGTTTGTGGTTTTGTTAGTTTCATCGATAGTTTTTTGTTTTAAACAAATACCTGTACAAAAACAAAATGGCAAACAACCGAGCAGCGAAATCTGGATTTGCAGCAGAGGCACAAAGAAAGGTGGGCCTAGATATTAAACTAATTGATTTTTTTCAAATCGGCAGGTGGTGATTTTTATGGTTTTTACTACGTTTACATTAAGTTTGATACGGATGTATAATTTTTTCGAACACCTGTTTTAAAAATTCATTGAAAATTGAACATAAATGAAAAAATATCATATCCAAACTATAGAAATAAAATTTATTTTCATTATCGTATCTATTAAACATAATTTATATTAATTAACCATGATATACGAGTTTATTATCTTTGGTAAATAATTAATAGCTTTTGTTAACATTAACACAGAATTATTTAAAATATTTCATTATATGAAAATTATAATTTATACCATTAAAAATGTGTATTATCTTTTATTTTATAGTCATTACAATTCCAATTAGGTATAATGTTTATTTTTTTTTATATTTGGACCATCAAACATGGTAATTTAAATACAAGCTAATATTTTTATAGTTTATGATATATGTACCTATATAAAAATATAAAATCAGTTTACCTCCGTTATTATTAGGCTCCTGATGTAGACTTCTCGAGAAATCGAAATACATTTAATTTAAATAATATATTTCGGTATTTAATATTTATATAAAAAAGGGTCCGGGTATGTTAAAAAAAGATTTTAGTTTGGTAATCCAAAATTGACTTATTTTCCTTAAAAATATATTTATTATTTAAACTAGCTGGGCCTATTTAAGATAAAATACACGAGTATCAAAGTTTTAAGTTTTTATTCTAATAAAATATTTAAAAATACCGGGATCGAAGGAGCAAAAATGGCCAGTGGATAAAGTTTAAGACAAAAACCCGAGTTACTATATTTTATCGTTTATCTTACTATGATTTATGAAAAAGTAATGAAATAAACCTGAATTTCATGTCGCTTCAAAAATTACATAGGTACTTGAATGTATTATTTAAAATTCGAATGCTTTGTTAATGAGATCATCGCCAGCCAGTGAGAACGGGTTAACAATTCGATTAACATTTTAAAGTAGCAGACAAAATAATTTATAAAAAAAATCCATTTTATTATAAAATTACATTAAATATATTATAGTCTTGAAATAATTATCATTTATATAATAATATGTTCACTGACATGGATCCAAAGAAATAAAAATATATTATAATACAGAGGTGGCGGAATTGAGGGGCGCATGAGAGAAATAAATATACAATTTTATATTTAAAATTATTTTTAAAAAATCGTAATTGGTCGTTCCGCCACTGTTTTAATGTATTACTTACTAACTGTATTATCACAATGTTAATATATTTGCTAAATTTAAGCAGTTGGTTAAATTAAAAATACTTTGCAATTAATTAAATTGTATGATACTTAAATCTATTAGGGTAATTAAGTTTTGTACAGTTTCAACGGTTATATTTTATTAGTATAAATTATTCTATCTACGTATCGTTTTACTTAACAATAAGTTTCAAAATTACTTAAAAATTAAACGTATAGATCCAATATTTGTCTATACATATACTGCAATAGCTGTGAACTACGGAATTATTGTTTAGGATTTAAAAAAATGTAGATCTTTTTATCCTACACAATTTTTTACTGCATATATTGTTCAATATTTAACAGTTTAGGCAGCGTATTGCAAAAAAGCGCACAAGCGCTGGTGGCAAATTTAATTTATTATTATTGTCACTACTTATTCCTTATGTTACCTAACGTAACAAAATATATACTAAAACCTGGACAAACAACTTATCTATGAATTAAAAAAAGACAGATAGACGTTGCATTTTATAATATGTAAGAATGTTAGAGTAACCTATAATAAACAATAATTTATTTTAAGTTTAAAAGACAGTTGTATAGTACCTATTTATTAATGATTTAAATCATTTTAAATAGAAATCAGCTGTCTAAAAGCAGTGGTGATTAATGTACACCATAGACAAAATTATAAGGGCTTTGGAGTTGGTACAAAAACCTACGACTCCGACTCCTTTATTTTTCTACTTTCCGACTCTTTACTGTACAAAAAAGTAGCACATGGAATTTCATCGCCATTACGTGAATTTTTAATAACGTAGATTGATAGAATATTTTAAATTTATAAAAAATAAATTTTCTTAAAAGTAAGAATTTTTTTTTAATTCTTTTCTTCAGAATTTTTTGATGAATTACGACCAGAATTGAAAATTTCAATTCATTATACTTCAAAATTCAAAACAAACAAAAAATTATAAATGTGTAAAAAGGTAAAAAACATTATTTAATTAAAGGAGTCGATACCTTTTTACCGATTCCACCCAAAATTACTAAAACTTCGATTAACCTAACGACAAGAGCCTATATAGAGTTTTTTTAAGCTATATGACAATTTAATAAATTGATCTTTTCAAAAGAAATTAAATTTCGAAATAAACAAATAAAGTTAAATCCATATAAGGTAAGATAAACTTGGCCTGCATTACACATATTTGTATAAAGTTGGACATTGTTTACACACAGCTGTTTGGTAGTTGTTATCGATCTCGACCCAGACGAGACACATCTGGGGTTTGGCCTACATTTGCCGGCTCCACCACGCGCTCACCTTCACTATATGTCCTTATATGGGCTAAATCAGTTCTACCCGACACTTTCTTTTCAGCATCAGCAACGTGATATCTATGTATGGTCGTCGTTCGTCTCTTATCTGCTACATCCATTATTACATATTGTGTTGTAATTCACGTATATGTGCAATTTGTGCAAGATAAGTCTCAAAAGTACCTAATGTATTATCAATTACATCGCAAAATGTTGTATTGAAATTTCAAATAAGTTATTTGCAATCTTTGGATAATTCTAAGGACTTTTTATTCTTTGCATTTTTTTCTAAAAAGTTACCCTTCAGGAGAACAAAAATGTTTTTACGAAAACTAAGTACTTTGAAAATAATTAGAAGCGATCAAAAATGTTCCACGGAAATTAAAAATGTGTGTTTTTACTTCCATGTTCGAAGAAATGGAAGTATTGTAATACCGTCAAAAAATCATGTCCGAAAAAAAAGCAGATTCTGATTGTACTAACTTCAAAACGTAAAGAAAAGTTGATTTCCGCATGGCGGCTGTGCGTATGTCTGTGTGTCTGGATGTAGAATTTTCTTCCGTTTACGATAACTACTGTAGATATGCACCGATTTGAATTATTTTTGGGGAAAATGTTTGCCTCAGTGAGTACACCAGACCTATTGATTTTGGTGCTAATCGGATAAGGGGTTTATGAAATATTCGAAATTTTGTACCAATTATCGTCTGAAAAGTTATTAGTATCTCACCAATTTTGATAAGACTTGGTACACTTGTAGTTGAATCCAATCTAAGGGGCACTTATTTCATAAACGTGCCGAAATAGCTACTGAAGAGGTGAAAAACACCCTCAAATTTTTAATTTTTAATATCAATAAATTCATGTTGCCATGGAAACAAGCGCAGTTAAATTCAAATGTCAGATAATTTATAATTCTACAAAAATGTGTACATTCGACATTAGATATTAGAAAACCAATATTTATAATACAAAGGTATATTTTATTGTAAAAATTATTATTTATAGAACATGGAAGTCATGTATGGTTCTCCATACCGATATTTTACTTGAAAATATATTAAATTTTAACCATTTCAGTCAAAATTTTGACCCACTATAATGAACCCTTAAGCTGCAATTTAAGCCCATTATCCACTATTATAAAATTGTGTCGTGTTGCTGTAACCATATATTATTTATTTACTTAATTTAACTTCCGTGAAGTATACATATTATGACGAATACTGTATGATAAGGAAGTGTTAATAATATTTTACACTTTTCAGTTCCGGTATTATATCATTTAAATAATATATCGATGATTTAAAAGTGTCAGGTGATATTTTTTTTAATATTATCATTAAAAAAGTCAAATTATTTATTTTATTAAATAAAGAAATATTAAAACTTTAACATATACAGGATGAGTCATATCAGGTGGATCAAACTTGAACAGTTGATTGAGAAAAATATTTCAAGGAAAAAAGTTCATATAAAATATATCCAAAGATTTAGCCTAAAATAAGATTTTATTTAATACCTGAAACAGAAAAATCGAGTGAAATTTTTGAAATCGAAGGACAGTTTTTTTTATTTAAAATACGATCACAAAGCTTCTCGTATCTTCGATAATAAAACAACCCATAACAAAGGTACAACGCATTTTATTCATTTTTGAATAAAAATCACAATTGCCATCGAGGCGTCATGCAAAAAGTACAATATTCACTCGAGTGCAATATTAAATACAAGTCAAGTAAGCTTTGGAAACAAGAATGGTTGATGTTTAAAATTTTTATATTTATTAAAATTCGTTGGGTATTTTGTTAATGTATAATACAACAGCAATGGCAGTTTTAGAGAGGGAGATTGGGCGACTGCCCGGGGTGCCAGTTTAGAAGGGACGGCGGACGGCTACACGAAGAAAAACTTAGCTTAAATTCTAGTACAATATTTTATTATTTTAAAAAACGATCATCATTAAGTCAACTTCTCCAGACTTCTCCTATATTATATTTTAATTATCGTATTTCTCTTAAACGGTTAATCTTATGACAAATTATCAATGTATATTTATGTGCATTTGTATGACCTTATAAAAGTGCCAAACATAGAAACAAATTTAAGAACAATACCAGATAAAAATCAAAGGATCCACTGGCACCACTCATCCCTGGTATAAATAATAATTAGTTGATACTGGATATCGATAACACGTATTAATACTAAACCTGGTATTAAATTTAATTACTGTATCTTAATGGGTTATCAAAATATTAAATAAAAACTAATTTTAGAGAAAATCTTTGAGAATCTGTAGCTCCCTAATGAAGAGTTTCCGGACAAATGTTCATATGAACTTTTTTACTTTAAATATTTTTCTCAAACAACTGTTTAAGTTTGTACCACGTGATATGACTCATTTTGTATATCAGACATTATGATGTTTACGAATATTTTAACCTAACATAATCCTTTTGAACTGTTAACTTCTACATGAGCCAATGAAATTAATTGAACTTATTTGTACGTAAACCTATATTATATAACGAATAATTTAAAATCTGTGGTTTATAGTTCCAAAGTTCTATGTCATCAAACATGATACATTTTTAAAAGAATATTAAGTACAGTTTGTACAGCGCATTTCTAATCGATAGGAATTTGCAATCGGTATAAAATTATGTATGGTAAGGTCATCGAACGGGTATATGTATGTAATAATATTAATCTATATCAGATCTTGACTTCCTAAAGGCCGAAATATGTTCATAATTTGCCGGAAGCCAAAAATCGCAATTTTTTTCATTCATAAATATTTGTACCGTTCGAATTAATAGATATACATATTTTAAATAATATGATATATAGTCTATTGTTTATCAGTCTATGGATTATGTATTTATTATTATATTTTTCTTAGATCAAAGGTCCTTAAGGGGGGATCCTGCTTTATGAAACCAAAACAAAGCGTTTTTTTGGGAATTTTTTAAGGACAGCAAAAAATAAGCTATAGTGAAGTGAACTTTTCAGATTATTTTATTGCATATTTGAACGTTAAAAAAATTATTAACACAAAAATATTCAAACGCAACCAATTTATATGAACATTTGTGCAACGCCTTGCGATCGCAGTCTCCAATCAGCGGGAAAGATGGAGCTCGTAATTTTTGTCTGATAGAAAAAAACCAAAGAACATTATAATTTTTATATATTTTTCTTCTATATGAACTAAGAAAAACCCAAAAAATTGTATAATTAAAAAAAATCAGATTTGAAAAAAAGTGCTTTTTTCAAGAAAAAAAATAATTTCAACTTGCTAAAAAAGTTGTTTAGAATTTTTTTCATGAATCTTTTTAGTTCATATATAAGAGAATTTAAAACTGAAGACAACAAGCCTTGGTTCATTTTGATCAGTCGTTTAGTTTTCTTGCAATCACGCCCGCCAATTTAGCAAATTCATAAAAATAAAAACTCGAGAAAACGCGTTTCAAAGTTATACGGTCTACTTTACAGTCATATTCTTACATTAGATATATTAGGAAGAGATTTAAGCAATAAAAAAATGAATTTTTTGAGATTCATAAAGCTGGATACCCCCTTAAACTTTTTTTATACTTAATTTCTGAAATATTCATTAAATTAATCTCAATTTTTTTAAATACATTAAAATAGACTAATACGATCCCGTGATTTTTAATTTCAGGGTAGGTACTATTAATTTTTTTCCAGAATGTACTTATACATTTAAATAATAATTACACTGTATACAGCATAAATTGCTTAATGTGAATAAGACTGTATCTAGCAGCAAGTGAGTCAGCAACACAGTGCAATAACAGCATTATTGGTTATAATATTACCACATGGCATGCATTGGCATTTCCTTATTAGGTATACCTACTAACTAACTACTTGCTATTACCGACATACGTACACCGTGTTTTCCTTAGCCTACTATAACGCGTTATAACTCATGTAATTAATTAATTTAATTCATCACCTTTTTACAACATTATATTAAATTTATTGGCACACATTTAAAATTAAATTTCGTCACGATCGACCTATTGGACATCCTTGTTTCTTATCAATATTCATTCAATATTAAAAATGATGTCATACTAGATACGCGGTTACCAATATACGATAAACGATGTACTGTGTACATATCTACATATTTAACAATTAAATGTATATGTATTCAAATTCAACGTAAAAATCCGATTCATCGATAAGTAAATGCAATAATATAGATTTTATATATCTAGGTACTTCCATTTTCTACAATTTACTAGAAACAAGTGCCTTATTTGTTTTGAAATAATGAAGTCATCGCCATATTGAATTAACAGACATGATGACTACATAAATAATAAGAAAAATGTTTACATTTCAAACCATTTTATTTTATTTTGTTCATGACATCACTGAAGGCGTTGGAAAATACATAAAACACTTATAATATGCAGAACCGTATTTACGAACACTCTTGTAAGGCCCGCAACCTTCTAGCTTATTAAAAAATAAAAATAACCGCAGAAAGGGGACGGGGTATACAATTAATGCAACATATAAAAATTATTAACTAAGTAACATTTGCTGAAAGAATTAATATTAGTATTTCATTTCTCCTGTATTCGATGAAAGAAATATGTTAAGTGGTGTCTATTTTTGATACTTTTATCGGCAAAAACAATTATAATAATAAACATCTGTTGGATCGAATGTTTTATTATTATTTATTTCTTGTAAAACATTAAAACTAACCATTGAAAGATGACGCCATTTCTGATTTGAAACTTGAGGTCCATATTCCAGATGCTGTTTCTTTCTCGTTGTTTAAAATTAATACCCGGGAAAAATTGTAGATCTGCAGAGATCTACTCAAATCTCGACAGATCTTTTTTTACTGGTTTTTGATCTGTGGAGATTTCCAAAGATCTACAACGGACTACAAAGATCTAAAACGATCTACAAAGATCTCTGAAGATCATTGTAATGTTGAAAATTAATGATTTTTCAACGTTTTAATCTCTATCACGACCTACAACGATCTTTAGAGATATTTTTAGATCTTTGTAGGTCAGATAAAAAACCAATGAAAAATATGATGTCTCAAAAAAAATCTGTCGAGTTCTGAGTAGATCTCTGCAGATCTACAATTTTTTCCCGTGTATACCAAATGTTCCACAATATTTATGAATTTAATTAATTTTTTTTTGTATTTTCTTATGTGACGTCATGTCATGGAAATGTGACATCACTAATAACTAGTTTTAGGGTTCCGTATAAAATAAATGTTGAATGTAAACTTTTCGTATAATTCTTTAAAAATATAAATTATCAGGTAACGACCTTTATATTTCTTAGTTGTTTCAAACGAACGATAGCAGACAGTACATAAAAAATATACTATGTGACCTTGTGAAACAATGCATTATTCATTATAAGTAAAAATGCGAGATGAATCGGCCGACAAAATACAGGACCGCATTAACAATTCCAGGGGTGGAGGGGTTATCATAAGATTGCATCAATTGGCGTCAATTATATAAAACATCAAATTGTACATTTAATTTTCAAGTAATGTTGTAAATTTAATTATTGTTTTACTTTGTTGTTACAGATAAACAGCAAATACAGTGACGAATTGGCACAAGAGTGTTTAGAATGGATAAAAGAAATTACAAACGAGAACTTCAGCACAGACGGTGACATGGATAACTTCTACGAGATATTGAAAAACGGCGTTATTCTTTGCAAGTAAGTATTTGTTCACTGCTCAGCCATCTTATGTGATAGCATGATATTAACCTAAAATCTGCCCAAATAAACGATCTAATAGTAAGTATTTGTTCACTGCTCAGCTATCTTATGTGATAGCATGATATTAGCTTAAAATCTGCCCAAATAAATGATCTAATAGTAAGTATTTGTTCACTGCTCAGCTATCTTATGTGATAGCATGATATTAGCCTAAAATCTGCCCAAATAAACGATCTAATAGTAAGTATTTGTTCACTGCTCAGCTATCTTATGTAATAGCATGATATTAGCCTAAAATCTGCCCAAATAGACGATCCAATAGTAATTATTTGTTCACTGCTCAGTTATCTTATGTGATAGCATGATATTAACCTAAAATCTGCCCAAATAAACGATCTAATAGTAAGTATTTGTTCACTGCTCAGCTATCTTGTTTGATAGCATGATATTAACCTAAAATCTGCCCAAAAAACGATCTAATAGTAAGTATTTGTTCACTACTCAGCTATCTTGTTTGATAGCATGATATTAACCTAAAATCTACCCAAATAAACGATCTAATACTAAGTATTTGTTCACTGCTCAGCTATATTGTTTGATAGCATGATATTAACCTAAAATCTGCCCAAATAAACGATCTAATACTAAGTATTTGTTCACTGCTCAGCTATATTGTTTGATAGCATGATATTAACCTAAAATCTGCCCAAATAAACGATCTAATAGTAAGTATTTGTTCACTGCTCAGCTATCTTGTTTGATAGCATGATATTAACCTAAAATCTGCCCAAATAAACGATCTAATAGTAAGTTTTTGTTCACTGCTCAGCTATCTTGTTTGATAGCATGATATTAACCTAAAATCTGACCAAATAAACGATCTATGCGTTAGTGAAAACCGCATTAAAATCGGTTGAGTACATATAATTTTTATTTACAGATTAGTAAATATAATGAAACCAGGTGCTGTTAAAAAAATCAACGAGTCAACAATGGCATTTAAATGTATGGAAAATATCAACAAATTCCTTGATGTGGCAAGAGATATAGGTGTACCGAATCAGGAGACATTCCAAACTGTGGATTTATGGGAAAGGCAAAACCTCAATTCCGTTGTAATTTGTTTGCAATCGTTGGGACGTAAGGTATGTATTTTTTTTTAATAAAAAATTTTTTTAGACCTTTGAAATTTTGTTAAATAATATAAAAATTTCATTACACGTTTACTGGCACAATTTCAGGCAGGAAATTATAACTTACCTAGTATTGGACCAAAAGAAGCTTCTAAGAATGAAAGAAACTTTTCTGAGGAACAGTTACGTGCTGGACAAGGTGTTATCGGTCTTCAAATGGGAAGTAACAAGGGGGCCACTCAATCTGGGATCAACTTTGGAAACACGAGACACATGTAAACCTGTCGTTTAAATTGTACTAGATATTTTCAATCTTACATTAATTTTAAGATTTAACTTTAAATATATTTAATTAAATCGTAAAATCCAAATGCATATCTTATTTTTTAAATTATATTGACGTTATTATTATTATTAACAAATGAAAATATCTACGTTTAAAAAAGGAAAACAATAATTTTATCTAAAATATTTGTTACCGGTTATAGTACAGTAATTCTAGTGAAAAATAGTCGTTTTTCGAAAATATCTATCTATCAAATCTACAACAAAAAAAAAGTTACCATCAAGAATATAGAGCATAAAATATTCTATTAAAAATGTTCAATATTTTCTGTAAAATTAATATTATTTGAATAATATAGCGCACTATAATTGCATAGAAGCGATCATTTTTGTCTATAATGAATTTTTCAAGAATATTTCCATATCGGTGAATTCTAGGAAAAAAATTATTATTACAAAAAATACAGAGCACTTAATTCTCTATAAAAAATGTCCTATATAATTTTTTTATACAGTCAATGTTTTTTCCGTAGCGTCGAGCCGAAACAATGTTTCAATATTCTAATAAAAATACCCGATTTAATATAAAAACTATTTATCATAGAAAAAATGTATATGTAATATTTTAATAAAGAATTTAATGCTCTTTAATTTTGATCTTAACCATTTTTGTCGTTGAATTGATAGATACGGAGATATTTTTGAAAAACTTATTTTTGATATGACTTCTTCTGAGCATTACTGTACTTAAATGACTTACAACTTAAGTCAATAATTGTTCTTTGTGATTAGAATAGCAGCCTAGCTATGAGTGGGTCTTCTTTGTAAGAACGCTCATGCTACGGCTGCCAACGTAGATTGGATGCCTTCTTAGAGATGCCGATTAAACATTCCTGATTGTATTTTTTATAGAAATATATTTTTAATCTATTTAAATTATATTTTTTACGATGTTTTCTTTCTCAAATATTTATTAGAATGTTATTAAAACGATCGTACAAGGAAATTGTAAATTATACACACATTTTTGATAATTTAGAATACTTTTATTTATTTTTTGTTACATATTAAAAAAAAACCTTTCAGGTTCTGATTTTTGACGACGTAGAACTCTAAAACTATAAATCACACTTTGACTTCATTTAACGTACATTTAAAGACCTATCTGAAGTTGTACGATTCATAGTTCCAGAGTTATATCTCGTCAAACAGGAAATATTATTATGCATAAATATCAGAAGCCGAAAGGTTAATATTTCACATTATTTCTATTTTTTTTTTTTTTACATATATTCAAAAACATTTAAAGAGAGATAGAATTATTTATCTCTGCATGCTTTTGATTATTCCTATGTAGAATATTTTGACAATAACGTTTATGTATATCTGTTTCTGATTCTATTTAATTTCGTTATAAATAATAAGCACAATGGACTTTTGTGCCAAAGTTTATGTACTTTTCATCATCCGAATAAAATAAATAATTAAAGAAAAAATCACTCGTTTTATTTTCCTTTTCAGTTTGTCTCCATCTAAAAAATAAACGTTTCAACAAAAATCAGTGTTTTAGATTTTGATTATACTTAGAGATATTATTATAAGACGTTTATCCAAAATGATTTCAAATTTTAATATGTAAAACTAGAGGAAACAAAGAACATTTCTATGATTATTAATCTGGAATCTTACATCGCCAAACACAGATTTATTAATTTAAAAATAAATAACAGTAAGTTCTATCAAATGTTTTTCTGATTGGGGGAATTTCAAAACATATTTGATATCATCAATCCAATAGTACAGAAGGTATGAATTATTTTCTAATTTAAAATTTTGAAAATCCATAGAGGAATTTTGCAGAGTAATGAACATAACCTAAAAAAAATTCAAACACTTACCATATCAGATTTTGATGATGTCTTTTTTGAACTTGACCACCAATTATGTTTAAGTTTCTTACTAGATTCGATATGATCTTGCAGATTTGTATATTCTGGAGGTCTCTCTTGCAAATACAGTTCGTTGACGTTTAATTTAAATATTTCAGGCACCATGTATGCTTTCAGCCAGCCAACTAGAGGCGTATGACCTGCATCGTAAGCTGCATCTCGGTGATAAAACAACAGACCATCGAGATGTATGTTGATTTGTTTATCGTCTATGGTTTCAGCATCGAATATGTCATTGTTAGATAAAATAGTTTCTATTGTTTTAGAATCACAGCTAAAATTTTTTAATAGTTTAAACGTATATTTATTATTTTTAGATGTTTCGGAAAATGATGTATTTTCATCGAATTTTGATTTTAACCAAAATAATCGACACTGCGTCTGAAAAAAAAATGAATAAAATTAATTCAAAAAAAGGTGACACGACTTTGACATCAAATATCTTGAAAATTTGATATATCAACTTACATCGCAGTTCACAAATGGTTGTCCGGACCAAACCAACACATCAAGAACGTAGAACTGTTTTACTACTGTATTAAATACACAATCTAATATCGTTAAGTCTTTAGAAGTATTTTTACTCCCCCCCGGTAACGATGAAGGAAACTTATTCTTGCAATAGCCTGTCTTATCAAACACTAGCGTCATTCCCTAAAACATCCAAAACACTTTATCACGTTTTGTTAATTTTATTATTTATTATTAACCTTTTCTGCAACAACGAGTGATCTGTGACCTTTTGGGCATGGAACTAATATCCAATCTGTTTCTAAGTCTGAAGGGATTTCTTCAAACCATTCTGATAGCATTAACTTATCTCGATATTGTTTGTTATATCGATAATACTTTTTTCCGGTCTGTAAAAAAAATGTACTATTTTTTATCGAGTTAAAATATAGAATATTCAAATATTACATATATATTTGTGCATTCCATAGCATCGTTAGGTAAATCATTTTTAAATTCATTAATTATTCCTCTGGCTGAATCTATAGAGACATGTTTTCTTCTGGAAATTAAAAATTAAACCAAGTTTAGATTAATAAATGAAAATTTTTTGGAGTAAAGAAGCCATGCTAAAAATTATTGACAATAAAATAGTAACACACAATATTAATACATATTTATTATATAAATCATTTAAACAATTTAGAATATTCTGAATTCAAAACATCAACACTTTTCTTAAAAGCATTTTTTAAAGATGACATTAAGTTATCGTTTTTAATTTTTTGTTCAGTTTTTATTCTCATCAATTCGCCTAATTTATTCTGCAAATGAGACATGTTTTCTGAATGCTTTTCTGATAATGATTTTATACTTTCACCGTCATTATATTCATTTTTATCAATACACGGACAGTTATTTCTTTTATCTTTCATTTTTGAAATTACATTTTCAATTTTATGATCCGGTGGATTTTGATCTACTAATAAGTTATATTCTTCTTTTAAGTTCTGTAAATCGGCAATTGCTTTTGCTGTTTCGTTATAACTGTCCATTAACTGCTTTCGTAACGTTTGTATTTCAATATTTTGTTTTTCGATGTGTTTACATATTTCTTCAGTAAAGGATAATTTTATATTATTTATATCATGTAAAAAATTGTCTGTCAAATCCTTAACAAATGGGTCATTACCGCAAGAAGAAGCGTTATTTTTATTTAAATGACAAGATACTTTTGTAGAAAAAGTTATTTTTAATGTTTCCTCATTTTCATTATTCATATCAATTTTATTTTAATAAACAAAGCAGAAAAAAATAGCAAAGCCTTCTTTTAAAAATAATGTAAGTTACCTTTTTTGCTCCAATAATAAAACTTTTCGTCGTTCTTCCTGTCCTTTTATCTTATAACTTTTAATTTCGTCAAATTCATCTTCTTTTTGGTTATCAGATACAGATGTCGAACTTAATGAATTTAAAAGACTATCCATTCTTTTGAATTAGTTATTAAATCTGTCTACAAAACATTAAAAAACATTGTTAGGTTATTCTTATTCAAATATTATCAAATGTCAAATTAAGAACCATAAATGACATACAAATACACATAGAGAAAACATTTTATAAAGCCGAGTTGGCACTTTGGTTGTGCAGTGTCCTTATTTTTATGCACTTGTTTGATTTGTTATCTCAATTTCAATCGAGAAAAATCAAATAAAAGTTAGAGATAATTTAAAAATTGACCAGCTTACAGACTCACGCTAGATAATACATAAATTATCATTATTATTTTACTACATACTGACGATACTGAAGTTTCAATAAAATAGTGAGAACGCGTCTTATCTGAATCACATATGGGAAAAAATAGAAACGTCAAATGCGCCTCTCAATAATATCGTAAATCAGCTGTTTTGAAAGTGACTATAATTATTTATTTATATTAATAAAAATAACACAAACTAAAATTATGTAGCGTTTAAAATTAAATTTACGTTCAGTTTGTTAGTTAATTAATTTATACATAACCTACATATACCTATGTAATATTTTTTCAACAATTAAAAATCAATCGAACATGACAATGGATGTTAAATGCAAATGGTTAACACATTTAAATATATTGTGGTCTGATGAGAAATGTGAGAACATCGTGACCAGGGACGGAGTCCAGAAGTTATTCGACAGACTTACATCAACAAAAGAAGTCAATCAATATGATTTACCAACGACTTTCAATCAAACTTCGCAGATTCTACCCGAATTTGAGATCGAAACTCCTACCTTCTCCGAACTGGACCACCACATTTCCAATCTATGCTATGAACAAATGGAACTTGCCCAAAAGATATATTCAGACTCTTCATTTGCTACAATTTTGAGACAGCGTATAATAATTCTAAAGAGAATATTTTACGCTGTCTCGAGCAAATACCACGAAGGAAATAAAGTTAACGATAAAAATTCTCAGAATGCCGATACTCAGTGCAGTAAAACTGAAACATCAGTTGAAATACCCAGGACGGGAACGGGAGCTTTAGTGGAAATGGCTGTTCGGACCGGTTTAGCTCTACTTTTTGAATTACTGAAACAAAATTGGATGAACAGCAGTCAGAGGGAAGTTCCATCATTGTGCAACGAAGTATTAAGAACCGCTGCTGAAATTGTGTGGAATCTACCTCCTCTATCTCTAGCTAACGAAAGTCAGATTCCGGCAATCGGTGTTAAGAGTTTACAAGAAGTGTCGAGTTTTTTAAAACAAGCTGCACTGCCTCGACTCGGAGCTGACGTTAACGGACGTATACTCGCATCGGAACTATTATTGAGTCTAGCATTACAAAGAGGATCTTTACGATATTTATTAGAATGGATTGAAATGGCGTTGGAAGCTGCGTCTGAAGACGGAGGAACGATCACGGCTCACGTGTTTCATGCTGTTCTGACGCAAGTCAGAAGAAACGACTCTACTGCATCATTTTACTCAAAAACATATTCTTCTATGAATTTAATGGATGAAGAAAAAATCTCCTTATACGATGCTGCGATGACTCTTATGAATGAGGTAATTTGCGAATAAACGACGAATGGGTGGTATTTTTGGGTCTATTTTGGATCTATTCTGTCGTCTACAAAGACTATTTATCCGTATAATCCTAAAAAAAAAAATTAAAAAAACAAGATACCTACTTTCTATCCAGAGTTTTTTTCTAAATCCAAAGTATTCGACGTAAGACAAATATACATGAAAACAGTTTTGAATATAATCCACAAATATCCTTAACATCAAATTTCTGTACAATATTTCTATGATACCAGAACACAAACCCTAAATCTTATCCAGCTCTCAAAAATGTCAAAGATTTTTGGACAAACACATGATCTTCCTCGCTCCTACACTCTATAACTGCTTACCCAGCGAATTAAGAAATATACGAATCACCAACATATTTAATAAACAAATCACTCTTTGGCTTCAAAATGACACAAGTGCAAATAACATATTAATTTTTTTAAATGTCAATTTTTAAACCCCCTGATTTTCAGCTTGTCACTCTCGCTTCCGACTACATGAAAACGTGTACAAAGACCGAGAAATCTGAAACTCAAAACGCATCTCACAACGACAGTTGCGAAGCTTACGTGTGGGGAAGTAACTCATCGTACCAACTCGCCGAAGGACCCCAAGAGAAAATACTGAATCCAAAACTTACGAAACTATTCACGCAAGTGCAACAAGTAATGTGATTTAAATAATGTACACGCATTTATATTTTAAACGTCTGATTTGTTTTAGATCGAAGCTGGCCAGTATTGTACATTTATTATCCACGCAAACGGGACCGTGAGCGCTTGCGGTAAGGGTAGCTACGGTCGTTTGGGGCTGGGCGACTCGAACAACCAACTACAACCGCAGCTTGTGAACTTTGACGGACGCATAAAGAAAATATCGAGTTCGAAGGGAAGCGATGGACACACGCTGGCCCTGACCGACACGGGCCTCGTGTACAGTTGGGGGGATGGGGATTATGGCAAGCTCGGACACGGAAACTGCACGACACAGAAAGTACCGAAGCTTATAGCGGGTCCTTTACTGGGAAAGACAGTCGTCGGGATTCATGCGGGGTACCGGCACAGCGCGGCCGTCACGGACGAGGGGGAGCTGTACACGTGGGGCGAAGGGGAATACGGCAGACTGGGGCATGGAGATAGCAGCGGGAGACACGTGCCTACACTCGTCAGGGACCTAACGGGCGTCGGGTCTGTTGCGTGCGGGAGTTCTCATACGATCGTTTTGTCAACCGATGGAAAAACGGTAAGTTATTTATTTTATGCTTCGTTTCATGGGGGTATTTGTACAGTTTTTAAGTCGATTTTGGTTTTTACGTCATGGATCTTAATTTTTATGTATTTATAAATTATAGGTTTGGTCGTTCGGATCGGGAGAAAACGGAAAACTCGGCCATGGAGACACGGCCCGAGTGCTAAGACCCAAAGTAATTGAGGCCCTCCAAGGCACATATGTCCGTAAAGTTGCGGCTGGCAGCCAGTTTTCGATAGCATTAACGGCCAGTGGGCAGGTCTACACTTGGGGAAGTGGCTGTCTTGGAAACAACACCTCTGACGCCACTTGCATGACCCCGACGCTAGTCAACGATCTCGTTGACCATCGGATAATAGACATAGCTGCGGGTGACACCCACTGCTTGGCGTTGACGCTAGACTGCGAGGTATACGCATGGGGGAACAACGCGATGGGTCAATGTGGGCAAGGGCACACGACCAGTCCTATAATCAAACCGCAGAAAGTCAACGGGCTGAACGGAATATTTGTACGGCAGATTTCGGCTGGTACTTCTCATTCAGTGGCGTGGACGGCGTTTCCATTGGAACAACAGTTAGTGATGTGGCATCGACCGTTTTGCGTCGATCTGCACGAGGGCACGTTCAAACTTCTTAGAATGTTTCTGGAAAAATACGGCGATGGTTTCTACGAAGACGTTGCTCCGAAACCTTTCACGAATGCTACGGATCATCACACGTTCGTGCGGCTCACATTGAGGCTACTGTGCATGCATCTGTCGCTATCGTTGACCGGTGGTCTCACGAATTCTATCCTGGGGAAGGAGGCGAAGAATCTAAGAGATATCGTGTTCAGGTATGTGTTTTGTGATAGACAGAATTCAAATTATTTTGTTTCGAACACGCACTTTGTGAAAACAGTAATAGAATATTCAATCAAAAATTAATTGCAAACTGAATTTTTAAGCTTTCAAATGCAACCAATTATTTTCATTGATGAAGAGCTCGACAAATCATAAAATTTTTCTATCCTGGAACTAAATTTGATGTTTTTACAGATTAATGGACATTCCTACACCTAAGGAAATAGGAGGCAGTTTAAGTACGTTATTAGCTATCGGGGCCGCACCGTTGCTTCCTCCGTTAGCAGAACGAATGGAGCTGCTGCATTCGTTATTGCCGAAGAGACAGTCGCTGAGTCATGGACAAAAAATGCTTCTTGGTCTAATATTGACTAGTTTGGAGGAGCATAACCATGTTTCGTCGTTACTCGGGTACAACGCTTCACCGGAACCTCCGGACCCACAGTTTGCCGGATCTTTAATGACCACGTTACTGGAAAATCTCAACGTCTATACGGTTAGTTTAAAGTAACGGCAAAAATCAAATAAATGTTCAACATTACTTAATAATTCCAAAAAAATCAATAAAAAGTAAAATTTCTAACAGATTTTAAAAATTAGATATATTGAGCTATAAGATACTTTTTTCGGTAAGATTCTGTTTGTTTTGACCAAAGTTATAGATATTTAAATATTGCAGGATATTTTTTTTAGTAAAAATTCTTAATACCTGTCGATTGTGAAAATGGGTATAATTTTCTTTATTAATTGTTTGCAGGAAGAATGTTTAACCAGCTTACATAACCATTTAACTGTCGGAGTTCCGATGCCTTGGGTAATGCCGAGTACGTCATCGACTCAGCACCTCCACGATCTCCTCTCGTCGCTTCAGACACACCTCTTGGCTTACTGCAGCGGAACTCCTTCCGAAGACTCGTCCGATCTAATGAAACACAGTATCACCCTGTTATCCAACCACTTGGAGATATTGTTACCGATCGCTTCGTCAATCTACAAGAAAATATCCGATATGTTGAAGCTCTATCCGCGGGCCCTGCATTCGTTCTACGACATCCTGTACACGTCCGTGGCCGGCGCGATGTTGTCGAAAATACTCCACGCGCTTTTACTGCTGGAAATTTCGCAGACGCAGTGTTTCGTATTCATGCTATTAGACATGCTGAAGCCGCTCGATAACTTGTGTGCGTTTCTCCCGTCCGACGATGCGGATGCAGGGAATGTTTCTCCGATTTCGGAGATCGTACGCGAATCGTGGACGTGGTTGATCGATTTACAGTGTGTCTGCTCGCTTTTGATCGGACGGAACCTCGGGAAAATGCTGATCGGCGATCCGATATCCGATGAAGAACTTTCGTGCCAGAACTGGCTCAAGAACCAACTGTTCAGTCACGGACTTGAGAAATACGAAACTCGTTCGAATTGTACGGCGATGATTAATGACGTAACTAATCTCTTGGAATGTGAAAACGCAGATTACGAACTCGCACAGATATTGGTTTTGAATTTCAATCCGAACTGCATCAATTTTCTCGGATTTGACAATTTCAACCAAATCGATACATCTAATACAAGCGCTCTCTACGACGACATGATGAATCAAGCGAAAATCGAAGACTGGGATACGTGCGATATCGTCGACCATCGATTAGATCAGATATCAAAGCTATTTCTTGGCGTTTTAATCAAACACGGTAATTTATCGAATGATGCGAAAAAATCTTACGAGTGCGTGTTTTATCTGCGTAGGAAGATACTGTCATATAAACTGAAAACCAATGAAGACTACGTAGAAAGCGTCGAAGAATCGGAAGACGCAGAAGAAGTTCCGGTCAATCGCGCGACAGATTTCGACGAGTTCTGCCGGAAGATAATAGAAAGATGTCTTTTGCTTCTGACTATTATCAAATCATCCGGTTCCGACGCTTACCTCGAACCGGACGATTCGTTTAAACTCGATACAGATCCTAATTACTTCAGCAGGTTATTTCGTAACGCCTTACGTTTTGTCTGCGGAGAAACCGACGAAAACAAAACTAAGACCAAAGACGATCTGGGGTGGTCGAGTGAACCCGACATTCTCTTGAACGCGTTAGATCAACAACAGAAACGGGCCCAGATGCGTTTGGTCGCATTGAGTCAGATAAAAGAGCTCCTTTCGGAAAGCAAGGCGGATGAACCGCAGGTAATCAACATGCTACATTCGACGCACCAGTATTTACTGTGGGGGTGTTTTGGGTTCTACTCAAATCAAGGGAAAATGTTCGGGACGCCTCTAAGTAATACGCAGGCTGCGTCGTACGCGATGCAGTCGTCGGTCAAAGACGCGGTTCACGTTATTTACAAACTCCTGATCAAGTCGCTCGAAGAGCAAGATGGCCAACTTGATCCGCAAATAAAGATGCTGACAATCTTTACCCTGACGACGAAATACAAACCTGCGGATATTGATTTAGTCGTGACGTCGAATTTACTCGAGGTTCTTTCAAAAATTACACAGACTTGCGTCGATCAGTCGGTGCATCAGAACAAAGTGCCTTCGGTGGTGACAGCTGCGATGAGACTCCAGAGGATTCTGTTTTTATCTTGCGGAATGTACGCGCAAAATATCGATACATTGATCGTCGAGAAGGTCGTTAGCAACGTATTGTCTCAGCTTGAGAGTATATTGCAAAGTATCCCGCCGGTTATCGTGAATGATATGAAGACCCTGGCGGTCCCTTTGAGATTGAGAACGTACGAACATAACCTGGGGGATTTTTTAGTATTCATCCGATTGATTTCATACAGTACGATGATAAAAAAGATAATGTCCGAAACTAAATGGACGGATACGTTGATGTCGATCGTAATAAATGATGAATACCCGAAAATAAGAAGCTTACGGCCTAAATTATTGGCGCTGCAACTGTTAGCGACGATTTTACCATCGTTGACGAATTCGGATATAACGGAAGAACGTAGAGACAAATTAGTGAACGATATGTTTTGTAGTTTGTCGGCGCATATGTGGGTGTTCCCTGAAGTCTTGGCGGACCTTAAATTGAAGAAGAAGATGCAAAACGAATTGACGAAAGATGGTGAATCGAACGAGAGTGGTATCGACGAGGAGCATGTTGCGATTCCTGATGCGGGATTCGATTCTGATCGTTGTGTGTCATGTTCTGTAAGTATTAGATGGTCAAAATATGGTGAAGTTATATAATTATAATGAGAATGGTCAGAATTTGATGCGGAAACGCATTTAAAAATAATATTAATCTGCTTTTGGACGGTCTGAATTCGACCATTTTTTTCATTATTACAAGAGCTTAAAACTTTACACTTATTTTGACTCGTCGATTTAATTCGTAGGTCGAGAGCGGTCATACCCTCGTCCACAGCCCGGGCGGTCGCGGTTACGGTCTAGGAACGAGAGCGATCACGTCGGGCTGCGTCCAGTGGAAGTTTCTGATCGTAAAAGAGAGCAAAGGCAACGAAGGGACGTGCGTCGGTCTTGCCCGGTTGCCCGTCAAGGATTATAGTCATCGGACGACGGCTGATATGTGGCTGTACCGGGCGTACAGCGGGAATCTGTATCACAATGGAGAACAAAACACGTGCTTGTCGAGGTACACTCAAGGCGATTACGTGACTGTTGTTTTAGACATGGACGCCAGGACTTTGAGCTTCGGAAAGAATGGTGAAGAACCAAGACTTGCTTTCGAAGGGATCGAAGGGACTGAATTGTACCCGTGTGTTTTGTTTTATAACACGAATACGGGAGAGAAAGTCAAGATGACTGATATGCAGGTATTTAAATAACACACACGTCGAATAATATACATAGGTCTGTAGTTTTAGTAAGAATGCTCGAAATTAAACAAAAAGCATAGAAAAGTAGAAATTTTTATATTTATAATGCTTTTTGAATGGTTAATCATTTTTACACCACTTACAGAACTTTGAAAAATATATATTATTTCTACAAATATTACCAGGTTGTTTATAAATGTTTTATTTAGATTCAAGGTTCACCACGCGATCTTCTACCAGGAGAACCAGTCTGCGCCCCACTCTCCGCAACTATTACAGAAGCACATGTCGACCTAATCAGAAAACTACACAGTAAAGACACGTGGGTTAATCAGGTACGTGCATTTGTCCATCAAGCGGTTAGTTATTGAATAAATCAGCCATTTTTTTAAACATTTATTACAAAAACTCTGGGAAAAGATTCTCCAAAAGATACACTGAAGCTATCAAAAAAAAGATTTTTTTCTTCCAAAATATATTTTTTAACTTTTCAGGTAAATGATTGCATAATCAACCGTTTCTCGCAAATAAAAGAACTACTGCCGACTGTTAAGAACCAAGAAGACGCGGAAATAACAGAAACCAGAACCATCAACTACGAAAAGCTGTGCAAAGAAGTCTGGCCAGCGTTGGCCATCGTAGGCGGCGTCGACAGAGGCCTGCGAGTCGGCGGCCAGTGCATTCACAAATCGACAAATCAAAAAGCTGTCATACTCGGCGGTCTCAAGAAAGGCATATCCCCGATAAAAATCCAACTTGAATCGTCCGAATGCAACACGGTCGATTGTGCTTACCGCACTCTGATACCGTTAGAAACTACGAAATTCAACGTAAATCGGCTATCGGGAATCACAGCGGATATCTTGTACCAGATACTACGTCTTACGGGAATCACGGACGAGATAACGTTTCCCGAGCCTGATCTCTCGATGGAAGAGGAGACGTATTTAAGACCATCGTCGAAGTGTATTTGGAATACAGACAGTAAAAATCAATCAGATAAGATCGTTTCCGATTCGCAGCTATCAACAAGATCTACTAGTTCATGTCGGACGGTCGAGACGTTAACAAATGAAATGGTTTCGAGTATAATGGATGAAGTGACACGAATCGGTACCGAGAAATCAACAAATGGTGAACGTTCTACGAAGATCGATTCCGCGAAAGAACGGGAACTAGAAAAGAAGTTGTTGCAGTGCGAAATAATCAACATTAAACTATCGTTTCTCGAGTTTGGAAGTTTGAAGACGTTATCAGCGATTATAAATTGTAATAAATACGCGGAACTTCTATTAGTGCCTAGTGTTAATATCACAAACTTCGAAAAGGATCTCAAAACAGAACCTTGCACGAAAGATACGGCCGATCAATTGGAAATTGAAAACGAGTTGAGAAACACGTTGAAATACGTTATGTGTTCATTAATCAGCAAAAGTACAGAAAAATGCAGTTTCAAGCATATGGTTAACTTATCAGAACTCGAGAGGGCCCAGAATATGCTGTTCTCGATGTACATCAAATCAAGAAAAGAAGAAGAACTAGACGTTCATGAAATAAAACGAAAAATGGACGCACTTTTAAACGAAAACAACGATTCGGTCAACAATTACCCGCTGTGGGTCGGACAGATGCCTCCACGGTTATTACGCGGGACTTCGATGCTTCCACCTTCGACTCTTTCATTAAACGCGGGTGCTTCGCAATCTTACCCGGCTAGATCGACGTGTTCCGATCCGGCTTCGCCTCAAGTCTCAGCAGGACCTTCTCAACCGAGATCGGCCGTAGCTCCTCCTGTCATAATGCCCTTGCTCGAGATGGGGTTCTCCCTGAGGCACGTAGAACGCGCCCTGAACGTGACGAATAGCCCAGGAGTGATGTGCACTCGCACTGTTAATTTCCTGGCGACGTGGATGCTCGAGAATCCTTTGATCGATAATAACCCTGAAGACGCCGCGGCGATTGAAAGCGAGTCAGTGCGTCCGCAGAGTTTGGATTGTACCGAATCTGAGTCGGGACTCCGAAGGGGAATGGCAATCAGAAGACGAGCGTCGTCTGATATCAGGAACTACCTGACGGAGCGGACGCCTGTCGTCGAACGGGAAAGACAGCACGTTAGGGGCGAGGCACACCCTCTATACGGAATGCGGTCATTGGACTCGGAGCAGTGCGTCGATTCACCGAGCGACCCGCCGTATCTGTTGAACAAGATGTACATGTTTCCGTTGGATGGAGAAAATGTGAGTGTCTAAATGAATTCTTTTTTTTTTTCGAATATATTTTTGATTTATTTCTTTGTGGTTGCTAGGACGGAAACGAAACGTCGGCTTCAACATGCGGAATTTGTCAAGAACAGTCGACTCATTTGGCGGGCCACATGCTGTCGGTGCATCCTGGGTGTGGTATTTTGAGAAGTAGAGGTTACTGCGGGAATATTATAGGTGATTTTTTTAGTGACATAAAATTTGAGAACTATAAATAGTATAAATCATATCTTAACTAAGATTTATAAAAAATATTAATGTTTATAGGTTCTAATTACGTAATGTGTAATAACTGCCAAGAAAAATACAGCATGCAATTCCAGTGTGTTTCCAAATGCAGTAAAGATAATTCAACGTCCTCTCCAAAATCCCGGCTATCAGAATGTACGTACATTGCAAAGTTACTCGCTCCGGATTTACTCGGAACTTTTAAAGATACAGAAGGTACGTTGTGTTGACATCAGTATGTCTTGTCACGATATAATTTATAAATTATGTTTTAGATAAAATTGAAGCTGATATTCTATCTATTGACGACTCGGTCGAAGCTGATCCGATTGAAAAGATAACAATTAGTCCTTGCGTTGCCGTTGATAAACCAATGTTCGAACAGGTCCCTCTGCTGGAACCTGACCCTTTGGGGTCGTCTGTGATCCCTTCGATTTCTTTCGACTGCCAAGAGAGCCAAGAGTACGAGCCTAGGTTCCTAGGAATGCAAGCGACTCTGTTGACCTCGCCCCAAGATAGAATCGCAGCCGTGCAGAGAATTTCTGAAATGTTGAAAATTCTTGTATCCCGTTCGGTTGTGATGAACGTCTTATCTCTCCTATCGATTAGCAGCTCTTCGTACGACTTTTCCGCTAGTTTAAATTCTATCGGGCTCTCCGACATCAAGACAGTGGTCAAGTTAATGAGCTTGACGGCTTCTGGCCGTATCGAATTGGAAAACGCCAGACAAGAAGACGAAGATTACTACGCGAAGTTTTCAAAAGGATTCTCACAACTGACGCCCACTTTACCCGTATCGGCGATTTCCTGTTTGAACTCACTGAGTCTGGCGATCGGGGCTCTGATCCAATCGAACGCAAATGCTTCTAAATTAGTGATCGACATTTGCACAAAGGAATTGACGCAAGGGCGGAACGGAACCGCGTCATTTGCGGTCGTTCAGGCGCTGGTCGAACTACTTACGTCGAACGGGAGCGCCTCGTTGAATGAATCGTCAATGTTGAAAGACGTCAGCCCAAATGGAGACCCGACTATTACCGGGCCGGTACAGCTTGCGGACGCCTTGTCAGCTTGCGTTTTATCGTCACAGCTGGAAGCCGCGCAGCGCCAGTGGGCATCACAGCAGCTGTTTAAATGCGTGTCGTCGATGAAGCAAACTAAATTCGATGAAAACGCAAACGTAGCCGATCTGTCGGCCAGTTTACCCCAATGTCCGATGACAGAATTGAATGGACACGAGAATAGAGTTGGTTTGGTTGCCTGGCATGAAAACAGATCTCTGTTGGCGACGTGCGGATATGACGGAACCGTACGGGTATGGTGTTCTGTGACAAAAGGGCAACCATTGCTCGAGCATACGTTAGTGTATCACAAGACTGATAACGTGTATGGAAGCGAACTACAGGGAGAGTTGATCGGACATTTGGCGTGGTCTGCCTCGGGGAAACTAATCGCAGCAAGTTTGGATAATACTGTTAATATTTGGCCGATCCCTTCAGGAAATAACGAAATGTTTGACTGCCGCAAGAACTGGTTTTCGGAAAATGTCTCTGCGTTTGTTACGGCTGTTGCGTGGCCTAAGTATAATACGGATATTGATTCCGAGTATTTGTTGATTGGGAAAATTGACGGGACGATTACGATGATTAATTTTAAAGGCGGTGAGAAGAATACGAGGGAGATTGAAAACTGTTCGAGATCGTTTGGTAAGTGTATTTTTTTTGTTTTATTAATTAAGTGCTCTGTATTTGGAGTAAAAATATCGAAATCAGGTCAATCAGAAATTATTTGAAAGATTGGAAATTTTATTTCCCGGTGCTTTTTGCTGATTTGAATGTAATCTGTATTTCTTAAAGTTATAAGTTTTTAAAATGAACAAAAAAAGATTTTTTGTTGCTTTATAATTATATATTTCTGCGAAAAATAGATTAAATTTGAATATTGGAAAACAGATATTTAAATATAAACCCTAATTTTCATTCAATATAATTAAATAATTTTTACCACAATTATAGAACGTTCAAGAATGTTTTATTCAAATTCTTGATCGTCTAACTCGAAATTATTTCTGTTATGAATCAATTATTTCGTTTACTTTTTCAGTATCGGTTACACACTTCGCGTGGTTTGATCTAGATAAAGAATTCGCAATAGGTTTTTCTGACGGAACCGTAAAACTCGGTCGCATCTGCAGAAACTTCGAGCCGGTCACGATATCAGCTCACAGCAACACTTTAACCGGGCTCCAGTGGTGTCCGCGCGGCCAGTTACTAGCTACGTGTTCGAACGATAGCTCGTGCCGCATCTGGACCCAATCGAAAGATTCGTGGATATGCTGCCACACGTTAATGCAGCCACAAGAGCCCACATCTCTGATCTGGTCCCCGCGTATCGGCACGTCCGAACGCCCGCTTTTGCTCGCAATAGGGACTGTGTTCGGAAATGTGTGCGTCTGGTGTCTACCAGATTACTTCTCCTCGCCGAGCAACACTGAACCGAAGCTGATGTTTCAAGTGCAGGGTCATTCTTACAACCCGGTCACTGCGCTCACGATACACTCCGAGGGCATGTTGCTCGCTTCTGGTTGCCTGAAAGGTTCCAGCGGACTCGTTAATATTTGGTCGCTACAGGACGGAGTACTGTTACAAACGAACGCAGGCGTAGGAGGAACGATGATGCAGGGTCTTGCATGGTTAGGAGATACTGCGTTAGCCGTCGCATTCTCGAGATCGAAATCGATTAGAATATTGCACTATAATACGAGTAGTTTTGCGTCGGATAGGTTCATTGCAACCGCTCGGTGTGTGCTGTTGTACTGCGGTATTCACGGACTTCGCAGGGCCAAGCATTTGCGCACCCTTCTGATGAGTCTGCCTCAAATCATGCAGCAGCAGTACGAATATGAGAAACCTCTGACGGTGAGCGGAGATCAGTTGTTGCACAGTGTCTATTTGAAAAATCTAGCGTACCTTACGATCGTTCTTGAGTTGGATCGCACTCTATGCTACAAGCCTTCTCCGATCAACGAAAAATTTCTCTGGGAACCGGCTAACGAGTGGCAGTGGCTCCAGATGCTGAGTCACGGAATAAACGCGGCTCACAGTTTCGTCAATAGAACGAAATTACCTGAGGCGTTTCTGGCGTACACAAAACACGAAGAGCAAGACCTAGAACCCTCGCCAAGCGATAACACCTCGTGGTCTCTGAAAGCGGACGAGCAGATAATGAGTTGGTTGGCGCAGAGACCTCACGACTGGCAAGAAGGGGGTAAATGTAGCAGTTATCTATGGGGTTCGGGTCGGCACGGACAGCTTGCAGACGTTGGAAGGAACCCTCTCGTTCCCACCTACGCCGAACCTTTCACAGGAGCCCAGAGTATCGTTTGCGGACAAAACTGTACGTTTGTCATTCAGACGGATGGAAGTGTGTTAGCGTGTGGGGAGGGGAGTTACGGTCGTCTGGGGCAAGGGAATTCCGACGATCTGCACACGTTAAGTGTCATATCAGGATTGCAAGGATTCGTCATCACTGCATTAGCAACGTCCTGCGGCTCCGATGGACACAGCATGGCTCTGACTGAGAGCGGTGAAGTGTTTTCTTGGGGGGATGGAGATTACGGCAAATTAGGGCACGGAAATAGTGATAGACAAAGAAGACCACGTCAGATAGAAGCACTACGGCACGAAGAAGTGATTCAGGTAGCGTGCGGGTTTAAACATAGTGCAGTTGTTACTTCCGACGGGAAGTTGTACACATTTGGAAACGGAGATTATGGGAGGCTTGGTTTAGGAACGACGGCGAACAAAAAGCTCCCGGAGAGAGTTGCGGCATTAGAAAAAGAACACGTGGGTCAGGTGTCGTGCGGGTTGAGTCATACGGTGTGCGTTTCGACTGACGGGAAGAGCGTTTGGGCGTTCGGAGATGGTGATTACGGGAAGTTAGGTTTAGGAAACATGCAGACTAAAATGTCACCAACTAGGGTGGACGTGATGTGTGATATAGGTATTAAGAAAGTTTGTTGCGGTACACAGTTTACGGTATTCCTCACAAAAGATGGTCGATTGTTCACTTGCGGACTTGATAAGTTGACTGAACGTCCTCAGACTGATGGTAAACCGCAGCAGGTTATGTCGTTAAATCAACATGTGATAATCGATATAGCAGTAGGTGCGGAACACGTACTAGTACTGACATCTTCAGGCGATGCATTTGGGTGGGGTGTTAACTCCGACGGTCAGTTAGGAGTAGGACACACCGTGGCAGTTCGTGAGCCTGTGATGTTACTCGCGCTATCCGGCCGAGGAGTGAAGCAGATATCGACTGGTAGAACGCACAGCGCCGCTTGGACTTGTCCTCCTTGCCGGCAAGGTTTTGGACTCCCTAATCGGGTACCCGTCCAATACGACAACCTCCAAGACCTGTCTCTCAAAGCGATCCAAGCAAGAATAAAACTTCTGTACCAATTCTCTGAGGTGTTGTATTCGTGCTGGAGACTGTTGCCCCTGGCAGTGGTCAGGCCTGCGCCCCCTTTCGATGCTTTTGCGTCGCGGTATCTGAGACCGTTATTGGCCCCGCGCGTGTATTTGTTACCGTTTATTAGGACTGTCGGCAGAAGCATGGTGCAGGGTCGTAATTATGGCCCACAGGTTACGGTGAGACGGTTGGCCACGAGGGGGCGTAAGTGTAAGCCTATCTTCGTGCAAGTGGCAAAGCAAGTAGTCAACATGAGACTGATGGATCTGCGACTGCCGTCCAGAGCATGGAAGGTAAATAAACTGTCCGATTTTACAAGAATTATAGAGCTTTGAATTTGCAGTAACAAGTTGTGATTTTTTAGGTTAAATTATTAGGAGAAGGTGCCGACGACGCTGGTGGTGTTTTTGACGATACGATTACAGAAATGTGTGAAGAGATCACGTCCGGAGCTGTGCCTCTATTTGTCCCAACTCCAAACGCAGTCAACGACCTGGGATACAATCGGGACCGATATTTGTTAAATCCTGATTTACGTTCGCCGTTGCATATTTCGTGGTTCAAGTTTCTCGGGATATTATTTGGAGTCGCGATTCGAACAAAGAAACCTCTCGCTTTACCATTAGCTCCGCTTGTATGGAAATTGATCGCCGGAGAACCAGTTACCATCGATGACTTAGAGGTAAAATTGAAGTGACGGTACAAGCTTAAAAAATCATAATGCATTTACAATTGTTATTTTTGTATCCCATACTCTCATTTTCCACAGGATACCGACACCCTATTTGTGCAAAGCCTCCGCGGCATTCGAGACATAGACACGGCCGGTGTAACGGCCACGACTTTCCATGACCTGATACCTCTGGAGTGTTTCGAGGGCACGAGTTGCACGGGCCGCGTTGTCTCTGTGGTAGCCGGGGGTCGCGGAGTCCCTTTAACGTTCAACAGCCGTGCGCAGTACGTCTCGGCGGCGATCAGATACCGTTTGCGTGAAATGGACCTGCAAGTAGCGGCTATCAGGGAAGGGATGGCTGGAATCGTATCCGTTCCTCTGCTGTCTCTCATGTCTGCGCATCATGTCGAGAGACTGGTCTGCGGCCTTCCGGATATATCCGTCGTCCATCTTAAGAAAATTGTCAGGTAGGATTGGTTTTAATTTCGGTGGAAGACTTTTCTTTGGTTATTTATTATTTTTTTAATAGGTATCGTGAGTTGGATGAAAATCATACGCTCGTGAAGTGGCTGTGGAATATTTTAGAGAATTTTACAAATTCCGAAAGAGTATTATTTATGAGATTTGTTTCGGGGAGGTCAAGATTGCCTGCAAATTTGGCAGATCTGTCGCAGAGATTTCAGGTAAATTGAATTGAATTCCCGATAGTCGTTTCGGAAATTCAGTTGGTTGTTTTTGCTTATTACAGATAATGAAAGTAGACAGGGCGGCCGACGGGCTTCCGACAGCGCAAACGTGTTTCTTTCAGCTGCGATTGCCGCCGTATAGTTCGCCCGATGTCATGGCAGAGAAGCTGCGATACGCTATCAACAACTGTCGCTCGATTGATATGGATAATTATATGCTAGTGAGAAATTCCGATAGGAATTATGCATCTGACGATGAATATTAAAATATAATATTTATTATTTATGATGAAATCTTGTTTTATTTGTTTTTATCAACTTTTGTAGTATTTTATTTTGAATAAAAATTAGAACTTTGTTACCTGAAGTTGGTTAATTTTTTGTTTATATTTATATAAATACTTTTCATCTTTAACTATCTGTAACTATAAATCGTACATATTTCGTGTGTTAAACTTTCAAATCATTACGTTTAATCGTTTAGCCGTTAAGTTTCAAGATAGTCATTTTTTCTATTATAACTATTTTCTGTTTCTTCTAATTTTTTCCATTGATGATGGAGTAAGAGAAGCTAAAATTTTAGGGAACTTCATTTATCAAAGAGTATTATCAGGATAAAATTGGGGAAAATGGGAACTGAACTGCGCTGGTTTTGATCGAAATTTGGCGAATCTCATCATATATATATTTATATTATAGGGACTATGCCCCTCCAACCTTGATACTTACAATTTTCCTTCAAGAAGTTTGCTAAAAACCTGAGGAATAAATAAATAACAGAACAACGATTTAATATAATTTCTGTATTTTATTAACGTTATACTTTTATTAAAACTATATACAATTATTTTGTATGAGTATCGTAAATGATGTAATGACAATTATTGTACATGTGAAATAAATATAATAATTATACTCAAGCACTTTATATAATCTTGATTAAAAACTAAAATAAAAATGCAATTCTATAAATTATTTTCTTAACATATCCATTTTGGTTTAAACGTCTAATATTACAATACACAATAACTAAATATAAGTATTTTATTTGTTTACATAAGGCTAGGAACGCACGGAGGGGGTTTTCATCGCTCGTACGCGTACTAAGAAATGTGCGTGAACGGTGGCTAAGAACAGAGTGGTGAAAAATCTCCCATGCGTTCGTAGTTTAACACTGTTGCTCTCTGCCAGACAGGAATTTAGAAAATAATTACGTAATTTGTTATATTGCACGCGATTCATTAATAAGTACAGCGTTACGTAATATTTTAAATTATTAACCTCTTCAACTAAATGCAGAACACTTTGATTGACGACATACAACTCTGGAATTTTAAATCAGACAGACTTCAGATTGGTCTTAAAATGTACGTTATTTAGTCTAGTTTTACATTTTAAATTTTCATATCGTTTCAATTTTTTTTTTTATTTACGTACTTTTACATAAAAAACTGTAACAGCCAAACTAAGCATCGAAACACTTTTAAATTTTTAGACAAATCTAGACAACATACATTTTAACACCAATCTGAAGTTTGTGTCAGTTATATTTTCATTTCATATGTTGTCAAACATGAGACGCTTAAATGAAATTAAGGAACGTAATATTTAATTTGAACTGTTTTATATAAGAAATGGTCATAATTCAATCAAAAATTTTTCATATTATGCATATTAAAAATAAAATCACTACTCGAAATTTTATTACAGTGATGTGGGGTCCAAGAGGAACTGGGAGGGGGGGGGCAGAGCTGGTATTGTTACGAAAAACGCAAATTTCTCAAAAAACTGACTTTCCGTAGAGCGACGACAATATCTATTATAACAAAGTGGAAAAATAATAAATATAATAATCATACAATATATAACATTTTCAGAACTTCTCGAGACCTCGATCTTCGCATATCGTTCTTACCTACATAATAATAATAATATAAATATATATAATTTGACAAATTGTAACGGGGGCCGAACAAAGATCATTATTAATTAATCAGGCACATTCAAAATAGACTGAGACTCGATAGTGAGCGTGTCTGCAGTAACCATCGCGTTATTTAAGGCGAGGTTTCTCCGCAGGCCAGCAGACCGGGCGTCGTTATACCCAAACGGGAAAAACGAATTCACTTCCAGTACGACGTCGATGCCATTCGTCTCAGACACATCATTCGCACATCCCCTCAACAACTGCTGTTGGAGGCTGTTGATAGCTGCTACGATCGCTCTGTGCTGCAAGTCAATCTGTGGTTTCCCGCCACGGGTTATCTCGAGCGACGGAAGCCACCGGAAATAGCACTGGCACCAAATCTCGAGAAACGGCAGTCTGTAGTTCGGCTGTAATGGCTCCACGTAGTTGCATTCAAATAGGGGGTTCATGAAGAGCGCAATGTCCTTTTCCGAGAACTGTTCACTCCAGTCCCAGACGCTTCGAGGAATAACGGGATTCATCAAATCCTAAATAAATAAAAAAAAATAAAACTGTATTAAAAATTGTACTAAAAACATCAATTTAAATTCAGGTAGTTTATTATTAAACAATTTTAATAAACACCAATAAAGTATTCAGATCAGCTGCCATTGGTTAACTATTTAATTTTCATACAATTTCGTGTTAAATTTTACTCACCCTGACGGCCGCCTCTCTGTTTCTCTCACAGCTGAACAGAAATGTGTCAAACACGGAGACATGCGCCGAATCCCACAGCGTCGTAAGGTACGTCTCCGTGAACTCAAACGCGCACGGGTACTGCTGCAGAAGCTGCCAAACACAGTCAAGGAACAGTAGAAACAGTGGAGATCGTTCACCATCCACAGTCCTAATGTGGCCAAGGCGTGAAGCAAACGGGTGCGCCAGCGCCACCCACTCTTTCTGCAGCAGTGTCTGGAAGCCGGTCGTTGTACGCCAAGTCGAGTCAAGCAGTATTTGAGTCAGGCTAGATATCACGCAGCACATGTCACATCCGTCGCCTGAAAACGTGTGATTTTTTTTATTATTTCGTAGTATCATAGATTCCAAGAGGCTCTGAGTACAAAATTTATAACTCAAACAACAAATGCAAAACTAAAAACCTGTTTTACTGACTATAACAGAAACCTGTATTATTATAACCTAACTTCATCCTATTGAATTTTCTCCATTGCATGATGTGCGGAAATTTTTTGTTGCATTACTAAAATCAAAGAATATAACTAAAATTGAACATGTCTAAAGACTAAAGTATAACTTCAAAAAATTAGTGAAATCAGAGCTTAGATCCTTTGCGTAAAAGATTCTTCAAACTATATACTACATATACTTTCAAAATAATTTTTTTCAATAAATAAATTGCGCCACAATAAATTTTTAAAATATCTACTAACCTTCTTGTAAAACGACAGTTGTTTCATTTGTAATTAACTCAGCAGCTTTGCACGCTTTCTGCAACGTAGAGGATACCGCATGTAACCACTTACTCGAATTCAGCAAAGTATAAAAGTGCGTATCCTGCATCCAGAACTGCCTCAATGAATCCGGCGTACACAGATCTCGAAACCTTTAATCGCATTAAAAAAACATTTCAGTCCAAATAAAACCGTATTATAAGTTTCACCTAACCTCGCATAACTGCTATAAACATCTCTCGGTGACGGTAGGTCTTTTGTTAAATCCAACACCACAGGTTGGGCTTTTCTCGGATGACACTTACGAACATTCTCTAACATTACGTTCTCTTGTACACGGTCAGTTATAGTCGGTTGAATGTCTGCCATTCTTACTAAAGCTGCGCCATTCGATGAACCCCAAACCTAATGAAAATCTCCGATTAATTCAGGAATGATCTTAACAAGTTTTTCTCTGATTAAATAAGTTGTAGAACCAAGAAACAAATCAACACTTACCCAATAGGGAGGACAGCCGCTACGAAAATACCTCGCTGCTTCGTACAATTGATGGTCTACGACGCTCGACGGGACCACGATACATCTGGGTAGTATTGGAGACAGCTGAAACTCTTCATTAGCTTTTGAAGTCCTCCACGCCGGCCGAGCCCCATAAACACGCTCTAACTCCCGCTCCCAATCCAATTGATTGTTAAAACCGCGAATCGCGCCTCTTGAACTCTTATAGTACGGCTCTCTGAAAAATTCAGGGAAGATTAAAAAACACAGTAACAAGGGCGGAGGGAATACTCAACTTACTTGTAATCATAAGCAAATAATAAATTGTGTCTAGTAGGGGACGCATGATGGAGTAAAGCACTTGCGATTTTTTTCCCAAGATCGGACGTATTAAATCTAAAAGTCAATACACGGAAATTCTGGAAAGTTAAAAAAATGTGTATTAATAAATGGATATTTTTTTATTTGTATGTAACATACTTTACAAACTATAATTATATCTTTGATTTTTTCAGGTACTTTTTGACTACTAAGCAGCCGTCTTTTTTTATCCACAACCTGAAAAATATGGTCTATAGCTAAAAGACACACTTCGTATTCACCCAATAATAAATTTTGTTGACAGCATTGATCCTGAAAAGAAATTAAACATTCATTTAAAATCATTAATTTTTTTTTTTAATTCTAACCTCTTCATCTTCAGTAGGAGCTGTCACAAATGCTAATTTGAAGTTTGTAACTGTCAGTTGTCCCGAAATTCCCTTATTATTCTTACTGACAGGTGCATACATTAAAACTTTCGGTGCTTCTGCAATTATTTCTTCACCTATTTATAATAAATACACTTTTGTTTACATACATATAATTAAATTTTAATTAATTAATAACTAACCTGATAGCAGTTTCGGTTTTAAATCCAAGTTACCCTGTAAAAGATATTCATATTAAATTGAATACGTCCTGAATTACATTATACAAACCTCTAAATAACTTTTAAATGAGTTTGTAATTCTTTCTTCGTTCATCGTGGTTATTAGGTTAACATGATTTGTATTACATATCAGATAACGTACGGTATTATTATCACAGGCACATTAACATCTGTATTTATGCCGTATATAAACATAATATTTAGTTACTAATTTCTTGATTACTTCATTACACAAATATTTGACAGATTATTAAAAAAAATTTACATACAATTTCCTTCATATGTGTTATGTCGATAAAGTAGATACCGTACATAAAAAAATTAAATTTAAATTTGCATTAATAATCAATTTATTTTAATTATTATTGTTATTCATGACTATTTCGTTATTATTTTATTTGTTTAAAAAACTATGTATTAGTTAAATTCATGTGGAAAAGGTGTACTATTTATTATTTCATAATAAATTTATAGGTTAGTTGCACATAACCTCTAAAATTCCTTCGAATACGTTGGTTTTTTTATTTTAAAATATTATGTGATAAATGCCGATAAATATAAAGTCCAATGAGTCCATCTACTTAATTATAGATAGATAAAAATATCAGTTTATCATTAATTGAACTCTGTATATAATATGTTTTCCAAAAGTAGTTTAAATATTATAAAGAATTTAGAAAAACACAAATTTTACTGCAGGTAAGATTAAGAAAAAAGATATTAATTGGTATATATATATATATTATTCTGTGGTATATATAATTTTTCTCTTATTCCAGACCTAAAGCGAGCCCTGGACTATGGCTGATCATTATTTTACCTTTGATTTTAATCATCAGTGCTATTAAATTCCCATATGCGACTCTATTATATAAAAGAGTTTCTTTATGTTCAATAGGGCTTTTAATCACTTCTTTATCCTTAACAAAAGATTTTTCAAGAGAACAGGAAAATGTACAAAAAAAATTTACGGTTAAGAAAATTATCGTATGTATTATTAATGTAATTTTAAATACATATTTTTTCAGTGAAGGTAAATACAATATAAATTAACGTATATTAAAATTCTAACTGTAATTCATTTTCAGGAGGATTTCTTTTAAATATCTGTAGCTCAATATTTACAGTTTTTGGTTTATACTTAATATTTTTTAACATTTTAAAAAAATTTCCAAGATGTTTTACATACGGAGAAGCTTTCATTGTAACACAGTCAGTTATTCTTTTCTGTTATTCATATATAATAAATTTATTTAATGTCATATCAAAACATCCAGTAAATCAAACGGATATTGCTACGTTAATTTTACAAGTACGCATAATTTGATATTCACTAATTTACCATATGGTTTTTATTTTTTTTATTTTTTACAGGTGGGTTTTTTTGGAATTTTTTGCATATCGTTACCCGTCAGTTATTTTAAACTTTTAAGGAAACCAGTTTTATTTTACATTTATTCTGCATTTGTAATTTTAACGACTGTAATAATACCGCTGGAAGCGATCTTGAATTGTAACCCTATTATGTGGATTATTGAACTATTGACAGAAAATAATGAACGGGTAAGTCATATTGTATAATATTCAATAACGACTTTTACTTGAATATTTAAAAAACAGTTTGTTACACTGGAAAAATTAATTGGATATAAATTATAGATAATATTCTCTACAACTTATTAAAAAAATTTTCTATTACCAGCTATTTAAAATATAATTATGTTTTTAGATACTAATGATCATATATTGGGTAATCTGTTGTACATTAGCGATACTAGCAGTTAATTATCAAGTACAAAGTGGCAAAAGGGCCAATACCGTAGTCCGTAAGATATTCCACTTACTAGTCATTGCCGTCTATATCCCCGGACTCTTATACGAATGCACATTACTCTACTTTTCTAGCGCGATCATATTTTCATTTCTCATTGTTTTCGAGGTACGTTGATTCACAACTCTTAAAGGGGACGTGGTATTATTAAACATTATTTTACAGATTCTGCGGGTTCTTGACATTCCTCCGTTGAATCGTGTATTACAAGATGGAGTATCAGTTTACCTTGATGCCAAAGATTCGGGCGATATAGCTCTCACTCATATTTACCTCCTCGGAGGCTGCTCTTTACCACTTTGGTTGCACCCAGCTCCATGTGACGTTACCGACTCGGCAGGGTTTAATTTACTTCCATTACTCGGTGGGGTGCTGACAGTAGGTGTAGGAGATGCAGCCGCTAGTGTATTTGGGTCTTATTTTGGTAGACATAGGTGGAAAAGTAATATTTGTAACGAAACAATTAAATAATGAATTTTAATCATATAAATATTTTAGGTTCAAACAAAACAATTGAAGGGACGTTAGCATGTATTTTCAGTCAGTTAGTTTTAGTTTTCCTATTGATTTTTAATGGTAAGTAGTTTTATCATACGTGAAATGATAGTTTGTTCATTTTTAAATTTTTTTGCAGGATTTATAAATTATAATGTTAAAAATGTCGTTCAAGCGATTGTAGCGATTACTGTAACGTCATTAATTGAAGCCAAGACTGATCAGATAGATAATTTTGTATTACCTCTTGTAGCGTTAAGTATATTGTTGTAAATTATTTGTATTTCAGAAAAATAAATTATTGAGATTGTTTTAAATTAAATTGTCAATTTATACAGGTACCTATAATTTAAGTAAATACAACAATTGGATCTATAAATAAAGCATTAAGAACATTTCTAACACTAAGATATTTCGTGTGAAGTTATTTTTTTGTAATTTACGAAATTCGAAACAATGGCAAAAACAATAAGAAATTAAATAATTTTTTTGTAATGAGGTTATAAACAAACGTCACAAGCGCCGGTCGTGTATTTGCTGTGTATTTTTTTTTTAAATAAAGAATACTATCGAAAGTAAGCCCCTGAAATTTAATAACTTTTGATATAAGTACATTGAGTCTTATTTTTCACCCTCTTTGTAATTTGGGGCAGTATATCTAGGTTACGGTGGGCTGCCAGAATTAACTATTATTTTTCAGCAGGTATATAAGCAGTGCCGGCCTTTGCGATTCTGGCGCCCCTGGCGAGATCCCCCCCCCCCCCCAAAAAAAATGGCGAACGACAAAAAAAAGACTGACAAAAAATCAGTGATAATTTGAAAAAAAATATTTATTAAAATTAATGATTAAAAAATGTAGAGTTGAGTAATCAATGTTGCCATTACACACTTTTAATTGCTGAAGAAGAACATTATTGAATTTCAAACTTATTTAAAGAAGCTATTGTGGTCTTCCACCGCCCCTCTCGGCCTGGCGCCCCGAAAGATCGCCCCACCCCCCACCCTAAAGCCGTCACTGTGCATGTCGATAGTGCAGTTTTTATTTGACATTTACTATTATTCCAGTGTGTTCAGAAACGTCACCCACAAAGGTTGGAAATTTCGTAAACTATTTTTGATATTAAGCATTTTTTTATTTTATTATTTCGCAGAAAAAATCAAAATTTTTATTTAAAAAATATGTAAGGCTTAAATTTGGCGCCCTAGAACAGAACATAGAAAACGAGTTTATAACAATTGGCGCCCGCACGAAATTGGCGCCCCAGGCTGTCGCCTGGGTCGCCTGGTCGTTCAGCCGGCTCTGTATATAAGATTTAGTACCTAAATTTTCATGACTTTTGAAATGTGTAAAAAATGTGAGAAGTGTTTTAGTAAACGTAGTGATCTAGTGAAACATTATTTGAGTCATTTTAATCGAACTCCGTATCAATGCGATGACTGAGAATTGAATTTTAACGACGTATAAGTAGATTCCCAGTTTTTTCAGATTTTTCTTTATATTACATCCGAAGATATATTTTTACGATTTTTACTAAACGGACTTTTTAATAATACCAAAACAATTGAATATTAAAATCTTTAAATTATCAGCTCTCATTTGATACTCTACTCGCCGAAATTGGATTTTTTTTGCCCCCCATAAAAAACACCAAAAACTTAAAATTTTATTTTTGTAACGTATGTAGGTCTATGTAGTATTGGTCTTAGCTTTCTAGATCAAACGGTTCAGTATAGCTACTACAGCGAAGGCAGACAGAAATACATAGTAGTCCATAAGTGTTCCTTTTTGAACAATGTTTGATCCCCCCAAAAATTGGAACTTTGCGTTCGTTTCTTCGATTTCCAGAGTTCTGTCAGTCTTGGAAATTAATTCTATGTTGTCTGCAAGCCTCCGGCGGTTTGAGAAGTTGTTTTTGAATGCGCTTCGAATATCAATTAATTTGTCTTACATGAGAAGGAATATTTTACCATTTTTAGGGTTCCGTAGAAAACTAGGAACCCTTATAGTTTCTCCATGTCCGTCCGTCCGTCCTGAAAAATTTTGAGATAATAAGATGAAATTTGGTACACGGCCGTAGAATGATGACCCAAAAACAGAAATGATAAGATTTTTGAAAATAAAAATTTTTTAGACCCCCCTTTCATAAAATGAAAAGTGTTTTCAAAAAAAATATTTCACCTACACCATTGAGTGGGGTGTCGTTAGAAAGGTCTCTTAAAATGCAACAAAAAATGTAACAGAAATTTTTAATTTTAACCCTTCGATCACGATGTATTTTCTCTCCAAAGTCATTAAAAAAGCGTCCCCCCCCTCTATTTTCTAAACTATCAATTTAAAAAATCTGAAAAAATTTCAAAACATAGATTTTAATTAGTACTTTCACTGAAAATTATAACGAACATTGTCAAAAATATTTTGGACCCCCCTTTCATAGACTGAAAATTGAACTTTCATTTTTTTCCCCACTTACCCTATTGAGTGGGGTGTCATTTAATAGGTCTCGTAAAATGCAATAAAAAACATCAAATAACTTTTTGATTTTAACCCTTCAGTCGCGATATATTTGCTTTTTAATGTCGCTGTCAGAGCGTCCCCCCCCCTCTATTTTTTAAACTATCGATTCAAAAAATCTGAAAAAAATTCAGAATGTAGCTTTTAATTAGTACTTTCACTGAAAATTATAACGAACATTGTCAAAAATATTTTGGACCCCCCTTTCATAGACTGAAAATTGAACTTTCATTTTTTTCCCCACTTACCCTATTGAGTGGGGTGTCATTTAATAGGTCTCGTAAAATGCAATAAAAAACATCAAATAACTTTTTGATTTTAACCCTTCAGTCGCGATATATTTGCTTTTTAATGTCGCTGTCAGAGCGTCCCCCCCCCTCTATTTTTTAAACTATCGATTCAAAAAATCTGAAAAAAATTCAGAATGTAGCTTTTAATTAGTACTTTCACTGAAAATTATAACGAACATTGTCAAAAATATTTTGGACCCCCCTTTCATAGACTGAAAATTGAACTTTCATTTTTTCCCCACTTACCCTATTGAGTGGGGTGTCATTTAATAGGTCTCGTAAAATGCAATAAAAAACGTCAAATAACTTTTTGATTTTAACCCTTCAGTCGCGATATATTTGCTTTTTAATGTCGCTGTCAGAGCGTCCCCCCCCCTCTATTTTCTAAACTATCGATTCAAAAAATCTGAAAAAAATTCAGAATGTAGCTTTCAATTAGTACTTTCACTGAAAATTATAACGAACATTGTCTAAAATATTTTGGACCCCCTTTTCATAGATTGAAAAGTGAACTCACATTTTTTTCATTTACCCCATTGAGTGGGGTGTCATTTGATAGGTCTCCTAAAATGCAATAATAAAAGTCAAATGACTTTTTGATTTTAACCCTTCAGTCACGAAAATTTTGAAAAATACTTTTTTTAAATCGTAGTGAGAATGACTACGGAACCCTATCATGTGCGTGCCCAACACGCACTTGCCCGTTTTATTTATGATAACATTCACGCCTCGTATTATTATATGGAGGTCGGCCATTAAACTTTGTTTAAACATTAATATTTCCTATTAAAACAATTTTACAATATATTTTGAAAGTGGTTAAACTTTTATTCAAAATATATTATATTAAGGATTGTTTTAAAAATACAAAAATTAACATATTCTATTCTGGTTTTCAAAAACAAGAGGTTTACAGATAGACAAAAAGAGTCGTAATATTGTAGTACATAATATACGTTCAAAAATAACACAGGCAACATATTTTATCAAATGTATTTTAAGTTGCCTATGCCAAATTCTAAACGAACGTAATGTATCAGCTATACATACTTACAATTAATATTTTGTATTTATTTATCATAAGTATTCATATAAGCGATTCTCAAACTATTTTTTCTGTAGTATCCTTATATATTATATCGATATTTGTTATTAGCGCACTTTCTAGAAAGTAGTGGCGGTGGGTAAAATTTAATAAATGTAAAACCTTTCTAATCTTTTTTTATATAAAATTAATCCTGAATGAAGAATAATGTACTGTGTACCCTACGCCCCCATATTGGCGCCTATGGTTAGATAGATAGTAGATATAATACAATGGACAATGGGTTGATTGTGTAGGCACTATAGTGGACTACACTACCACATATACGTATGTATGTAACATATGTATATCTGACACATGTGTTGACACTCCGCGCCTAACGCGCACATGCACACGGGTGTAAAATGTAAGGTTAGGTCTACGGTACAGTCAATAAATATAATATGTACCCATTAAATGCTTCCCATCGTAGTAGCTACTCACTAACAATAAGAAAGAGGACGGAGCTATGGCATCGCCTATACTTGTTCCTTACTTCCACCCGTTACTAGATTGTCGAGTTTAAGTAAATGGGTGTGGCTAACAACAGTTTAAACAGTTTCATTGGCCGGCTTCAAGTGACAGTTGCGTGTCAACTCCACGTTGCCTGGTTATATACGTTGTCTCTTTTAAATTTAATATATTCTGATGGACATATATGTCTATCTTTATCTAATGGTTCAGGTGGAACAAGAATGTAATATGTTAATATTATTTTCGTATAAACAACAAAAGAGTTTATAAATTATTATAATTTTTAAATTCTTCGTTTTTTAGTTGAGATCAGGGACGGTCCGATTCGAAAAATAAAGTATTTATGATTCGCGTGAACTTTTTCGTGTAACTTCTCTGTCATTTTAATATATTTAACTTGTCGTTATTAAAATTCTCACTAATTGAATTCCACGGGAAATATTTAAATTACTTATTAACTTTTTTGTATGTGTTAGAACTTTTATAATATTATGCAGACGTTGGCTGTATAACAAAGGCGTAACCAGCGGGGGGTAAGTGGTTGGTGTAACTACATACTCCCCCATATGGGGTATATAATAAAGATGTACCAAAAAAATCTAGCTACGCCACTGCTGTTACAATAATTCTTAATGAATAAAAAACGTATTTTTATTTTTTAAATATTTCTAGAAAAATGGTAATATTTAAAACTCTGTAATTGTGATAAAAATACTGCTAAATAAATTAATGCCATTTGAAAATGTAGATTTTTAGCTTTAAAAAACTTTTTTTTATTCGGTCTCCATGTATTTTTTCGATATTAAAAAAATGACAGTTTTTCTTAGAAAAAAAAGATCTAAAAGAGCATTTTGAAGTAAAAACTTCAAGTTCTTAAATGGCATGGTCAGATTTAACTTAATTTTTTTTAGATCACGTACACCCTAACAAAAAAATTGTTTGCTTTATAACTCTAAACACTACTGAAAAATAAATAAATGCTCAATTTTTCTGTACGACTCAATGGTATTGAACAAATGACGCCTATGAGTTGCAGTGACCTCGTGGCCACAAGAATGCGCACGTTAAAACATTCTATGCTGTAAATTAGATGTATTTCCGCAGGTATACAGTCTTAATTACCTTATACCTGGTAAATATTCGCTGGTCATTAGTATTAATATTAATATTACTTTTCAATGCAGCTCAAATTATATTAACCACGAGGGGAGGGGGGATAATGACGTAATTATTTTAGGTATACATAATATATATTATACCGTATTAACAGGCTTGTATTGAGGGTTTAATTTTTATCTTGAATATTATACCTACGAAATTAACATTAGTATTATTTTTTTATTTAACCCGTTCGATATGGATCCAAATTTACTAAGGTAAATTTGGATCCATATAGCAGATAGAATAGTGTGACATTTTTTTAAAGAAAATCAATTTATTTAAAGTGTAGGTATACGTAAATGTGAATTTGAAGTGACGTAACTCGGGGTATGATTGTAGAGGCATAAAATGAGATTGCGTGCATGTACACTTATATTACAGAATTAATTTCGTAGAACAAGAGAACAATAAGGGACACAAATCACTGCGAGTTTGGTTGACGAAATTCGCAGCCAGAAACAACAACAAAAATATTTGTCAACCTTTGCGCACACAACCGCGTGAATTTATTTACGTTTCCGCGATGTTTATGAAAGCATAAATAAAATATAGCTTGTTGTTAATAAATCACTTGGCGCGAAAATTCCCGCGGAATAATAACGCCAGTGGCGTACACGAAGTAAAATAAAATACATACTCTCATATCTGTTTTTTTCGATATGACAAAGGAAACTATTGAACCGATTTTGATAGGACTTTCACTGTTTGAAAGGTTAAGATTATAAAATTAACTATATAGGGCTATATAATTATTGAATTAGGATAGATGGGGAATTTTAAGAATTAAATACACAAACGAGGATTTCAGGTTTTTAAACTAAAAGGTTTTTAAACATAAAAAATAATTCTATTTAATTTATTTTAGGGTGCAATTTGTAGCCCCAATATAGTTACGCTCCTGAATTTACTATGTTCCACTCTCTTCGTTTAACAGGCTGTTTCACCCCTGAGAAGCACAGCTGCCAACCCCCTGCCGTCTTGTCTAAAATACTCGGAAACGAAAGAATAGGGGAAACTACATCTATTTATTTCTGAGAGCGGGTGCTTACCACATTCGATATGACTTGACTGTTCGTAATGTTTTACTGTTAATATTTTTGGGTTTAAATGTATCATATATTTTTTTTATTAAAGTGAATTGTCTTAAAAATTTTATATGAATATTTTTTTTACTTTTGATTTTTTTTTTCAAACCAGTAAACAGATAAACAAGTGCGAATGAAGTCGATTTCTCAAGTATATGTACCTTATTGGAAAGTATTTTTATTGTTATTTTTCTACAAATTGTTTTTTTGAAAATTTATGTACATTTATAGTATAAATTTTATACTATTCTGATTAAAGATGATAATTTTTATCAAAATATCAATGTCAAATAAAGGACCCCGCAGAATCCTTATGGGAAAGGGGTTTTGGTCAAACTCTTTGAAACTTTGGATTCTGATAGTCTTTGATGAGTAGATTAAAAGTGTCAATGGGCACTAAATACTAAAAACTCAAACTTTTAAGATATAGCCCTCTAAAGTTGGAGATCATGCTCGCCTTTAGTTTGCAATAAAAAAAATTGTAGAACCTTAACCCTTAGTGTGCATACGGGGTCAGGCTGACCCCACATCTTTTTTCTTACCTGAACATCAATCACAGGTAAGGGTCCCCGATATTATATACCTCATATTAAGGAACCGACATCCCTCCCCTAAAAGTGGGGAGCATAGCCGCTCGAATTACTGCGTCAATTCAATCGTAGCAGCCGTACGAAGTAGACGTGGGGTCAAGTTGACCCCCAGTGTGCACAGTTAAGGTGTTTTGGGAAATTTGCTTTCATCTAAATTTCATCATCTTCTACTACAGGTAAGTAAATGTTAACGTGAAATATGTCTAGAATTTTTTTTTCAATCCATAATCATGGAAATAAGATAGAACAGAAACTATCTGGAAGAGAAAGCCAGAAGCGAATTGCTTTATATCTTGTTACTCCGTTACTGAAACGCCGTTTACAAGAAGCACCATCGCTGCGAACGGGTATCCGGAAAAGCATCGAAATGATATTGACTACTGATCCAGTACCGATTCCGGAGATCGCACGTCCAACATTCGAAAAAAGAGTTCGATGCAGTCTCTGTACTCGATCCATGGACCACAAGACGAAATTAAAATGTCCTTCTTGCTGTCGACCGATGTGCGATGATCATCGCGCATATTTATGTATCGATTGCGGCGCAACAGAATAAAAATTTTAATATTTAAGAATATTTTCAACAAAAAATAGAAATTATAATTTTTTTTTTCATAAATAAACCCGATTTAAGAATATCGAAAAATGGCCAACTTCATCTTTCAAAATAAATATACTTTTTGAAACGGTTGCAAAGCGGACTTTATTTTCTTTAAAGCATGAACCCTTATCTGTAAAACCCTAAAAGATTTTTTTTCAAAACTCAAAATTGAAATTTTTACACGATTTTTTTAAGAAACAGTACTTTTTTTGCGTACCATCAACTTTGAGCACGTTTTTAAATTACTATAAATGTTTTTTTGGGAAATCTAACTTCACGGCCTTAAAGTTCGATCGATTCACTGCAAAAATTGACTTAATCTTTTTTTCCGAAAAATGCATAGTTACCGAGATATTCGAGGTCAAAAATGACCTGGGGTCAATTTGACCCCATGTGCACGAAATGATTCGCTGTGAAGGTGTGCACACTAAGGGTTAATTTTCGCACAACTTTTTGTATGTGTTCCCAAAGACTTATATAATCGATTGTCACCATAAAAAAGTAAACTTTTAAATTCTTTAGCTAATGGCATTACTTAAATCTTATTATTACGTTTTTTTATTATAAACCAATTTTTTATAATAAACCAATTGGATTTGTTTACAATTAAAAAAACGTAACAATAAGATTTAAGTGTTGTCATTTCTCAATGAATTGAAAAGTTGACTTTTTTATGACATGTGGCAATCGATTATAGATGTCTTTGGGAACACATACAAAAAGTTGTGCGAAAATTAAGGTTCTACAAATTTTTTTATTGCAAATTAAAGACAATCATGATCCCCAGCTTCAGAGGGTTATATCTTAAAAGTTTGAGTTTTTAGGACTTAGTGCCCATTGACACTTTTGATCTATTCATCAAGGACTATCATAATCCAAAGTTTCAAAGAGTTTGACCGAAACCCCTTGGATTCTGCGGGGTCATTTGCAGAAAAATGATTTCTACACCTCACCCTCCATGGATGCGCCACTGACCTTTGTAGATATATTTGTCCCCGTATGCACTCCATCACGTAATAATCCTAAGTCAGTCATTCGGGACTCGATACCTAATTCCATTTCCTTGCAGAAAGGTTCGCGGCGTTCTCTCACTCACTCGCTCGCACACAACCCCCCTAGAGAATTCTTCGACGAGGGTAGTTTAGGTCACGCGTGATTAAGCTTTAGGGAGTTGAAACAACCCTTAGCAAAAATATAACCTTCCAAACCGTGCACTTCACGCTGGAATACATATCGCTGTATTATGTAAGGTTTCTTTAGAGTTATATGTTACATAATACCGATAAGTTTTTATTTCAATTATATGTTTTGTTCTGCAGGTATCGAAACTAATAAAATAAAGATTAAAAGAAAGTACTGAAGTGATTTGGATGAAACTTTCACCTTATATCCCTTATAATCTCCAGAGTAACATTGGATATGTAATATCACCCTATGAACCAGTGGAGTAAGCAGTATAGAAAATTGCGGCAAGTGACGTGCGTCATATTTTCTTTATTTTTGAAAAACAGCGAAAGCCTATAACAGTTTAGGGTATATTTTCATATATTTAAATTCTTCAAGTCACTAGCTTTCATTTGATATCCTATTTGTAGGTGAGGGATTAAAAAGTCCCAACCTTCGCCTTTCCTTTATTCTCTCCCCCGACTCACGGTTTCGCCGCCACAGTGTGCAACGTGAAGATTCCGACGGGCGACCTCACCAGCAGGCGCGGGCGCTGACATGCAAATACACAAGAATGAATTCTAAATACAAATTATCTATTATGAATTATTCATCCAAGGCAAAAATGTTAAATCAATTGTATGATAAACTGTAATCTCGGTTTAATCATACAACTATACAAAACTAGGTGGCGCTGCTTGCGCAGGGCCGTCGAAAAAAGTATTTTGAATCAACGTCTAAAAAATAAAACTTAATGTAGGTACATGGTTGCATATACTTATATTCTAAAATACAACCACTGCGCATGCGCGAAACCAAAAATATCACCGTTGCTGTTCCTTGTATGCAATTTAATCAGTAATGCGCATGCGCGAAGTCAAATTTGGTCAGTTTTCAAAACGTAATTAAATTTTAAAGCATTTTTATGTAATAAGTATATTAATATTTTGTGTTATTTATTTAATGTAGTGTTTAAATAATACATATATGCGCGTGTTTAATTACTTAGGTATAAAATTTTAAACTTTTATGTGTTAAATTAATAAACTATAAATACAATGCTAGCGAATTAACATGTATGTATTTTTCCATACAATAAAATTTTACGTATAAAAACATAACCAAGAAATTTGGTGGCACTGGTAGCAGATATATTTTAATGTTTTATAACTTTAATCGATCGTAACATTAAAATGTTTTATACTTTTTACTTAATATAGGGTGTACATTAAATGTTAGAATACTCGTGTGTGTATGATATTCATCTTATAACTAAAACGAAAAAGAAGTTGTATCTGGACCTACCTCAACTTTCAAATCAAATAGGTTAGTTTTAATTTTAATAAATTTTAATCTTTTGCGTTATTTCTTAAACATATGTGGTCTAGGGACCCCCTGACAGAAAAACAAAGAATGTCGATAGCAAATAACTAATTAATCACTATGGTAAATCGTTTTGTTTTTATGTTCTTTATTGTAATTCGAGCATATTATTGCATTTTATCTAAATAAATGTGATTTGAATGAAAAAATATTTGTGAAATATAATGAAATTAAAAAATAAAAGTGAAAATTATTGTTTCTATAGTTAGTTAAGATTCTTATTCGATTTTTTTTTAAATTATGTTGTTATTTTTATGACAAATTGATGTTTGATGCGTGAAATATTACTCAAAAATTTTGTGATTTCGATTTGGTTAAAAGTACGTTTATTATATAGAAAATGTTATGAAAAGTCGAAATTTTCAAACCGCATGTCTGTATCTTTAACCGTTCTCGAGATATTGTCTCTCAAAGTTTTAGTTTTTTTTAATTATGGAGAAAAATGGCTATAACTTTTGAACGTGTTGTCGGATTTGATTTTTGTCGACGAATTTGAAATCAGCGTGTCAAAATCTATATAATGACATGTATAATACTGTGAAATTTGACAAAAAATATTTTTGTGAAAATTCGACATTTTTTTAAGGTATACCCCTTAGAAAAATTTCGATTTTTGGTCAAAATTTTTTTGTCGAATTTTAAAGTATTACACATGCCATTAAATAGATTTTGACACGCTGATTTCAAATTCGTCGATAAAAATCAAATCCGACAACACGTTCAAAAGTTACGACCATTTTTCTCAAAAATTTTGAAAAAAAAAAATTGAGACGCTATAACTCGAGAACGGTTGGACTCTTGCATTACGAGCGCTGACGTGATTATTGCAGGATTTTTGAAAAAATCGTGTGACGTCTAAAAGAATTATGATTACCAATTATTTAAAAAAAAAGTTTTGGCCGGGTGTTGATGAGCCAGTCACTCAGGACTTCTATGAGTGGATATGGAAAAAAACACCGCGTGCATGAATTTAACGTTCATGTGACCGTGCGATTTGTGCTTTTAATATTTAACGATAATTAATTAAATCTATAAATAAAATATCATATATAGTAGGTACGTATAATATGGTTGATTGATGAAAAAATGCGATAAATAAAAATTATTACTCTTATTCGTATTGGTGCGTGTTACATGTGATATTCTTCAAGCCCCGATATAACGTAGTAACTAATTCTACGATAAGGTAATTTATGATCGACGCTTGTAATAAATATTACTGAAAATCGGTGTGTTAGTCATTTTATTAGAACCTTTCAATATGTTAATATAATAGTACTAATATAGGTTTATGTTCTATACTTATATTTACTATTTAAGTATATTATTATAGGGAAACGGTTAGGTGACAATTTTATTTCTTGATTAAGACATATATTATTTGTTGTCTGAAACTTGATAATAGGCATGATGACTAATTTAAAAAAAAAAAAACTATTTTATGATGATCTTACGTTTCTCCAATTTCTAAAAAAATACTTATTTCTGCAGAAAATAAAGGTTTAATCGCAAAAATTGACTCTTTTAAAACTAATTTTGAATTTGATGCCAAAACGCTCGCAGGTTACATTTCAGAGTTGTGACGTCACATTCCTTGTCAACAATAATCAAACATTCAGAATTATAGACAATAATTTAATTATTTTGTGTGTTAAAAATTAATTACAAAGTATATAAGTTTTTAAATAAGGTATGTATTATGTGGTTCTAGGAAAGAAGCCCACAGGAAAAAAGCTCACAAGAAAAATACCCACAGGAAAAAAGCCCACAGGAAAAATACCCACAAAAAAAAGCCCACACGGAAAAATGCTCACACGGAAAAATGCTCACACGGAAAAAAGCTCACACGGAAAAAAGCCCACATGGAAAAATGCTCACACGGAAAAATGCTCACACGGAAAAATGCTCACACGGAAAAAAGCTCACACGGAAAAAAGCCCACACGGAAAAATGCTCACACGGAAAAATGCTCACATTAAGAAATAAATAGGATACAGATGTTTAACATATTTCATGTATGTTAGCTACTGTATTGACCTTATACAGGTATATTTACAATATAAATACCTGTTCAGCTTGTTACATTATCAATCAAATATTCAATCTTAAAATATATTTACTTAACAATTTCCCAGAAAGGATTCAATCTCCGGTTTGGTTATAATCTAACAAAGGCGGAGATTGAATTTTCGTATTTTATACTAGATTATCCCCTTTCGCCCCAATAGATTGCCCTAACCAAGGCGGAGATTGAATCCCCGTTTCTTATACTAGATTAATCCCCTTTCGCCACAATAGATTGCCCTAACCAAGGCGGAGATTGAATCCCCGTTTCTTATACTAGATTAATCCCCTATCGCCACAATAGATTGCCCTAACCAAGGCGGAGATTGAATCCCCGTATTTTATACTAGATTAATCCCCATTCGCCCCAATATTTTGTTAGCAAAATTAAATATTTGTGATTTTCTATATATTTTTTTTAACATATTTTTGATACCTACTCTATTTTTCAACATTTACCGTGTCTCTTGGTAAAACCTAGATTTTACCGAGTGTATGTTGGTAAAAGTTCGAAATTCGGACCATTAACAGTTAGTAAAACCTAGGTTTTACCTCAGTTCGAGCTTTTACAGTAACATATACAGGGTGTCCAAGATAAGCGTGCAATGCATGGGGATATCCTAAACGGTAAGAGATACAGATGTGGTTAAATGAGATGAATTATTTGTAAGAAAGGGGTGAGTATTACAACATCAAAAAATATTAATAATTTTATGTGGTTCAGGCGGTATACCCAAAAAACTGAAAATTCGGAATTTCTTTAAATGACTATAACTTTTTTGGCAAAGTAGATAGGTACTTTTTGTTTACGGTTTCTTAAAGCACTTTTTTGTTTAGAATTGTTTGGTGTATTCAGAATTTTTATATCACTTTTAGTTTCCGAGTTACAAGCCCTAACTTTAGTTTTTCTTATGGGCCGCCAAGTTGGCTATATCATATTCGAACTTGTTTTTTACTCTACTTTACAATGATATGTCACATGTCATACTTATTATTAAAAAAAAGTAAAAACCTTTTTTTTGTAATAGTTTATTGTTTTTAAATATGCATTTGTTATTTTCATTGTTGTTATTGCGATTTTTGTTTAACAATTTTTGTTTTTCATGGCTTACTTAAATGTTTGTAATAAAATACTTTATAAATATCACCAGTATTTAGTACTTCGACTTATTTTCTATAATAAGTATATCATGTGACATATCGTTGTAAAGTAGAGTAAAAAACACGTTCAAATATGATATAGCCAACTTGGCGGCCCATAAGAAAAACTAAAGTTAGGGCTTGTAACTCGGAAACTAAAAGTGATATAAAAATTCTGAATACACCAAACAATTCTAAACAAAAAAGTGCTTTAAGAAACCGTAAACAAAAAGTACCTATCTACTTTGCCAAAAAAGTTATAGTCATTTAAAGAAATTCCGAATTTTCAGTTTTTTGGGTATACCGCCTGAACCACATAAAATTATTAATATTTTTTGATGTTGTAATACTCACCCCTTTCTTACAAATAATTCATCTCATTTAACCACATCTGTATCTCTTACCGTTTAGGATATCCCCATGCATTGCACGCTTATCTTGGACACCCGGTATATACATATCTAAAATAAGAATAAATAAAGTTGTGACAGTACATAAGTTTGGCATATATGAAATCATAAAAAATGACATACAATACAAATATATAAAAATAATGTGCCGTCTTGAATTAGTACATTTGTATCCTATTTATTTCTTAATGTGAGCATTTTTCCGTGTGAGCATTTTTCCGTGTGGGCTTTTTTCCGTGTGAGCTTTTTTCCGTGTGAGCATTTTTCCGTGTGGGCTTTTTTCCGTGTGAGCTTTTTTCCGTGTGAGCATTTTTCCGTGTGAGCATTTTTCCGCGTGAGCATTTTTCCGTGTGGGTTTTTTTCTGTGGGTATTTTTCCTGTGGGCTTTTTTCCTGTGGGTATTTTTCCTATGGGCTTTTTTCCTGTGGGCTTCTTTCCGGTCACCGTATTATGTATACCTTATACCTATTAATCATGTAAGAGGAATTGATATTCGTCTAAAATTAAAGTCAATCACTTTTGACGTTTACTGATACATGACGTCATTCACTCTGATTGGTGTTCCATTTAACATGACAGATTGCTGTATTTTGCATTTTAACAAAAATTATATTAATCTCGCTTTTAATATAAAAATAAATACATTTTTAGAATCTGTTTAACTTATTTCATTATTTAAAATCATAATTTTAGTGATACTTTGTCACTGGCGTCATGCCTATTCTCCGACTTAAGTGAATCCAAGTTTTATTAAAAACGACAAAGAAGGGTGACATTTTGTATTAAGGATTAATTTTCATCTCAGAAGATCTTACAGCCGAAAACGGATATTCAATCTTTCAAACTTTTGATTTTTTTGAATTATTTTTGAAACGGGGTGAATTAGAAAAAAATCTTTAGAGCAAAAGTTGCAGAGAATGTTATTTTATATCATTTATGCTCCATTCATTTTTTGATATCTTTTATCAGTCAGCCAGAATTATTAAAAAAGAAAAAGTAACACGTACACTATTTACTCTGAGTATTGTCTTCTGGCAGCTTTTTTTAACAGAATCCAAGGGGGGGGGGGTATAATATATTGTTAAATAAAGGGTAGATAGATACGTACTTATACGTACCCCCGCGTCTATATGGCGTGGCTTACGACAGACCTAAAACAAGGTTATTCTTTCTGCGGTGCGCGCATGCCGTAATAAAGTCGATGTTAAATATTTATCAGACTAGTGAAGGAGAAGAGAAATAAGAAAAGTACGTGTCTCCACGGAGTTGCATCGTCGAGCGGAATGTAGGTACAGGAGAAGGGGTGTGTATATGTGGGGAGGGGGAGGTTATATCCGGAGGCGATGTCGTTTCTGCGGCAGAATCATATTGCAACGATATTTTATAGTTTACTTTATATGTGACACTATTTACGCCATGGTGTCGTCAGTTATAAAAATACTTGCCCGGCTGGATGTCGGAATGTCACCAGACATCATAACTTTATCTGTTTCTTTTGTTAATGTGATTTAAATGAAGTTGCCATAGTGAAATTGGTAAATGAGACGTCGCGAGTTATTTATTGTAGAATATTTATGAAGGTAAGCTTTTTAAATAAAAGCGTTTCAGTTCAAAGTTGTTTGGTTTTGAGGGGAGGACAAAATTGTGTTCTTAGTTTTTTATTTGGTAGATGTTTTCAGGGTAAAATCAAGAACAGCTTTGTTTTTCAAATGGAAATTTGAATTTTTTATTACGGTATATTATATAATGAGAAAGAACAAGCAACTTTTATCTTAAAAAAATTGACAAAAATATTTAACAAAATAATTTCAATATTTTTTTACTCGAAAACCAATACCTTCAGAGAGAATTTTAATTTTTTAAATAATTTTTAAAATGTTAAGATCAAAATAAACATTTTTTGTATTTTTTCTCTAAATTTAATCTTAAATTGACCTTGAAACCGTCCACCAAATCAAAAACTGGTAAAACCACTTTGCCCCCCCCCCCCTCTGAAAATTCAATGCTTAAGTTAAAATAGAACACCCTGTATACTTTCCATGACTTTTATGCAGAACTAATGATTTCGATATACCTACCTATCTTTTATAGTTTAACCATTCTTGCGTTATATTTTTATTCACTGCTCAGCCCCGTGATAAGATAGCGTGATCAATCACAAACAAGTACAGCACTGAACTGTAAAAATAAATAAACACCTAAGTCAACTTGCACGAACCGTATTGTAAAAGACATTGTTTACTAGAAATCGAGATCCTCTGTGATTACGTCGAGACAATATCGTATGGGGATTATCTCACTCTGTCTCCGTCTGTCGCGTGCCATAACATTGGATACGTTCTCTGTTTAGTGCGGCATCATTTATGTTCGGTGGAATGCTCGAGAGTTAATAAACATAAGTGGGTTTTCAGAAGAAAATACCTAGCAGACGACGTGACCTATTTCTATACTTACTACGGTTTTTGCAAGAATATGGCCCAAGTCCCAAGTATTTTTAATGTGAGTTCTTGTTATTATTCAGGAAATGAAAATTCGATAGAAAATGACAAATATTTTATAGGTTAGGTCCCTATTAAATTTAATTTTTTTAAATAAAAATCGCTGTTAATATTACTAACAATAAGCCTGAAAAATTATTATTTGCCCCTAAATATAATATTTTTTTAAATATAGTAAACCCTCGGTAATCCGGCCTCTGTCTAATCCGGTGCCCCCTGTAATCCGGCATGCCAATTATATTTATATTCTGCGTATATAATCATTTAAATTGAGACTTTTACAAAAGGTGAAAAATTGAGAACTTTGCCCATCGCAGGTCACCTTCTTCATAATTTGTCTGATTACTAAAGGTACTCTTTAAAATGTTCTGACTAGAGATCAGTGGCAGTACTCTATATAGTTCGACAAATTTGATAATCCGATGCCTCATTGCAAAAAAAATTGTATTTTACAAAAAAAAGAAACAAATTTTGTCGTTTTTTTTTTAAATCCTCAATTTTAAAATATCTTTTTTTAGTAAAAATTAATAAAAAAATCTTATAAAAAAAAACATTTTTTTAAATTGAATTAATAATTTCTGTTTTTTTTTTAAATAAAAATAAATTAATTTAAAAAATCGATTAAAAAAATGCCACTGTATTTGAGAACTGTGAAAAAACTTCTCAGACAAAAAATTGTTACTTTTCTCTGTAAAATATGTTGTTTACATAAAAAAAAATTAAGTTAAACCTTAAGGTTTATAAGTGGGAAAACCAATGTTCCCACTTATAAACATTAAACTTTTGTACCCAATATTTTCCCTAAAAAAACCTTAATTTTGAAGAGATTTGCTTGTCTCAATTTAAATATAAAAATTAGTTTATCTCATAAAAAAAAATATTTTTCTTTATTTGGCATAAAAACAGTGGCGTAGTAAGAAAAATTTTCGGGGGGTGTTAATACTTTTCGGGGGGGGATATAGACATATGTTTAAAATTTTGGAAGGTATATTGAACAAATATTTCCTCAAAACATACGTTTTTTTAGAACACTGAACATTTCGGGGGGGGGGGGTGCCCCCCCCCCCCGTTACTACGCCACTGCATAAAAATAAACTTTTTCGTAAAATTTAAACTACATATGTTTATCTTTCGGAAAAATCCAAAAGTTGAGAGACACTGTTCTACTTACATATACCCTCCCTCGTCCCCCCACTCACAAACGCCACTGTAAACAAGTAATTTGATGATGTGTGTTTATGTATTAAGCGATGTTCGTATCCAACTAAACAATCGCATAGGTTTTTTTTTCCCACACACACACACACACATTCCAGTGGCGTAGCTAGAAATAAATAATGGTTCTATTTTTTAAGTATCTTTTTTTTGTCTATACATTATTACTAAAACTTTTTCGACACGTGCACGGCTTGAGGTGAAGCGAGCTGAACAGGTACGTGTATGGCATTTTTATATTATATAGATAGTCGCGGCTCGGCTACCGCTGAAGTCGTGACGGTTCATCGGATCACAAATCAAATCGATATGGAGACAGCGACTCCTTGTGAAGATTATCGGAAGGCAAGACTAGACGGTCTCTATTTACAGGCGAGCAGAACACACTGCTTTCGAATGTATGCGCGTGATTGACATTCAATGACAATCGTGGTATAATATACGTTATATATAGGTACACAGGTAGAAAGGTTTACTTGAGCCAAATAAACCTTGTTTTGTATATCACGAAAACAATATTTTTTAAGATAAGAAATATATTCTTATTTTAATCGCAAAAATTGACTCTTTTAAAACTAATTTTGAATTTGACACCAAAACGCTCGCAGGTGACATTTCAGAGTTGTGACGTCCAGGCCCCTCTTTCCCACTGGGCACTCTGGGCACGTGCCCAGGGCCCCGCGATTGATAGGGCCCCCATATCACCAAACGATAGGTAACCGATATTTACTACCGAAAAACATATTTATTTATAGAATGTGATATACTCAAAAACATAGATTTTGAAGAAATGATTAACGCCCATCACAAATTTAGAAGGGTACCTCTTCAATCAACATAGATTTTTAAGCACTAACCTGCGAATGCTAAAAGAGTTACTTTTGTGGATTATATTGTATTATCTATTCATTTAACGTGACAGTTAAAACATAAAAAAAATCTAGAACCATACATATCTACTTTTTTTGTCTATCTTAACAAAATAGTGTACTGTCAAGGTCATAGGGACCCCATTATCCTAATGTGTCCAGGGCCTCCAATAGGGTAAAGACGGCCCTGGTGACGTCACATTTCTTGTCAACAATAATCAAATATTCAGAGTTAGACAATAATTTAATTATTTTGTGTGTTAAAAATGAATTCCAAAGTATAACCAGTGCCGGATTTACCCTATGTGATGCTCTAAGCACTAATCATGTAAAGGGCCCGTTTTGTAATTTTGACGACCTTTTTTTTGAACACCTTTTTTTTAGTCGTGAAAATTTTGAATTTTTTTTTTTTAATCATCGCCAAAATTTTTATTTAACATTTCTCCCAATTAAATGCTATTTTACGCTGATGCCCTTTTATGGTGCTCCCTAAGGTCGGGTGCCCTAAGCAGTTGCTTCTTTTGCTTATTGATAAATCCGGCACTGTGTATACCTAATAATCTTGTAAGAGGAATTGATATTTGTCTAAAATAAAATACGTTTACTGATGCGTGACGTCATTCGCTCTGATTGGTGTTCGATTTAACATGGCGGATTATTGTATTTTGCATTTTTATTTTAACAAAAATTATATTAATCTCGCATTTAATATAAAAATAAATACATTTTTTAGAATCTTTGTAACCTATTTCATTATAATCATAAATTCAATGATATATTACTAGCATCATGCCTATTACCTAGTAGGTATTTCAACATTTAAATTAAACAAATGTATTTAATTCAAAAAAATCGATTTTCTCAGTATCGTCTTGGTCACGAGACCGAGACCAAGACATCTGCCCGCCGGCGCTGTTCGACACTACATTATGTACAATATTAAAGGTACCTATACAGTGTGTTTTGAGTTTCTTGTTTCATCACAAAATCTTATCAGTTTGCTTGCGTGTTCTTTAAAAAATGCGGGGCAGTCGACATGCGGGCCTTTAGTATGTAGTATGTCTACTGACAGTACCTACAGGCTACCGCATATTACATACAGGATGAATCAAAAGCATGGGCCATATATAGCCAGTTTTCTCGCCTGCATTAAAAAATATAAAAGTTCAATAGTACTTTTTACTGACCTGTACACAGAAACAAAAACTGTATTGGACCAAGAAAACCTTGTTTTGTATATAACATAAACAATATTTTCTTAATATAAGAAACATACCCTTAATCCAACTACGTTATTCCTTCGTTCAAGAATAACTATAGTTGGTTTAAGAGATTATTGCTTATCTTAAGAAAATATTGTTTTCGTTATATATACAAAATACAAAACAAGGTTTACTTGATTTGAGAAATCCTTTCTACCAGTGTAGATAAAGTGACATTTTTTCCAAAAATATTGGGATGAAATGCGACTATTAAACTTACAATTAGTCCGATATTTTTTACACTACTGCAGCAGGGGTCGTCAACCTTTTGAATAAAGAGCTATTTTATTTTATATTTTTAGTTAGTTTTAAAGAAAATTGGCGAAAAACAAATCTTATTATGTGAACAGGTAAATTCAACATATATATATATATATATATATATACAAATCAATAATTATTTTATACTTCAAAATTGATTTATAACGTATGTGTATTCAAAAAGCCTCATTTTTATAAATTTTAAAGATTTATATTTTTGTATTCTGTGGAGTTCTACAAAGAGCCTTTCCGAAGTTTGTCATATTTTAAAAGATGTATCTATGTAGGTAAACCTACTTATTTAAACACTATTTAATTCTGAACCAAGCTCATCGTCAGTAAGTACATGAAGACCTGCCAATGTGTTTCTTAAAATTAGTAAAGGAATGTTAAATGTGTAATGTGTTTGTGTGGTCACATTATACATTTACACATCACATACATGTATATGACATGCGTCGTTCTAAATCGCGATACCCCCCCTCCCCCACAGATAGGGAATACACCATTAACTCTTGAAAAACATTCAAATATTAGTTCTATTGTAGTTCTCTGTACAATTTGACCTTTGTGAAGCAGGCAAATGCCAGTAGGCTAACGCAATGGAGCACAACTTTTTGTGCATGCCGATACTAACAGCCCCCCTGACTCCCCGACCCCCCTCACGGTCGTGTATGTCCCCCCCTGCGACCGTCCCTGACACCCCACACAGCGCCGACCGATTTTATCTCACGTATTTTTTTTTTGGTCTGCTCTCTCTCATTTTTGCTGGTTTAACCGCTTCGTATACCATCCTGTACTAGCACCTCGGCAGGCAACGTGGACTAGACATGCGGCTGTCACTCGCGTTGCCACGCAACGAGAATAAAAGCCGAGCGGCGATTGGTCGGACGCGCGACACGATTGGCCGAAATACCGCGTTCGTTTAAAGTCGGCGGGGCGAACGCATACGGATCTATGATTGGCCAGTTGGCTCGTTTCTGGCTCTGCGATAGGTTGAAATCCAGAAGCGGAGATGAGTCCACGTGGAGTCAAGACTAGCTTCGAATAGACTGGCAATCAGAGCGCCATATTTATAAGGGTTGAAGTGAAATCACGCGGCCCAGACAAGGACGGGGAGCGAGACCCCTGTTTCAGCTAAAATGAGATGCTTTCTGCGAGGCAGCCATTTTGAGGGTAGTTTTTTTGTTTTTTATTTTTTCAACATTTTTTTTTTGCTGCGAACATGCACGGATCATTTCAGAGGTGGAGGGTGGATGGGTGAGGGTGGGAACAAACCGTGGAAAAAGTAGCCTGGGGTGGCGCGCAGTTCGGTCACCTGATCGGGCGCCTCGGAACATTGGTATGAGTGTAAGGGTGGTTGGTTGAGAGAGCGAGCGCTGCTTTAGGGGTTGTTGTGTACAGCATCTTGCCACATAACAGTCTGAGAGGTTAATTCGTTGCGAGTTAGGCGCCTCACCCCCCCTTCCTACGTTTGTTGTACACTCGCGTTGGCGGTATGGAGGGTTTCACACCGTACTTGTAAATAAAGCTAATTACAAAAATAGCTATATTAGGCACATACCCACCTACTACTAGAATTGCCCCGCGGATTCACCCGCGTATATTTCACATTATACCTAAACCGTGATTTTAGAATGTTCAATGTATCATCGAAATCGGTTCAGTAGTTTTTAAATAAGCAGATATATACTAATACATAATTCTAAGAACAATATACTTATATTTGCTACGACACGTTGGATAGGTACAGTATAGGTTCTATAACATAATAATTTAATTAAATTCGTCGTAACTATATAAGTATTATTTGTGAATCATAGTGGTATAGAGGTACAATAATTTTCTACTTGAGTTTTTAATCGAGCACTTGAATTTTATTACGTTTTATTGAATTGTCAATAAAACGATAATGCCATGAGTGTGTGTAACATTATTGTATATGTGTATTGTACATACGCTCATACACACTTGTAATCTGTGTAGAACGCATACCTACACATTTTGTGTTCTCAATATATATTGGTATTTTTTTATACTGCTTGTATAATGACAGAACACTTGGCTTTTGAATTAATTACTGATATTATAATTTATCGTGTTTTCTATTGTTCATAACAATCGTATTATAAGCATTTAATTGTAAGAATTTGTATTTGGTTTAAGTACCAACGTGCTTAAGTCGCTGTTAATATATCGGATGATTTTTCATACTATTGAAAAAATTCAAAACTTCGTAATTATGATAAAAAAATATAGAAATAAATACAAAGAGATTTTAACGATTGAAATTGAAACCACTATTTTTCCCAGATTTAAGTTTTATTTATTTTTTTATAAAGTGTGGAGCCCACACATTTTTTTAGGCAAAATCTAATGGTACCATTCGATAGCGTAGAAATTTAATTTACAATTTTTTTCACAAAGTTATTTAACATGTTTTAGGCGTGTAAAAGGTTAACAAATAAAAAAAATATTTTTTTTTATATAAATAATAAATATAAATATAAAGCGGGTGGTAATATAAGATATAGAACATCCTGTATATATTATTATTATTATAATAAAATTAAATAAATACATAACGTCCATATGTATTTAATTATTTTTTTTATAAATAATATTAATGAAGAATTTAATAAAGGTCTTACAAAAATATACATACACACACATATATAGCATTATAGAAATCAATTCAATAATCGGGTTTCGCCCCTAGTCAATAAAAACAGAGAAATGATATAAACAACATTGTAACACTTTTTAGCGCTGCTGTACCTACCTACGTGTACCAACCTACCGGTATTTTTAGGGGCTGCAAGGGTGGTAGGGTGTGTGTTAGTGGTTAGCATCGCTCTGCAACAACGACAGGGTGGGGTGGGCTCGGTTAGTCGAGTGCGCGCGCGGTGGGACGGGGTTACACTCGCACCGGCATACAGTTGTAACCTGTCTCGTAGAAAAATTGGCCAAAATATTAAATTTATTTATTACCTACTGATCTTAAAAAATACTGAACCGATTTGTATGTAACATTCAAAATTTAATATCATTTTATTATATTTATTGTTTTTTTTTAAATAGTATTGATTTGGAGACATTACGGCATCCAGTCGGTTAACAGTTTGTTGGGATTTCGAAAAAATAAATAAATAAAAAATTTGATATGGGTGCCACGGGACTTTCTTATACTGAACGTGAACAATTGTATAATTGTGTATAGTTATTTATATGAAAAATATATTTCAGGGTAAATGATGAAAGATGAAGGGACTACATAATACAGGGTGGCCAGTTTCTGGAAAATCGGGTAAAATCAGGGAATTTTGCTATACAGGGAAAAGTCAAGGAATTTTTTTAGAAAAATGCAAATTCTCACAAATATTTAAATTTTATCTATGTGACCTTTTTTAGGTTTTTAATCTAAATTTTAAATATAAAAAACAGGGAAAAACGGTAAAAATTCTCCTGGAAAACCGGGAAAAGTCAGGGAAATTTGTTCCAGAGAAATACTGGCCATCCTGTAATAGAAAATAACGTTCTCTACATTTTCTATTCCAAATATTTTTTCTACTACACACCGTTTCAAAAATAATTAGAATAATTGATAAGTAAACTTTCCGGTTGTAAGACTGTTTTAAAAAATATAAGAAAATTTATATTAAATATAAAATTTCACCCTCCTATCTTTTGAATATTGTATAAAGAATTTTGAAAATACAATCGACTTACTTCATTAAAAAACTAAAAACATTTAAAAAGTTCAAGTAAAATTAATAACACGGTGTTTTTTTACGGCCAGCTTTTATCGACTCTGTACCACTGTGCGGCTCTACGGCTAGCGGGGCACGGGGAAGAGGCGGGGTGGAGCGCTTCGGCCTCGCTGAAACGCTCGGCTTCAGTCTCGCACCGACACCATACCGGACGGTTCTGCGGCAATTTCTTTCTATCAAATACGTAAAATTCATCTCGTTTCAAAGTGTTTTTTTTTTGGATACACGCCACCTGGTTGTGTTTTTTTTTGTGTGAAGTGTTGTGTTGAATTGTGAAGGAGAGAGAGAGGAGAATATTACATATATTACAGTTCTGTGCTTTTGTTTTTTGTTAGTTTTTAGTTTGTTGGTTAGTTTTTTTGTTGTGTGATTTGTTAAGTTTATACTCTGTTTTGTGAAGGAAGGTAGTGAACAGATAGCTTCCTGGGGGTAGGATGCGTGCGTGCTGACGTACGATGTACCCCAGTGCAGGCATGAACGCCGCGGCAGCTGCGGCAGTAGCCGCCGCGAGACATCCGGTGAGTTTTTAGCGTGCCATTTATACCTCATGTTCCGTCTCGAGACGATATTTTTCAAATATAACAGTTCACGCCAGTTTTAGTTATAGACCGATAAAGTTAAGTCACACTAAAAATAAATTTACCCCAATATTCCACTCTAATTTAGCGTAAAACTTCTGTAAAAGTATATTATAAGACTCTAATTTGACGTAAAACTTCTCTAAAAGTATACTTACCGCATTATAAGACTATAATTTAACGTAAAACCTCTCTTAAAGTATACTTACCGTATTATAAGACTCTAATTTAACGTAAAACTTCTCTAAAAGTATACTAACCGCACTATAAAACACTGATTTAAAGTAAAACTTCTCTAAAAGTATACTTACCGCATTATAAGTCTCTAATTTAACGTAAAACTTATCTAAAATTATACTTACCGCATTATAAGATTCTAATTAAACGTAAAACTTCTCTAAAAGTATATACTTACCGCATTATAAAACACTAATTTAAAGTAAAACTACTTAAAAAGTATATTTTTCTGTACAAGACACTAGTAATTTAAAGTAAAACTTCTCTAAAAGAATACTATAATTTTTAAATGAAAATACAATCGAAACCTGTTATAATAACATCGAAGGAACCAGTCATATTAGACCGTAAAAACCGATAGTCGGAAAAACCGGTAAAAAGGATTTAGTCGGACTTTTATTTTGAGTCGTTAAAACCGATATGTTGTATTAACCGATGTCGTTATAACCAGTTTCGACTGTATACATAAAAAAAACTTATGTATAGAATAAGTTTATCAAGACAATTTTACTACACTGTTAAATGGAATGTTGAAATACAAAACATAAAAAATCTTGAATTTAAAATGTGTGGAAGTTTTTTCTTACCATTTAAAAAATACCCAATTATATTATTTATAAAATAACTTGCGCAATACATGTTGATATGTTGAAGTTAGTCGTATCGGTTACTGAATGCCCAACTATTATTTCATAAAATATTGTTTTTTTTCTATATCTTTAATAAATCTAATACATTTTTCAAATTGCATAATTTCGTTTAGGAAAGTTATATATTATAAAGTAAATAATGTATAATAGGTAATATACATAGGCATTTCGTATTTTAATGTAAATTCAGCATATTTAGCTATTTCGAATGATGTTAACTGACATTTGTGCTATCACGTGACTTTGCAACATAACAACTGGCTGGTGAAACTTGTCGACATGTGGCTTAAGTTAATTTTAGTCCATACTCATGCTTTCTTGCGTACTTAAGTTTTTCTTGTTTTACAGAAAAATGCCCTCTTTTTATAATTTATTTATTTATTATTATCAATGAACTGGATTATAATAAGTATGATAAGTGTTGTTTATTTAATTTATTAGAACGATAAGAAAAGAAAGAATAAAGTTTAAGTATGTTTAGAGTGGGTATACATATTTTTACGAATTCTCATATTTATTTTTGTATATCTTTTTAATTATTATTATTGTAAATGAATTGAATTTTTTAGATAACTAATCGATGTCTTATATATGTAGTTTATACCTACTGTTTTCTATTATACAGGGTGTTGAAAAAAATGGATACACCTGCGTATAAGTCGACAGGGAAGAATTATCAGGAAAAATTATCTAGAAAAAAATGTTAGTATTTTTTCCCAGCTATCACATGGCGATGCCAGTTGGGGGGGGGGGGGGGATCTGCTTTCTTATTTTTCAAATGGGAACTCCCTATTTTTATAACAGATTTCGATTCTCTGGCCCAAAATATCCCATATAGGAAATGCCAGCCTTGACGATGGGCCCAAGCTTGGCCCAATATTGGGTTGTTAAGTGTGGCTTTTTAATATTGGCCCCAGTCTAGGCCAACTTTCATACACCGAGCTTCGGTAACCTATCCTTTACTCAAGATTGGAACAACCTTTAGATACCGAACTATTCTTTACCCAAGATTGGTCCAACACTGGGCCAGTCTTGGTACGACAAGCCTTGGTCGACAAGCCTTGGCCGAGACTTGAACGAAGTTATCATTTGTATATTGGCCCAGTGTTGGCAATAATTGGCGCAAGCCTGAGCCAGCCTTGGCCCCTTTGTAGTTTCCTATACGGGATCCTGGAAATCGATTTATGCAGGTGTATCCATCTTTTTTCTGCACCCTGTATATAGATATATTAAAGCTATCAGTTTTTTGTTATTTTTTAAAATAATTCAATAATTGTTAATATTTGATTCTTGTTAATATTAGAATCTTGGTTGTTTTATTCGGCCCAAGATTACAGATATTTGTCTGATTTGTGGGTGCTATAGTCACAGAAATATAATAAATTAATTTTTTGTTTAGAAAATTTCTGTTTATTTTTATATTTTTTCCAACGAATTTATGTCGGTCCAGTAGTTGCTGCGAAAAATACTTATATGAAAATAATGTCATTATGAATTTTATTCTTATTTTTTCCTAGAATCACGCATATTTTTCTACCCTCCCAATTAATTTTCAGATTATACATCCATGAAAGTTTTTGCTAGTTTTGACTGGGTAAAAATATAGTTTTTAAAAATTGTATACAGGGTGTCCCAGGACTGTGTCAAAGCTCAATATTTCATTTAATATAAGAATTGGAAGAAAAATTTGAATGCAAAAGTTGTCAGGATAGAGGAGCGGCATAATTTAAAAATAGTTACATTTATACAGAGTGTCCCATAACTGCGTTACAAACCAAAGTTATGTTTTTTTAAATACAAACTATATATTTTTATTTGATAATCTAAAAGCATTCATTTTTCTGAGTATTTTGATGTATCAAGTATGGGATTATGCAGAGGGGTTTAGAAATAATGACCAATTTTGTAAGAAAATAGGAACATTTTCAACACCTTGTAATTTTCTAATTACAACAAAAAAAAATGTTTTCTGTTTGAAGTAGTTTTGGTATATTCTCTATTATTGCGATATTATGTCAAACATTTACAAAATTGTATTATTTGTACAGGATGTATCAAAACACTGAACTTAATTTTTTTCAAAATTTTCAAATGGAACACCCTATATATTTTTATAATTTCGAATTGCCTGTTCAATTCTCAACATATTTTATAAACCATGTTCTATACCTAAATCCAGCCGTTAATAAGGTATTAATTTTATATTAAAATCTTAAGATTTTTTAAAAACAATACAACTTTATTATATTCCATAAAATAATTATATTTTTATGTTGTTAAAGTTTGTACGTTCTATTAATTTGTTAAATTATTTTTAAGCGAACTGTTTTATTGATTATAATAAAGTTGTATTGTTTTTATAAAACATCTTAAGATTTTAAAATAAAATTAACAACTTATTAACAGCTGGATTTAGGTATAGAACATGGTTTGTAAAATGTGTTGAGAATTGAACAGGCAATTCGAAAATGTTAAAATATATAGGGTGTTCCATTTGAAAATTTTGAAAAAAACTAGGTTCAGTGTTTTGATATACCCTGTACAAATAATACAATTTTGTAAGTGTTTAACGTAATAACGCAATAAAAGAGAATATACCAAAACTACTTTCAGCAGAGAACAAATTTTTTTTGTTGTAATTAGAAAATTACAAGTTGTTGAAAATGTTCCTATTTTTTTACAAAATTGGTCATTATTTCTAAACCCCTCTGTATAATCCCATACTTGATACATCAAAATACTCAGAAAAATGAATGCTTTTAGATTATCAAATAAAAATATATAGTTTGTATTTAAAAAAACCTAACTTTGGTTTGTAAAGCAGTTATGGGACACTCTGTATAAATGTAACTATTTTCCAAATATGCTACTTCTCTAACCTGACAACTTTTGCGCCTAAAGTTTTCTTCCAATTCTTATATTAAATGAAATATTGAGCTTTGACACAGTCCTGGGACACCCTGTAGATTATAATAAATTCTTGTCGGTACGCCCCTGTCAGTGTGAGCATTGTTAATAGCGTATTCGTGTACTGGCTTTATTGGCAATTAACTCAGTTGTCTATATAATATAATTTTTCAAACGTCACTTATTCATATAGCTATTATTAAGACTTTATGAGGCTGAACACGGTTTTTATTGTTCATTTTATTCATACTAGATGCAAATTATAGAAAGTTTACTTACATATGTATATGTTCTGACATTTACATACATAGAATACATATACATACATACATATACACATATGCATACATATATATACATATGCGCGTATTTACAAAGTCTTCTGATTATATACCGATGATTTACTTGACCTAGGTTAGTTACGTGTAATTATCTACCTATATCTATATATCTAGGTAGGTACTATAATATTTGAGGGATTCTTTTTATTTGACTGATTTTGTTGTGTGGGTTTCAGGTTTCAATTCTTACCGAATTATTTATTATTTCATATAAATTTATACCAGGTTGATTAAAAAAAACTATTTTTAGATATTTAGGGATGAAATTATTTTTTCTTGAATAATAAAAGCAAAAGTTAGAAATACATTTCTTGAACAATTTTATAATAAGTTTTATTTAGTCCAAAATATTTTTTTAAGTTGATTTTTAAGTAAAAATTTCTTTGAAGCTGAAAAATCCAGAAATATTTTGTATAATGTCATGAAAAATAAAAGTCATAATTTTTTGACGATAGAATAAATATATAATTTTGATATCAACAAGGTCTGCTCGACAGCTCATTTGTTCTATACTGTGACGTCATCACCACGAAATTTTTCTAATGAGGAATTTGTGATAAACGGAATAAATATAAATAAATGGCGCTGTTGGTTTCTTCATTTCTTTCTTAATACTGGATGAAAAATGTATAGATTTCTATACAATCATATGCCAATAATTTATTTTTGTTATTTCCTTTTTTAATCGTTTTCAAATTATCAAATTTTAAATAAAATGTAGGTACCTTACACATTTTTTTTTATACTATTTATTATATTTCAATTTCAACGAAAATCTGTATTGAATTTCATTTTTTTCCACATTGAGTCACACCAAAACACAAGTTTTGTATGTAAAATCAACATAGAAGACTTTAACGTCAATTTGTTAATTTAAATTTCGCGCTGAAATATAGCAGTCACAATGGTATTATGGTGGGGGTTGGTTAAAGACGTTCTATAGAACTGTTAGGACATTGTATTACGGAACGGTCGTCTTGTGGATGGTCGTCCTACAGAACGCTGAGTGTATATAATTTCTTTTACAGTCCAACTGTATCGCCCATGACACACGGGTTTTAGGGACGGGGGTACGACCTGTTTGCAACCGCAAGCACGATTCTACTCATCATTAACTGCTACTATATACGTTTTGGTGTGTGCCTGTGTAATGTTGTCCGTGCAAATTCGTCACTTGTTTCGCGTTCGTCATTTCCACAGCTTGGAGTTATGTAATTGTTTATGTAACAGTTAGGTCTGCGTGTGTGTTTGTGTGTATCATGCAATGCGCGTTTTAAAATTATGAGAGAAATATTGTGGGAAATACAAAGATGATTTTGTTTTGTTAAATGCCTGCTTTTTTTTCGTTTGTTTGTTTGTTTTTTTTTTTTTTGAAATTGTCGGATGTTTTGTATTCAATTATTTTTAAATTTCGCCCAGCTTGCTAATTGTTTTTTTATTTTTATTTTTCCGTGTGTGTTTGTTTTTAAATATTTGCGAGTTTTATAAAAGTTTGTTAAACTCTTTTATATCGTCCGTACAGTGGTGTAACAGACCCCCCCCCCCAACAAGAATTATATGATCATTTTTACTCAAACAGCTATTTATATTTTGACATAAAATATAACATTTTGTCTACTAAACCGTCTATATCTAAAAACAAATAAAACAGAGTATTAGTAAGTAATGTTATTGTGTATATATTGTACTCACTTCACCGATACATTTGGTTGTTTTTTTACATAATCTTTTAAAACAAATAAACAATACGATGAAGATACAATAGTTGCAAATTTGTTTAATTTCTTTAATTTATTAATGTAGGTATATGTTTTCAGCTTTTAAATAATTACTGTCTTATTATTCTTCGTGTATATAATTTAGTTCTTACATTCGCCACGAGGTATACTGATTATATATAATAACAGCCATTTTGAATAATAAATATGTATTATTATGTTGAAATATAAGTATGTATACCAACATACCTATACTATAAAAAAATAATATTTTCTATTTCTTAAATGAATTACGTTTCCATACACCTACTATATTCCGATTTTCGCCCCCTCCCTCGCTGTGGGGGGGACCTATATGTTCTTATCAGACAGTATATTATATATTTTATCTAAGTATATAAAATAAACGTATTCATAGTATACCTATCTTAAAATTACCTAGAGTAAGAAAAAAAAATGTTATATCTAACCGGGAAAAAATTGTAGATCTGCAGATATCTACTCAGATCTCGACAGATCTCCATTTTGAGACATCATATTTTTCACTGGTTTTTGATCTGTAGAGACTTGCAAAGATCTAGAACGGTCTATAAAGATCTCTGAAGATCATTGTAGCGTTGAATTTTCAACGTTTTAATCTCTATCACGATCTTTAGAGATCTTTGTAGATTGTTTTACATCTTTGTAGGTCATTGTAGATCTTTTCAAGTCTCTACAGATCAAAAACCAGTGAAAAATATGATGTTGTCTCAAAATGGAGATTTGTCGAGATCTGAATAGATCTCTACAGATCTACAATTTTTTCTCGGGTATGCACATTATTTTTCTTGTATGAATTAATGACGACGTAAATTAAAGTCTTTCGCGATTATTTTTTGGCGATTATTTGCTTCTATTTATAATCTGTATTCTCTTGGTCGTTATCTGAGTCAACGTTTCTTCACACATGTATAAAATTATCGTTTTAAAAAAAGGTTATCAAAAAAATGTGTTTTATTTATTTTTTTTATTTCATAAGAACGTATGTAGGGGAAAGTACTCTGAGACGGCATACTTTTTGGAAAACCTTTAATTCTGAAAAAAATTGAAAGTATAAAACAAGTTAAATGTAGCTATTATTTTATTCAACTAATCGTTAATTATTACCATTAACAATAATAACAATAACTATTATCATTTTGGTGTAATTAAACAATAAAAAAAACATCCGTAATATGCCATCTCACCACACGGGTCACGTGAGATGGCATATTGTTATGAAGTATAAATAAAAAATATTATAAATTATGAAAGAGCGTCGCATACGTCACAAATTACTAATTTTGCTCTTTTGGTAAACAATACATTCGGCATGGCACCAATTTTGACAAATTTGGCATTGGCAAGAGGTCGTGAACGACTAAATATTTTGTTACAATAAATGCATGCTACATCTTCATTGTCAGATACAGAATCTTCCGTGTTGTTGTCACTGATTAAATCAGGAGATACTTAAATAAATTTTTTTACAAATCGTTTAGATTTTCTTATAGTTTTTTATCCATGAGAGCGATCTGATTGCTAATTTCTTAAAGATCTGGTGGAAGATCTTAAGGGCACCGTTTTTCCCTTTTTACGAAGGCATTTTCTCGGAGGGGCAGATGGTAACGGAGAAATATGATTGCCTTAAGGACTTTCTAATATACGGCGCCATCATCAACGATATGTTTTATAACCTGGAAATAGTATTAACAAAGCAAAATGCCATAAGTCAACATTATATTACCATTCCTCTGAGATGGCATATTAAGTATAATGGGTATGCCATCTAACATGACATGTAATTGTTGACAAAATATATTTTTTAAATATATTTAATCTAAGTATTATACAATATATATACAACTATGATATTAAGAAAGGAATACTACACTATATAAAATTGTTGTACTTACAAAATTTAAAATAGTTTAAATTATAGAACCAAATTTCAACAATTGAAAACAAATTTTTTTGAGCACAAAAATTTATAAAATACAACCACTTCGTGAATAATTTAAAAAATATTTAATTTGTTTCAAAATATTGAATCGTTTCATTTATTTGTCATATAGCACCACCAAGTATCTTAATAGAATAACTACTTTTTGAATTAAGGGGCAGTATGCCGTCTCACAAAGTATGCCGTCTCAGAGTACTTTCCCCTACTTTATAATGATAATAATTATTAATTGACGGTAGTTTGTGTAGTTTTTTTTTGTGTCGCGGGAATCGGTTAAGTGTGTCGGAGGACATTAGACTGAACGGGGGCGTTAAACCGTGAAAAGGTATGCCCCTATTATGTAAATACAATGTTCTCTGTCGCCGAACATTTTTCGTGCTTGGACGAGAATGACAAAATATATATACGGACATATATTTTTTATTTTTTATCCAGTGGTGTTCTTATGTGTAGTTTCTTGCAAGAAAATATATTCTTACACAAAAAATCTTCGGGTATCGGAATTTTATACTTAAAAGGCTTACCTTCGGTTACGAAGCAAAATAAATCACGATTAGTTAATCAGTTTTTTTAAAAGCATTATTCCGTCAATTCTAAAAAGCAATCACGGTTATGACACATTTTATAATAAGGTAAATAATTATCATGTTTAGTGAATTGTTCATTTACTTCAGATTAACCCTTAGCTGCTTTACTTCCCCAGAATAACATACCTGCCATACTAGGGTCACCTTGTACCCCAGACACTAAAATGCTAACTACTCGTAAGCTATTGAATTTTTTTTTTCAATAAAATTCCTCTATCATCTTCGAATGATACGGAATACACTCACTGGTTATTTAAAAATATATATAATATTTAATGTACTTAAAAAATTGAAAACCTTGTAAAATTTAAACAGCTTACATTGAAACAATGTAGGGCGCCTGGTACCCCACAGTGGCACTAAGGGTTAAGTTTAGAATTAACATTAATCGTGGATTGAAAACAACTGATTAACTAATCGTGGTTAATTTTGCTGTATGCAACTCAAGGTTTTACTATTTATTGGTTAAAGAAAATGGTTTCAAAATTGAATGCGTGAAACTAGATTATGTAACAAACATTTTAAGATTAATCAGAAGTCTGTCTGATTTATAAATTCAGAGTTATATGTCGCCAAACCGGATACATTTTTTGTAACCACCAAGTTTATGTTACATTACCTACATAGGTACCTAATATTTAATTTCACCGACGCTACTGAGAATTCTTTTGCACCTTGTCGTATTTTTCAAGGACGTTTTCATTTCACACCGGATCAAGTGATGTAGATATTTTTGTATGACTTTCACATTATTTTTTTAAATATGGGAAAGCATTGATTATATATTTTATTTTAATGTTTACTAAAACTGAAAATACATTTCTTATTAGTCTATTGTTATAGAAGTAATAGAAACAGTAATAATCTTTAGATAATTATTTATATCTCAATGTACTTCGCACACTTATTTTCCTTTTGCGGGTACTTTAATCACTTTTATCACCACAAAATATATATTTCCATCGGTTTTTTAATTATAATCAACGGTCATATAATTTGATATCAAATTTTATACCAGTAACCGCATTTTTGATTAGTGTGGATTTTGATTAATTTTATAGATTTAAATAGTTGGAATTCATTTACGGGGTGTCTCGTATGTCAAGATCCATTAGGAAAAAAATATCAAAATTATTTGCCGCGTAACCCACTTGAAACAACTCAAAAAATACCCTTACCAATCGATTCGTTAATCAATCCCGAGTCCAACATGGTACATGACGCCATATATGAAAATTTTTGAGGGGGGGGGGGTCATGACCGGAAAAATTCCTAAAATGGGTTAAAATAGAACCATAGATTTACCATTTAGCGAAAACCCGAGGTCTCTAGGTGGTCAGGGGGCCGAGATCTCGCGGTGGAAGACAGACGGACGGACATTTGAAAAATTGAGCATATAAATTCGTACCTATAAGAAAACATAACATTTTTGGGTAATATTTCATGGCTCAAATTTCATATCATTGTAGAAATTTAACAAAAATTTAAAAGCGACTTAACTTTGGAGTATAGTTATTGTATTTTTTAAAACTAAATCTATTAAAAGTCAATATAATAATTCATATAATATATAAATTAGAACATCTGTCAATCCGATAACAAAAACGACACAGCTTTGAACCCCCCCAAAAATCAAACTCAACATGCCATATGCACACAACATCAGTTTAACCCCTATCCACTTCTTGCCACCCTTATCAAAACGGTGACGTTTATACACACACAAAGGGAGCAACTACTATACCCCCATATTACAAACAGGGGTTATTCGCTATATAGAGACTCTTGAAGAGGGAAATATACTTATTATCTAGCACTTTGGTGTGATGGGTTGGATAGACCGGGGGGGGGGGGGGCAGTGGCAGTGTAAACTACCCCTTGGTCTATTGTGTTTACATACCCTATGAATGTACCGGACCTACCTCAAATGCTATATACGAGGGCTTTGTTACAAAGGGTCGCGTAATGTTATTGAATTTTTTTTTTGATTTTTCAATTCTGCTGAATGGACTGTATTTATTTAATGATTTTATACTCAATAATGGGGAAGGGGTTGTAGTAAACGAGTTACAAATATTGTGTCACCGAAATTAGCTGAATTTATTCATGAAGTTGATATTTTTGTTTTGTTTTGTTTATATTTTGTTAACAAAGTGAATACTTTGCTATTCTATTGAACTGCATAAAAATAGTGATTATTTTTCTTATTTTCATGAACTTGAAATGACACGGAGGTTTGTATCTCAAACCGTTCTCGAGATATGCCATCTTAAAGTTAGATTTTTTTTTAGAAAAATAGCCGTAACTTTTGATCCGGTGGTCGGATTTTAATTTCTATAAGCTTTTTGAAATTAGCGTGTCAAAATCTATATAAATTACCCCCCCCCCCCTAGTATTTATATCACAAAAAGAGTTTACACGATATATGTTATATAAATAATTGTACCATATAGTTTGTTTGTCGATTTTCAGTACAATATTTCTAACAAGGAAACCTTTTCAGGTCTAAAATTCGTATCGAGTTTAAACTTTGTATATAGTTAAATGAGGTCAAAGTAAGTAAGAAAAATTATCACAGCTGCGGTTAAACGGTTTAAGGGGGTGAAACACCCCTATGAAAATGTACAAAATAATCATATTTTTTCAAATAACTCTGAAACTAATGAAAATTTTAAAAAATCTATAATACAAAATTTTCATGATTTTTTATGCTCTTTCAAATGGCGACAGTCAAAATTCGAAAAAAATAAACCGGTGGTCAGATTTTAAGTTCTATAAGCCTTTTGAAATTAGCGTGTCAAAAAATCTATATAAATTACCCCCCCCCCCTCTAATATTTATACCGCAGAAAGAGTTTAGACGATATATGTTATATAAATAATTGTACCATATATTTTGTTTGTCGATTTTCAGTACAATATTTCTAAGTTGAGTTTCGTGCTAATTTCGTATTTTGCTTGGTAAGTTTCCAACGCGACATCTGAAACAACTTTCTGTTCAAATGATATGTTTATTTACCCTGGCTCGTTTATTTTACTACTGTTTTTTACACATTTCGACCGTTTATTATTGCGAAAACATGGTGAGTCCTTTATGTATTCATCGTATAACGTTTTGGTTGTTTTTTATTACAAATAGTTTTTATTCGATGCCATTTTATGATTATTTATGGGATCTTGAAATTTTATTTTTATTTATTTTATGTATTATAGTTTGTTTGAACTTTTGTAATAAAAGAAAATATTAATGTGTGAACAAAATATACTTGAGAAAAACATGCAATTTAAAAACTCAAAAATCAAACCAGGGAGAGTTTTGTTTGAGTTCGAGTTGAAAAATCGTGCGGGGTATGGAAAATGAAAAGAAAACACATGAAACGCAAACCTAAACAACCCTCACAAACTAAATTACGGGCGAGGATAGCAGCCGCGTTTCACCTCAAGCATGCGAACAAGGCCCCGACACACGACCCAATGCGGTCTGACCCTACCCAGGACCGAACTATCCAATAATTATATATTACAAATTAAAACATACGCTAGAAATTAATTCATTAGAAAATATCAATTCTAGGATCAAATTATGAAAGTCCCATCATAATCGGTTCTGTAGTTTTTGTATCCATTTGGATCAAACAGACCGAATGAAAAATATAATGCTAAAAATATGGATATTAAATCAATTCTAACTATGGTGCTAGGTGTTCGAATAAGTTCCATGAAAATCGGTTCAGTAATTTTTGAGTCAAATCGGATCAAACAGATTGTAAGAAAAAAATTTATAAAAATATCGATGTTAATCTAATTCTAGGGTCTTAGGCGGCTATTACACTATCAAATAAATATGTCAAAGATCTTTGACAAAGATTTGATCAAATATAGAGACTGTCATTATCTATGATCAGAGAAATATTGTAAATATTATAAAATATGATATTTATTTGATAGTGTAATAGCCGCCTTAGGCGTTTGAATAGTGAAAATTACATCAAAATCGGTTCAGTAATTTTTTGTGTCAAATCGGAATAATCAGACAGACATATAGAGCTTTCAGATTTATAAAATATAAACTATATGAATTTAGGTCCCTTTCTTCCGACGTATTTGTTTCCTGCTCAACCACTTTGTACGATAGCGTGACAGTGTCTAGAATCGAAAATCTTCCCTGACAAATTATCAACCTTCTGGTGAAAACCACAGAAAAATCAGCTCAGTATTTACCTGTTTAAATTACATACAAATATAAATATCATTAAATTCTGAATGCGAGCCTGGACGGACAGTAAGGAATATAGTAGAACTGTATAGCGAGAGTTGGTCGGTCGGCCGCAGAGCGGAGTGGGGGGTAGATCCTTCTCGCCGAGTTACGGTTTAATTCAGGGTGGTGGTGAATCTACAGCTACCACATTCGCAACCCCATCTACCCCTCCTTACTCTCGTACAACAGTTGCAATTAGACACCCCCGTGTGCCTTTTATGATTGCCCACAGTGGACAGCGGTCTATGTGGGGAGGTGAGGCGTACTACTAGTTGTGTTTGTTATTTTACGGTACAATATTAACTATATGTATGTATGTTATATATACATTTGTACCTATTGTTAATTTGATTTAATTATTTAAGTTTTTTTTAAGTATTAGTAAAATTTTTATGTATTTTTGGTTGAATTGATCGCATATACATAGATCGATAGTTATGGATACTGTTAATAAATATATTAGTGATATTTGCGACCCTCTAAAACTGTAAACTGTTTAGAAACCGAATTATTGAATTATAGTTTAAGTTATAATTTTTATAGGTATATATTTGTTTACAATAAAAAATACACTAACATAAGGGTTACTTCGGTTATCTTTTAATTATTACTGGCGTATTTGACCCGGCGTTACCCGAATTAATATCCACAAAACTTATTAAATTAATTAATAAAATATTCAAATCGTTACTATACAGTTCTTTATTCAATCGAAGATTGATGCATGAAATATTATTGAAAAAATTAGTGTTTTCGATTTTGTTAAAAGTATGTTAATTATATAGAAAATGTCGTAAGAAAATTTCAAACCGCATGCATGTATGTATCTCATAACGTTCTCGAGATGTAGCCTCTCAAAATATTAGTTTATTCAAAATTTTTGAGAAAAATGGCTGTAACTTTTGAACATGTGGTCAGATTTGATTTTTGTCGACGGATTTGGAATCAGCGTGTAAAAATCTATAATGGCGAGTAAAATACTTTAAAATTAAAAAAAAAAATACCATCCAAACCGATTTTTTGGTGGATTTAAAAAAAAAATCTTTCATACAAACCTTGTCCTGGTACTTTCATACGTGTGGCAATTGATTTTTTAGCAAGCATAAAAAATTGAATATATTGAAGTACCTACACTGAAAAAATTTAACGTTAATTTTTAACATAAAAAACATGTTAACGGGAGGACGAAATTGATCCTAGAAATTTTTAACATCCGACATGGTAAAATTTAAAAGAACGTCTATTACAATTCAATATACTGTATAGCAGTTTCTATGACGGCGATATATGCCAGATATGAAAAGTAATATAGAAACATAGTAAAATTATAGAGAATGTTCATGAAATTTTCATATGCAAGAAATTAAATTAAATAATAGTGTATATATTACTTTTTAGTAAATAAATTTTAATAAGTACTATGTTAAAATTTACCAGTATGTCATTGTAATTTTTCATTTACTTTATTTTAAATTCTACCGACTTTTCTGTTAATTTTTTTCAGAAGTGATTTCTATCCTCAGGTTCACAGCATTTTCTGTTAATTTTTAAAAGAATATTCTCTCCTTGTAGATTTAATGATATTAAATCTATATATTGGCTACTACAATCAATCATAAATCGATTCGGGCTGTCAGAACTCTTGCTATGAGTATCTCTAGATTCTAGAATGTACCACCTGTCGTAAAAAATAGTTTTAGTATTTAGTAAACTGTAAACAAGTGTGCAAATTTATTTTCAAGTCGTACGTTCCAGGTAGTTTTCCTTTCAGGTAGAATTTATTTTTTGTTGTATTTAAAAATGTCTCCTAATACCTGACCTAAACTAGAATGTTTTTAATTCTGCAAATCTAACAACAAAAAATACATTCTCTACATATGTGTTCCAGACAAACATTTTTTTTTCACGTGTATTTTTTTTCTGTTGTTATTTAATCTCATTCGGGTTTTATTCCACTGAAGAATTCCCTAGGATTAGTTTTTATTGGTTTTGTATATTTTAATCTGTTTATACAGCAGACTATCAAGTTTTTATGTAATACTATACCTCTATACTAATATGTTTGAACGCATAATGACATATTAGTTTGTGTGGTATTTTTTTATAATAGTTAAAATTGAATAAATAGATCATTATTAATTTTTTTGCTACCTATCGACTTTTATTTATATTAATATATATTTTGATATATAATACCCGCGGATTCGCTCGTGCTGTATTCTTTGTATGGACTAATTTTTTTTACTTCTGAAGTTTGAAATATCGACCTCAATTTTGGATATTTTCGAAATGGTGTGGGTTGGAAGTAAATGCTTTATATAAAAATTGTAGATAGGTAATATCATTATAAATAATTTCTGCACTAAAAAAGATTTATTTTATAAAATTAGAAACACATTTTACAATCAGTAGTATAGAAATATATTATATACAGTGGTACCTCGACATACGAGTTTAATTCGTTCCGCAACCTTGCTCGTATCTTGAATTACTCGTACCTCGAAGCAAATTTCCCCATACAAAACAATTGCTCATGTTTTTCTTTAATTTCACGTTTTAATTCAATACTCATCATCTTTTTCTTAGCACTTGACTTTTCACAAACTTTCTTCCGATTCATGGTTATAAAAATAAATGAACTATATACCGAACTCGTATCTCGAATTTCGCTCGTAACTCAAAGCAAAAAATCACTCGCTCGCCGGCTCGTATCTCGAAAAACTCGTATGTTACCGGCAAAGTATGTAATTCAGGCATTCTATATAATTCCTAGGAATTCTATACAATGCCTAACGATTTCAGGCAAAGTATGAAATATTTTTTATTTATTGTTATAATAAATAAAATAAAATATTAGTTCAGACGAACATTAAGTATATTTTTTAATTTTTTACACATTTCCTCTAAAGTTAATTGGGTTTCGAGTAAAAAAATAGTGCAAATCTAAAATCTAAAATTATTTTGTGAAATATTAAAAAAAATTGAAGTCATACAAAAAATCATTTAAAACAAAAGCTGCTTGTTTTTTCTCAAACAATAAGATACCATAATAATATGGTTTCCATTTGAAAAAAAAAATGTTAGTCCTATTTGACAATCAAAAACTAATAACGCCATTTTGGGTCCCCCTCAAAACCAAACAACTTTTATTTGAAACATTTTTTGATTTAATTGATAGATAAAAAAAATAGGGAGGTGATAGATTAAAATTGGACACCCTGTATACGTTTAAGAAAGTTATGGAATTGTGGGCTCTTTAACAGTCGGCTCTGTCAAAAAAATTCCCCATCTTTTTATACAATTACTGTAAATAAATAATTATTTTAAAGCTTGATAAAAAGAATATTTAATTAAAATACATGAATATTAGAAACCAATTAACTCATAAAGGGGGAAAATACCTATACACATACCTACTTATTATGAAAGTAGTTAATAATAATTTGAAGTAAGTGTTGATTCGACAGATTTAATTATATTGAATTACACGAAGCATATGCTTGACTAAGAATGTATATCATTTGTTACTTGCTGTTTGGCTTCCTTCCCCCCTCCCCCTCTCTTTCTGCCACGGCTTAAAGTGCTATAAATTTCCCCTGTGTCGTGAACATTTTATTCCATGCGTAATTTTAATGAATCTATTCGTAGACGATGTCGTTTATTTGTTGAATGATTTTCTGGAAAATGTTCAAGAATTTTTCACTTTTAATAATAATCACACTGACGCTAAAATGTAGTTATGTAGTTAATTGTTGGTGTCGTGCCAAATGTCTGATTTTTATGATGACAATTAAACGATTATGTATTTTTTCTCTCGTGTTTTCACTGATCTAATGTAATTAATTAAATGAAAAAAAATGCATTTTTTTATTTTTGGATATTTAAAAAAAATCGGTTCCTCTTCCTTCAGGTTCTAAAATCTCTAGGTATTACTTGAAGTATCAACCCTATATAACTCAATACATTTTTACCCTTTATTATTACACCAGTTTCAATTTTCAATAACTTGAAATTTATTTGTAGGCATACCTAATAAAAATAAATAAATGTAGTTATGTATTATAAGTAATGTAACCATTTTCACGACGTAATAAATATTTTGTATTGTGATAAATGACCGTAATGACATTGCAATTTAAAAAAAAACTGTCGATAAGACAGACTCAATGGACAATTTTAATTAAACCTGAACGGGGTTAAAGGTTATCGAACTGCGGTCTAGTCATTTATAAACAATCATTTTATATTTATTTATTTATATTTATTCTAGACATAAGTAGGTTAAACGAAACTAGTATATTGATAAATACAATTTTGTAAAGAGGTCGTCTACTATTTGAAGCCCTATATGAACTATAAGTATAGAGTTGAATTTTTTCATAAAAAAAACTCAGAAAGACAATATTATGCGGTGTTTACACCGAAAAAACAAAACAGAAATATCGTGTCTTTAAAATACTTTGTATTTAAAAATTTATAGGGGTTATTGCTTTTTTGTCATTTATAAAAACACCGTGTTTCTGTTTTGTTTTATCATTAGAAAAAAGATTCAAATAAAAATTGTAGAGAAAACATTTTACAATTATTATTATATCAATAATAAACATGGCCATCATAAATTGTAATAATAATAGCTAAATATTTTATATAATTACATCAGAATATATAAATATCAAATTAGTACATTAATTCGTGTCATTATTTTATTACAAACTTCACTTAGTGTTTTAATTAGATGTTAAGTTTACTAAATTTAATTAACATTTATAATATAAACACCTGTAATGACAGAATTGGTTAACGAATGTTTAAAACACGCAATTGATAAAACAATGGTATTCATTAATAAATTTATATAGTAAAAGAATGCTGAGAGAGTCATAGGTACAAGAATACATACACTGTCAACAATAGGATTAAATGCATTGGGAGTCGTTTCACACGAAACAGTTTTTAGCTATTTTGTCATAAACGATTGAGCTTTTGGAATATATATTAAATAAAATGGTAGGTTTTCCTGTAGCCAAAGTGCCATAAAAATAAGTTCAATAGTTTATTTAGATGCCAGCAAAAAAAAATTAATAACCATGCAAATCAAACATCCGTTGATAATTTTGATATCTTTATTTAATGAAAACTGAATCCAAAATGATGACAGCAGAAATTTAAAATTGAATTTGTCGTGATTGCTTTAGCCCTCATCACCTTTAATGACAAAATAAAAACATCGATTGAAATAATTGAATAATTAAATGAACGCCGCCGACCTGACAGGGGTTGACTGCGACGTTCATTAGCGAACAGCCCCCCCCCCCCACTTCAATGCATCTCTCTCACTCTTCATAATAATATTACCATACCTACTACAATTACAAGTACATCCGCTTAAAAAATATTATTCAGTATAATACCGATCTACTCTTAAGCTGATTTTCCGGCATGTATAAGCGAGGGGTTAGAGGGGAAGTTGGCGACGAACACATGATGTTTAGTTTTTACGACCGTTTAATTATTACAGTATGCGAACTTCCCGGAAAGAGAGAAAGCATGTTACAGGAGATGCGATAATATGGTCTGTATAACTGCACACTATAAAATATCAATTATAGTGAGGCATGGACCGGATTAAGATCAAAACGTGGCCCTTGGTAATAATATTTATAATGCACATCAAAAAGTACTGATTTTTTCGTTACTTCGTAAGCAACAATAATTTATGTTAATTTTGCAGGAGAAATATTTTTCTTATAGTAATTTTAGATGAAGCAAAAAAGAATAGGCATGCATGCCAGTAACAAAGTATCATTAAAATTATGATTTTAAATGATGAAATAGGTTAAAAACATTCTAAAAAATATACTTATTTTTATATTAAAAGCGAGGTTAATATAATTTTTGTTAAAATAAAAATGCAAAATACAGCAATCTGCCATGTTAAATGGACCACCAATCAAAGCAAATGACGTCACGCGTCAGTAAACGTCAAAAGTGATTGACTTTTATTTTAGACAAATATCAATTTTTACAAGATTATTAGGTATATATACCTTATTTAATAACTTATATACTTTGGAATTCATTTTAACACACAAAATAATTAAATTATTGTCTAACTCTGAATGTTTGATTATTGTTGACAAGGAGTGTGACGTCACAACTCTGAAATGTAATCTGCGAACGTTTTGGAATCAAATTTAACATTACTTTTAAAAGAGTAAATTTTTGCGATTAAACCTTTATTTTCTGTAGAAATAAGTATTTTTTTGAAATAGGAGACACGTAAGATCATTATAGAATAGTTTTTTTTTAAATTAGTCATCATGCCTTTATTGTTTTGCTTCATCTGCAATAACTCTGTAGAAAAGATCAAATAAAAAAAAGCATTCTGAAGCTGAAACTAGACGCTTTTGAATTACCTAATCAGATTTTACCAAAAAAAATTTAAACCTCGTGAATTTTAAAATCACATAATTTTCTAAAAAACAAATTAATGTAAAATTAAAAAAAAAAACATAGAAAAGTAGAGATTTAAATCGCTTTTGAATTACCTAATCAGATTTTACCTAAAAAAATTAAACCTCATGAATTTTAAAATTAGATAATTTTCTAAAAAACATAGAAAAATAAAGATTTCAATATTTAAATTTAAAATGACGTTTTATTTATTCGTGTATGACAATTTTTATACAAAAGTTAAATGATTTTGAAAATTGGTAATTATTTTCTCTGGAAATATTTCTATCCCTTAATTAATTTGATACGAAGGTAAAAGGTACACATATACAATAATATACATACATTATTAACACGTATACTGATGTGTTTAGTGCGAGTGTGTGAATATGTGGGTGGGTGAGGTGGATGCGCGCGCGCACGCGGTAAACTGATTCGCGTAACGAATTGTTAGCTGTCTACTGCGACAAAACGTCACAGTGTGGAAAATTGCCTGGGCTCTCCGTGCCTCTGTGAACCTGGTTATTGAAATACAGCGGTGTGGCGGCGTTGGGGGCGGCAGCGGATCGGTAGAGGGGGAGGGGGAGACATTGTTAACATAGCGTTTGTTTGTACTTTTGACACTATTGTTAATTCGTGTTTATATTTTGGTTTACATCCTTTGCGAATTTGGTTTGTATTTTACAGCTATTATTACATACTTGTTTAATTTTGGGTTAATATTGATATTTTTACTATTATTAATAAATTATTGATTAATTCCAGATACCTGTATTATATTTTTTTTATAAATTCTTTAAAATTCTCAATTCAGGTATTATCATATCGTCGCTTGTCGAACAACACAGCTCAAATCATTTTTACCAACTTTACAGGAGAGCGAAAAAACTGTGTATGTTTTATATAGGCTACCGGCTTGCGCGCTGTCACTATTTTTTTAATTCTGGTCTCTTATTGTCCGAAACGTCTAGAATGTGATTGGTAGATCGATGCGCCATGAGTAGCTCTATCCAATGACATTAAAATGTAAAAACCGCTAATTTTTGACTGAAGCGGTGTTGTTAGATAAGCGACGATATATTCTAAAGTAGTTCTAGGGATATTTAAAAAAATATATTTTTATTTAATGTGTATACATAATTATGATAATATATCAGTGTTTTATGTTTTATTTAAAGAAAAAATGTAACCACAATTATACATATTTTTATAGGATACGATGAGACCACAGAAAATTGACACGTTATCTGTATTTCCGCAATAGTGTCATTGTACATCACATGATAGTATGTCAACACTTTATTGGACGTGATAAGAAAGGCGTTTCTTATCAGAAAAAAATTAATATAAAAAAATTACCTATTTGAAATTATTGTTTTAATTTTTTTTATCATTTATTTGTATTTTATTAAAACTGCATATGTAGCACACTATTGTATACTAATAATTTCAGGTATGTGTGCCTTATTTCGCTGATTTTCAACGTTTTTGAATATTTCATAAAAAAATATAATTAGTTATAATAAATAACTTTTTTCTTTATCAATTAAATTCAAAAATTTGCGAACAAATGATATACAAACATGAAACTATTGTTTTAAATGTTTTAATCATTTGTTTGCATTTTGTTAAATCTGCATTATCTGCACTATTTTTCGATATTTTCTATTAATTTTATACTTGTTATACCTTGTTTTCTATCAACTTTACCACCATGCATGTACCACATTTTTATAAAGAGAACATTCTCAGCTATTAAGTCCAATAATAATATACAGGATATTCCATTTAAAGAAAAGTTGTATTTAAATATATCTATTAAATTCGGCATTCAACTGTTTTTTAATATCGCCATTATTCATCCCGGAAAAAAATATTGATACTTTGCCCATTTAACCGATCTTCTTGATCCAATAATAACAAAGTTAGCAATGGTCACTTGATTTCGTGAACATCCTATATATAAAAGTATTACAAATATAAATCCATACTTAAAATATAAAAAGGGTATTAATAACCCCCACATTTTGTATGAAAAGTTTTTCTATACCTTATTATACCTATACCAAATTTCAACTCAATCGATTCAATAAATTTTCAGTTACGCTGCGGTTGGACGTACGGAAGGATAGACGGGTAATAAATACGTAAATAAAATATAATAACAACGTATACACGTAAGTAGGGATTGCCGAGCCCTGTATTAGCCAAGACGCTTTCACGTTATCGTGTCTCCCCTCGCGGACCACCTTAATTACGGCACGGCACGCTACGCTTACATAATCGGTTGTTATTAAACGCAAATGTACACACACAACAAAACAAACCCGCTACAGTTTACACGCGCACCCCCCCCCCTCCCCCCTCCCCCTTTGCCTTCGCCCTACAACCTCCCGTGTGTTAATTATTGTACAGGTCGGTGTGTGACCGTCTAGCTGCAAATCTAATAGTAGCGGTGTAATAATAAAACAGAAGGTCTAGCTCAGTTGGTAGTTTATTTGTTTGGTAGACCAGAGGTTCTTAACATTTTGACACCTTGAATTATATATTTGACAATTTAATATAACAATGAGTGATGGTCTGTCTGTAAACGTTATAACTTAACAACGACAGTGGTTCCCAACCTTTTTTTGACCAGGGACCATATTGACTTAATTATTATTAGCAGGGACCACAAGGTAAAAAAGTAAACTTTTTTGAAATAAAAAACTTTAAAAAAATTCATTTTTATGTTTTATATAGGTAAAAAAACCTTAAAAACCATAACAATGAAATGTGAAGACTTTTTTTTAGGTTTTTTATATCAAAAAAGTTTACTTAACTAAAAAAAAAGTCGTCGATAATTCTTAGTTCATTTAAAGTTTGAAATCTTTTACAGGGACCATATTTTACCCCTTACGGACCACCGGTTGGGAACCACTGACATAGAAGGATGATGTTTTATAATTTTCGTCTTGGAAGACAATCTGCTATGTTTTAAAATGATTTTGCTACCGGAAATAGATATATGTTTAAAAGTACATTTGTTAATTTTTGATTATTGAATCTCTATATAGTAACTATTTTTGCCATGTCTATCTGTCTAACAATAATTGAAATATCGAAGGGTAAAAATTATGATTTTATGGAAAGAAAATTATATTTTTTTACTCTTATCAACGTTTGAATTATTTTCGAAATGTTACGAATTAAAAAAAATTAGATTAATTCTTTTTTTAATCTTTTATCAGAATTTGTCTAAATATAATTAGAAATACATACACTGTACCCCCAGTAGACTAGATAATTTTTATATATTCTCGTTTTAAGATAGATTACATTAGAAACATTAGAATGGATTAAGGGACGGTTAAAACGAATGTAATAATAATTAATAATATCCAGTATTATAAAGGGGCTAACAATTTTGCAAACTAGCAAGTACCTACTCTCAAATGAGGTATCAAACTTATATGACAGTTCTCTTAGAGTTTTCTGAAGACTTTGACAAGTTTCGCGCACGCGTTGTATGTAAACGGTATTAAAACAGTGATGATGATATTATGAAAACTATTTTATACGGTCAGAGTCGCCAACTGTGTTACAAGTTGAAGTATCACTGCTGTAAATTCCATAGCAAATACTTTTATATTATCACAAAATTAATACCTCATTTGTGAGTGTTTGCAAACTAGCAAATTTTGCTAACCCCTTTATGATACCGGACATAAATTTCGAATTCTTAAAAAATCGGCTAAAATGATGTTATCTGCACCCATGTATTAATAATTTATTTAAGAAAGGTATGGAATTTAGTATATCTACATCTTGGCCTAATTTATTTATTTCTCAATTATCATAAAGAAAAAAAAACATTTTAGTTTTCAAGTTTTTAAAACCGACACTAATGAAATTAAGTAAACAAAGAACATATAAGTATATGTTTATAGTGTAAACACACTTTTCTATTTATGCTAAAAGTTTATACACACATACGGATGGACGGACAGACAGACACGTGCAAACAAACATATATATACTGATATGTACACGGCGAGTCATCTAAGACATTGTTTACTTTTACTATGCAGTGATAATATTTGGTTTGTACGTTGATTAAAGTATACATTGGTGTGTGAAGGCGGCCGGGAACTGGCTACAAGTTTAACGGACTTGCGTTTGTGGACTGAGCAATTAACACACTGCCGATGTTGTTTGCATTTCAAACTGTGTGATGCCAGAATATCTATCACACTACTCTCTAATAAATCGTAGGTATGTCTTTTTGTTTTAATCGTAACCAGAAGACAGATAGATGTACAGGGTGATTTAGTACTGTCGTACCAAATTTGAACAGAAGATAGAGAAAAAGTATATATGTATTTTTGTTTTAATCGTAACATAGATTTAACAGACAGATAGATGTACAGGGTGATTCAGCACTGTCGTGCCAAATTTGAACAGTAGATAGAGATAAATATTTTAATTAAATTTTTCGTGAGGGAGCTACAACCCTTCAAAGGTTTTACTCAAAATGAGTTTTTATTTAATCCTTTGTGATACAATTATAAAATTTAGTATTAATAATAAGTGTTGTCGATTTCTCGTATTAAATAATTATAATTTAGACCAGGGTTGTATGGTGCTAGTGGGGCCATCGATTATTATCTAGTATTTTTTGTTCTTTAATTTTTTTATAGAGTTGGTCACTTATACAGGATGTCCCATTTTAATCTATCACCCCCCTAATTTTTTTTATCTATCAATTAAATCAAAAAATGCTTCAAATAAAAGTTGTTTGGTTTTGAGGGGGACCCAAAATGGCGTTATTAATTTTTTATTTTTTGGACGTCTTCATGGTCAAATAGGCCCAACTTTTTTTTTTCAAATGGAAACCTATATTTTTTATTACAATATCTTATTGTTTGGAAAAAAACAAGTAGCTTTTGTTTCAAAAAATTTTTTGTATAACTTCATTTTTTTTTTAATATTCAACAAAATAATTTTAGATTTTAGATTTTTACTAATTTTTTTCTCGAAACCCATTAACTTTAGAGTAAAAGTGTAAGAAACAAAAAATGTTTATTTTAATATGATATAACTAGGAAAATTATTTCAGAATTTTTTATTTTATTTTTTATTTGCTTTAATATTTTGAAGAGCAAAAGTTAACAAAAAATCCTGATATAATTTTCCTAGTTATATCAGATTAAAATAAACATTTTTTTGTTTTTTACATTTTTCCTCTAAAGTTAATGGGTTTCGAGTAAAAAATTATTAAAAAACTAAAATCTAAAATTATTTTGTTGAATATTAAAAATAAAATGAAGTCATACAAAAAATTTTTTGAAACAAAAGCTACTTGTTTTTTTCCAAACAATAAGATATTGTAATAAAAAATATAGGTTTCCATTTGAAAAAAAAAAGTTGGGCCTATTTGACCATGAAGACGTCAAAAAAATAAAAAATTAATAACGCCATTTTGGGTCCCCCTCAAAACCAAACAACTTTTATTTGAAGCATTTTTTGATTTAATTGATAGATAAAAAAAATTAGGGGGGTGATAGATTAAAATGGGACACCCTGTATAAGGTTATATGACACAAAAACTTCGCTTATTTGTCATAGGATAAACCGTTTTCGAGAAATATCGATGAAAAAGAAAGCATACAGATTTTAACTTAATACGGATGCTTCAAATTACAAATAATAAATGTATGTTCTTGTTCTATGATTAAAGCTAAGAATGATATCAATCTTCTGAGATTTATAGCCAGTTCTATTACTGTTACATGTACTTTAATAACTTGATTAAAAAACGAAACTAAAAATGGCTATTTGTTGAAAAGGATGTTTTTTGAGGTTAATTTATGTTAACGTTTTGTATTTTTTTTCATTTATTTATGTATACACAGAAACAGGACAGTTTTTGTTTCTCTCTAAAACAATATTGTCAGAAGCTAAGAAAACAATAAATTTTTTGATTGTAAACAATATTTTTACAATTTTTTAATGCGTGTGCAGAAATTACTATATATATAGAAATTAAATCGAGCTGCTTAATTTGGAGATATTTCAACTGGAATCTTTGAGTCAAGGGGGGCTGGTAGGGCTCTAGCTTGGGGTCTGAGAGAAGCCCTGTTAGGCTTTTTTAGTCTTAAAAATATATTTTGTTTCTTAGCAGAAAGTGGCCCGCGAATAAAATTAGGGCCCCCAATATAAGTATACATAATCCATATATTAGTATTATATATAACGTATCTTTGTCTGTCTGTCTGTCTGTTGGTTATTTTTTCACTTTTCACGGCTAAACCGCTGAACCGATCTTGATGAAATTTGTCGGGGAGGTAGCCTGCATTCTAAGGAAGGACACAGGTCTACTTTGTATCCCGAAAAATGTATTAGATATAAAAAATGGGTGTGTGACCTGTTTTATCGTCTATCATCATAAAAATCTTCTTCATGGGTTTTTATGTCAAGTGGAGTTTCTCCTTTTCTAACAGCTCCGACCTATGTAACCCAAATTCCTGATTCTTATAAACAATTAAAATCAAATATGTTGAACATACGAGTATTATATACATACTCTCCTCCCCAATGGAATTTGATTGACATATCCAATCCTAGTTAAACAATAAAACTAGACTAGATGAGATTTGATTCAACATACCCTAGATAGTTAGACCATGTATTGGCATGTACACAATAGATATGCATTACAGATGACTAGATACAGAAGTCGTCGAATCAACACAAAACTCACGGCTGGCTAGATATCACCCCACCAAATTGAGAAATCAATTAGGTATGCCGGGGATCTTGTTAGACAAATGGGTCACGGAATAGAAGACAGAGAGGGCGATATAACTGTATGCAAATTCGTTGTCATGTTTATGATTATTTATGAAATCTTCTCCAACGTGGGATGCTGGTAATCATCTTCTTGCTAACATTCCATTCCTCATGACGTATATACCGTATTTATCATTTCTCCCGGAATCAATTGAATGAATTTTAAATTTAAAAGTTAATTCTGCTATTTACTACAAAAAAAATATACGTGGGGGGTGGCATGAAATATGACATATTTTGTCATGTATACAGATTGTTCAAAATAAACAAGATAGACTGATAGAGTATTCAGTTTGGGGGGGGGGGGGGGGTATTTTTTATGTGTGGGTGTTTTTTTCATTAAATAGTATCGTTGGATTTTTAAATATAAACTTATATTTTTGTTTTAAAAATCTGTCTCTACGTAAAAAATAAGAATTTTCAATTCGAAACAATTTTTTTTATTAAACATAATTCTTTGTTATACAATTTTTTTCTAAATAATTTTTTTTAATGTCAAAACACGTTAGATACATTCTTCAGAGCCCTAAAAATGTCCACTGCAATGTGTGGCGAAAAGTTGTCCGATAACACGATCAAATTGATGATTATATTTACACCCAGAAGCCATGATCCATTTCCAAATTCCCGCGGAAGCCCCAAAATTTGTGTTTTATAAATACGATAAAAAATATTGCCTCTCCCTCTCCAAACTTAGTAACTTCTCTATGAAAGTTTTTCTGTAAATAAAAATTCGCAACGTTTTATTTGAAATACATCGTTATTACCCCACCTTCCTCTACAGCTAATTCCACTGAGATTATGGAACTTTTTATGTTTGTTATATTTTTTATAAATAATTTATAGCGCATTTGGATTATTTTGTAATAAAAGTGTATTTAAGTAGGTATACACATATAATATACAAACACTGCTATATGTATTTGATTAGCCAATTATTTACGGTTTGGTGAAACCGCATGCTAGGTGATTGTGACAGTGAGAATTATTATAAAGAAAACATTTGTTCATATACCATGAAATGTGTTGTTTTTTATTTCGAAAATAATATTTTATTCGCTGCTTTACATTTTAGTAAGTGCACCGATCCAGCAAAAATTTGGCATTGTTCACTTTATAATGAATAAAACCGTATTGTATTACTGCACACTTAACGTTCTATGCTATAATTATAATCTGAAAAAAAAAAATTCAATAGTTACGTATCACCAACAAAGTGATTGAAAATTTTTACAATTGTAACATTTAACGAATTGTGTATTTCCAATAAAAAAATAAATAAAAAACAATTTTATGTGACTTCTGTTGTTTTTACATATATACTGGATTGACTGGATTTCACTAGATGTATTGGTGAAGTGAGTACAATATGTACACAATAACATGAAACAACTACCGAAACTTTTTTGCTTATACTTTATATCCTTGTTTTTAAGAGACTCGTGTAGATCTCATTTATTGGATTAACTAATAATTAGATGTATTGGTGAAGTGAGTACACTATGTACACAATAACATGAAAACTATAAGTAGGTTATAATAAAGACGTATGCGACTAAATAAAAACGGTAAAGAATTGTGACAAATTTTATCATATATAAAAAATCTTTTCTGCAATAATTTTCACAAGAAGAGCAAAAAGAAGAGAATTAACGAGCACGAAACTAGAATAAAACAGTGGCAACAAACCGTGCCATCCGTGTGTATGTGTGTATGCGCGTAACTCCTGCACATATTCAGTTATTAATTATTTAATTAATTCACCGGTTAATTAGCCAGTCGCACAGGTGGAACGGTAACTTCATTATTAGCGGCTGTGCGACGTTGCCACGTTGGGCACACATGTGTGTACATGGTCGAAGAACAATAAAGATTTCTTGGTTGGATAAGTGGGTTTAATTCTGAGTTGACACGCCGTTCGGATAAGTGGTACAGTATACATAGAAACGACACGTGAATTTGTAGAAACATATACAGTAAAACTTCTTCTAGACGACCCCCTTCTTTAGCGATGTTTTTTTTTTGTTACTTTCTTATACGGCAATATGAATCCATTCTGACTAGTTTCGCCCATAGACTTATAGAATGGATTGAGCATTCCCTACAGACCTACAGAAAGAGACAGGAATTGTCTACATATATCCATTGTATCTTTAAAGAGAGTGGTCAATTTTGTGAGGTTATTGTTTAGTAGGGCGGGCCGAAAACTAATTTTTTTTTCAAAATATCTCAAAAAACGGCATATATACGCTGGTAGAAAGGATTTCTCAAACCAAGTAAACCTTGTTTTGTATATAACGAAAACAATATTTTCTTAAGATAAGCAATAATCTCTTAAACCAACTATAGCATTCTTGAACGAAGGAATAACGTAGATGGATTAAGAGTATGTTTCTCATATTAAGAAAATATTGTTTTCGTTATATACAAAACAAGGTTTTCTTGGTCCAATACAATTTTTTTTCTGTGTACATGAAAATTACAATATTCTTTTACAGAATCTTGTTTCCTAATATTTTAGCTATAGATAGTCAATTACTTTACAAAGAAATTATATTCCAAAAACAATAATCGGGCACGTTATAAGAAAAAATTAACAGGATATTTATTAATTAATAAAATAAAATAATAACATTTAAAAAACTACATTATCTATCTACTATAAATTAGTATTTCCAAATTTTACATTAAATTGTATTAATCATATGTTAAATTGTACATTAGTACATTAATATTTAGAATTGTATATTCAAATAATAATTTTCGGAAAGGAAAAAAACCTTTCTGCTACTTTAAATTAGTATTTCAAAATATTACATTAAATTCCAGGTTTATTTCACACAGTAAAGAAATATTTAGAAATCTAGATACGACATATTTCAAAACAATACATTAAGTCACATGTTAAATTAGTATTTAATATTTTATAAGTTGATATTTCTATGACAAATTGAAGCGTGAAAATTGACTAAATTTTTTTAAAATTTAGATCTTGTTAAAAATATGTTTATTTTATAGAAAATGACGTGAAAAGTTGAAATTTTCAAACCGCAGGTCTGTATTTTAAAACGTTTTCGAGATATGACTTCTTAAAATTTTGGAGAAAAATGGCCGTAACTTTTGAACGTGAGGTCGGATTTGATTTTTGCTGGCGGATTTGGAATCAGCGTGTCAAAATCTATATATTAACATGTATAATACTTTAAAATCCGATAAAAAAATTTTGGTCAAAAATTTACGTTTTTTTAAGGTATACCCCTTTGAATTTTTTCAATTTTTCGCGAAATTTTTTTTTCTCGAATTTTTAAGTATCATACACATCATTATATAGATTTTGACACGTTGATTCCAAATCCGTTAAGAAAAATCAAATCCGACCACTCGTTCAAAAGTTACGGCCATTTTTCTACAAAATTTTGAAAAAACTGAAACTTTGAGAGGCCATATCTCGCGAACGTTTTGAGATACAGATCTCCGGTTTGAAAATTACAACTTTTCATTTCATTTTCTATAAAATAAATGTACTTTTAACGAAATCAAAAATTCAAAATTTTTTAATCAATTTTCATTAATATTTTGTGTTCTAGATTCAAAATAGAATTAAAAGTTACAGTTTCTCAAAGGAAAAACTACTTTAAATGAATAGTTCGAAATATTACATCAAATTCCAGGTTAATTTGATAAACATTCTCTAATTTATATTAAATTAACCTGGAATTTAATGTATATACCTGTTTGTAGTTAAACAATTACATCAGGCACGTACTAAGAAAAATTAACAATTTTTTTCAAATTAAAATATATTCGAAATGAACGTGACGTGGGGGTAAGGTTAGTCAATAATGGGGCAATCAGTCACAGTGTTAACCTTCTTACATTAATCTTTGCATACACACAAAAAAATCAATTAGAATTTGTGAATGGTGTTGTGTTGTTATGAAGCCAAGGCGTGGATAATTCGTTCGATTATGATTTCAACTGCGTGGGAGAATTTCACGGTTGGACTGTGTCGCTGCTGCGAGACGACGGACGGAGTTTATTGAAATCAAGACCGCATAAATATTTATGTTCCGTTGCAAATTACATAGCCAACCAAGCCGCTTATCAATAATAATAATTAACGCTGTCGGTCGGTATGAACAGGTTGTAAAACAACATATGTATTATAGTATAGGTACCTATTCATTTAGGGTTGTTTAACACGGGTATGATAATCTACACACTACTAGATAGACCTATGTGTCCGGTATAATAAAGTAGCTAGCAAATTTATTAGCTACACAGAAAAAAACTGTATTGGACCAAGAAAACCTTGTTTTGTATATATAACGAAAACAATATTTTCTTAATATAAGAAACATACTCTTAATCCAACTACGTTATTCCTTCGTTCAAGAATACTATAGTTGCTTTAAGAGATTATTGCTTATCTTAAGAAAATATTGTTTTCGTTATATACAAAACAAGGTCTACTTGGTTTGAGAAATTCTTTCTACTAGTGTAGGAAGCACTCTTAAATGAGGTATTAAACATATATAACAGTTCTTTTGGAGTTCCATGAAGACTTTGATAGACCTATGTCCGGTATCATAAAGGAGCTAGCAAATTTGCTAGCTAGCAAACACTCTCAAATGAGGTATCAAATTTATATGACAGTTCTTTTGGAGTTTCATGAAGACATTGACAAGTTTTGTGCACGTGTTGTATGTAAACACCAACGATATTAAAACAGTGGTGATATAGTTGACTCTCGATAATTTGAAACTCAAAGGACCAGAGAAAATGTTTCAAAATAACCGAGAGTTTGACTAAAAGTACGTACATCAAGTCTATGCATGATGATACAAGATTAAACGAATTACAGAAGTGATTCAAAAGACTTCAAAGTTGGGAAGCACTGACTTCAAATTATAGAGTATTGTCGAGCAAGATGCCGTTACTACAACTTCAAATTACCGAGGGGACGATAATACATGATTTTTTTTCAATTTATCGAGTGTTTTTCAAGGGGTCGGAAAAAAACTTCAAATTATTGAGAGATTCAAACTATCGAGAGTTGACTGTACTATAAAAATTATTTTGTACGTTCAGAGTCGCTAACTGTGTTACAATACGTTGAAGTATCACTGCTTTAAATTTCATAGCAAATCCATAGAAAATATCACAAAACTTAATACCTCATTTGAGAGTGCTTGCTACCTAGAAAATTTTGTTACCACCTGCCCTATATGATACGAGACATTAAGCTTTCTTATTGTAAAAGTCCAATCAAAATCATTTCAATAATTTTTAAAAGTTCAGTTACATTTAATTATAAACAGATGTTTAACACGGGTACGTTATGTACACGCTTAATTAATATCGATTATCCTAGGGTCTTAGGCTTCTCAATGATGAAAATCCCATCATAATGTCCAGTTATTATTACTTGATCGGTTAAAATCATCACAGTTAAAGTTAACAGTATGTAGACAGAAAATTAAGGGGTAAATTATCTGTCTACATACTGCATTTTAATATATAACATGGGGGGGGGAGTCGTTCAATTGTTCAAATCATTATACTCCGCAACGTTTCAGTAATTAATATACATAAATCGAAAGATTCAGTGGTTGATCACTTTTGATTTGTAACTGACTGTGCATGCAGTGATGTTTTATAATGGTATAATTTACACGACCCAGTTTATTTCCCATTAAGATCGTGATACAATTTATGGAATGTTGTTACAATTTAATAGAAATTATATCGCTCAGCTATTTAAGTACCAATAATCAAACGCGGTGGTGAAATGTCGTAAGGTCAAATTACAATGTCGATTTCAATTTATACTTTCTACGGTTTCGATAATAAAATAAAATTAAATGCATTTATCATTATTTTGTAACAACATAATATTTAGTTTCAGATTTATTTATTGCCCGCGACTTCGACTGTGTGAAATTTAAAAACCAATTTTTTATATTTAATATATCATTACTGACATGAGATTTTATAAAAACGCGATTTAAATATTAAAGGCTCGTTTTTTTATTGACTGCTCAGCTATTTTAACTGATATCGTGTTAATAAATAATTAAGTAATACGTCGGTGTATCTTCCAGAATGTAACTCATAATCAGACGTAACTCGAGGCATGTATGTACTGTAGATTTGTTAGAATACAAATAGCAAGAGTCTTGTGGTGAAGCCGATCTCGCCCACGCGGAAGGATGCTGCGGTATCTGCGGTCGGCTAACCGTAGACCACTGTAGCTCGCCTCTCTTAGATCACCATCACTGATATTACATACATACAAGCCTGGTTGACCGATCAAAATACATATAAAATTAATTTCTCAAATATTGAAAATTACAGACTTACATATTTGTTATTAAAAAAGTACATTATTATTTTTTTATAATTAATGTTAAATTTAGAGTATAGCTGAATGCGCGCCGTTAATTTTCGGTTCACGGCCGTGACCCAACGTGAGCGTACGAGATTTTACGTGATTATTAATTTAAGGGGGATAGCCACTATGACGGGTCAAAAAATTGTCAATGTTTGGGATTTTTTTTAAAGCTATAACTAATTATTTTTGAATCAGGTAAAGGACGTTTTATTAAGTATATATTCAACTTATTTAATATCAATTTTTATTGAAAAATATTAAATATTTACAAAGTTATGAGCATCGATGTGACGACCAAAAAAAATATTTTTCTGTATGGTTGACTCGAAATTTCGAGAAGAGTTATATGAAAAAAATACTCTGCCTTGTAAATGCACGGTGCTTCCTCGTGCTAAATTCATCAAAGGTAGTTAATTATTGAACAATTTAAATAAAAACCGATAAAGTATTCAGATGAACTGCCTGTCATTGGTAAACCATTTAATTTTCATACGATTTTAATAAAAAAAATTAATTTGACATTTTTCTTAATACGCGCCTGGTTATTATATCGTATATTTTGAATTTTTTGATAATTTCAATCAAAATCATTGTTTTTCTGCTAGACGAATGTCAAAATGACATTTAAAACGTCAAAGTGACATTTAATATGTCAAAGTAAATAGCAGTTTTAAAAAACAAATGACGATTTTCTTAAGTCAAATTGAGATAGATCTTTGTAAGGGAATATTTTACAACAAAAGTAGGTGACCTATATTATAGAGAATTGAATGCTCTACAAAAAAGGTTCTATAAAATTTTCACGTAACATGTGTCTTTCTTGAGATATCTTCAAAAAATAAATCTTTTTGGATGTCACCCCTCCCCCTTACACACAAATTTAATTATTTTGAAATGGGACCGTCCTCAAGCCAGACCCAACCAACCAACCAAGTTTCATCAATATCGGTTCAGTGGTTCATGAGTTAAGCGTGTGACAAGGATTGGGGGACAGACACACAGACAGACAGACACACACACACACACACACACACACACCCACACACACACACACACCCCCACACACACACACACACACACACACACACACACACACACACACACACACACACACACACACACACACACACACACACACACACACACACACACACACACACACACAGACACGGGTGTTTGTCTTGACCTGAAACGGATAGATCCGGTAAAATTTTTAAAATCGGAGAACAAATTTTTTTTCTTGTTTTAAAACGATAACAAAGCTTCTCGTATCTTCGATATTGCGAGGAAGCAATAAAGAAAAATTTTATCAATATCTTATGAATGTAGCTATCGTTGCACGTAGCCATTTTTTTTATTTTATCTTTTCACAAAATTGCGATCGTTTGAAATTTTTTTTTCATTTTTAAGACCTATTTTTTTATTAGAGCGGTTTTAAAAATAGTAATTATCAAAATTTCAAAAATCGGCTACGTGCAACGATAGCTACTACAATTGCGAAAATTATAAAAAAATAAAATATGAAATCGGTTCATTGGTCTTTGAGGAATCGTGTCGACCAGGTCGAAAAATGTCATTTCGAGATAAACGTGTTTAATATTTTTGTTATGTCATAACCGGCCGTGTAACTCCGTCAATTTTCAAAATTTAAACTCAATTTTTTGTATACATATTTATGAAAATTTAAACTTTAAAAAAATGTGAGAAATTTTTATTTTTTTATTTTTTTTCTGTCACAGTGGCTTTCCCCCTTAATTAACATTAATTTACTATTACTCAATATACCTACAAAAAAATCCCCTATGACATCACGTCGAAGTGGTCGATCAGAGGTTGCTAAAAATATATAAATTTGATTGAGAAAAACATCAATATGAATCTGAAATAAAAAAAATGGGTTTATTTATATCAATAAGTAATTCTTATGATTTGAATTTTTAATACTGTGTCAGGCTCATTCATTTACATGGTTTAAATTCTCATAGTCGACGCGGTGACATTACAGCGCTGTCTTATTTGCCAAGGTTTTAATGTACTCTTCAAGAAATATGTAATGGATAATACGAATAGATTAATTTATTATATTACCCCCATCTTGCCCCCTGGTCCCCTACATGTGTTAACAAACTGTTAAACATGTTTGGTATTACGCTGTCCATTTCAATGTACCATATGTTATGTGTTTTTATGTCTGTGTCAATACTTCATCTATGGAAGTAGTGATTTTCAATAGAATGGTTAAAAAAAATATAGTCATGTTTTCATAGTTTTTTTTTCGCTCGCCTAATATAAGAAATATATGCTGACTTCTTTATTATAATAATACTATAAGAATGCACTTGGTTTCTTGAAAGAGATATTAACCTCTTGCTCCTACGCATTTATTCTGTTTTCAATAGGATATTTTAAATTTATTGAGAACAGGTGATGGTAATATTTACTTATAAAAAATCGCATAGGCGTAGGTACTCTTTGTTAAAAAAAATTAGTTATATTTTTTAATGTATACTTAAATAATAAACTGTCATATTTTTAATGAGGATTTTAAGTGGGGGCATTGATGTTTTATTTTATTTTTAAATCTGTCTGTACAATTAAAATACAGTAGAAACCGGTTACAACGAAGGGACCAGTTATAAAAGCGGATAGTTGTAATAACCGGTAAAAATGAAATTATATGAGATTTAATTGGACTTTTATTAGGAGTCATTAAAACCGATATGTCGTATTAACTGATGTCGTTATAACCGGTTTCAACTGTATTTTAGATTTTTATTTTCTTATACAGTATGAAATTTTGATGGGTAGGTATATCTATTTTTTCTTTCCCTGAATCCATGATGTCTGTGTGTCTGTCTGTTAGGAGACGCTGTAACTTAATAGCACGATAATATTAAAGTGGAATTTTATATTTTCATGTGGGAAGGAAACTTTATATCTTTGAAAAAACCGGAAACGGATGTTTACTTGTGCCAGTTTATAATTTTTTTAATTATTTTTGAAAGTTTTATAAAATTTAAAAAAAGTCACAATCTAACCAGAAAAAGAGAAAAACTAGCTGTCGGATCCAATTTTACTCGGGGATATAAAATTAAACTATATAACGTATAATGCTGTGGGGTGCGATCCTTTAGGTCCACACAATCAACTTCCCAACATGGTATGACTTACAATAGTTGAATACTGATTACTTATTGTTTCCATAATTAATATTACTATGTTATAGTTTGTAAATATTTTTTTTAATATGTATATGAAAATTTTTAATGGAATTTATCAGAAATAAAACTCATCCTTTGTATTATGAATATTAGTTTTCTAATATCCTAATAATGTCAATAATATAATGCACATTTTTGAAAAACTAATCTGACAGTTTGAATTTTGAATTGTGTTGTTTCCAAGGCAACATGAATTATTAGATGTATTTATTAGTATGAAACTCAAATTTTGATGGTGGTTTGCATCCCTTTAATGGCTGTTTGGACCCATATAAAAAATAAATACTGAAATACACGTTTCATTATTTGTATTGTATAGTATTTATTCTAAGTTCCGACTAAATTCGATCAAGAAAAAAAATAAAAATGAAAAAAACACCCTTTTTACCCCCGTAGGGGTTGAATTTCGAAAAATCCTTTCTTTCAGATCATATTCACCTCAAGACGCTTCGATTAGCACCCCAACGAAGTCAATAGCACACACACACAGAGACATTTTTCTGAAAATAGTGTAAATATACTCTAATGCCCTTGAAACATGAAAATATGTTAAAATTTTTTATTTCGATTTTCGGACCAATTACAATAACTTCCTATTGGGAAGTTAATAATAGAACTTAACCTATTCCAAATCTTTACTAAAAATTTATTAGTAATTTTTTTAAATAGCAATACAATAGGATCGCGGGGTTAAAAATGCGACCCCACTATCGAGAACAATGATACGGATGAATGTTTCTACGTCACGGAGAATACAGAGAGTATTTATCTTTATGAATGATGCAATTCATTCTTAATCAAAGTAAAAACTGTTTACGTTTGAAAAAACATCTGCGTTCGCATTTACATACATACACACACACAAACACATACACACAAATAAAACAAATCAATCGCAATTGGCATGGGCTTTTCTAGAATGTAAATCAGCCAAACAACCAACTAAAATAAACAAGTATAGAGATACATATTAAAACCATGTTCGGTCAGTTTAGACAACAGGAGTACTGATTTTTAGTGAGGCCACCCATAGAGGAACGTTTATATCTTATTTGTATATTTATTAAATACATAGGTGGGCACAGTTAATCGAAAAGTTAACTTCGTTAATCGTTAATTCGTTAATAAAAAAGTAAACTTTGTTAATCGTTAAAGCGTTGAAATTCCGAAAATTTAACGGAAGTTAAAGTTAACCGTTAAAAGTTAACCATCCAAAATGTTTGAAGACCTTTTTTTGCTATTTCGGCAACGTTCTTATGTACTTGTCATCAAAACAACCAATGTAACGGACTAAAGTTAACGGAAGTTAACAAAAGCGTTAACATTTTTTGAGTTAACTTAAAAGTTAAAACGTTAAGCATTTTGTTAACTTCGTTAATTAATGATTAACGGATTAACGAGTTAATGCCCACCTATGATAAAATATGACGATTTTATTTAATAAATATTTTGTAGAGAATTTAATTTTCTATAAAAAAAGTTCCGAATGCTAAATTGATAGATTCCGTATTTTTAAAGATATGTTCGTTTAAACATTTACATAAAATTGTAAATTTAACCAAAATCCAATTTTTATGATAATACATATACATACAGGATGTCCCAAGACTGTGTCAAAGTTCAACATATCATTTATTATTATAACAAATGGAAGAAAACTTTTAAAGCAAAAACTGTCAGGTTAGAGAAGTAGCATAATTTGAAAATAGTTACAAATCAAAGTTATAGTTTTTTAAATACAAAGTATATTTTTTTATTTGATAATTTAAAAGCATTCATTTTTTTGGGTATTTTGATATAGTATGTATGGGATTATACTGAACGGTTTAGGCATTATGACCAATTAAGTAAGAACATATAAATGTTTTCAACACCTTGTAATTTTATAATTACAACCAAAAAATTTGTTCTTTGCTGAAAGTAGTACTGGCATATTCTCTATTTTTGCGATATTACGACAAATATTTACAAAATTGTATTCTTTGTACAGGATGTATCAAAACTCTGAACCTATTTTTTTTTTCAAAATTTTCAAATGGAACACCCTATATATTTTTACATTTTCAAATTGCCTTTTCAATTCTTAACACATTTTACAAAATATGTTTTATACATAAATCCAGTCGTTAAAGAGTTATTTGAAGATTTTTGAAATTTTAAGATGTTTTATAAAAACAATACACCTTTATTTTTTTCAACGAGCTATTCACGCGTAAGTAAAAAAGTCTACACGTCTGACTGAAATTTTGGGACAGTTATTTTTTAGAATTTAGATCCAAAGCTAATGGGCAGGCCCGGATTTACCATGTAGGCAGTGTAGGCACGTGCCTAGAGCAGGTCTTTCATACTTTCTTTTCTTTTTAATAAATAATAAACTTTTTAAATGAAAATCTAAAAAAGGTCACCGAAATCAAATAATTTGACTTTTTTATTTTTATTCATTCAAAATTTTCTGAAAAACTTCTCGTACCACACGGAGGGGGCGGCAATTTTCGCAACTGCCTATAGGGGCAGCAAATTTCTAAATCAGAGCCTGCTAATGGGACCGAATAAAAAAACACCCTAATGTACGTACGCCACTGTACTACATCAGACATGTATAATTAGTAAATACGTTTTCCAGCATTATTCTAACGTGTTGTTGATGCATTGTTGTATCTATATGATACATGCTACGATTGTCCGCATAATAGAATTAGTACTAATTCTATTATCTCTCGCACACATGCAGTGCTTACGGTATTATTCAGATGTATACAGTGAAACAGACGTATATACTGTTTTATAAAATAAACGTTAATTGTTAATATGCTGTGATGTATGAACAAATTAACATGTTTACACATTATCATACATATATAATAAGGCAGCATTGTTTTTTTAAGAATTTCATTGTTATTATTAATCTATAATACTTTGCACGTGAAGATTCATTATTCAACAAAAAAATACTTTTGTAATATAACAGAGATCTGAATAGAAAATTTAGGAGGCTTTTGGCATGTCGAAACCGAATTTGTTGCCCAATTGGTTTCATCACGTCAGGGTTTTGAGATATTCTAACCTAAAAGTCCCAAAAATAACTATATTGGCAATGTTAAAGAATTTATTATCAAGTAAGTAATTTTTTTCTAAAGTTTTCGGTCATGGTAACAAATAGTATTATCTTTCCTCTTTAAAATGAGTTTTAATTTTTTACTGTACGATTTTTTTAGCCGAGATGTACTAGTTTGAAGATATGATATTTTTGTTAATAGAGTGTAGTTTAGTATGTAGATACAATGAACTTTACTACTTATATCTTCAAAGTAGTATATTTCGGTAAAGAAAAATCGCATAGTAAAATGTAAAAAATCATTTTAAAGAGAAAAGATAGTACTATTCGAAATCATGAAAGAAAACTTCAGAAAAAAATTACCTACTTAGTAATAAATTCCCCAACATTGCCAAAATCGTCATGTTTGGGACTTTTAGGTTCGGATATCTAAAAAATCTGTCGTGATGGAATCATTTGGGCAACGAATTCGGTTTCAGCATGACAAATACGTTCTAAATCACCTATTCAAATTTTTGTGAATTTTTTTTGTTGCATAGTGTTATTAAACCGATTCACCTATACCTTTCTGAATAACTTACCTACTCAATGAAAACTGCATGAAAATCGGATCAGTCGTTTTAAAAAATTACAAATATTTTTTTAGAGTTCGTTAATTTGAAAGTTTCCTATTAAATATTAATTTTATATTATGCTACAATATACTAATATGTATTTTTCTTTTTTCCAGGTAAGTTCCACATCTTGCAAGTACAATAAATAATCCATGAAGTGGTCTGATATAAAGTGAAGTTAGGTACAGGTATAATATAGTATCTGAATTACGATGTGAACGTGTTAATATTATATATATTCCCCATTGAAATTCGTATACACTTTTAAACAAACTAAACAGGTATAATATTAAACTAATAAAATAAAACCTTCAGAATTTTCCAAGAGGGTTGATTGCAAAGGACAGGTTTCAAGACAAAATGTAAATTATATATATAAATGGCAATAGTGCAATCTTGGGGTGCTAAGGGTTGGAACGACACCAGATCGTAAACTAGAGAGGTAGGGCTGTAAACATTGTACGTTTGTGTAGCAGGTAAACTTTACATTGATACCTCCAGAGGGAGAACGGCGGGGTAGTTCCCAGAAGGGTGATTTTGTGTACCTAAAGTATTTCTTCTTTGGGGAATCGTGACAGTTGTATTTTACTACTTGTTATTTATTAATTAACAAACAGTGGAGTGTATATATTTTTTCTCGTTAAGATTATTCGCTTATTAGAGCAATGTATAGATAAAAGTCTAAAATTTTAATATGTTATTTATGGATAACTCATATATTTTATTATTTTATATATATATATTATTTTTTATATAGTTTTTGAGTAATTGGATATTAAAAATATAGTTTTTAACACACGATAAATGAGAGAAGTTGCCGAAAGTGCTGTATTTATTGAAATTCTACACAATTGGCTATATAGAGACGTTTTAAAAACTAATTATTCGAAACTTTAACCCTTTTAAATAATATAAAAATTATAAAACAAATAATATAGGTATTCACATGTAATTTATTCAAAATAATGAAAAACTAGCTTTACCATTACAGCAAATTAGTACATGTTACTATTATATACCATTCTGTCTATTTCAATTTTCAAATTAAATTAAACTTTTTTTACTTTTAATAAATAACAAATTAAAAACAAAATTTTTCTAAACCAAATCTTTTTTTACAGTATGCTATAGACGTAATGTAAAAAAAAATTAACGAATCTCGTCAGAATTTAAGTCAAGCTCGTATTAGTCTCGTGATTGAAAAAAAAATGGAAATATTATATTAATGTAATTTTGTTAAATATAATTTTATCTTTTGTTGTCGACTAAGAAAAAAAAATCAATCAAGCAGAAATATTAGTTCACGCACGACAAGGCGTGTATGGGTAATATAGAATATGCTCCAGTCGTTTTGATCTTAAAAAAAGTGTCACGCTGATTAGATCTATGTGACGAAAAAGAGTTTGTTCACGAACCGTGCATGGATTGCTTAGATAAAAACAATTAATGGTTGCGTTAAATCTAAGTAGCGACTTTATTTCCCATTAGCCTGTCACAAGCCAGTGATTAAAAACAAAACAGTGTGTGTTTTAAAATATTTTACTTAAGTCGGCAGTGGAATTATTACTGTTTTCTTTGATCTTTATACTGGGTGTTTAAAATAAAACTTTATTTCCAAATGTAAGCTAATTATATATACCTACATACAGAGTCAAATCAAATATTAATAATTCTTGAATTATTAAAAAAAATAACGAAAAATTGATAACTTTAATTTCTAATCAAATTAAATTGTTGCATTCATATTTAAATTCCTTTTTATTTGATACCCTACTCACCGGAATTGGTTAATGGTAACCCATTTCGCTAAAAAATTAACTCAGAACTATTATTGATTTATAATTTTACCAAATTTCAGCTTTCTAGTTGAAACAATTCAGTAGCTAGAAAATTGAGAACCTTTCGTCGATAAGACGTCTTAAAAACATTTTGAATGTTTTTAGAACACTAGTAAAGTCTTGTTTTGGTCATTGATTACTCTATACGTACAATAAAATATTTATTACCAATATTTACATAAATAAATATTTAATATTAGGTATATAACTGGTCAAATTATCTTGATATTTATAGTAGCGAATTAATTTAAATTCTAAATAAACAGTTGTGAGGTAAAACAAACACTGAATTTGCACAGAAATCCAAAGACACCCCTCTCTCTCATTCCTTTCCCGCCGGGTATTCGCTCCAAGGGGGTGGGGGTGGGTGGTAAGCACATCTCTTACAACGTACTTTTTTGCTTGCATTGCGAAATTAAAAAAAACGGCTCTTTCATCATAGCAGTTTGTTCATATTTGAAGAGATTTTGGTTTGCAGAAAGAAATTGTTGCTCTGGTTTAAGACAAACAGATTCTTTTTGCAGCAACGACGTAATTATTTATGTATTTTTTTATTTTATCTTCTCCGGATTTTTTGCTTCTTGTAACAGCAAAAAAATGTAGTACATATTGTATGATATGTATTTTACTCGGAATGTTTTTGGGTTGTTTGATCTCTTTTTTTGTGGTGGAATGAATTTGATTTAATTGTTTGACATTATATAATTAGTAAATATAAAAATTATATGAAAGCTCGCTTAGAGATTTTTTCTTATAGGGTAAAGTGGAGTTAATTAATACAAACCGCATCACTATTTTTTTTTTTACTTTTATCAACTTTTGATTTATTTTTGAAACGGTGCGTATTAGAAAAAATCTTGAAAGTAATCTCCGGTATTATAAAAGGGCTAGCAAATTTGCAAGCTAGCTAGCACTCTCAAATGAGATATCAAACTTATATGACAGTTATCTTGGAGTTTTTTATTAACATTGACAACATTCGCGCTCGCGTTGTATGTAAACACCAATGGTATTAAAACAGTGGTGATATTATGAAAATTATTTTATACGGTCAGAGCCGCCAACTGTGTTACAATACGTTGAAATATCACTGCTCTAAATTCTATAGCAAATCCATAGATACTTACATATATCACAAAATTAATAACTTCATATGTGAGTGCTAACTAGCTTGCAAATTTGCTAGTCCCTTTATAATACTGGACATAAAAGTTGTAGAGAATATTATTATCTATAATATATGCATGGGCGTACCCAGCATTTTGTTCAGGGGGGGGGGCAACATTTTTTTTATAAGCCGATTTAGTCAGTGAGTTTCACCAAGGACCCCACAAAATAGGGGGGGGGGGGATCGAACAGAAGGGTTATTAACCTTTTTAGATATTGAAGTACAAAAAATTTTTTGTACTGTCCTTAGAAATGGGCATTATTGTAAATAAACATTGAGTAATTTTTCCTTTTTTTCTTAAATATTTTATCGTTTCTGTGCTACGCTGATGCAAATTTTAGCTAAATTTAAATGCAAAAGTAAGAACAAAAAATGTTAACTTTTTCATTTCGTCTTGAATTTTGGTCGCAAACTTTTTTCAATCGTAAATTTAAATTATTCATATAGAAGACAAAATCATATACAAAAGTGTACTCTACCTATATAGTTATCGGTTTTAGTGGGTTTCATTCATTCTATTTTTTTCTATTTTAGGTAAAAAAATCGATATAATTTGACTGGTCTATAACTCGATAAATATATTAATTGTTTAATTGTAAAAAAATAAAATTAACATTTTTTTGCTTTATATAAAAAGGAAAATGGCAGTTTAACCGCTTCTGGATCAAAAATATAGATGAAATATCAAATGTACATCAAATAATAATAATAGAATAACTACCTAAATCGATATGGCGCGAAGCGCGATTTTTTTTAAGTTAACTCATTTAATCATAACTCGTAACGTGACTCAAACGTGAGTTCTGATTGTTCTGAATAAAAATTTTGAAATATCTATAAATTTTAACTCTTCAATTTCCTAAATGCAGTAGTATAGGTACTTAGGTTTAGGCACATAATTAACCAGTTAAATGTGTGTCAAGTCAGGTCCAGGGGGGGGGGCAGCTGCCCCTCCCTGCCCCCCCGTCGGTACGCCCATGAATATATGTATGTCTCATTCATTTTTTCTATATCTTCTATCAGTTAGCTAGAATGTTTGTTTTATATAAATATCTACACGTATACAGTTCACTGTCATTATTACGTATAAGAAAGTCCCACGGTAGATTTTTCATTATCGTTATCCATGAATCTACGAAGCGTTAATTGTAGCGTATCCTTCGCGAATGAGCGAGCACGATTTGATTCGGCGATGACCGCGGCTAAGCTATGATTACTTATGATAATTCTTCAGCTTATTAATACTTTACTTAACGCATATAACCAAGAGAGCGGATGGCCTTTGGAGGCCGCACTACAAATTGCTATTAAGCGTAATTATGGGGTACCAGACGTTGTTCTTAAAACAATCAATTGCCAGCGCCGCAATTAGACCGGTTTCTTGTATTCGGCATGTTTCACACGGTCGGATTTACGGTATTAATTTATTATTTTGTTTATGCCGATGCCGTGGCAACTAAGCATTGCAGATACACGAACATTGGACTATTAAATGTACATGAAATTAAGATTTTCTCACAACTCCGCTTGCATTTAAAAAATATATTTTTATTAAAAAATATTAATTTTAATTTTTATTAACACGCACCTCATCTAATTGATCAATACAATTTTATTATATCTATAGGGCCTGTTCTGATAATTAATCTTATAGCTTAAATAAATTCTAGTGTCTAAGGCTTACAGTGAAAGTTGTATTAAAATCGGTTCAATAGATTTCATGTGAAGTTAGATAAAATAAAAATAATAACTTTAAAATCCAAACTAAATTCATAACGATTTCACTGTATATAGATAGCATTTGGTTTGTAAATCATCGATTACATTAAACGAGTTTACAAGCCACAAACCAGCAAGTTTAGAAGCTGCTAGTAAACTCGCCCAGTGTAATCATGTTCACTAGCATTCACTAGCATTCACTTGCAATCACTAGATTGTAAACAATCTGCGAATAAAGTTAAAAGCCGAGCTACTTTACTCGCTACTCGCTGGCATGTGGGCTTACACGGAAAAAAAAGATGATTTAAAATTTGTATCACAAATGACGTAAAAATTCAATGGTACGAGTGGCGTTAGTTTTGCATCGAGGTGATACAAATATTGTATCACTGTGATGTAGATTTTACATCACCGTGAAGCAAATTATGCGTGCCCTACACGCATGCGCGTGCGAGTTACCGGCGATCCACATATACACTCAGCGTTCTATAATACGCCCATCCACAAGACGTCCGATCCATAAGACAATGTTCTAACAGCTCTATAGTACGTCTTTCCCCAACCCCCACCATAATACCATTGTGACTGCTATATTTCAGCGCGAAATTTAAATTAACAAATTGACGTTAGTCTTCTATGTAGTTGTAGATTTTATAAACAAAACTTGTGTTTTGGTGTGACTCAATGTGGAAAAAAAATGAAATTCAATACAAATTTTCGTTAAAATTGAAATATAATAAATACATAGTATAAAAAAATGTGTAAGGTACATTTTATTTGATTTGATAATTCGAAAAAGATTAAAAAAGGAAATAACAAAAATAAATTATTGGCATATGATTGTATAGAAATCTATACATTTTTCATCCAGTATTAAAGCAACGAATAACAATTGTCTAGAGTTCAATTCTAAAAAGTCAACAAACCAGGATCTCGTTCACCAACAGCGCCATTTTTATTATTATGTATCTGTCAACTTTTAGGTAGGCGTGGTGGTGGGGGCCCCTCTAGCCGGCGTCTTGTGGAATTATTGAATTACCGATGGCTACGTATTATAGAACGCTGAGTGTAGTATGTTTCGCTTTGCCCGCCTGAATATTGTAGAGGTTATATTTGTTGTTGATGTTTGGTGTCACATGTGTTTTTTTTATATATTGAGAATTGTTTAAAAAAGAAGTTTTTAAAATATGGCCGATGAATTTGTGTGTTCTATGTTGAGAAATTATTGTCTTGAAAAATACATTTCAAGGTTTGAGGGTACGTATATCAACAGTTCATTTCAATTTAAAATGTATTGTTTACAATTGTTTAAATTTTACTTACAAAACTAACTACTTTGTAAAACTAATTTTTTGGAAGATATTTTTTTGTTAAATAAAATTAAAAAATTGTGAAATGACTGCTAACTTTAATGTCGCTTAATTTTAGGTTATACATTGACAGCCACTAAATAAACGGTAGTATCTATAGTTTAGTCACCGTCAAGTTAGTCCCATTTAAAATACATTAGATACAAAAATTGTATCACCGGGTGGCGTAAATTTAGCATCACCTCTGTTGACTTCACAGGTGATACAATTTTTGTATCACCTGATGAGATTTTAAAGCCACTTTTTTTTCCGTGTATTACCTAGTAAATTACCCGTGTGTTATCATAGTTGCTAGTGAACTAGCTGCGAGTATCCCGGTGATTCCTATTCATAACATGTGGTTTAAACTCGCTAGCTAGTTGGTTATTGAGCGAGTGGAATGTTTTGTGTGCCATCATCACTATCGTACTAGCTGACTCGTCCGCTTCTAAATTCGCCGGCTTGTAGCTAGTAAACTCGCTTAATGTAATTGACCCTTTAGTTTTGATCAAACATTACTAACCAAATAATACCGGACGTATTAGACAAAAATGCTTCATATTTAATTTTTAACAAAATCCGAATAAATATGCACTTATTTAAATTGTGTAGCTAAAATGCACGCGCCCGCACGGAGCATATATGCGCTATACATAACAATTTTCTAAAATCGTACATACCTCATGCAGGTGCGTGTATTTATTCAGAAATTTGTATAATAAAAGTTTCAATTCAATTATTTAAATAAATAACAATGAACCCTCATTTTTGTCCACACACACGGCCCACATGACATAGGTATGATTGCAATCATGATAATATTAATGCTATTACTCTATTGTTAGTTGTAGTACAATAAATGTGTCAGAATGCTGGCAGATATGAAATCGTGTAAAAACAACAACTACAGAATTATTATTATTATTTCAAGGTTTGGATAAAATTAATTGAAAAATATGTTATGTAAATGGCAGGCTAGTTATAGAGAGCTTTAGAATTATAATTATATGGCTAATGCGGATTTATATATAAACGTTCATAAATATGTAGTTATTTATGATTATTTCATAACATTTAAATGTTAAACGAATACTTTATTCTCTCTATGTAAATTAATATTTATTTAATTATTTATTTATTCTATTTGTGTAATCGTTAATTAATTATAATAAAATATGTGTATGTTACATGTCATTTTTATAAATTAAAGAAATATGATGATTTAATTTATTTTATTTAATTATTATTTATGAATTTATTATAATTTTTATTTTTTAATTCAAAATATAAAAACTCAATCGATTTTGATGGGATTTGGAATTATATAAAGCCTAGGACCCTAGGTTTAGTTTAGACTTGATATAATCACATTATTCAATAAAAATGCTGAGCAGTGATATATAATTTTTTTAATTGGAAAAAAACAAGATTGAAAACTACTAAACCGATTATGATAGGATTTTTATTGATAGAAAACCATAGATCCACTTTAAGAAGAGATTTCTCGAATTTTATAATAGGTATGATGACTAATTAAAAAAAAAAAAAACTATTTTATTTTATTATTTAATTCTTATTTCTGCAGAAAATAAAGGTTTAATCGCAAAAATTGACACTTTTAAAACTAATTTTGAATTTGACGCCAAAACGCTCGTAGGTGATATTTCAGAGTTGTGACGTCACACTCCTTGTCAACAATAATCAAACATTCAGAGTTAGACAATAATTTAATTATTTTGTGTGTTAAAAATGAATTCCAAAGTATATAAGTTCTTAAATAAGATATGTTCCTAATAATCTTGTAAGAGGAATTGATATTTGTCTAAAATAAAAGTCAATCACTTTTGACGTTTACTGATGCGTGACGTCATTCGTTCTGATTGGTGTTCCATTTAGCATGGCGGATAGCTGTATTTTGCATTTTTATTTTAACAAAAATTATATTAATTTCGCTTTTAATATAAAAATAAATACATTTTTTAGAATCTTTTTAACCTATTTTATCGTTTAAAATCATAATTTCAATGATACTTTGTTAGTGGCATCATGGCAATTATATTTTTCAATCGATAGATTAAATTTGACTTTTATTATTGGGCACTTTTTTGGTGAATTGTTCTTTTTTATGGGTACAAAAATAAGTAATATGTTTTGTTTATTTTTTTCTAATTCTCATGAAAAATGTTTTTTTAAGAAAAAATTACGATGATATATCAATAATAATTAAATGGGTGATTAAGTTTGATAAGAATGTACAACTAAATCCAACTCTGCGCCCGTTACTAACAACACACGCATAAAAAAACAACACGCGGGTTTACACGAGTATATAATTATCATAACTAATAAAGCAAAGTCTGTAATCTTGAGAACACGTTAATGGACCACTCGGCGGGAATCTGTGATTCACCGCCTCACACCTCTTCACAAGACCTGTTTGCCGCTAGCGCTCTTTGCTACCCCCTCCCTCTTCCGCCCCCTCAACGCTATGCTCGACTGACGACCATGCATCGCAGCATTCGGTTGTTACATGTGCTCGCACAGCCATTGTACATGAGTGTCGGTGTCGGGCACGTTTCACACGATCAAATTTTATAGCGAAACAGATTTTTAAATTTCGAAATTTTGAAAAAAATTCCATAAAAAGGGGGGTTGGATTTTTGTATGAACACAGCTACTAGATACTCATTTTAGTCCCGTGTTGATAGGGTAAATAAAAGATATTCCAGTTCCTTTAAAGTGCGTAAACTGTATACCTACACAAAAATTTATTTTTTAAAATGGTCCTTCGATCAGATGGGATTGAATTATGTAAAAGTATACAAATATTTTTTTAAAGGTGTCTGTGTGAAACAACACGTAATGTTGAATACGTGTTAGGCTTTTGTAGTTGACCGGCATGTAGCTTGTTCTTCGAAAATGGTAAACATTCAAGAAGTCGTTTCGGACATCGTTTTGTTTTAAATCTCTTTTTTATTTCGTATTGTCTGGCATGGGCGTCCATTGTAGATGGAAAATGTGTATGTTTTGTTAATCTTTTTTTGTGATCATTTAATTTCTGATGACCTGGAAATTTATATATATACAGAGTGTCTTATAAGCGAAGCTGTTGTGGTTGTCTGTCCCTTCGTACCATAACTAATAAAACGACTTGACCGATTGAGCTGAAATTTGAAATATATTTATTAAATCTATGGCCAGTTTCGGGAAAAATATCAATGATTTGGAAAAATTATTTTTCTATATTTTTTAAACTAATTATTTCTAATTAAAGAAAAATTGAAAAAAAATGTTTCATTCGTATTGTAATAAAAAATAGTACATACAATTACTTACTTATGTACAAAATGTACATAATATGTATGTATATAATACTGGGGACAATATAAATAATATGTACAATAATGTACATATAACTGATATTATAGATGGAACTACATAAAATAATTGATTAAAATAATTTTTGATATTTCCATTTGTCGAACCATTATAAAATTAAATTCTATGTTAATGGATCCATATATTGTTATATAAATATTCATAGATTAGAAAATTATTTAAATTAAAATGAATATAGTTTTAAATAGCAATCATGAAACAACATAAAATAATAACATGAAATTTTCCGGTTGATGAACAAATTTGAATATTACGTGTTTTTTTTTACGACCGCACATCAGCTACTGTTTTGACGGAACACTTCAACCATTAAAAGCGAAGCAATAGTGGAAACAGGAATGAATATTATTTAAATAAGCTGTTTCCGAGCGGAGCTATTGTGAGAAGATAGCAACAGAAGCATAAAAACGCTTGTCACGAATTAAATGTCTTACAAATAATAACTTCGAAAAATATTCAACGATGCGAAGAGCATAATGTATAGTATCCGATGTAGATGTCGGGATGTCACCAAATTGATTTTTTTACGCAAGTAATTTTCCTCCGGCGTGCGAAAAAAATTTCTTGTAGGTTAACCCCTAAACTGTATAAATAAAAAGTACGAGAAATATAAATATTTTGGCTTCCCCAACCCATCCAACCTTTTTTCACATTGTTTTATAAAAATTCAACTTTTAAAGTATGTTTTTTTTTTGTATAAATAGAAACATAAAATGTAGAATCTATAAAACAAGTGCATAAATTTCAATTTCCCGAAGAAATAATGTTGGAATAAACGGCTTTAATGCACGATCATTCACGTCTGTCCAATGATATTTACGAGTAATTCTCAGTAGCGTGATGTATAACTAAATAGTTCCACATACGGACATACTACGTGCATGTACGTACGATATGGGGTTGGAGGGGGGGGGGGGGGGGTGATACGACGCCGCGTAAAGGAGACCGCGCGTTTTGAATCGTAAAACAGTTCATCAAATAAATGCTTCAGTGCCAGTTGTCGTAAAACTGTCGCATACATATACGACATGTCTGTCCTACATATTGCATCGTACAGTTCTACTGTATATTGCAATTACATATTATGTATCTTTGTATCAGTTGTAATTATTATTTTCATGATTTTATCTCTTTGATTAATCGCTTGGATGAATTTATAAAATAAGTTCATTAATTTGACTTTAAAAAAGTCCGATTGCCGTTTTGACAGGTGTTAAAATTGAAAAAATAAAATAAAAATAAATAAGTATGTATCTGTCTTAAATGCTAAAGACTGAGAGATACATTTACAAAATCTTTGTAAATCAAAATTTTGGGTACATGGATGAGAATGTTTCGGGCATACTAACAAAACTCTCGGGAGTTTTCAACACATAATTTAAATATACAGTATGATCTCGAAAAAAGCTGTATACTTTTATAAAAGTATACACCTTTAAGATAAGATTTCTTTTAATGTAATAATTAATTTATAAGGAGGTCTATACAGAGGTACAACCTTTTTAAAAAGGATCGAATGATTATTGAGATAATAAATATTTTTTGAAAAAAAAAGAGGTTGATTTGAAAAATCATATTGAGTTTAATTTGTTTTTTGATGTGGCACTAGCTTCAATTATGCTCTATCTGTAATCCATGTATAGTTTAATTATTTTATACAGGGTGTCCGTTAAAACAAAAAACTGCAAAAATATATAAATTAAATAATTTCAAATGAAACACCCTATATTTTTGTATATTAAATTAAAGTATGTGACATTCACTTTCCTATTACTTTAGTATGCCCTATAAAAAAATTAATTAATCATCGTAGTATTTCTATTTCTACGAATATAACTTACATATTTATTAATTTTAAATGATGCAATTATTTTTTATGTACGTATATACTATAATTAACAACTTGGAAAAAAACACGGGTGTAAAAAATATATCTTGACCACACGTAATGACTTTAAAATGCCTATTAAAGCCATTTACGTTGTAGTTAACTCTAAAACCGTCTGTGGTTAGTCGCGTTGCATTCTTCAAATTCAACGCAAACCAGTTGTTGTTAGTGTGTTGTTTTGTGCAACGATACATGCCCGTAGAATGTGGCACGAATACGGGCTGAAAGAGAAAGAGAGTAAAAAAAACATACTTGAATATATTACCATTTACTTATTATAAATATGTAGCATTTGTCTAAAACTGTATTTATTAGTTTACTGTGTACAGGATGGATACAAATAAGTTTTGAAAAAAAATTAAAATAAATAAAACCCTGCTTTCACACAAGGTTAGGTTGCCTCATGAGCTTTTGACCAATCAGATTGGGCACCCCAAATGACGTCATACGAGGCTACAAATGTTATGATTGGACACATCATTCCCCCTCTCCTCATTTTGGCACCCCAGATGATGTATTTCCCTCTCTCGAGCCGAACCATGAGGCTACCTTATACTTTACATACCTTGGTTTTCACATTAATTTTGTCTGAATGTCAAAATCTCTACCGTTCACTTTTTTTAAAAAGATGATTTTCGAAATTTGTAAGCCTTCATCATAAGTATATTAGGTGACCCCCCTTTTTAAGGCTTGGTAAATGAGACGTTAAAGTGCCAGGCTTATTCATTCACACAGTTTGAATTATTGAGATCGACTTGGTGGCGTTACAGCGCTGTCTTATTTGCCAATCGACATAAAAATTATTCAAATAATCGAAACCAGAGTGGTCTATATTACACGCTTGTCTATATTTAGTGGTTAAAGAATTTGTTTCATAAAATTTTGTTGTTTTTATTTCAAACTTATATGCTGTCACTATAAAAAATAGCAGTGGCGTAGCAAGGAATACGCGGACAGAACCTCCGTAATAGGCACCCCATTTAGTGGGTTCTATCATGACGATTTGTACTAAAAAAAGGATTTTTGCGGAAGTGAATAGTTGTGAAATACTGGATGATTAATATACGTTCCTCACCACGATTCTGGTTTACTATTACACTTCATAGTCGTACTCCATAATACCCGCAACCACATGTATTTAAAAAAATTGCTATCGCCGAGGCAATAATTATTACGTGGATTAAAAATACTGTTCATACGACCAAACCCTATACCTGCGTTTTTTAACAGCAATATAAACAATTTAATACAATGAAAATTTAAACGAACTTATCTTAACATAAATAATCAAAAATGGAAAATTTAATTAAATTACCCTCAATGACATATCGGTCTTCCAAGCACTGCCATGTCAACTGACGCAGTTATTTAGAAGTGTAAGCTTAAATACATAATAATTTTATGTTTATAAAATTTAAAATAGAGCAACAAAATGAGGTGTCCATATTACCCGCCTGTTCCATATATACCAACTTTACTCTATACATGTACTTACTTAAGTAATTTTTTGAGTAATAGTACTTTTGTAATTTGTAAAAGTACTTAATAAATAATACTTGTACCTACTTACGTATTTTTTTGTATTTTTGCACAGGTCTAGTTTCAATTAATTTTAATTCATAAACAATTAATAATAAGTGCGCATTATTATAACAATATCACGTCGACAGCACGCAACAAATAATTACAAATCAAACATAAAAACGTGCGTTACGTTAACGTAAGAATAAACAATGTTTATACGAGTAACAATAATTGGTTGCGTTGTTCCGTGTGATCCAGTAGGCCGTGAGCCGCACACGCGATGTTGACATTACCGGCCGATGGTCGGTAGGTACTCGTTACTACCCTCCACTTTCACAAATAATTGGCTATTATTATTAGACGGCGCTTCGATTAGCGGTACACGATTATTCTTTTAATTAATTATATTGTATTATATTTTTTTATTGAACCTATTTAAACGTTTCATGTTTATAGAGACTTAAAACTTTGGAACTATAAATTAAACAGATGTGAGATTAGGGTTTGGTGTAAATTTTTCGAAACACAATTTTTCGAATCACAATTTTTCGAAACACAATTCTTCGAAACACAATTTTTCGAACATTTTTCGAAACACAATTTTTCGAAACATAGTTTTTCGAAACACAATTCTTCGAATGAACAATTTTTCGAATGAACAATTTTTCGAAAAATTTATAAAAGCGCGGGACGCTATAGAGGCAAATGCATGAAAAAATATCTTGTGTATGAATTGATAAAATAGGTATACAAGGGTAGAAATTTTTTTTAATTCATTTAAAACTATACATATGCCTTTATGAGCGCTCCACTCTTTTAATTGTCTTAGTCATAAAAACCTAAGAATTAAGTGACAACTGAATATTTATTTTTGACTTTTCAGTGCATTTTTAATAAAACCCACTTTAAAAAACATTTATTTATTTATTTTTATTTAAAATAATATACCTAAGTTTTTTGTGATTATTGAAAACTATGCTGGATACCTGTAAATTACATAAATATTACCTTTATATAACCTAACCTAAACGGGCACTAACCTAATCTACTCTAAGCAAACCTAACTAAAAGTAACTTACCCTAACCGAGACTAAACTAATCTATTCTGACCAAAGCTGACCTAACCTAAACTCTTTATTCTTTTTCATTTCTACCATTATCAAATTTTGTGTAAAACTTACTAAAAACTTAAAAAATCCAAAACTTATTTTTTTTTTCGAAAAATTGTTCATTCGAAATATTGTTCATTCGAAGAATTGTATTTCGAAAAATTGTGTTTCGAAAAATTGTGTTTCGAAGAATTGTTTTCGAAAAATTGTGTTTCGAAAAATTGTGTTCGAAAAATTGTGTTTCGAAAAACTTTGCGGATACCGAGATTAGTGTTAAAATGTTCACGCATTGAAATTTCAAATAATTCCAATAAATCATTTAGTAGTTACATCGCTTTATGTTAAAGTACCTACATTATGAAAAAACTTTATATAAAATAAAAAGTCTTTTATCTGACTACATAGAACTTTGAAATCGTTTGGGTAAATTTAGAAATTATTACATTCCTAATGCAAAAAGAATGTATGCTCTGCTGATAAAAATAATTGAAACAAATAAAAACATAATTTGTTGCACAACGAATGTTAATACATACTTTCATGTATACATATATGCTATTTAATTATTAATATAAAACAATAATATTTAACAGCTGTTTTTGTTCTTATCAGTATGTACTAAACATAATAAATATTATCAAATAACAATAACTTATGTTGTATAGATAAATTTTAAAATGTCAATACTTAATTAAATTGTTATCAAATTTAATGCTATTTTATCGTTATAATAAATTTTGTATTTACTGATAGTAAATACTTAAATAATTCGATAATTGTATTACTCATTAAAGTTTTTTTTAAAGTAATACTTAAACATTTTTACTGTTTATCAGTGCAGCCAACATGTCCTGAATTTCGTTGCACACTATTTTTCCTGGAATCTCAGTATTTTTTCCTATCGAATAAGATATGAGAGAGGAAGAATTGCATTTTTTATTGGCGTCAATTCAGTCACACAATCTTAATTCGATAATCTAAAATAATTTAGTCACCCCGAGCTGAAGCAATCGCCCCTAAAATCTCCGATATTATCACTCAGGGGTAGATTGGTAACATACACTTATCTGTTGTTTTTTTATAACATATCCTCAGGCCATGCTACGGACTGACGTTGAACATAAGAGAGAACCCCTACCCCCTTCTAACTGTTAGGGGTTGTAATGCGCTTTGCGTGTCCGATACAAACAATTTTGCGTCAACGTGTAGGAGTAGGGTGAGACTATAGGCGGTTGTAGTAGGGGAAATGGGAGTTTGTGACGCCTGCAGTAGTTTTAGACGATTTGGCTGTTTATACAACATTACATGGGTGTTAGGGGGTGGTGTTCTGCCTCTCTCCCTCTCCGATAGCAAGGGGTGAAATTATGTGTTCATATACGACTCTATATTTGTATATGTGTGTATGTGGAAGTCATGTTATTAATTAGGACAGTGTTAGAACACTTTGGGGTAGTATATAGTAAATTTATTCAAAATTTATTGAATTGTATAGGGTGATAAAAAAAAGATATCGACATTTTTAAGGGTGTTAATGAATTATAAATGGGTTTATATCTTTTTTAGAATTATAAATAGTAGTGCAGTTGTTTTTAACATCTTGATGTTTTTTATTTTACTTCTGTTGAATTTCTATGATACAATTTTTTGTATTTAAATTGATATTTTTATGACAAATTTAAATTTGATGGATAAAATATTAGTCAAAATTTTTGAATTTTAGATTAGGTTAAAAACATGTTTTTCTTATAGAAAATGATGTGAAAAGTTTCAAACCGCAGGTCTGTATCTTATCACGTTCTCGAGATATGACCTCTTAAATTTTCAGTTTTTTTTTTAATTTTGGAGAAAAATGGCTGTAACTTTTGAACGTGTGGTCGGATTTGATTTTTCTTGATAGATTTGGAATCAGTGTGTCAAAATCTATATAATGACATGTATAATACTTTGAAATTCGAAAAAAAAATTTTGGTAAAAATCGACATTTTTTTAAGGTATACCCCTTTGAATTTTTTTAAATTTTCGCAAATTTTTTTTTAACGAATTTTAAAGTATTATACATGTCATTATATAGATTTTAACACGCTGATTTCAAATTCGTCAACAAAAATCAAATCCGGTCACACGTTCAAAAGTTACAACCATTTTTATGTAAAAATAAAAAAAATCGAAAACTTTGAGAGGCGATATCTCGGGAATGTTTTGATATACAGACCTGCGGTTCAAAAATTTCAACTTTTCACGCCATTTTCTATAAAATAAACGTATTTTTAACAAATTCTAAAAATAAAAAAAAAATGGTGAAATTTCATGGTTCAAATAATTTTTTTTTATATAAAAACCATCTTAGATTTTATAAAATAAGAAGAAAAATTATAACTTCTGATACAAACAATAATTTTCATCAAATACATCAATTTCTAGTGAAATATGGTATATTTTCTCCAAAATTAAAAATTGATTATATTATTTCAATATTCAAAAGGCCCAAAATAGTTATTCACCAAATGAAATCTAGTTAAATTCTCTACAAAAATTGTTCTTAGTTATTTAAACCATGCGTGTTTCATTTACCCCTCTAGTAACTACGCCACTGATTTGAATCTGTAGGATAGCCGGGTTGCAGGTATATATAGAATATACGGTTACAACAAAGACTATATTTACTATGCAGAATATATGACAGAACAAATAACAATGATAACAACAATAGTGTAAATATTGTAACAATGGAGATGTACACTGTGCCGCAGTCTTCTCTCGTCTGCGCGTGGATGTGTAACTGCACTGTTCGCTCCCTTCTCTTCTAAACCGGCTGGTGCGCGTCGGACGTGTTTGTGTTTTCTGCGTCGATCGTACTGTGTGTGCTTACTGATACACTCTGGCTCTCCGCTGCATAAGGCGGGGTTTTTATATCGTCGCTCTTATGTTTCTGGAAATTTCTGAGTGTCGGGAACATTCTGTTGCTAATCTAGCGTTCCCCGGCTTATATGGAAACGTCGAGAAGATTCTCTGTGCTTGTCGGGACGTTTCCATATAACCCCCCTGCTGAGACCGGAGGTCAGGGTTCGTAATAGTCGGGGAAGCGTACGTGGCGTCCAGACTTTGTTGTAGACCTGGGGGCCGTCTTCGCAGGTTCTGGCGGACGGGTGAGGTCTAGTGCTGGTCCAGGTGGTGGTTCTGGTTCCTGGGGTAGGGTGGTTGCGGGTACTGGTGGTGCATCCTCCTTTGACACGTGGATGGGCTTGACGGGGTCGGCGGACGCAGTCGTCGATGTCCCTCTAACGAAGCGTGTGTCGTTGCGGGTGAGGACGTGCTGGGGTCCGTGCCGAACGTCGGAAGTTGCGTGTTGGGAGAATGTTGCTGCGAAGATGCTAGGACGCGGCGGGGTGCCGTGGGTGCTGTCGGGGATGGGCACCTTTTCGGAGCGGTGCGTTGATCCACGACGGGTGGGGTCCTGGAGCTCTTCGACTTGGTTCTGCGACGCGGGTGGTAGTTGGTTGTCGACCGGTGAGGAGATTGCTCCGATCCGGGACAGGTTGCGTGCGTCGGGGTTGCTTTGTAGGCATCGATCAGGGATGGTGCGTGCAAGTGATCGATTCGTTCCACCATGGAGCCATTTGTTATCACCTTTGGTGGCGATGTGTAGGCGGTGCGGGGTGGGACGTCGTGTGTGGCTGGCTGCTGGTGGTCCAGATGACGTCCGGTTGCGGTGCATGGTGGGTACGGGTTTGGTCGACGCAGGTACCGGCGTTCCAGGGCATGCGAGACCTGTGATTCCGTCGAGCAGGCGGTGATGACGAACGTCGACTAGCAGGTGGAAGTGGGATAGGAAGTCGGCACCGATGATCGCCGTGTTGACGTCGGCGACGACAAACTTCCACGTAAAATCCCGCCGTAGGCCGAGGCTGAGACGTAGCGTGATCAACCCGTGCGTGCGGATGCTCGTTCCGTTGGCCGCGCAGAGTTCGTAATCTGTACGCGGTCGTGGAGTTCGCAGGCGGGTGCGTGGATACACGCATACGTCGGAACCGGTGTCTACCAGAAAACGGATCTTCGTGGTGCTGTCCGTGACGAAGAGGCGGCCGGAGGATTGGACACAGTCGGTTGCCGCCGCTAACGACTGCCTGGGAAGTTTCCCGTCTTGAAGGTGCACGGGGGTTCGCATTTCTGTGCCTTCTCTCGGAAGCGCCAGTGGTACCAGCAGAGGCCTTGCTGCGAAGTCCTGTTGCGTGAGCTGCTGCGGCTGCGGTTGCGGTTGAAGGTGCGTTGGCGTGGGCGGGGGTCGCTGGGCCGGTGGTTTGTAGACAACGCAGCCACCTGGTGCGCCAATTCTTCGAGGCGGGCGGTGAGTTCTGCGAGGTCCGACGGCGGTGGGTTGACGCTGGCCACCTGGGGCGGAGGTGTGACCTCAACTATTTTATCGGCCAGGTTGGCGACGGTGTCGAGGGTCGCGTCGGTCTGGCACGCGATGATCGCCTGGACATTGGGTGGAAGGCGGTTTGCCCACAATGTCCTTAAAAATTCTGCCGGGACGTCGGGGCCGGCGAGGGTTCGCAGGTGCCGGAGGAATTGGGACGGCTTACGATCGCCTATTTCCTCGTGGACGAGGAGCTGTCGCACTCGTTCTTCACGGGAAGCTGATAGACGTCGTATTAGCTCTTTTTTTATCGTCGTATATTTATCTGTCGCCGGAGGGTTGGTGATGATATCCTCCACTTCGGCCGCGTACTGGGAGTCCAGTTGTCCGACGACGTGGTTGTACCGGGTGGCATCCTGGACGATTTGCGCGAGCTCGAATTGACTCTCAAGCTGTGCAAACCACAGGGCAGGTCGGTCAGGCCAGAATGGTGGTACTCGGATCCCCACACGATATAGAGCGCCTCCGGGTTGTTGTTGTTCTGCCATGATCACGTCGGTGGTCACCAATGTAGGATAGCCGGGTTGCAGGTATATATAGAATATACGGTTACAACAAAGACTATATTTACTATGCAGAATATATGACAGAACAAATAACAATGATAACAACAATAGTGTAAATATTGTAACAATGGAGATGTACACTGTGCCGCAGTCTTCTCTCGTCTGCGCGTGGATGTGTAACTGCACTGTTCGCTCCCTTCTCTTCTAAACCGGCTGGTGCGCGTCGGACGTGTTTGTGTTTTCTGCGTCGATCGTACTGTGTGTGCTTACTGATACACTCTGGCTCTCCGCTGCATAAGGCGGGGTTTTTATATCGTCGCTCTTATGTTTCTGGAAATTTCTGAGTGTCGGGAACATTCTGTTGCTAATCTAGCGTTCCCCGGCTTATATGGAAACGTCGAGAAGATTCTCTGTGCTTGTCGGGACGTTTCCATAAATCCAACGTTTTAAAATACGTTAAGAAATGTACAAAACAAAGTTACATGTACACAGGTATTTTAAAGACACGAAAGTCGTGATTAAAACATATAAATTCTGATGAATAGTAAACTTACTTACGTGTATACATATATTCTTTGTTGATCATTTGACTGTATTTCACAAAGCAATGTAGCAATTTCTTAATGTCCCGTATTGCAGAGAGACATTTCTACTGCATGTACAATGTACCTACATTATGCGCGGAATGGTCGTAAAGATTCAATCATGTTCTATAATTTATTTATTTTTTGTTGGTGCACTAACAGGAACAGGTTATTTTATTGATAATTTTAAGTACCCTTTAAAATATCTAGTTAAGACGAGACTTTTCTCATGAGATCGAGATTGGCTTTAATTCGAACGAGACCAAAATAATTTAAGTCTCGTTAAGAATATCAAAAAAAATAACAGAGATTTAGATGAAACTTTGAAAATATCAATACATTTATATTTAAAAAAAAAAAGATTTAAGAGATATAAAATGAACAAATTAACATGCATTCTTATGAGAACTTCATAATTTCGAGATATAACAGGACTTTTCAACGTGATGTGATAGAGAGAATTTGAAGATATATTTGAAAATTTTCAGAATGATTAGGAACCGCGTTTTTTATGTGTGTGAAAAAAAAGAGAGAGACGCATCTATGTGCCTTCTTATTTGCTCCGTTCCCCGCAAAGCCAGCCCCGCACCCTATAGTGTCAACATCCTTAATGCGGTGTTTACTCCGAAAAAACAAAACAGAAACATCGTGTCTTTAAAATACTTCGTATTTAAAAATGTATAGAGTTTATTGCTTTTTGGTCATAAAAACACCGTGTTAGAACCACATAAGAACACATGTTTGAAACGTTCGATAGTAAAGGTAAAAGTGAATAATGTTATTATCTTTAATATTCTGTAGATACCCCCGTCTACTTCTTTTTTAAATATATAGTCATAAAAAAAACATTTTTTGGAAAAAAAATAATCAAATTGTTACTAGAAAAACTTACAAGCAAATTTAGGCAATTGCCACAACTATCATTTATAATTTTTTAGAAAAATAAAATCTCGGTAGATCACTTTATTGACAAAATACTCTTAATTATTTTCTATCTTAAATTCTGATGAGCAAGTAACTAAATAACTACAGTCGACTCTCGATAATTTGAAACTCAAGGGACCAGAGAAAAAGTTCAAATAACCAAAATGAAGTTAAATAAAAATAGTTATAAATTCTGAAATACTTACTGAGTCCGGTACTGTCCCAAGTTGAGGCATTACTTGTGCATACCTTCTTGTATTATTATATGTGGGATTATTCATAAATTGCAAGACCTTTTCAGCGCAAACACACGCCGTTCGATATGTTTATTGTACGACATAAGGTAATGGGTCGCGGTCCCGTATTAGCATACAATGCCTCTTCTGTGTAGGGGAAACGTACAGGCGAAGGGAGGGGGGACATGCACGGCAATTTGAAGTACAGTGGTTCATTTAAGTTTTAACTTAGGTATAACATAATTTTGTTTAACATAGAACTCTGCAACTATAAAACCTATAGTATGATCTTTGTGAATCATTTTGATTTATTGTTTTTTAAAATATAAAGTCAATAAAAACAATCAAATTGCTTAATTTGGTAAGTATCAGTTATGACATGGTCATTTATTTGTAAAAAAAGTATTTTATGTATAAACAAATTACACCTTAAAGTTTTTTTTTATTACGATAGATTACGCATTTATTATTGTAATGTAGGAGTTACATTATTGTAAGTTCTAATTTTGTTTATTTTTTCCTCTATCAACATTCTAAATTGTATTAAGTGAATTATTATATTGTGTGGGTGTCAACACTGATTAAACTATATTATTATAAAATTATATTATTTACCATATTGTTTAGTTGAATATAAATCTTTAATTCTAGTTTTAATTAGCTTTTAATCAAAATAAAATTTATTTTAAATTAAATAATAAAAATATATTTTTTTAAGTTATTTATAAATATTAAACATAATAGGTACTAGTTACAATTTTTACAACGTCTGAAGAAAAATAGAGGAAATAGGGATAAGATTCACACGAACATGTTTAGGTAAATCGTTTCTCAAATCCAATTTTGGGTAATCATGAAAAAATTCCAATGAAATCCCAACGACCTTTACCTCAATAACGTATATCTGTTGATATCTGTATCTAAAGGTACTACAGCCAAAACTGCGAAAATTATGTGGGTGCAAACGTAATTTTTTAAAATTTTAACCGGAAACGGATGTTTTGTAATAAAAAAAATCTTAATTAACTTACACGTTTTTGAATAGGGTATTTGACACTATTAATAATAAAGACTAAAATGTTGTAAATAGTGTAGTATATAATTAACAATCAAGTGTTTTTTTACGTGAAATAAGTCAGTATTTAAATAATAAACCTAATTTTAAATTCTAATATTTAATATAATTGTCACGTGATCGCAAACACGTCTAAATGAATTGCCACTGGTATGACGTCACTTTATGCTATAAACGTCAGAATACTCGATCCCTATTGGTTGATTTCAGTTTATTTATCATAATGTTACGTCACGCAATCACGTGACTTTGAATGCGCGTTTTGGCGGGAATTTTTTCATTTAAAAAGAAAAATATTATTTTCAGCGTTTTTTCGGCATTATTTTGGAAAAAGATACTATGGAAGTATCTATTGTATACATACGCACAATTTACAATATATTTTAAAATTTAGTCAAATACCCTATTCTCAATGTTACAGCGTTGTCTTATTTGCCACATGTGTATAAATAAGTCAAAATCAGAATGAATTATTAACATCGTCAACCACTTACCCCTATTTTCCCTATACCGGAAGTGACGTAGGAACGTCAGTGCGCGTACAATTGCTTATCTAGCGTCAACATTGGTATTCAATAAATGACACGAGGAAGCTACGTGGCGGTGTTTCCGGTCCGCTGTCGCTGCCGTGGCGATGACCAGGAGATGGCGGACGGTGGTGACAACACGAACACGACATATATCTTATTTGAATGCAATGCAGGGCGTGTCTGATTGATGCAAACAGTCGATTGTTATAGGTATTTTGGAACTGATGGCTATATCATTTATACGATGAATACTAATTGGTAACTACAGGTGAAAATACCTGCACAGAAAAGTGAATGTGCTTATTTGATATCTTTGATTCTCAACCAGGGGCGTTAGCAGAATGTTTTTCAATGGGGGATTTTTTATAGAAAAAATTGAAAACATATTTCTCTATATAAATGAGTAGGTCACAATATTTTTTTTAGCGCAACCCACGAAGTGGTAGCGCTTATATATGCTCGATTTTCCGTCCGTCCGTCTGTCTTCCACCGCGAGATCTCGATCCCCTGACCATTTAGAGACCTCGGGTTTTCTATAGATGGTAGGTCTGTGGTTCTAGTTTAACCCGTTCTAGGAATTTTTCAGGTCATGACCTCCCTCCTCAAAATGTTTCATATATGGCTTCATGTACCTCGTTGTGTCAAGTTGGCAACATCTACGTGTGGGTTTTGATAATTTTTTTTACGTTAAATTAGCTAACTGTGGGTACATATGTGTAGAAGGTATATATGGTATAATATATATTAATAATGGCGTACTCAACGTATCGATTAGTAATTGAGTGTCACTATCACATTTCCACAAGCGGCGCTGCCGCTGCTATCGCGCGTTCCGAAAACAAACAAACGCTATCTAAAAACCAATTATTTATATGGTAACCCGTGTGCGCTTGTGTATGCACTGCGTATGTACAGGGTGTGATTTAATTGCGCTATCTTAATAACACGAGCGGTCTCCTATAGTGAGCTATACAATGTATAATGACCGGAGCGGTAAGGGTAAGAAATCCGAACTGACGTCAGTCCATTTTTATCAAAATATATGAATGTTAGATTACCATTAAAAATTAAGAATAAAAAAAATTATTATTGAAGTATCCGTCACTGCCTTGATTCAGTGGGCACGCCCAGTTTATTACTCAATAGAATGTCGCACATCTAACACTACAACTTAAGCGGTCGACTATAGCATTTAGTATTAAGAGAGCGGCACACAGATATACTCTTTATTTAATAAACTATGTAACATTTCGAGTAAGAAGCTTCATATGCAAGTGACATGTGATTACATTCCTAAGCCCGGTTTTTTTTCATGATATGGACTACCGATACTAAAATTTTTTTTTTCAATTAAATTAAAATCCGAACATGCATACATTTCAACATAGGTGATTCCCTTTTACCACTTGCCCCTTTAAGACTAGTTTGTAGCCATTATCTTTAACCCTTTGAACTCTACTGACCGGTTTACCGGCCTGATGTTAATAATAATGTTTATACTCGAAAGGCTTCTGCATCTACTTAATTCTGGCGATAACCTTTTTAATTTGTATAGTTATTATATGTTGTCATTATATTTGTTGCTATAATAAATTGTTATATAAAATAAAATATCATTGTTTTCTTCGTAACATCAGAGTCACGTTGCCACGTCCTGGAACTCAGTGTTAAAAAGGGTTAACAAATTAGAAATTGAATCGTAGAAACAGAGTTTTGTCTCAAGAATAAATTTCAACGATATTGATTTTATTATTATGTGTGGTAGTTAAGTTATTCATCCTGTATATACGAATGTGTACAGCGTTTGCTTGTTCAAACACACTCATTCTACTCGCGAATATTAGTGTCAATACAACTCATTTATGTAAACACAGCAATTTGTGTGTATTGCGTGTCAGCGTGTGTGTGTGTATGTATGTTTACTTTGTTTATGGTTTCGTACTCACGATTCGTGAGTTTCGTTTATTATTTTTAAATCAAATTGAGATTTGACACCATTAATTTTTCATTCAGATATAATAATATAGTAATATTGAAATTAAATTTCCTCAATAAGGGGCTGCCGTAAATCAATTCCCTTATAGTCTAAACTAATGCTGTATATTTAGGCTTTCTTACAGTGAAAGTTAGATCAAAATCGGTTTAGTAGTTTTCATGTCAAGCCGGAACAAAAAAAAACTATTGTTTAAAATATTATGTAACATATATAAAAATAAATAAAATTCAGAAAAAAATGTCTGTAGTCAACCCTGGCTACACGGAATAACATTTGACAAGAAGGGTGGGGGGTGGGAGGAGGGTAGAGAGACGGGATTGTACACTCAGTGGAATTGAAATAACGTGTAAACATGCAAGTTTTATTTGCGCTGTTACCCCTTCCTTTACGTGCATGTACACCACACATATACACACTCGCACCCACATCCACCCGACATCGTGTTTGTAGGGGTGGGGATGAGCGCTTTTTATGGATGCTTTTGAAAAAAATATGTGAACGCGTGTATTTGTGAATATATATCGTATGACACACACACATACAAACAGCCAGCGGTACTCAACGTACCGGAGTTTTTGAATTATTAATACGTACAGGGTATGCCATTATCATAGGAGCGAGTGTTTATTTCACTAACTATTGACTGTGGTTCAAATAAGATACGTTTCCAATTTTTCGTGGCATCGAGATTCATATACCTTTGCTCGCTTCGCGCGCTTGAAGGATAATTTTTATTTATTTGATGGAATTATATACCGGGTGTCCCAGATAACTTTTCCAGCATGGAGATCTCAGTATCTATAAGAGATACAAGTTTGGTTAAATGAGATGAATTATTTGTAAGAAAGGGGTGAGTATTACTACACCAAAAAATATTCATAATTGTAAGTGGTTTAGGCTGTATACCAAAAAAACTGAAAATTCGGAATTTCTTTAAATGGCTAAAACTTTTTTGTTAAAGTAGATAGGTACTTTTTTGTGTAGAATTGATTGGTGTATTTAGATTTTTTATATCACTTTTAGTTTCCGAGATACAAGCCCCATAAGTTTTTCTTATAGGCCGCTAAGTTGGCTATGGCATATTTGAACGTGTTTTTTACTTTACAACGATATGTCATTTTGAAAATAAGTCAATGTACTAAATGCCAGTGATATTTATTAAGTATTTTATTACAAACATTTAAGTGAACCATGAAAAACAAAAATTGTAAACAAAAATCACAATAACAATAATCAAAATAACATTGATAAAAATGTTATAGCCATTTAGAGAAATTCCGAATTTTTAGTTTTTTTGGTATACCGCCTAAACCACTTACAATTATGAATATTTTTTGGTGTAGTAATACTCACTCCTTTCTTACAAATAATTCATCTCATTTAGCCAAACTTGTATCTCTTATAGATACTGAGATCTCCATGCTGGAAAAGTTATCTGGGACACCCGGTATGAACTTGGTAGAACTTTAAATCATAATTTTCTGGATATCTTAAGTACAATTTTTTTTTCTTAGTACAATACTTCAAGCAAAATTTGACATTAACCATTGGTACCTACCTATTTCATATGCGCAATTTTAACATATACATATGTATACAATAATGAATTATTTTAAAATATATATAACAACAATAAGGACTAAATATTAATAAAATTCCTGTATAAATGATAAATGTATTTATTATACATATTAGGACACTTTACTCTACATTTATGTATGAGTGTGTGACCTAAGAATTTTGATATGTCCGACCCACATGACAGTAAAGCCATTACAAATTAAGCAATTGAAGAGGAGTTCTATAGAATTGTTGAGATGGGGAAGGTCGGGCTATAATTAAAGGTTAATTTGGAGAATTTGACGTCATTTATTTTTTAAATGAATTTCTTAATAATACAGTTCCATTAGTTTTAAACCGTCATGTCATATTATTTTGTATATATGTATGTATGTAGAGATTATTAATTTTAACTTTTTGTTTTTTTGTTTCAGGGCCCACCACAGCCGGGGCAGCCGTTCAAATTTACTGTAGGTGAATCTTGCGATAGGATTAAGGAGGAGTTTAATTTTCTTCAAGCTCAATATCACAAGTAAGTTTTTTAAAAATCTACAGTTATCCTTCAAATCAGGACCTATAGGGATTTTATTTATAAAAATGTGATGGTATCTTTGAACGTTCTATAGAATGCAATTTGGACTATTATTTTTTCTTATGGGTCCTGAATTACGGGACACTGCATATATATTAAAGAGTAAAGAAAATTTTGCCCTGATCACATGCCTTGAATGGTTTTGACTCAAAGTTTCAGCTCCCTCCCTCTTTCAGGATTTTTTTGCATTGTTTCTTTTTATTCATCAATAATTAGATAAAAATATAAAATATTTAAAAATACCTTTTTAGAAATACTAAATTATTTTCTGGTTTTAATATCAAAATGTTTTTTATTTTCAGCTTGAAATTAGAATGTGAAAAATTGGCGAGTGAAAAAATAGAAATCCAAAGACATTATGTAATGGTAAGTATTTTTTTAAAATTAATAGATAGTAATAAAATTTATTTTAAAAATATATATGAGATAACTTTTAGAATTTTTATATAGGAATAATATTTATTTTCTATATTTACCAGCTTAAATATAACTACATGCTAGATTTCCCCCGCGGTTTTAAGCGTGTGTATTTCGAATATAAATTTTATAACTTGTAACTGTATAACTACGAGAATCCTACAAAGATCGGTTCAGCTTATTGCAATTTTACCAACCAAACGCCAAATTACTTTTTCTAATGAAAATAAATGTAAAAAAATCGCAAATGCATACAAAAAAGTGGGTTTATACATTAGTGCATGACAGTGTCCTTTTGGCCTAAACTAATCCTAGGGTCTTGGGCTTTTCAACACAATCGATATCATCAATATTAATTACAAATTCGATTCATAATTTAGTACTTTGATTAAATCTTTTCGACGGAATACAAATTAGTAATATGAAAGATTAAAACGATATAGATATTAATAATTCCCACCCTTGTTTGATGAGGGATGGGGGGGGGGGGGGTGTTAGTGGGCGCACCCTCATTACAGATTAATCAATTATTAATTACACATAGGTACTTCTATCAAATTATTAACTATCTATTTAAGTATCGCCGTTAAATGTTAATGATATAAATGGTATTCACTAGTCTATTTAGAATGGATTAGAGGCTTTAGCGGTCCAGGGATTTTGTAATTAATATATTAATAATATATTTACATTTGTATATTGGGCTAAATATTTTATGGTTAATAATTAATTTTTTATTATATCTAAAAATAGTGTCACAGGTTTAGGAACTTTAAATAAATATCGAAACTAAATTAAAAGTCACGCCGAATGGTATATTTAACATTGCCCGATCTACGATTGTAATATAGTAAAACGACTGCCATTTTCTTACAAAAAAAATGTGCAAAACTTCAGTAAAAAAATGCAGTTTGACTGAGGGTGTAAACTTTCAAATGTCATGCTTCAAAAAATTAATTATGAACGTTTTTACCAAAGTTACAGCTATTTAAATATGGCACAGTGTTTAAGTAAAAATGGAAAAATAAAACCTTTAATTAAAAAAATGTAAGGGTTTTTAAATTTAATAGAATGCATTTATAGTGGGAGGGGGCTAGAACTCTTGCGTATGAGTATATCTCATAGAGATAATATTATACATAGGACAGTAAGGCAGTCGAAAATCACAACTGTCAGTAGAAAGGAAAAAAATGTGAACCGCTAGGTATCTATCTTTCTCAAACAAATCAGTTTCCGTAGAGATGATGGTTCATAAAGACTTATGAAAGCGTCAAAAGACAAAAACACAAGTAGGTACACATTTTTCTTTCTCTTATTATTTACGATTAACGTCCACTTACAGAAAGTACTATGGCTTACTGACTTTATGTAATATTATCTATATGGTATATCTACGTTATGTTAAGTTAAGTTTGCCTCCCTCCCCTCACGCAATCGGCGCCTATGTTTACATATGTACATCTAGATATATATACAATATACATACGTCCGAAGTGCAAATTACCGTAATGTGCATATAATCTGCGAACGCCTCCAAGGCTCGGGGGAGATGCAACTCGATGATGATAACTATTTCTCTCCGCTGCAGACATGGTTGGAGGGGGGGGGGGGGGTGCAATGCCTGGAGACGGGCGTGCTCTGTAATCATCTTGCTTTGCGTGCCTTCATCTCTCTCGCGGATTATCTGATTTAATATGCGTGCTATGAAGATTTATCACTATAGACGTGACTTTATAATTAGCTATAATCGGACGACTCTATCTCTTGACTGATTTCATATAGAAATTAATATAGCTATATGTGTTATTTATATTATTATGTGCATAGGCGCCGAATTTCTATTTTAACCATAAGAGATTTTCATAACCACACTGTTAATGTCAATTTTTAACATAAAAACATGTTAATGGGAGGACGAAATTGATCCTAGAAATTTTTAACACACGACATGGTAAAATTTAAAAGAACGTCTACTACAATTCAATATACTGTATAACAGTTTCTATGACGGCGATAGGCCAGATATGAAAAGTAATATAGAAACCAATATAGAAACATAGTAAAATTATAGAGAATGTACGTGAAATTTTCATAAGCAAGAAATTAAATTAAAGAATAGCGTATATTACTTTTTTAGAGTAAATAAATTTTAATAGGTATAGTATGTAAAAATTTACCAGTATGTCATTGTAATTTTTCATTTATTTTATTTTAAATTCTACCGACTTTTCTGTAAATTTTTTCAGATGTTGATTCTGTCCTCAAGTTCACAGCATTTTCTGTTAATTTTTAAAAGAATATTGTAGTGTGTCGAACCGCGATAATAATTTGTCCGCTGTTTTTAAATAAAATTATCAGTTATCACCAAATCACGTTGTAAGAGTTAAATACCAGGTGTCCCAAAAAATGTATACACACTTTAATATCTCATTCTTTCTAATTTATTTGTTCTTTCTTTGATACAAGCTATTTAAAGTAATGGCTGATACAAGACTAGACTTTTTAAAACGCAAATTTATTTTAAGTGTTACCATAAGTGTGAAAACTTAGTGGAAGTTCAAAGACAGTTTAGAAGGGAGTTTCAGATGGATTCACCTACGAAACTCACCATTATATAATCGCATCAGGGATAAGTTTGAAAGAGACGGGACTGTACAAGATGTCCACAAACAACGTTCTGAGAGACCACGGACATCCACAAGCGCCGCAAGAGAAGAATAACTGCTTGAAACCTATCGCGAAACTTCAAGAAAATCTGTTCGGCAAGCGGCGCGTGAGGTAGGTATTTCAATATCGAGTATTCATCGCAGGAAAATGTCATGTAAAGTATTCGTGAGCAGTTTGAGGATGAAGAGGAGTATTATTTTCAACAACATGGAGCACCTCCTCACTATCATCGTGATGCGAGAGCTTATCTCAATGAAAATCTGCCGAACAGATGGATTGGGTGAAGAGGTGCCATCGAATGGCCTCCGCGCTCGCCAGACGTCACGCCACTGGATTTTTTTTGGTGGGGACTCATCAAAGATAAGGTTTATCTGTCAAAACCGACAACAGTAGATCAATTGAAGGCGGAAATTGATAGAGAATGTAACGAAATTTCTAATGAAATGATTCGCCACGTTTGTGGTTCCATTGCTTCGCGTTATAAGCAAAGTTTGGATCAAAATGGTCATCAATTTGAATATTTGCGCTGACTAAATAAATTCTATATCTGTCCCCTTTAATTTGTACTTTAAATCGGTAATCTATCTAAATATACACTGTTTTTATAACCACGCAAAGTGTGTATACAATTTTTTGGGACGCTCTGTATAGATTAATATCCAGTAATGGCAGTAACCAAATATCAACAAATTTATATTTCTAATTCAGTACATTTAATTTAAAAATGTTCACCATTGGGGTATTGTTTAATATTGATGCCAGTACCTTACTTGAGTTGATATTTCTATGACAAATTATCAAATTTTGCATTTAAAATTTTATTTATTATATAGAATTATAGAAAACGATTTAAAAAATTAAAAAATTCAAACCGCAGATCTGTACGAGTATCTCAAACCATTCTAGATTTTTTTCTTCAAAATTTTTGATAAAATAACCGTAACTTTTTAACATTACGATACACGCTAGAAATTCTAGGGGCCTTCTAAAATGTCCTTATTCCTGAAGTTGTCGTTGGTACAATTATAACGTTATTATTATGGAATAGGCGTATAAGTATGTTATGTCTAGTCGAGTATCACATACCTACCTGTATCTAAGCTCTTAGTCAGCTATTAACATGTTCTGCAACATGATTAAACCAGTGGAAGTAACGCGATAGAAATCATGTCTCAACGTCGTCAGTAGATCTGTTGTTGCAGAACTGTTTTCATAATTAATTCTATTTTTTTTATAATATGTTTATATGATACCTCAATGACGATATATACAATAAAACTTTCTTAAATCAATCACCTTTCGAAAAAAAAATTGTTATTTTATCTGGTAACGTTTTATAATGTGGACCTATAAGATACGTCTTCAGGATGCTGAGAAGTTATGCTAAATATAATAATAAAAAAATATTTAAAAAGTTTTGAGAGTTTAATTAGTTAGTTCTACATAAAAGTCCATATCTTACTTAAATCGTTGCAGACATTTTTATGTAGGAATCAGATTTAAATTGGTAGTAGTAGATTTATCAAGTCCAATATAAACATAGTAAACGTATTGAATGATTTTATTTATTTTTTGTGCTCGCAGTTTATATTATATCGGTTTCTCTGAGTAATATTGAATTCTTGACATCGAGTCGCGATGCGAACAGAAGCGGCTTTTACACTAATTAGCAATTATTATTCCAACAGCGACATTTCGTTCGCTTTAATACGGTTTTTATACAAAACAACTGTTTCAGAGTCAACGGACTCGAGTGAACTGACAGCATCTGATAATTTGAAAATTGCACATTCGCAGCCAACTATATATTAAATTTGTCAGTGGCATTTTATGTTTTATTATTATTATTCTATTGGTAGTACTGATTTATGCGTTTTAAATTACGTGTGATTATATTTAATGTTATCAAGTCGTAAATGTGTGTTCGATAATTGACAAACGGTTAGAATTTTGATAGTATTACGTCACGACAAAAAAATAATTTTAAAGAATTTCAATAATATGTACAATTTATATGCAGTAAGAGAATAAAGAGGTGGACGGGGGTTTAATTCGCCCTGGGCCCCAAATGCTATAGGTATGGTAAAAAAATTAAATACCTTTTTTGAATTTAAGAGCAAAAAAAATTAATTCGTTTTTTTTTCTGTAATCTGCTTAAGGGTTAATTAAGTTAATTTAAATATTAAAAACTAAAGTAAAAACTAAAATAACCCCTTCCTCATTGCCCCTAGTTATTTTATGGAAGGCTCTTTATAACTTATTTCATTATAGGATTTATAAGGGTTAATATTTATTTGTTATTTATTAAAATTAATTATTTACGAAAACATAAAACAGCATGAGATGAATATTTGATGAAAAAAATATCCAGATGTTGAAATAACATGTTAGCTGTGTTTAAAATTGTTTTGGAATGAAGAATTCCGTTTATAATTGTACAACATATTTCAATCATTATCCGATTAGCTTGTTTTTAAAATGTGATTAACTACTTTTTGCGAGCAGAATGAATAGTTTAGATGGTTTTGGAATAACATATTTGAGATGATAATTAACGGTGTCTATTGAACAAATATTTAAACAGGACCGGACTTTAAAATTAAATCAATAAATAATATATAAATATTTATAATAGATATTTAAAAAAAATGTTAGTTTTTAGAGTTTTTTAATGTCTAAACCGATTTTGATCGGATTTTCACTGCATTCAATTTTGGTCGATAACAATGAATCTATTTTGCCAATAATCACACATATTTCTTTTATACTAATTTTTTTCATTAAATAGTTTTAAACGGAATTAACTTTTCAAAATGTGTATAGTTTGTCTTGAAATAAATTCAAAAAGATGCATGTTTGATACTCGATAAAAAAATATTATGGTATTTTTTTAATCTCAGAAAATAATGATTTTTTTTTGTTGTAATTATACGTTAATTAGTCAATTTTACATATCGTCACCCCGGAGCTAGAGTGGCACAAGTCACAACTCAAAAGTTTTGGGAAATCACGTTTTTAAACTTACATATATAATTGATTGCTACTTTATTTTGATGATTTAGAAAAGCGCTAGTGAATCCAACTTTTTATACATTTTATCTATGTTCCACCATCCTACCACCCTTTAAAGTCCTTAAAGGCTTTGACTTGTGACAGTTTTTCGTAAAAATGTTTGATCAAATTTTGCTACCTGGTGGCATAGGTGGGCATTAACTCGTTAATCCGTTAATCGTTATTTAACGAAGTTAACAAAATGGTTAACTCAAAAAAATGTTAACGCTCTTGTTAACTTCCGTTAACTTTAGTCCGTTACATTGGTTGTTTGATAAAAAGTACATAACAAAGTTGTCGAAATAGCTAAAAAAAGGTCTACAAACATTTTGGACGGTTAACTTTTTAACGGATTAACTTTAACTTTCGTTAAATTTTCGAATTTTCGGTTAACTTTAACTTCTGTTACATTTTCGGAATTTTAACGCATTAACGGTTAACGAAGTTAACTTTTTTATTAACGGATTAACGATTAACGAAGTTAACTTTTCGATTAACTGTGCCCACCTATGCCTGGTGGCCACATATGGAATTAATAGTTGTGAAACTCTTGCATATAAATCTATACCATCTTACTATTCTTTTAATGAGTTTAGTACAAATTTTTTGAGTTGCTCCGAGGTGACGATATATGTATAGTATATTCCAAATTTCGTTTCAATCGGTCCAATAGAAATCCTAAGAATTAAATTGCTCTCACCTGTTTCTAAATTCATGTGTGTGTTGGTAAGTTACTTGGACATTAAATAATTCTTGTATATTAATTATAAAGATATTATCATCACACAACAAGTTTTTCTGAATTGGATAACAGTTACATATCATCGAATACTTCTACACTTAATGTTTTACAAGTTTTTTTTTGCACATACCAAAATAATTTATTCATTTCGAGTTCTCTATCAATAAATGCCAATTAATAATTTATATTATACTAAAGGTGTGTTTAATTTGAAATTTACTGTTCTGTGAGTAATTTACATAACAAGGTATGTTATTACAAATATTATACCAACATTTAAGAGAATGCTTTTTTGTTCTTTAAATGTGCATAAAAATAAATAACATAAAAAAGTTGTTTATTCGTTTTAAAATTCAGAATCGATTGGTAGATTCCGAATGCGATTAACTTAACCTAATCATCCCTGCTTTAGATGAGAAAACTCTTCGCACCTTAAGACATTTTTGTTATAATAAAAAAATATATTTGATTTTTTTATATACAGTTTCATTAAAGAAACAATTGATCCCCCCCCCCCAATATTTTCCTCCCTCTCTGTAAGGGTTGTATTGACATAAAAAATTAGTTAAAATATATATTTTAAAATATTTATTACGTAATATTTTCAAAACAAGATAATCACATTAATTTAGAAATTACATTCATCGTGGGCGTGACAAATTTATGTAATTTAGCAACGAGAAAATACTAACAAGATAGTGATACAACGTTAATAAATTCAAACATTATAATAGTGCAAACTATACGTTTGTGACGGAAAAAAACATATCTAGTGTGGGCAGGTGCATATATTACTGTCACGCTACCAGTTCTATTTTTTAGTTTTTTTTTTATTCCTATTTCAACAAACATTGCTTTAATGAATACGTTTTAGTAGCCAATTATATCATTTTTATGTCAATGTTATATATTTATTTGTTTATATTTTACCTATTGAATGTTTTTACAACTTTTTAAAAATGAGAAATTTGTAAATTTTGAGACTTGATTTATTTAATTGTATGTCACAGTTTTGAATTTGTGTTGCCCGAGTCTCGTGCAGATAACAATTTTTATGTCTATTGTCTTAAAATTTGATATTTTTTATTTTAATTTAAAAATATAATAAATACTGACTACTCGTCACGCTCGATGATGACATACAAACTTATTGTTTTAATTTTAAAATATGTTGCAAATTATATCCATATTGTGAGCCTATTTAGAAATGTTTATTTTTAAGCTGGTTTCGACCGAAAACAATCTCGTATTGACTTTATTTTTATATATATTTTTAAATAATACATTTTTGTCTGGTATCATAAAAGGGTAAGCAAAATTTGCTATCTAGCAAGCACTCACAAATGAGGTATCAATTTTGTGGTAATATCTCTATGGATTTGCTATGGAATTTAGAGCAGTATGGTGAATCTGACTACAAAATAATTTTCATAATAACACCACTGTTTTAATACCGTTTATGTTAACATACTTGTCAAAGTCTTCATGAAACTCCAAGAGAACAGTAATAAAAATTTTACACCTCATTTGATAGTGCTTGCAAGCTAGAAAATTTGTTAGCACCTTTATAAAGCCGGACATATATGTGTCAAAATATAATAAATTAATACTATTTATTTTATTTTTTACAGTATTATGAAATGTCTTATGGACTCAACGTAGAAATGCACAAACAGGTAAGATTAAACTTTTTATTATAATACGTACAAAAAAACAAAACGACATTCGAAATCCATAATCCTATTTTTTTGGTCGAGGATTAAAAATACTTTTTTCCAGATTTACATTAAACATGTTTTTTTTTTTATTTAAATAATCACAGCAAATAGTTTAATGCTTAAAAGCGCTCAACATTTCAACAGTTCCTATTTTTTTTTGATCGAGGATTAAAATTACTTTTTTCTGGTTTACATTAAACATTGTTTTTTATAAATATAATCACAGCAAATAGTGTAATGCTTAAAACCGTTCCACATTTCAACAGTTCCTTTTGTCGTCGCGTATACAATGTCCTTTTTAAAAGTCGACATGGTCATGCGATATCATATTTGCATTTTGTATCAGAATATACCACCCAAGCTGTGTCGTGTCCAACAAAAGATTAAATAGTGCATATGTTGTTACCCGACTGCACAGTTTTTCTTCGAAATTTATTATGGTAAGTGCTCTACTAGTTTATGTACAGATACTCCAGTAAAAGTGTCGCTATTTGTAGTCAAACCATCGCGTGTCGTTTATTTTTTAGCAAGCATAAAATAACAAATAGATTTAGCTACTACAATTTAACAAAAATCGATTCGGGCTGTCAGAACTTTTACTATGAGTATTTTGTAGCCCCATGTAACATTTCTGTAACAAACCTCAATAATCCCGCTAATATACGTACTAAATATATTTAGTTCATTCAAATATGTGTAACACTACTGTAACATACCACTGAATAACTTAGTATCAAGTAAAATTCACAACTGGCATAACCTATTGACTTACGTATTATTACGTAACTATTGGCAGTAAAGCAGATTTGGGTATAAAAAAGAATACGTTGTTAGTTTCCCCAGTGTACTGGCGTTTCACAAACAATTTGCGAAAAATGCGGTGTAGCATTATGCTACAACAAACAAATAATTGTTTCAAATCCTGCCATGCCACATAAGTGGTTTTTTACGATTAACTCCCAAAAAAAGTTAAATAAATAGTTAATAATAAATATTTATAAATTTCTGAAAAATACATGTTTTTTTATATATACCTAAACTTGTCTGATTATCAACATAATTTAAATTTTTAAGATCTTGAGCTACAAAGGGTTAAGGTACTGGCACCAGTCTTGGGCACTAACCCAGTGTTGGATAATTTTTAATTAAATGTACTGAATTAAAAACATTTGTTGATTTTTGATTACTGTCATTACTGAATATTAATCTATATACATTTAACTGTTTTACAGCGTGATTTGATGATAATTATAATTGATAATTTTGTTTAAAAACAGTGTACAAATAATTATCGCTGTTCGGCACATTATCAAGAAATGTGTATTTTTTTATGTAAATGCTTTACATTGTCTTAAATTTTATGGCTCTTTCTTTTATAACTTTTGTGTTGAAAATCATTCTTACTCATCATAAAGAACATGTTTGCAAAACAACTCAAAAAGTTTTAAATATATAAATTACCATATAAAAAATACATATAAATCGAAAATGAACAGATGTATTTTTTTCTGATCCAAATGACATGTTTATTTACAACAACTAAAGTAATTCCAATGACATTTATATAAAGTAGATAATTTGTAGTCGCTCTTGTTATCGAGATGACATTAGAACATTATTCAACGCCCTCGATACACGCGGAATAGCTCAACAATGAGCAAATAACAACACTCACACACACATATGGGTGTTGTAATGTGCGCTAATTTGCGTACATGATGACTGCCATAACATGTAACATGAGTTTTTATTAACTGAACCATTCGCGGGTACCACTAGCAATTTATGCGGTGTGTTATATTTCACAGTGATTTTTTTTTCAAAAAGCTTTTACGATAAAACGTTTGTATCAGCGTTTTCCAAACTCTTTCAAAGTCGGACCGGTGTTTTTATTTTCATATAGGCAAGCCCGGATACGAGCAATGGCAAAAAAATATTGCAGAGAAAATAATAACCTAACATATTTAAGTTCTTAAAAAAAACTTATCACTCTCTTGGAGTCAGACTTAATCTTTATAAAGGTCGGTTCATTGTTTTTTATCTTGAAGATACTGTTTAAAACAGTGGTTCTCAACCTTTTTTTGACGAGGGACCACTTTGACTTCATTATTATGAGCAGGTACCACAAAGTTAAAAAATAAACTGTATCAATCTAAAGATAAATTTTAATCGAAACGTTTAATTAACATAAGTAATCGTAAAATTCAAAAGTAACATTAAATTATCAGTGTTATAATTGAAAACATATCATTTTTAGTAGATAATTCAGTTTGCATCAATGAGATTTTTGAGCTTACATCTTTTGTACAAGTTCTTGAATTCTTGAGGTAATATTTTTGCTCAAAACTACACGCATATCATCACTTACCTTTAATCGATTCCTGGACTTGTTTTTAATTATATTATTAATAAAGAAGAAAATCCTTGTTCGCATAAATAAGTTGGAGAAAAGCATAAGATAGCGCAAAGGGATATCTCGAATTTCAGTTATGAAATTGCTTTTTTACACCAACATAATCATTTTATAATTCAATAACGCATTCATTCAAAGTTTGAAATCTTTTGCGGACCATATTTTAGCTCTTGCAGACTACTGGTTGGGAACCACTGGTTTATGGATGCATAATTTAGTCCCAAAGGCAACTGAGTAACTTAGTATCTACCTAGTTATGTATAAAACTATGTATAAAAAATAATACATTGTAACAAAACCACAAAAAGTAAAAAAACAAAACTTAAAAACACGGCCAGCGACTTAGCAAACCTCAGAGACTGGAAGAAACCGCGAACGGTGCAAACTTCCCGCTACCGGAAACAAGTCCGGGTTTCCGGCCAACAGTCTGAAACAACCCCTTGTTTTAATAACGACTAAAGGGAGCTTTAAAGTCTGTCAAAGCTGTATATTATTTATTAATGTAACATTTTTACAAATGGAATTATATTTTTTAACATTTTATTTTTCTCTCCTTAACTATTTTGAAAAATTTGGGTTTCCTTCACAATTTTTTTTATAACTAAATATTGCGAATTATCAAGGCATTGTGGAGGGGGGGGGGGTATAGCATAAATTTATCAGTGGTGCATATTATATATAAAATAAATACCTTTTTAAATTGTGCATTTGAGTATTATGAAATATAATGTATCTAATAATTAAATAATGTAAAACGAAATCCACATTATAATTATAATTAATCAATTTATATCATCATGCGGAAATTATATAATAAAATATTAAACACACATACGCACATGCACCCCCTCCTCCCTTGTCGCTGTTTATAATTAATGTATAAAGTGTTTTAATTCAAAAACAAACTTGTATTCCAATAACTAAATATGTTTCGTTCACAATAATAATTTGTACTAACAGCAAATCATTGTTCTGAAAATTAGTAGGCGCGTTCGCGGATTCCAAACCGAGTACAATGTTCTCGCTGTTTCGTTGTGTTTGGGGTGGGGGTGGAGGTGTGTTTAGATGGGTGGGTGTACGGAGGTTCTCTCTCGGTTTGTAGTAGCGCCGTTGTTCCACCAGATGTGTTGCCACTAATTGTGTGGATATTTTGACAAATATAACAACGTTCACCCCGAGTTCTTGGGTTTTGCCGAGAGCTGTGCTACTATTACTAGATACGACTGTAGTATTTAGTACTGAATCTAACATGTTTAGATGTAATCATCTGTGTTCTTTGATAGAAAATTGATGGAATTTGAATATTTTGATTTTTATAATATTTCTGTACCATGTAAAAAAATATTACAAAAATTAAAGTACATAAAATGTATGTTCTAATTTTCTTCTTCTTTAATTTATTTATCGATTGGTTTATTCGGCTTATGCCATTTATGATATATTTTCCTAATACTATAGTTAAAACGTGATACACGATATCAATGCACATTACAATACATTTTTCCTATATTACTATAGGTAAATGTCCCAATTATCTTAAACTACACTGGTAGAAAGGATTTCTCAAACCAAGTAAACCTTGTTTTGTATATAACGAAAACAATATTTTCTTAAGATAAGCAATAATCTCTTAAACCAACTATAGTATTCTTGAACGAAGGAATAACGTAGTTGGATTAAAAGTATGTTTCTTATATTAAGAAAATATTGTTTTCGTTATATACAAAACAAGGTTTTCTTGGTCCAATACAGTTTTTTTTTCTGTGTAATGTAGTATAATTATAAAAATAGAAAAAAAATAAAACATTAATTTCAGAAATAATTTTCTAACCCTTATTTGATATTATTATTAGATATATTGTGTGTTATACAAGGCTTCCGCGGTAGTCTTGATATGGATTTTGGCTTCTGGGTATAACCCGCGTCGATTTGGTTGTTCTATCGGCCAACGTTTCATTGTACATTGCAGTGGATCAATCGAACCTATGTTATGTGCATTAAAAACTAATTATTTTATTCTGGCAGTTCCAGTGTTAATGATTATGCTAGAAAACATTAATAAAAATGCATCAATGAGTATCAGACTCGAATCAATTACAAATTAATATATACAGCTAAATAAAAATAAAATCTCATTTTAACAAAATTAACTACTGTCCGAAATAATGAATTGCAACAAAAACCGCAAATAACAAGTGCAAACCTCCCTCCCTTCACCTCTCACCCCAAAACCAATAAAAATCCGTACGAACAACAGCATATATCACACCCCCCCCCCCCATGCCCCCTTTCCCAATTCTACCCTGTCCACTGTTGATATAACCCGCGTGTACATTAATGTTGTTTATGGGGTGGGAAGTTTGGGAGGAAAGGGGGGTGTAACAGTAGCGTATGCTTACTTTTTTATTGGGTAGTGATAAATTATTTATTTTGTTTTGAATAACTTTGTTGTGCTTTTAGCTTGTAATATATTTATTATACCTGTTTTATAAAATATTTCTATTACCAAATTAAAATTATTTGAAAAAGATTGTTTGTATTATCTGTTGTTCAAATAACTCTTAACCTTTACAGGATCGGCGTAACCACTTTAGTGGCCATTTGGGGAGGGGGGAGGTCTCTTATGAACTGAAATATGCCGGCCCTTTAAAGGTTAATTAATGAAAAAACAGTAAAAAATGATTTTGTTCTCGAGAATGAAACCGTGTTAAAAAAATTGTTTAAGGGGTTTAATTATGGGCCTTAGACCTACTTATAAAAAAATTATTCTAATCGACGACCTTGTCTTTGCACCCTCTCATTTCAAATATTGTCAAATTTTTTGTATGGCATTTTTCCCGTATTTTGTGGTCCCCTGTTACGAACTAAAAAATATTAAAATTGTACTGAGCGACTTTGAAAATACCCTAGTAATAAAATCTTTGTTTTATTACGACTTTTATTTAGAAATTTTGAGTTTTCATATTTTTATCTAAGTGATCAACTGACGCACGTGAGTACAAAATTTCAACCTTCTAGCTCCGTTGGAAATGTTTTATTGGGTGAAGAAAATATATAGTAAATGAAAAAAATATTTAAAATTGCGTGTCCGGTACTGGTAAAGAGGTAGAACGGAAGTGGTGTGGTGGAATCCCTCGGGCTGGGATGTCCGGAAAGTGTTTCCGGTAACTGATTAGGGCCCGCAGCTCCGGCGCGATAGAAAAGACCCGGAAATACTAACACGAAGTTGTCTGCCGTTGGGGAATACAATAAATCTAAAAGGCTGAAAATATTCTACTGTTGTTAGGAGTGTGCAAAGGGGAGGAAACCGGTGGCAGTTCTCTCCGTATTTACATAAAGTGTTAACATTTTTCTTGTTCTTACTGCTTGCAAGTATTACAATTTTAAATAGCTGAATTTAAACCGAAGAATTTTTTATATACAATCTGATTTTTTACAAATATCAAAAGATTTAAGCAAAAAACTTTTTATGTCCGAAAATTCTTCGTGAGGAAGCTACAGTCCCACCAAAGATTATTAGTTTGTATTTATATCTAGAGAACCCATTGATAAAATCAGTTAGTAAGCACAAGGGTGCATGGGGCAAATAAAAAACAAAACAATATAATGGAGCGTTTACACCAAAAAAACAAAACAGAAACATCGTGTCTTTAAAATACTTCGTATTTAAAAATGTATAGGGTTTATTGCTTTTTGGTCATAAAAACACCGTGTTTCTGTTTTGTTTTCTTGGTGTAAACGCCGCATTAGAAGAGCGTGGTTATCTCAAACAACTGGGCTGTATTATTATTGATTGGTACTGAAATCGATAACTTTTACTAATATTACAATGATTATCAAAATTCATAAGTGTATCATAATGGGTGCTCCAGATATAAACAAAACATTTTTGAGGAACTGTTGCTCCTTCATGAAATATCCGGAATAATGTGCAAATCACCATGTTTATACGTATTGTTAAATACGAATCTCGTATATTGAAAAAAATACAATGATATTAAAGCTGAAAGATCAAGCCTAAATATGAAATTGATATTATTTATTCAACTCCGTACGCACTGTCGAGTAAAGTTGAATGAAAAACTTTAAATATAGGAAAACTCTTAGCTTGAGTTGCATAAAGCAAAAGTAACCACGATTAGTTAATCAGTTGTTTTGAATTGAACAATTCACTAAATATGATAATTTTTTAATTTATTAAATGTATCATAAACGTTATTGTTTTTTAGAATTGGCATAATAATGCTTTTAAAACAACAATCGTAATTAATTTTGCTTTGTGCAACCCAAGGTTAGAGTTAAGTCTTGGCATTTTAGGACGCCGCGCTGGCCGCTTCGACCGCGCTGGCCGCTTCGACCGCCAGACACGCAATACTGATGTGTGTTTTTTTAACCTTGAAAATAATATACACACATCAGTATTGCGTGTCTGGCGGTCGAAGCGGCCAGCGCGGTCAGCGCGGCGTCCTAAAATGCCAAGACTTTAGAGTGCCATCCAGATTTTTTTTTAATTTTTCGAAACTTGTAGTGCTAACTTCACACAGGTAAAATTTATAATAATTAAAATTTTTGTGAAAAATATTTAATCCTTTAATATTTATTTTAAAATGCTCCGGACCTAATCGTGAATATATATTTAGATAAATGACTGCACATAAAATAATTTCAGTAGCAAAAATAATAATTAGTTCAGTACATCAAAGTACGTTTATTTCTATTTGGTTAGGTATATAATATTTATGAAAACAATGCCGATAATGAATATCTGATAAATTTATCGTTTAACATCATTAATTATTGTACATACTAATGGATGTAAATATTTAAATTTTTAATTGTACAATTATTATTTTATCAAATATAATTCATAATATTAATGTTTAATCAACTTTTCTGTTCATGGATTTATTCACATGGAATATTTAAATGCAGTACCTATCTAAATATATTATATATTATGTAATAAATATGTATTTCATTTATACCACCGGTACTCAAACGGTGCGTCAGAATTAATAATATCAATAAAAATGGCTTGTATTAAAATGCACTTTTTATTCATTTCACTTAAAACAAATATACTGCACGAAAAATTAGTTATTTAACATTAAACAAATATATTGGACTTTAAACGAATTATATTACTTTAAATAAATAGTTTCCTCTAAAAATAAATACTTTGCACTTGATCTAAATTTGGTCCTGTCAGATTTAAAAATTACATATTTTTTATGTATTCATTGTGATTTTTGTAATTTTCTATATTTTTACCTAACCTACCTAAAAAAAGCATTAAAATTTTTTTTCGATGTAAGTAGAAATGAATACACAGAAAAAAAACTATATTGGACCAAGAAAACTTTGTTTTGTATATAACAAAACAATATTTTCTTAATATAAGAAACATACTCTTAATCCAACTACGTTATTCCTTCATTCAAGAATACTATAGTTGGTTTAAGAGATTATTGCTTATCTTAAGAAAATATTGTTTTCGTTATATACAAAACAAGGTTTACTTGGTTTGAGAAATCCTTCCTACCAGTGCACTATCTAATATATAGTGCAATTAAATATAACCAAATAAAAACTACATTGCCGTAATTCTCGATATTACAGCAGCGCTGTCTTATTTGCCAAGATATTTGTGTTGAATTATTGATTTTAAAATCTTTACCAATTCAATTTACCCAAAATTTGAAGTCCTCAACTTTTGGCAGCAACATAATGTCTGTATGTAATAATTTATAAAAAAGCACTTATGTTTGACTCTGTATCGATCTTGTATTTTTGACAAGATAAAAAATGCTTTCTGTTATTTCACTTGCTACTTAAGAAGTTGAAAAACACTTTTAACGCAGAATCGCAAGCAGATGATTGTTTTTTTGTAGAGCCGCTTGACATTCTGTCAATTCTCAGAATGGCATCGCTGATAAATTGTCGTTTTTATTTATTTTAGATTTAGACAGATCACATTGATGCAAAGTTTCTACCCAAAACGTTGTTTTGGTTTTTCATTTTTAAATCTATACTAATATTATAAATGCGAATATGTTTTTGTCTATCTGTCTGTCTGTTTGATCGCTGGACCGATCTTGATGAAATTTGGCAGAGAGAAGACTTGCATCATGAAGAAGAAAAATTTATTAGATAAAAATGTGGCATTTGTACGTGCGAAGGTTTTAATTAATACCTAATAAAAATTCTTTAACAACAAAATTTGCGTCAAAAACAAAATTAAATGATTGAGTAAAGAAAATAAAGTAATATATGCCAAATTAGGGCAGTACACAAAAAAAACAATATTTTCTTAATATAAGAAAGGTACTCTTCATCCAACTACATTATATCTTCGTCCAAGAATACTATAGTTGGTTTAAGAATATATTTCTTATCTTAAGAAAATATTGTTTTCGTTATATACAAAACAAGGTTTACTTGGCTCAAGTAAACCTTTCTACCTGTGTACAGGAGACGAGTTTGAATTAAAACTTAAAAGGTTAAGATAGTATTCACTTTGTACATCGAAAAATTTTATAGTGTCCCCTTTATACATGCGAATATAAATTTTACTACTGTTTTATTTTTAATGCATAAAGCAAATATTTAATCGTTTCAAAATATTAAAAATATCAAATCTAATTGGGCGAAAGGAGGAAGGTTAGTGTTTAGGTTAGGTTAAAATATAGAAAATCACTAAAATCACAATAAATACATCAAAAAATGTAATTTTTAAATTTTACAGGTCCAAGTTGAGGTTAAGTGCGAAGTATTATTTTTTTAGTGCAAAGTAGTTATTTTTAGTGGAAACTATTTATTTAAAGTGATATAATTTGTTTAAAGTTCAATATATTTGTTTAATGTCGAATAATTAATTTTTCGTACAGTACCTATATTTGTTATTAGTGAAAACGATTAAACAAAAAGGTGTTTATTATTAAAAGAAAAGTACATTTAAATACAAGCCAAACTTAAATACTTTTATAGGGTAAATTCGCGTATAAACACAGGAATTTTAAAAATGGTAAAAATAAGGTTAATTAATTAATTTGAAAGATAGATCGAGATGTTATAGCTTGGTAACAAGTTGAACCGGCAATCTGGTAGCACGTCTAGACATGTAAGACGTTGTTTATGGACCGCTCCATTGGACTAATTGCACTTTAATATAGTTAGGAAATCTGTGTCATTAGGTAATTGTATCTCGTACCCGCACGTCCACAAGAAAAACTACCGTGTACTTGCCATTAGATTGTTCAAGTTTTACTTATGTAATTTAAAGTTTCTTGTACATATTGTATACAGATTGAGTCAAAAGTGCGTATATCTTTTAAGAGATAGAGACAAGATTCAATTTTTTATTGGTGTTATTAAAAATGCACATTATAAAATAATATTGAAATATATAGCGTGATTCAGAAAAAATATGTATATTTTTTAAATGGAATTTATACATTATTTAATTCTTGTTTAGAAGGTTTGTATACTGGTTGAAAAGATTTAAGAGTAAGTGAGATTTTTTTTTTAATATTTGTTTTCAGTTTTGAAAAAATCATATTGGACTTAATTTTGCAGACTATTGTGGCTTGAAATCTTTACTTTTTAATGCTTTTCACGGATTGAAAATTGATTTATTTTTCACGGAGTTATGGGGATATAAAAAAATGCATATTTTGTAAGAGTGCATGGAATGAATCCGGTTCTAAAACCCTAGTATAAAACTAGTATTTAGTACTTTATATTTTTCACACATGAAAACACGTAATATGTAGATTTTTGTTTGGCTTCACGGTATTATCTATAAGTGTGCGTGTGTGTGTGCCTGTGTGTGTAGATGAGATAGCAATGCAGTGAGCTGCAGGAAGCCGAACGGCGGTCAACGTCGGTTTGTGGCGACGGCCGCAGCTCTGCGGCGTTCCCGCGACCGACGACGCCGTCGGACAGACCTCTTAAGACAAGGCTGTCCAATATAACAATAAAAAAAAATTATGTAGATTTTTTAAAGAAAATATAATTTAATTGTCATGAATACGTACATAGATACATATATTATGTATAAAGGTACCTAATAAAGTTTTAAAAAATCGACCGTTTAAAAAACGAGATAAAACACAATTAGCTATGAAAAAAAATTAACACAGCTCGAAAATGTTAAAAAAATAAATCAATAAATTACTCGTCGTACCAGCCCCCCAAGTCAGTCTCCTTGTAGCGGACATGGACAGGTCATCATAGTAAATTTGACCCAAAAAACGGACAGAAATAAAAAAAAAGTTCCTAGATAAACAGAATTAAATATAACAAATGGAAAAACACGTTGTAAAACTCCGGAAATAAAAATACGAATCTTTAATGTCCGATATCATAATGGGGCTAGCAAAATTTGCTGGCTAACAAGCACTAGCAAATGAGGTATTCATTTTGTGATAGTATCTATGGATTTGCTATGGAATTTAGTGCAGTGATACTTCAACGTATTGTAACACAGTTGGCAACTCTGACCGTACATAATAATTTTCATAATATCAATACTGTTTTAATATCGTTGGCGTTTACATACAACGCGTTCGCAAAACTTGTCAAAGTCTTCATGAAACTTCACGAAAACTGGCATATGTGTTTAATACATCATTTGAGAGTGCTTTGGTTGCAAACAAACATACTCTCAAACTTTTCCTTTTAAATAATAGAACTATTTAAGAAAATCTAGATAAATAATTGTTGGGTAAAGTTTGGCAACCCTGTGTAATGGGGTACGTTTGGGAGCCACCGCAGAGTTTGAGCTAGGTATGGGTTGATGGGGGGAATGCTGTGTTAGATTAACGCAGCCGCAACCCGGCGGTTGACCCGCCAACTTCTAATTACATTTATACATTTTACGGGGAGAGCAAGTGTTACGAGCCGGGGCTTTTGTTTGAAGGATCCCGATGTGTCTCGAGCGATGTTCTCGCATTAACGCAGCACGTGAAACTGTTTTAATTATGTTTGTGTTTGTAACTATGAGATTTTCGTATTGAATATATGTTTGGTTTTTATTACAAATATTAAATAACGTGACTGGGACATAAAATGCATACCTTTTTAACTTTTTTAAATCTATACATAGGGACAATTTTTTTTTTTTTGTTTTGAAACAAGTTTCACTGTAATATGTAAACAAATGTTAATTGATTTCCCAATATCTACACAGAAAAAAAAATTGTATTGGCCCAAGAAAACCTTGTTTTGTATATAACGAAAACAATATTTTCTTAATATAAGAAACATACTCTTAATCCAACTACGTTATTCCTTCGTTCAAGAATACTATAGTTGGTTTAAGAGATTATTGCTTATCTTAAGAAAATTTTGTTTTCGTTATATATAAAACAAGGTTTACTTGGTTTGAGAAATCCTTTCTACCAGTGTATATTTAGAACTATGAATTACAGTGAAACTTGATTAGGTAGGAAACTTCTATAACTAGAATTCATACTGAGGTCTCGTCACTTCTACATTTGCACCTCTATAACTGGGTAAATGGGACACCTCTTTAAGTGAGATAAAATAACTGATTTCTTGAGATTCCAGGTTTCACTTTACTAATATGTAGTTGTTAATTTTAGCCGAGTTTAAATAGGGTTTTATTCTCATAATAGAACAAGTGAATTCAAAATTATTATAATTGATTTATTACATTTTGCGATTTGTTGCGTGTTTCCGCGGCCTAAAAACTATCAAAATTCGACATACCGAATTTTTAAAATATGTTTATAACAGAAAATTAAAACCAATCGATATTAAATTGAGTAAATATGGAGACTGTAATGTTCTCTTTCAGAAAATAGAAACGTTTAAATGGGTTGCTGAAGAAATTTAAGAAATAATGCTAATTTTATCATCATACGTATTGGAAGTTGCCATTGTGTCTATCATAGTACGTGAGAGTTGTTTTAATGATTTGTTTTCAAACAGAACGTTCGGAGAAGGAAATAATAAATGGATGGCATTAGAAAATGTGAGCTCGGGACGAAGCCGACATAATCTATAACACGTTCGACAAGGATTACCTGCTCCAATGCTGCTTTCGTCACATGGCTCCCCGGGGAGCTTGCCAGACCGAGAAGACGACTTTGCGTGCGTCTCATCTAATCCCCGATCCCTGGGGAAACAGACCCGGAAAAAATCGCGACATATATTATCTCGTTTGACGTTTGAACTGGACATTGCAGAACGAACTGAAGTTGACTACAAACTGAAATTTTGTTCTTTATATAATGGTGTATAAAAATTTCAAGAACTTTAAGGTTTTATAAATATTTATAGGATTTTGAAGCTTTCTATAAAATAATTGTGTTTTAAAACAAAATAACACAAAATTAAAATGCTTAGGTGTAGTCAGAATTTTCAAGAAATCGATTTTTGTTTTTTGCATTTTTGGAAGCTGCTACAACGGCCGAAGAACTGTTTTATGGCCCAGGAATAGTTGACTCGGTGTAAGTAATTAAATAATACGTATATTACTTTACGTAAATTGAGTGTAAAACTTAAAATGCGTAGCTCGAAAACCGCTCGGTAGATTTTAATGAAATTTATACAGCTTTTTGAAAACATGAAAAACTAGTGCCTGATCGAAGGATTTTTTTTTTAATTTCGATTTGTTATAAGCAATTAACTGTTGGTTTTTTCCCCGAAAAAATTTCCCGAGGCTGCCATTTTGTTAATTTAAGAAAGAAAAAAAAAAGCTTCGATCAGGCACTAGATTAATAAAACTATTTTTTTTGTCCGATTGAATTTGGATGAATCTCCAAGAATAAGTGATGGTCACCGCAAGGAGCTTCGGTTGGAACTGGATCAACACAAACAGACATTACTTTTAAAATTATTTTTTTTTTTCTAAAATTTCTGTCAAGTCAAGTCGAAACCTTATTTATGTTATGTTTTTACTTTTATAAAATAAAATAATTTACTGGCAAAAAAAATTATTAAAAATTGTAATTTTTTCATGTCTCTGACTACACCTAACCCCTTAATAAAAAAAATGTTTTAGCACAGTTATGAATATAATTTTTAATTTTACATGTTGTACTCATTATTTCTTAAACCTTATAGCCCTAAAAATAGGCCCTAGTAACGAAAATAAAAGAAATTTCAAGAAGGTTGCCAACCCCTTTTTTAACGCGTAAATTAGTTTAATAATTCATCCGAAAAAAGTATATACTTTGAAATGCAGTACGTACCTACCTACCGCAAAAATATATTTGGGATGAAAGTAGGCACTGGATTTAAAGAAGGACGAGAGAGAGAAAGAGAGATGATAGGAGGATTAGATGAAGATGGGCCACGCTCGTATACATACATATATACTTTCAGTTCGTCGAACACAGTAAATAAGCCCGTTCATTGTGCGAACATTTTCATCGGCCGCCGAGTTCCAATACATTTGTGTGTTTTGTAGAGGTTTTGCCGCCCGTTCACATGCTTCGCTGAATTAAGGAACGCGTGGGATGTTCTTTATGTAATGATAAATCTGAATTAGTATGTCGTCGTTGGTCTGTGGTCGATTGGGTGAATGGGGGTAACTTGGATTGTTTTTTTTGTGTGTTTGAATCATTTATACTTTTTTTTTAGAAATGACGTGTTATTATCCGCGGTTTCGTTCGCGTTTAAATTGAAATAAAAACAAAACATTTTAAGAGGAAAAACAAATCATGTGGAATTAAGTAGATTTTGACACGTTTGATTAAAAAATTTCAAGTCCAAATTCCGGATTAATAGTTACGGCCGTATTTCTAAATTTTTAAACCTTTGGTTAAAAAACTCTAATTTTCATATAATTTTTCATGAAATAATCAAATTGAATAAAGATAAAAGTTAGAATACAAAAATTTCAAGAAAATTAAAATGCGTCAACTGGTTCAAAAGTAACAACTATTTTTCTCTAAAATTTTGAAAGAAACATAAACTTTGAGATGCCATATCTCGAGAACGGTTTAAGATACAGGTTTGCAGTTTAAAAATTTGAACTTTTCACGTAATATTCTATCGAAATATTAACTCAAATATATGAAAATTAAAATTTTTTTTAGTAGGCATATTTCATATAATTTTTCATTTAAATCACATTAATTTAAACCAAGTGCTATAAAAGTTACATTAATATACGCGAATATCTGTAAATTTTAAAAATATTCTTTTCTTTTTAACTCATTACTACCCAGTGTCCTATTTAAAGGACATCATATTTTCTAATTTTTTCCTCTGACATAATAACGTTGTTAATTTGATTTACATTACTAATATGTTTTTTAAGTCTATCTACTTACAATAATTAAAAAAAAGTTCATTCAATGAGAAATAATAACACTTTTAAAGCAACCGTGTAATTATTCCAGCTAGCTGACATTTGTAGTTACATTTTTTACAGATAGTAAAACGTTTTTAAATTGTCGAAACTATATATAATATTACTTATTAGAGTGTAAATAAAGCATAAAAATATCAGTAGTTTCAAAAATAAATCCAGATACAGACTATCGTCGTTAAAAAAGTGCTATTCTATAAATATGCCATTGGGTTCTCATGATAAAAATCTAGTCTGCGACTGATAATTATTATGTCTTGTATTGAATTTATCTTTTTGGCCATATTTTCAACAAGAATTGATAACTTGATCAAAAAAAAATTCGTAGAAATAAAAAATCGGTAAGTAATGGATTAAATTAAACTCTTAAAATATTAAAAAAATGATTACCCAAAGACAAAAATTCAAACCAACATCAAAGGACTCCATACAAGCAAAACATTTTAGCTGTAAACGCTTGAAAACTAATACATATACATAAGCAGTATCGATTTAACAAGACTAATTATCGCTAAAGTACATAATTGAGATTTTAATTGCTATATTCACACAGCAAGCACAAGGTGGGTGTGTAGAAGACGAGGTGTTGTTACTTACGACAAGGACACCACTCCGTGTCGAGTACTAGCAAGCAGCTAAAGGGGTGGGTTTCTGTGTAGGGTCTGTACGCCACAGGAGGTATGGCAGAGAGAAGGTGAAATCAGGTGTCTAATTATCATCCTGTAGGGTCCCTGTGTAATGATTCGCGTGTCTCGTGTTAATTCGTCTGTGTAAGGGTATCAAATTGTATACGTCGTAGCATGTAGTTGGTGTGAATGGGGGTTTAGGGGGTGTCAAGTGAAAAAAGGTTTAATAGAAAGATGGATTTTTTTAATTTTAAATTAAGGATGCACAATGCACATGAAACGAATGTTACTATCGTCATTTTTTTCTAAATAAGGTGGGTGGATCATGGAAGGCCATGCTCCTTGTAAGGCCAATTATTAAAAAGTCATAGTTATTGAAATACGATGACAAATTCCTTCTACTCACACTAACATCCATCGAACTCAAGAATACAACCGCGGCGGCGAGTCACTCAGGCCGCTATTTTGTATGTGCCGTCCAATCCTTTATTGACTTCGGTCGTCGAGGTTAAAATTATAATACGCGCTCACAACAAAACGTAACTTTTCAAGTAAATAAACTATTTTCTTTATTTTTTTATATTAAGCAGATATTTTGATTGTCACAACGTTAGTTTTAAGTTAAAACTTTATATTGGCCTTGTAAGAAACCGTGTTCCTTGCAAGGCCATTTGGAAGAGTTTAATAAAATTTAAAATTAATAAATGATCAGTAACTCTGTATTTAAAAAAAATGTTTTATAAATTACATAATAAAACAAAGTGTTACTTAATATTTTGTTTGTTTCATTTATCCAGTAAATAAAGGAATAATAACTGTTTATTCCTTAAGGTGGCCTTCCATGGTCCATCCACCTTATATCAGTTTTGATGGAAAAATATCCATGATTTTTTGTAGATCAGACTTTTATCTTCAATTTTATTTTTTTGTTTTGCTATACGACCATTTTTGACCGAGTTATTTGCGATTAAACAAACCTCAAACTAGTGATCGTAAAAAAATTCAAGGGCAGATTTAGTAAGCTAAAAGTTTTTTCTACATAATTTGGTAAAAAATGGTCTAACAACGATACAAAAAATATCAAATTGAATAGAAAAGTTTGATCTACAAATGCCATTTATTAGAATTTGGTTTAAAAAAATTATCATACCCCATGGATGCGTCTCAAAATTGATATAATTTTTTTACGATTGCAACATGCAGCGCTCGCAGAAAAATCATTTTTTAATTTTTTTTGTAGAAATGTGTAATCTTTTAAAACTGAGTCGTTTTATAAATAATATTACAGTATCCCCTCGCCTGTCCTTATTGATTCTAAAATCTATTCAACTGAATTAGATTCGAAGAAATGGAAAGAGTCTTAAGATATCTGAGTTCTGATACAAAAAAAAGTTAGGTAAAACTTGCTCCACAGACTGTACCACAGGAAAGGGGATGATCTGACGTATTAGGGATGAGAGGTGGGTGGAATGGTGGTGCTACCATCCCCAGGGATCGGCGCGTCTCCGAACGACCGAGGGACGGATACGGTAAGAATATTCCCGACGGAGTTATTCGGGATCTTCTTGTTCGCGAGGGGACTAAATCGATTCCCGACAAACTATTTTGCCTTCTTTATCATCCTCCACATATATATATTGTGTATGAAGTGCGGAGACGATGCTGCAGAGAATATGTATGATGTATTATTGCATTTATGTTATCCCATTTGTGAAATATATTTTGTATAAGATTTTTTTATAAGTATCAACAATATTTTAGTTTATGTAAAAACGTGTTCATATTTTATGGATTAATTGCTAAATAAATAGTTTATCTGTATACAAACTGTTCTTCATTGTAATATTTGTGTTTTTTTGATGGGAACCTATATATTTTTTTAGTTTGGATAAGTAGTAAAAAATAAGAAATTATCGTTCAATGCATATTTACATATATATTTTTTACCTTCTTATATGGTCGTATGTATGAAATACATAAATATTGCAAAAACGATTTCATGTAATTCGAGATTTTGATGGAAATATCCATTTTGACTTTTTCTGAATCCAGTCTGACTATTTTCGCCATGATGTTTGTTACCCGAATTTTAAACAAATTTGTATATCGTAGAAATGTGAAATTGCATATTTAGGATCATTTTTCTTCTAGTTTTTTTTAATTATATTTCAAATGGTTCATAATAAGAAAAATAATGCTTAAAATTAAAATTATAGAGCAGTTATTCTCTATAATTGATGTACTATTAACCAGAAAGTCTTGTGGTTCACATTTCTTATATATTTCAAATCAAAATAGATATTTAAAAAAATAATGAACCTCAAGAAGAACAAGCACATTCATTAACAATAAATTCAAAGAAAATATAAAAAAAATTGAATATTATTAAATTAGTTTTCTATTTGAAAAAATAAGTATTGTAATAATACCATTGGTTCGTTTGAATTTGGGCCACCCTGTATATGCATAAAGCAATACAAGTTGAGAATTATGTAGGCTGTGGAGCGATCGTGAGTTCTTGTCACGTGCAAAGAATTTTTTTCAGCGCTGGAATTCGAACAATCCTACTCGATATAAATTCGATTTGGTCGCACGGACGCGATAAACTGATATCGTATTCAGTGGTCGTTCTACTGCGATCAGCAAAACCTCCGTCCCTCGGGCTGTTTTACCCCCCCCCCCCCTCCTCCCACCCCACACTGCTAAGTCTGAATTGGACTTCTCAACTCAGATAACCAACATGTCATGCTACATTTAACTGACATGGATGTTTTTATCAATTTGGAGGGATGGTAATGGAAAACTTTGGTTCGGGGTGTGTTAGGAATAAACACAGATTTATTTGAGATGCGTGTTTAAAGATGGACACTGTTATACAGTAATGTATCAACCCACACAAAGTTCATTTCGAAATATCAACGTTTTTGATGCGTGCAAAGAAAATTCATTTGTGATTTGGTTTTTATTAAAAAATGTAATGTGACGTTTCACCCATTATTTCCTAGTGTCCTTTTTATAGGACGTCATATTGTCTAATTTTTTTCTATGATATAATAACGTAGTTAATTTGATTTACATTACTAATATGTGTTTTAAGTCTCTCTACTTACAATCATTTTTAAAATGTACTCTATAGAGTTCATTCAGTAACAAATTATAATACTTTAAACTTAACCATTTATTTTTCAGCTAGTCGACATTTTTATAGTATTTTTATAAACATTCTCTCTTTTGTTTTTATTTTTAATGAAATTGCATTCAAAACACAAATATTATATTTTTGTAGGTTGATACATTAGTGCATAACACAGTCCATATATTAAATAATTATTAGATTCTCAAAATTTTTACCTTTTATATTAATTATGTATAGTATATTTTTAAGAGAAAAAGAAAGTTTATGTTAAAATTTCTGCAATTATAATAAAAATTACCGTTCATATTTAAATAAAAAAACAATTGCAGAATGTTATTTGTTTTTCTACCATATTTACAAAGCTTCAAATGTTACCCAAATTTTCCAAGCAATATTTTGATTCATTAGTTTTCAATTTAAATAAAATAAAACATTTTATTAATATGTTGAGAGCCACTGATAGAGTGTGCAAACATTGCCTATTTATGTGAGCAGGCTGTATACACAAACAAGAATCCCGAGCTAAGGCTTTCGTTTAGAATTTGACCAAATATTGACATTTGCTCGGTCGGTAAATAAGAGAGCTCCCGCCCTCTTCACCCCGGGGGAATCGCAACGACTGTCCCAGATATATTTAATAAATGTGACAAAACTTTAACGTTCAATTGTGTCGCACCTTTTAGCCTGTTTTTTATCAGTATCTGTTAGAGATATTTTATATAAATGTATATGTATATAAATAACTAAAATTCATCTTGTCCTATATAAAGATATTTACATTGCACACATGGAATATGATACAATTTTTAATTAAATAATTCAATAGTAGGGAAAATCAAGTATTGATTTATTATTATCAGTAAAAGAGATTCGGTAAACATTAAGACAAAGGGGTGACGGTGTAAAGTTACTGAAATGCTGATCAATTCAAACGGAAAAGTTATTTACCCTAGTACGACAGTTGACATCCAAGAACGAGGGACCGGAATTAGTGGTGCGGTTACGTGTTGCCCGTGGCCTGAATTATATATGCCGAGATTACATCAGCGGTCTTGAACATTTTCAGAACCGCGCATCATATACATAAAAATTTATTTTATTATTCGACACACAGGAAATATTGACTTGGCCCAAGATTTCAAGTATTGAAAAACATAGGGCGCGCAAGATAGCGGTCATGCTTATTTCAAATATATAAGGGCAGTACGCCGAGTTTAGGCCGATACGAGATATCAGAATTTCATCTCGTCTCTTAAGGGGTATGAACAGTGTAAACGTCAGAATTTTAGGTGTTTTTTGTTTATTTTATAAAAAGAAATCGGTTTCATAGATTCATATCAAACTTTGTACACATCTTTAGTACATTAATAAATACTTATTATTTTATGGTATATTTTTGCATAATGGTCCTTTGGAAATGGCACCTCTTAAATCTGACCTCAGTGGCGTTGACTGCAATTCGTTCAAATGGATCATTTGAGGAAAAAAACGAAAAATATTCTTATTAAAATATATGTTATTAGCTATAGATGGACGAATGGGATTTTCAAAATATCGTTTAGGAGAAAATTGCGATTTTTTCTATAAAAAAAGATAAAAAATGGCTACGTCCGGCTGAAGAGGCACGTTTCCTCTACAAAATCCATTTTAAATCAAATCGATCGGACGTAAACTGTCTTAGTTATCATGCTGTCAACCAGGTCAAAAAAGTATTTTGAGTAAACAGGGTTTAAAGTTTTGGAAGAGATGACAGCATTTGGCGCTCTTTTCGAATACTTAACGATCGAATTTTCACTTGAAACTTGAGATGCATATTCTTTGGGGTGTAAACTAATAATTTATAAACAAATAAAAAAAAATGATTTTTTGAAAATTGTGTACTGTTCATAACTCTTAATAAAAGCTGTAAGTAACTTCGTATTATTTATAAATCTATAGATTATTTGATTTATATTATCTTAAACTAAGATACGTTGATAAAATGTTCTTGACCTTTCTTAAGATCGTTCAAATTCCAAATTGATTTTTTGAAAATTTTGCACTTTTCATACCTTTTAATAAAAGCTGTAAGTAACTTCGTATTATTTATAAATCTATAATTTATTTTATTTATAATATCTTAAACTAAGATACGTTGATAAAATGTTCTTGACCTTTCTTAAGATCGTTCAAATTCCAAAGAATCGAATGCAAACATCGTCACGAAGTAGGTAACCTCCACGACAACATACGGTAGTCATGTCCGATTAACACGAGCTCCGGCATTTTGTAAGTCATGTAATGATGCAAATCAACACAATAAAGTAAAAGAAACCTGTGTTGTTGCCGAGGCAACAGCGACTGACTTTACCGGCCAGCATGCTGAGAGAAATATTGCCGAGTGCCAAACAAACGGCTTGTACTATTTCTTTTTTGTTGTTGTTGCAGCGAGAACACGCCAACCGTGATTTTGTTATATTGTATTTGTTTTGCATGTTATATTAACCTTTAACTACGCGCGCTGCTGATTTTAAAAACTCAAATACAAATCTGTATAATTTCTAAACGCTTCGTCGAAATAATTTGAAATTTTAATACATACATAACAAACTTTTTAACAATAATATGAAGTTTGCGTGATTTATATTTCGAAACTCTATGTCGCTAAATAAGATACACCTAATTCTGTTTTTATGTACACGGTAGATACGTTCCAGAAAAAACCGTGTAAAAAAAAACATGAAGTACTTAGAAAAAAGGGGATTAGTTCCATATCCTTCAACCCTGTAAAAATAGGTAAAATGAAATGATGCATACAAAAAAAACTATGAATTAAATTTTTATGTGCATTCATGCATTGCACAGTTAATTTAATATAAAAATAAAAGGCAATTCAATTCTTAAAGTAAAAGTAACATAAATATAAAATTATCGCAAGTTTAGGAACTGAAAACTCGTATACAAGACTTAAATATATAGGTACTTAAGCTGCTATGAAAATAAATTAGAAAGGGGAATTCCCTAACTACATATTTTATAAATAACAGATAGAAAAAAAAAATAGAATAAAAATATTTTTCTTTAAAATTTAAATCAAATAGCTTTTTAATCGTGCTCAATCGAATGAAATCGTGTAAAAACGAAATCATTTTTTTTCTATACCGTGTTAAATCAAAACCGTGTAAAAACAGAATTGGGTGTACTTAGTTTAAAAAAATATACCTTTTTTTATGTACTTTACTTAAAAGGCTGTAACTATTAAATGAGTCATCGAAATAATTTGAAAATTGAACACATTAAACAAGACTATATAACGAATATTTTAAGACCAGCCCCATTTTTTTATGATTTATAGTTCCAGAGTTGTATGTTACCAAAACGAAGTAATTTGAATATGGATTGCAATCAGCAAATTGCATAATAAACTTTTATTTAAATAAGTTATACATAGAAAGAACTATTTGGCATTCGGGTATGTATGCGCGATTTGCGGTGATTAGTATGTCGGTGGCGGGGGGGGGGGGGTGTCTTTTTGGCAAACATTTATCTATCGTTCTGGCCGATGTCCAAGTCGTGGTCAAAGTAGTTGTTGATATAATCAAAGGTTTCTGTATATATTTTTCTTTTCAATGATATTTTTTTTCATTTGATCTTCAATATTTGTCATCTAGTGAAAAATGACTAAGCAATTTGTTGGAAAATATTTTTTTTCTGTCAAATTTAATTTTTTATCATAATTTTTTTCGTTTGGTGTGTAATATAATATGTATGAAGTACATTTATTACATCCTAATTAATTAGTATTTTTAATTAAATTCAAGTAGTTATTACAGGTACTCTCTGTGGAGTAATCAAATAATTGTGTATATTTATGAAAATTAATTTTATATTTTATATGAGAGAGAATTATTAATTATTAAAATAACCTTATTTTTAATAATATAGGGCCCACGTACTTCCAGATATTGTTAAAATTGAAATTAGTAGGAACTTGTGTTCTATTTTTTTTAATGAAATTAGGGCCCACAGACTACTAAACTTTAAGAACCACTGTACTAGGTGTGCAAGTAGAAATTAGCTTGAATCACGATATTAAAAAAATGTTTTTTAGCAATACCGGAAAAATGTATTTGTATTTCATTAACCCTGCTGCGGTAACGCAAAATCTTACAGATTTTTTTATCTTTTTTTATTTAGTGGTATATGGTGCTAGTGTTCTTCTCGATATCATATTAAGGACGAAATAACAAAAAATACTATTATTTTTAAATTTAAACTAAATTATATGTAAACATAAGTCGGTCTGACAGACTTGGCGTCACCAGTAGAGGGTAAAAAGTAAAACATACATTGTTTAGTTAATTTTCAACAAGAGATAATATGTAAAAAAAATATGTGGGTCTCACAGACTTGGCTTCACCATAAAGATAATTCGCGATTGTTGGAGGGTTAAGCAAACTGTGTTTATTTTAATTTTAATAACAAGTATGTACTTTACAAATAAATAAAATAAAAAAACCGTGCAAATATTTATTTATTTTATACACGGCTCTCTCGTAATAAGTACAGCAGAGATAACATTTATCGATGGGTAAACATGGACGATGGGTAATAAAATTGGCTGTAAAACTTAAATGCTCGACTAATAAAAATGCATATACACGCAATTTTGATTAAAGGCGTTGTTAACCTTACATAAAATGGAATATCACTTGAGGTTGTAACCTAATTTCCAAGTCATTTGCTACATTCTGGCTATTAAAAATGGAAAGGAAGTGGGCCATTAAGGTCTTTATTATGCTATCGGATGATAGCTTTTTAGGGATGTTTCACACGAGGTGTTTTATATTTTATCCGGAAACAAAACACTTTTTTATTTTATTTTAATTAATTATTTTATATGAAATTCGTTGAATAAGTTTAAATGCTTAAAAATCTATTCCCACCCTTTCGGGAAATCCCTTCGTATTGGGTGCTTACATCATAAAACGAAGGCACCCATAAAATTTCATATTTTTAGCTTTAAGGGGTTGATGAGGCAGTGCCTGAAAGGGGTTGATTTTCTGAAAATCGAGTGGGTGCTTCGTCGTAAAATATGAAGACACTTTTATGTTTGTAGGTCCAGGCCTATTTCAAAATTTGCTTTAAAGGTTGATTACCGCTGGGTTGTTTAAGTTTATAGATTGCAATTAAATGTGGATCGTGTGTAACGACTCTATTTATGAAATAACAGAGTTGTAAAAACTTTTGAACTTTTAGTAGTATTATTAAATGTGTTTAAATAAATTACATGTCTAATGATTTTATATCTTTAGGGCGAGAGGGGTGGTGGTGGTAATTTTTGTTTTTCTTTTCAATTGTACTACTTGTAGTTAACTGTATCGTTAATATCTAATAGGTTTTTAGTCGTGTGTGTATGTGTTTGTAGATTTTAATGTTTTATTTTCTCCATGTTTTCTATTTTTTAAATGCCTTCATATAGTTTATATGAAAGTTAATGAAAAGTAGTCTTTACAAGTTATTTTGCATCTTATTTTCTTAACTGTAAGTTGATATATCTTTGAAAAATTTCTATTGGGATCATGATATATCATCAATTTTTTTTTAATTTTAGATTTTGTTAAACGTGTGTTTATTATATGGAAAATTATGTGAAAAGTTGAAATTTTCAAACCGCAAGTCTGTATCTTGAATCGTTCTCGAGACATAACCTCTCAAAGTTTAAGTTTTTTCAAAATTTTCGAGAAAAATGGCCATAACTTTTGAATGGGTGATCGGATTTGATTTTTGTCGACAAATTTGAAATCAGCGTGCCAAAATCTATATAATGACATGTATAGTACTTTGAAAGCCGAAAAAAAAAATTGTGTTGAAAATTGACATTTTTTAAAGGTATACCCCTTTGATTTTTTTCAAATTTCAGCAAAAAAATTTTTTTGCGAATTTTGAAGTACTATACATGTCATTATATAGATTTTGATACGCTGATTTCAAATATGCTAACAAAAATTAATTCTGACCACACATTCAAAAGTTATGGTAAATTTTCTCGAAAATTTTGAAAAAAACTTAAACTTTGAGAGGCTATATCTCGAGAACGATTCAAGATACAGACTTGCGGTTTGAAAATTTCAATTTTTCACATCAACAACTTTTAATGAAATCAAAAACAAAAAATTTCGATAATATTTCATGGTCAAAATTAAAAAAAATCATATATAAACTCAAATTTAAAAAACTGCGAAGAAAAATTATACAATACAAATAATAATTTTCATCATTTTTTATTTAATTTTTTCAATAAAATCGAAAATACAATTTAACATGTAATTTTTCATTTTGCCAAATTACAAACGTTCACGACTCCGTGACGTTGGATCAACACTAGTTACTAAAAATCGGCGCAAAATTTTTATTCTACCGGTTAAAAACTGTACTATTTTGTGAACGATTTTAAAATATGTAAAATGAAATAGGTTACAATTTTCAGCAAGATAAAAATATTATTTTATTTTTATTTAAGTGTTTAATATATACATACATATGTAAACCCAAATAAATGCAAATTGCTTATTCAGGTTGTTGCCAACACACAAACTAGATATAAATCACAAACAACGTGCAGTTCTGCCACACGAAGGTACCTAATACATTAACCATGATTGCTATTATTATCTATGCTTTATATGAGAATAATTATATTATTATAGATGATTTCGCAGATTGCCAATACTTTGCATGAGTATACGTTCGACCTTAATATTAGAAATTCGATGATTATATAGTAATTATTTAAATAAATCGATTTATTTAAATAAAATGATTTTATTACTGCATGAGAATTTTATTCTGAAAGTAAAAGTTGCATTGTTTAAATTAGTGATTATCTTAAAGTCGATGATACTTTCGACACTTCCACCTATTTTGGAAGTGTTAGAGAGATCTAGGGGCAAGAAAAATTGTATATAATATACTATACTATACTATAATATTACTATACTAGATTGCAGTGGCGTAGTAAGATAAATTTTCGGAGGTGGGGATATATGAGTATGAGTTAAATTTTGGAAGATATTTTGAACTGATGTTTTCTCAAAACATAAGTTTTTTTAGATCACTAAATATTTCGGGTTGATTTTCGTCCCCAACCCCACTGCTAGATTGTAAAATTTCCATTTTAGGGGAGCGCGGGGTTGTAAGTGCCGATTTTGAGAAATCGCTTAAATTAAGTACTAAAATGAAATGTAATATTCTTAATTTTTAGACCATTTAGTATTAAATTTAATATAGATTTTTAATATACAGGGTGATTCAGCACTGTCGTGCCAAACTTGAACAGTAGATTGAAAAAAATATTTTAAGCAAAAAACTTCCAATAAACATGTGTCCGGAAATTTATCCTTAGGGAACTACAGGCTTCCAAAGATTTTACTAAAAATGAGTTTTAATTTAATATCTAGAGAACCCGTTGTGATAGAATTATGAAATTTAGTATTTGGTTTAGTAATAATATGTGTTATCGATTTCTAATATTAACCAATTATATTTTAGGCCAGGGCTGTATGGGGCCAGTGGGCCCATCGATTTTGATCTTGTAATTGTTTGTTCCTTAATTTTTTTCCTGAGTTGGTAATTTTATAAGATTATATGACACACAATACACAAAAACATACTTTGCTTGTTTATCATAGGATAAACCGTTTTCGAGAAATATCGATGGAAAAGAAAGCATGCAGAATTAACCTTAATACGGATGTTTGAAATTATAAAAATTAATTTATATTCTTATTTCATAACAACAAATAAGACAAAAAGTTAATATAAATATACCTCCGAAAATGCATCCATATCAACAAATTGCCATTTTTAGTTTGTTTTTTTAGTCATGTTAATAAAGTTCATGTAACAGTAAAAGAACTGGCTATAGATCTTACAGGATTCATATTAGGAGGTTTATTTAAATGAACTTTATTCTTACCTTTAATCATAGGAAAAGAATATAAATTTATTTTTTGTAATTTCAAGCATCCGTATTAAGTTAAATTCTGCATGCTTTCTTTTCCATCGATATTTCTCGAAATCGGTTAATCCTATGATAAACAAGCAAAGTATGTTTTTGTGTATTGTGTGTCATATAATCTTATAAAATTATCAACTCAGGAAAAAATTAAGGAACAAACAATTACAAGATCAAAATCGATGGGCCCACTGGCCCCATACAGCCCTGGCCTAAAATATAATTGGTTAATATTAGAAATCGATAACACATATTATTACTAAACCAAATACTAAATTTCATAATTCTATCACAACGGGTTCTCTAGATATTAAATTAAAACTCATTTTTAGTAAAATCTTTGGAAGCCTGTAGTTCCCTAAGGATAAATTTCGGGACACATGTTTATTGGAAGTTTTTTGCTTAAAATATTTTTCTCAATCTACTGTTCAAGTTTGGCACGACAGTGCTGAATCACCCTGTATATTAATATTTTGCAATGTTTTAATAGTTTTCAGCTGAAATACAAATTAGTGGAACAAATCGACGAGGCACAATTGACCCCGCCGTGGGGCGTGATGTTCCGACATGACCGAAATGACATGAGCATTATTAGTTTATGTAATAATTCTTTAAAATAAAAAAACCACAAACTTTTTTGTAATTATAACATATATATAACTACGTGAGAAATAAATAATAAAAGTAATCAACATTTCTTCTTGCTCAAATAAAATAAAATTAACTCTTTTTTGTAATTTGTTCTTAGGAATAAACCTTCTTGGTCTTATAATTAAACATTTGGTAACATTATATAAAAATAATATTTTTTTTTTTTTCATTTTTATATTATCGTTTCTTAACATGCATGAATGTTAGACGTTCTGCGACGCAGTATAAAAATGCTGCTGTCTCTTTTCGTCTTCAAGATATTCCCATCGGCACTACTTACCCCCGGCACTTCCAACCCCGCGCTCCCTTACTATATTTTCATATAAAAATTTCAACGCACATCACAATGTTTCCCATATTTACATGTTTAAATTATTGCCTTTATTGATGTTGATAGAACCACAGTGATTTCCCCCCCCCCCCCTTTTCCTCCCACCCCAGATATGATACCGTTTAGTCAATAAAAGATATACAATAATATTGTCAATAAAAAATGTATACACATTACATTGATAGCAGCACGACACATATTCCCGAATAGGGAGTATGATATATAGTGCAGCGGCTATAACACACCCCCTCCCTCTTTATCGTTGTCTATCCCGTGCGATGACGGAGCGGTCACATTTGCGGTACAGAACCGCACAGTGACGTCATGTTAGTGGTTTTGTGTTCCTCCACCCAACATATGTATGTAGTAGCAATGCATGTTGGTGAACCTATGTTTTATGTGTACTTCGTGTAAATTTGACCATTTGTATATACAGTTTAAATAAAAACGTACCCTGTTTAGAGACTCAGATATGTATACAGGATGTTCGAGTGACCATTGCTAACTTTGTTATTATTAGAGCTAGAAGATCGGTTAAATGGACAAAAAAAGTATCAGTATTTTTTCCGGGATGAATAATGGCAGTATCAAAAAAACAATTGAATGTCGAATTTCAGAGATATTGAAATACAACTTTTTTTAAAATGGAATATCCTGTATATTATTATTGGATTTTATAGCTGAGAATGTTCTCTTTATTATTTTTACATGCATTATGGTAAAATTGATAGAAAACAAGTATAAAATTAATAGAAAATATCGAAAAAAAACTGTGCTATGCACTATGCAGATTTAATAAAATGCAAACAAATGTTTAAAACAATAGTTTCAGGTTTGTATATCATTTATTTGCAAATTTTTAATGTTTTTGAATTTAATAGATAAAGAAAAAAGTTATTTACTATAATAAATTATATTTTTTATGAATAATACTCAAAAACGTTGAAAATCAGTGAAATAAGGCACACATACCTGAAATTATTGATTTAATTTTTTTTATCATTTGTTTGACTCAATAACATTGAAACTCTTATATACCGCGTAATTAAAATTCTACACTCTGTAATTTATTCATTTACAATTTACATGCATTTTTATTTTATTAATAACATTTTATTTTGTATGAAATTTATATTTTTTATATACTCTTATCATTACATAATATTTATTTTCTCTTTGTAAAATTAATTTACAAAAGGTAGTATTTACTTTTTTATCAAATATTACAAAAGGTTTATTTTTCCACGTAGTGACTTCATGTTTACTTAACTAAAATATGAAAGAGTTAAAATTAAATAAACAAAATTTATGAATGATCTAATTTAGACGAATTAAAATACTCGTAAAATTATTTAATGTACATTTCTTTTGTCTACATTTTAAAAACAAATGATTTATTTATAAAATTATAATTTTTTTGTTTAAAACACATGGTAAATAAAAATTGGTTACAATAAAAAACTCGATGGATGGCTTTCATTTTTTCGGAAAAAAAATGTAATCAATATTTATATTTAATGTTTTAAAACGGAGACTTATAAATAAATCATGATGAAATTCGCAGAAATATCACTTGAAAATATATTTTAATTGAAAAAAATAAGTATCCTTTTCCTTCTCCTGGACTTTTATGATCAAGAGATTTTTGTTTAAATGAAAATTATTAATGAAGCATTAAAAATCATCGAACCAAAAAATGTATAATTAAAAAAAATAATATTTCAATTTTAATATAATATGTAGGTACTTTTAAATTTCTTATTTAAGAATCCATTTTATACAAACTGTTTAATATCTCCTTCTTAACAGTCAAATTCCCATCAAAAAGGTACATATTATAGGGGCAAAAACTATATTAATGAAATATTGTACATAAACTGTTATTTTGCCTTATGGGTCCAGACATACGGGACATCATGTTGATGTGACGACGTACAAAAGTATCGAAAGATGATAATCTGCATAATATATTAATATTAACCTCTGTTGTTGATGTGCTGCACTCCCCCCCCCTCCCACCCCGCCTCACCCCTTTGTCCAACGGTGTAATATCAAAGGCTTAATTTATATATCAGGCTCCAACACATTCAATTTTCGGTTGATCTCACTCCATCGCGACGATGAAGGGGCCCCCGTTGTTGTTTGGCGATAATGAACATAGGGGTGGCTTTGCAATAATGAGAGGGGGGAGGACGGTGGCTAACCCACTGGGGATTATGACTGACGCGATTGTTGTTTTGGGGTTGAATGGCCGATACTGTCAAATCTGAATTTATCGACCACGTGGGGCCGTGTTATGTTAATGTTATAGACCCAACGTGTGTGTGTGTGTGTGTCTGCTTTATCGAATCTGATGTGAACGATTAAATTGTTACGCGGAAAAATTCAAATCATTTTATTAATTGTTTACAAGAGAGGCATTTTTTTTTAAATCGACCAAAAAAGGTTGTTTATTATTTTTTATGAGCATATACATACATATATTAGATAAAAAAGTTTATTGGTCGTTAAAGAATGGAGTCGGTAGAAAAAGTATTCGAAAATTTCAAAATATTAACGTGGCCCACTAGTAGACAACTATGCTGCGACTAATAATTACGTATATTGTTATTTTGTATGCTTATTTTTTAAGTTAAAAATATGACATACTTGTATTCTTTTGCATTCGTGCACTTCTAGGGTCACCCCCTAGTAGCTTCACGATCCAGAGCATACCCACCCCTTGCATCTCCATCTCTTTACACCGAAAATATTTATAAAATTAATTTTGATAATGTATATTTTCTTATGAATTTGAAATAAGTGGACGTGTAGTATCCCCTAAACTATAAACAATCATACCAGCTAGAAATTATTAAAAACAAAAAAACAATATGAGTGGATTTAAAGTTTAAAAGTGAAATATTCTTTTAGAAAGGTTATCAAGTCCCGCTTGTATATTTTCTTAAGAAATTGAATAAAATTGGACGTATAGTACCCCCTTAACAATCATACCAGCTTGAAATTATTAAAAACAAAAAAAAAAACAATATGAGTGGGTTAAAGTTTTAAAGTGAAACATTCTTTTAGAAAGGTTATCAAGTCCCGCTTGTATATTTTCTTACGGAATTTAATAAAATTGGACGTATGGTACTCCCTAAAGTCCTAAACAATCATTCCAGCTAGAAATTATTAAAAACAAAAACGTTTTATAGATTCGGGCATGCTGTTAACATTTCCAGATCAATCGATCATTCAGTAAATTTAGTCGGCTAAATTGCAGACTGTATGCCAATAATACAACTGTATACCCTCCACCCACTCTCCCAAACATGAAATCATTTAAAACCAACATGAATCAATTCGATATGAACGCATGATTAGTACCGAATCATCAATGCATACACACACGCACTCATACACACATCCACCAATATACGCCAGTGGTTCATAACCGGTGTTTTGTGGACCCTGTTACAACTGTTGATTTTTTGTTAAAATTTTAAATTATTTCAATGAAAAATGTGACAGGTGTGGCCAAAATTAAGATTTTTTTCTTCAAAATGTAAGGTAACTATGTATAGGTGTTCTTGAAGTCTGGACACATGGGGAAGAATAGATACTAGTCCGAAAATATAGAGTGTATTCCAAATTGATTAAGGCGGCTATTACACTATCAAATATATATGATAAAATTTCTTTGATCAAAGAAATATGACAGTGTAATACGTTAACTTTTATAATATTTACGTAATATTTGCCTTCATAATATTTCTTTTATTATAGATAATGACAGTTTCTTATATTTGATCAAAGTTTTTTGACGGATAAATCAAAATGGCGACTGAAAAGTGTTCGTGGACGGTTTCGGCTACGAAATTACTTATAATTTTATATATGATCAAATCTTTGTCAAAGATCTTTGACATATTTATTTGATAGTGTAATAGCCGCCATAAATACTGGAATAATAGCGAATTAAACTATACTACATATATATTTTTTAAGTTGTATTTAAAAATCCATTAATTTGATACCTCTCACGGCTGCCATTTTGAATATTAAAAAAAAATCAAATCGAAATCGGTCAAGTAGTTAAGGCTCTACGAGGGAATAGATGATCTGACATACAAACATACATATAGACTGCCAAAACCATAACCCTCTTTTTAACCTAGTCTGATAAAAACGCTTTGTACAGGTGGTGCCATCTATTTATTTTATTACCAAAGTTTAGAAACTACTGCCATACACATGGTAAATAGTTTGAGGTGTTCGTGTTATAGGGGGAGGGGGTTCTATCATGTTGGACAATATCATTATTGTGTTGGCACACCGCAAATTGCTGTCCACGGTCAATGGTTTGGCGAATCGGGAGGTAATATTTGAAATAGGGGAATACTAACACCTCCATTCTCTCATACTTCTCTCGATAATCGGGCGGTGTCCATACACACACACACCTATAAAACTATAATCATTACATAATAGACTGGTCAGCGTGATTGCATCGGAACCAGGTGTTATGTAGTAATAGAATATTCACTATGGTTTGTTTGTCCCATGTCCCGTGCAATAAACACCGCGACTGGAACAGTTTGGCGCGGTCGTTGCGGCCAAGCTCGGTTTTGTATTTAAATTTATGTTTGGGGGGGGGGGGGGGGGGGTAGCACGTATCGTTTTGTGATGTGCCTGTTTATATGGTCGGTTTGAAATTTTAGATGGAAATTCATTAATTTTGACAGGAATTATTACATAAATATCATTTATGTGACGGTGATGTCAATTATTTTTGTATCAATTAATGGTAAAATTTTACTCTCCAATTTTAAAAGTTCTTCTTCGTTAAGGTCAGGACAAATACTTTTTGTTCTGTGTCTGTCTGTCTCATGAAGCACTGAATCGATGTTAATAGGTCTGGCTAGTAAGTTATCATTAAAATCGTGTTATATCTCAAAATTATTTTTTTTTTCAAAATATCTCAAAAACGATGGATGTTACGTGATTTGTTTACATAATCTTTCTTATAAAGTACTTAATTTTCTACAAGAAAGTTTACACCAACTTTTGTATTAAAATATGACCTTACAAACAAAATTTGAATTAATATTTTTTAATAAAATTTATTTATTTACTTATTAATTTCGACAATAACTGACTCTTGTTTAATTGTCGTGGGGAATATCAGAAATTAATCCTAAGCAGACAAGAAAGCTGATGAAATTAACTTCAATAGAAAATTACTTAATTTAAAAAGAAAATTAAATACTATAATTTTGCGTAAAAAATATAAAGTTAAATATTCAAAAACCACTGAAAAGTATATACCTACTTCAATCTTTAAGTACTTACTAGTACTTATTACTTTGAATATTGGCAATTTGTTTATCTTTTATACACATCCTTTACTTTAAAATATTGAAGTCATCCTGTATATATAAATACATACACATACATACATTGTTTTAAAATAATAACTGTGTACACTATACGACATATGTTTTACTCTTTTTAACACAATCTTAAATACAGAAAGTTAGACGACGCGGACGATCAGTACAAAGTCAACATGATACTTTTAAAACCAAAGCAAATATTTACCGACTTACAGCGGCCGCTATTATCAGACACATGTCGTTTCGCTGCGAAACTTTTCCAGACGTTACTTCTCTCTCTTATTCTCTCTCTCTCTCCCTCTCTCTACTGATCGGCCAAGAAAATGTGGTACAATGTATCATACATATCATAGTATTTATGTGCATTTCTTGTAGCAATAGTTTTTCCTTTTTTTATATAATCGTTAGTGCACTCCATTGTTATTATCTTATCTATGTTCATATTTGTAGTATTACAGTGGCGTACATTAAATATTTTATATCAAATAAAGTAGAGGATATTGAGTGCTAACCGTTGACTTATCGTGGATGAAAATTTTGCAGGAATTGATTTTTTGTATCACAATGATATAGCTCATAAAACTAATCGTTAATTACGTAAGGGGAATGGGAGGAGGTCCAAAGCGTTATGTCAGTTTTTAAATAAATTAATGTTTTTAAGGTTTTTAATACTTTTTTTCATTGAAACTCGAATATCTCAGCAAAAAAATGACACACTGTCGTGCAAAAGTTTTTGGACACCTGTGATTTTGAATGTAAATATACAGATTTCAGTCAATAAAAATCTCCAAAATAGCGAAAAGAATATGTTTACTCGCAGCCAAAATAGTAAAAAATTATTTCTCGTTAGCTTGAAAGACACTGTGCGTCAATTCTTTTAATTTGAATAAATCTGACCTTTCAGGCATATAATTCAAAAAGGAATATTGTAAATGCTGTATGTTTTAGATATGCTAGGATTATTACAAAAGTTATAATAAGTACTTTTATCAACATTTAAGATTTTTTATTAACCGTTTTCGCAGTTTTGTATTTGTAATGCGCAAAAAATTGAGTGTCCAAAGACTTTTGCACGGCAGTGTACATTTAAAAAAAAAACATTTTACTGCTGAGAAAATAACCTAAAATGGCTATCTTAAATGTTTTTCAATATTTTAGACACAAACGTTAATGAATAAGAAAATATCACAAAATTAGAAAAGTAGAGCAAAAAAACAATTAGATTTGACCTTTACTAGCATCACTTCGAAAACGTGCAAATTTGAAAAAATATATACTGAGAAATATATACATTATAAATCGTAGATTCTAAGTCCTCCTGTATATTTGTTGACGTAATACAACAAGAAACAGTATTGCAGCAGTATACTCACAATGTTTGTATATGACTTTGTAAACATCGTTGATCCAAGCTCAGAGAGTCTCTGGAAACGTAGAAAAAGTTACAATAGCGAGTATTTGCTTTGGGAGGGGTCTCAAGGGTCCTTCACTCGAGCATTCAAGCGCTACTATTTACACAAACATTGACCGTGTTTGTCCACCTATATATTAATGTTTCTCTCACAAGCAAACATTTCATTTTTTTTCATTATCAACTAGTTCATTATACTGAAATTAATGATTATAATTATTAATACGGATCAATCATTACATCACCTATATTCTTGGGTTTTTGAATTATATTATTATTATTTTTTTCAGACTGAAATTGCGAAACGGTTGAACGCGATTATCGCTCAAGTGCTGCCCTTCTTGTCACAGGAGCATCAGCAACAAGTCGCGACAGCCGTTGAGCGAGCAAAACAAGTTACAATGACGGAACTCAATGCAATTATTGGGGTAAGTGTTTGAAATTTATTACTATAAAATAATTGAAAAAGCATTTTTTTTTAATTTTTATACACATCAAAATTGCATGTACAAATATTATAAAGGATTATATTCAATTGCACTATATATTAGATAGTATTCACTTTGTACATCGAACATAAAGTATAATACTTTGCACTTAAAATTTTGTAGTATGCACTTTATACACACGAAAATAAATTTTAATACTTTTTTATTTAATTTTTAATTTTGAATGCCTATGGCGAATATTTGATCTTTTAAAATATATAAAATTACAAAATTCACATTAAAAATATCAAATCTATTGGGGAGAAAGGAGGTTGGTTAGTTTTTAGGCTAGGGTAAATATAGAAAATCACAGTAAATACCTACATTAAAAATATATTATTTTTAAATTTGACAGGTCTAAATTGAGGTCAATGTATTATTAATTTAGTGCAAAATATTTATTTAAAGTGATATAATTAGTTTTAAGTTCAATATATTTGTTTAATGTTGAATAATTAATTTTTTGTGCAGTATATAAGTGAAAATAAAAAGTGTTTATTACTAAAAAATAGTGCATTTAAATACAAGCCTTTTATTTATATACCCTTAAAATTTATTTACCCGTGAAAAGCGGTGGAAATTTTAAAGAAATAATTTTAGCTGGAAAAATTGAGAGGATAGAGGAAAAGTAGTTTCATTGATACCAGATGTAATTGTGTACTTTATTATTTATATTTAAAATCATCACATTTCAACACACTTTACGAAAACAATGATATTTATTATTTATTTAACAATAATATACGCAAGTGTAAAGTGTTAAATAACAATTTTAACACTTTCCTACGACAAAGGACAATATTGACTTTAATTATCAACTCAAGTTTTAGAAATACTTGGAATTTGTTTATGATATCACTCCAAGAGTCATTTACTTTATTTAAATGATTAGCAGCTCACTTATTTACGCCGTTTTATATCTCATATATTGTTTTATTCTATATACATATATGTATGTACTATGTACCGTTCTATTTACATTTCATAGAGGTAACATTTATTTGTTTTCAAGTATCTTATATTAATGGTTCATAATCAGTTAATCGTTTGTATAAATATTTAAGTATACATAGTTTATTATATTTAACGAAAAATGATAATTTTTATAATTTCTTAAAATTTTGAATGACTTAATATATGAAAAGGAAAGGGATTCAGCCGAAAATGGTTTTAATTATAATGCATTTATTTGAAAAAAATTAATAATTACGATTACGGTTTGATAAAAAAAATGCGTGTTGGGCACATCATTGTCACCATGATTTATAAAAAAAGTTATTTCAAAAAAATTTTTAATTAAAAGCTACATTCTGGAATATATTCAGATTTTTTAAATCGATAGAAAATAGAGTCTGACCATGATATTGAAAACCAAATATATCGTGACTAAAGGGTTAAAATCAAAAGGTAATGTAACGTTTTTTGTTGCATTTTAGGAGACCTATCTAAAGACACCCAAAAAAAATTAATAAACTTTTCAGTCAAAGAAATATACTTTTGACAGTATTCGCTATAATTTTCATAAATCAATAGTTTAGAAAATAGAGGGGGATGGAGCTCTGATAATGACTTTGAAGAACAAATAAAAAAAATAGGTCCTAATATATTTCTTGTTGCATTTTACAAGACCTTTCTAAAAACGCCTCATTCAATGGGGTAGGTGATTTTTTTAAATACACTTTTCATTCAATGGAACCCCCCCTGTCTAAAAAAATCATTTCTGTTTTTGATTCATCAATCTACGACCGTATACCAAATTTCATCTTATTATGTCAACATTTTTTAAGACACGAACAGACGGGCATGTCTGAAAGGTTCCTAGTTTTCTACAGAACCCTAAAAAACGGTGAATTTAATTTGAGATTGATGGCAACAAAATTACAAAAAAAATGTTAATTTCATTTTACTTATTTTTAAATTCATAAATCAGGGGGATGGGTTTAGTACAGTCAAACATATTTATGCATTCGATTAAAACGAAACTGTTTACACTATGTACATACATACAGACGATTATTTTGAATAATTTTGATATTAGCCACCGCTGTAACAACGTGTTGTTGTGTGTTGTTTGGTGATACATGAAATGCAGCGCTTCATAACCGTTAATATCAGCGCACTGCACACACGTTCAGTATATAATTGATGAATAAATTAATAACATCATTATGAGTACCACATATATGTATGTATACCTATACACATACCATATATGCTGCAGTGTTGGACTAGCCCATGCATTTCGAATATAACCGAAATTTTACCATACATGTTTGAAATTTTCACCGATTTCGAGTTACTAACATCTTATTAATTTATGGGTTATATTTAATTGCACTATATATTAGATAGTATTCACTTTATACATCGAACATAAATTTTAATACTTTGCGCTTAAATTTTATAGTATACTTTGTTGTTTTATCTTTCAATGCATAAGGCGAATATTTAATCGCTTTAAAATATAGAAAATCATAAAAATCATATTAAAAATATCAAATCTATTGGGGTAAAAAGAGATTGTTTAGTTTTTACGTTAGGTTAAAATATAGAAAACGATTAAATAAAAAGTAGGTATTTATTATTAAAAAAAGTGCATTTTCCATAAATACAAGCCTTAATTTTTCTTCACATTTTTGCCCTTAGAATGAATATAAAATTCATAGTTTTGATTGTTTAGATGTGACGTTACGAAGCTTGTGACTCCTCCCCCCTGTCACACTTTTTAGACCCCCTCCACCCCCTAACGTGTGACGTAATTTATGAATGACCCCTTAGTTTTAAATATCTAAAGTTGGATACTTTAACATATGTTCTTGTAACGATCCCTCTTTACCGCTCGTGCCTTAAAGACTGTAACCAACCTTTCTGTATAGATTAAAGATTAATTACATTAAGGATGTAAAGGAGACACAAGTGATGTAAAAAATGTAAAAAACATGCTTCTAGTGCTTTTTCTATTTTAATTTTATTTAATATACGTATATTCAATTTCAAGTTTTAGTTGAATGATACTCATTGCAACCCTGATTGTGGAGGATTGTTTACCCCCCCCCCCCCCTCTCAACACGGGCCACGTAGATGCACACGTACTTGTATCACGAGCAATTGTATACATAAGTGCACAAACACCCTTCATTGCTAGCTTTGATTTACAAGTCGTTGGGTCTGGGTTTATAATTTAGTGCTTCTCAAACTTTTTCTAAATTTGTTACATTAAAAAAAAATTAAGACATTTTGACTTATCAGTTCATGCTTAGTTTTTATTATTTCTTTCAAACAGTGTTCCCACCGTAGAAATATAAATTTTTTTTTAAAAGCCGATTAAAATACTATAAATATAACTTATTTTAATGTTAATTGGTTATATAATTTTACAGTATAAACTCATGAATATATATTTACTTTCTTATACGGCAATATAGGTATATGAACTATACAGTGTATTCTAAGTTGATTAAGCCATAGGAAAATAAACGTAGGTCGAATTAGAAGTCTTTGGTCTAATTTAATGATATGCCATTGGTGCATTTTGAAATGCCGCCACAAAATTTGATAAAATAGTCGCTAGTATTTTGTTTTCACGTTCATAATATTAACAGTGAATTTTCAAAGTTATTTTTCAACTGGGAAGAAAACTTATTTTTTAAAACGATCTTACCACCGGAAACGGATGTTTACTCTTATCAATTATTTTGATTAGTAAAGTGTTTTTTTTTTACAATATATGTTCCATTCATTTGTTTATATCTCTGATCGATGAACCAGACAAAATAACCACTTTTACGTAATTTCCATGTTGAACAGTTTTAGAATCACTGTAGATCACCGCCGCTACCCCTTACGCCCGTAGCGACCACGGGAGGTGCTAATTAGTCGGGTAAACATGCGTTCGAGAGTGTTCGGTACATAACAACCGAGTGCTTCTATATCTCTCTCGCTCTCTCTTATTCCCTGCTCTTGTGGAATCTTTTGCAGTTGTTCGCAAACTCTCGCATGCTTGTTTCTTCTATTTCTTTTTGTTTTGTGTGCTTATTATTTACTTTTTATTGTTGATTTATATAAAAAAATACATCAAAATTCTTCTTATCTAATAGAATTGAATATAGTAGATTAATTTTAATTCAATTAATTAAAAAAACATTTTTTTAACATTCATTTGAAATGGCGTTGATAGATTCAACCCCAAAATATTTACAATAGTTATCAAACTATTTCTATTTATACAAGTTAAACCAGCAAAAATGTAATTCGATCGAATAATTTTGTAACGCATGTTAGTGAATCTAAATCACAATACGATAGTATATTCTTCGAGAACGGTGTAACAAACCCTTGTTCACTCCCCCTACTTGAATAGAACACTTCTGATTTAACTCCATCTCCAATAAAAGCCCGCAATCTATTGACCTTCCCCCTCCCCCAACACCGTTTTGTACCTAGGCGGCTCCATCTTCATTAATCTCCTGTGTCTATTGTTTGGTTTGCGCTCATTGTGTTTGTTGTGTTGGTAGTTCGTATTGTGAGCGTTCACAGCTCACTAAATTCTACATACATCTCCCTGCCTATCCCTTCACCGCTTATCCTATGTGTATGTCTTATGTAATATTTTTTTGGAGATAACATATACCCTAACTCCTAAACCGTTCATTGAAATGAATTGAAACTAGAATACTTAAAACTAGATTAGATTATGAAAATTTCAATACCATTTTGAAGTTTGTGCGATTTATAATTGCATAGTTCTATGTCATCAAACATTACAGATTTTTTTTCGATATTTTAGGGCTGTAATTAGTAAATGACATATTTGAAATTTTATTATGTTAAACTAGATTATCTAACAAACATTTTAACACCAATCTGAAGTATGTATGATATATAGTTTCGAAGTTCTATGTGACCAAACTTATCTAACGTATTTTCATCAATTCTGTGAACTGATTGGTTGGTCGCATATATTTTAACTCCTCTCACTTTATTACATACTTCCTTTTCTATCAGAATTATTAGCTTTGCTTTCATTTAGATTGATTTTATCGACGGTCAGTTAATTGATATATTGTAATGTTTATTTCGCGGACATACATATAACATTATACAGCAGCACGAGTGGGTTTGGTTTATTGATCGTAGACCTTGTATTAGTGTCCAGTTTGAAATCTTTATGCGTTTCGTTAATTGAATCTGTATGTTTATTATAATCATAAATATAAGAATTTAGCATTTCTTATTATCTATAATATGAACATAGGTGCGGTTATTTGAGTTTATTTATTTAATTATCAAAGGGGTCTCTACCCTATTAACTATAATCGGTTGATTTAAAGAAGTTTCACTGTATAGCAGAGTGTACACAAGTTTGAATTGACCGAGCGCAACGCCACCTATGCGACAATTCCGGTATCCTTAGGGAGCAGTCTTCGCGTCGCTACATGTCCGGAGTTCCGCCTCGGAGCGGTTACTCTGGAGGATGCGCTACAGTGCACAGTGTGCCCGGAACCGTGACGTAGTGCCGGAGTTTATGGTCGCTTGGAAATGCATCGTAATAAATATAATTAGCAAACGATGTATTATTTTTCTTTTGTTGTAAAAAAGAAATAAGCTTAACAAATCAACTGATTCATTGTTGTCTATTTTTTCTAAAAATCTATTTAAATTAAATTTTCAAAAAAGAATCAAAAGTATAGATTACAAGCTTCAAATTACCTTTTTTTCAACGAAGATCTGATAATTTGAATTTTGTCTTAAGTGGTAATATTTGAAAACAATACTATTAAAACCTGTAAGCTTTGTTTCGACCCCCCAAAGTAGCCTGCCTCTCTTTCAATGGACCACATCTTGAGAAGTCTTGTTCAAATCTTCACTATACTTATTCGCCCTTTCTCTCTGTGTAAACCGTGATTTATATTTTAGATAGAAAGACTCCCCTTCATTCTTATAAGAGGATCAACGCAATAAGTTGCTTTCGGATTTGTTCTTTATTCCAGTCTTTTGTTACTGTATTGAAATAAAACAATATGAATTATTCGTTTGGAAACACGAATACGTATTAGTTGGTGGATAAAAATAAATGATTTTTTATATTATTTGACATTATTTTAGGATATTGTGTCCACTGCTATTTAACAGGGTGGTCAGTTTCTGGAAAACCGTGAAAAGTCAGGGAATTTTGCTAACAGGGAAAAGTCAGGGAATTTGGTTGGAAGTCAGGGAATTTTAATAACAATGCAAAGTCACACAAATTCTCGCAAATATTTAAAGAGTGACTTTTTTTAGGTTTTTTATCTAAATTTTTTAAATAAAAACGGTTAAAATTCTCCTGGTAAACCGGGAAAAGTCAGGGAAATTTGTTCCAAAGAAATACTGGTCACCCTGTTTAATTTTAGACAATTAAGGAGAAAAATAGTTGTATTTTTTGAACGAGTGGACAGATTTGAAATCATAAACATGATTCTAACCAAAATAGGTTAAACAATTTTTTTCAACATTTGGGACATTAATGCATGCGAATGAGGCAGTTCATATTTTGGTTATTGCGAGATATTTCAAGGGCTTCATCCAAAAAAATAAAAAAAATAAAAATGTCGTGCAAAAGTCTTTGGACACCTGTGATTTTGAATGTAAATATACAGATTTCAGTCAATAAAAATCCCCAAAATAGCGAAAAGAATATGTTTACTCGCAGTCAAAATACATTATAAAAAACAATTTCTCGTTAGCTTGAATGACACCGTGCATCAATAATTTTAACTTGAGTAAACCTGACCTTTCAGGCATATAATTCAAAAAATTTCCTTAACATGGAAAATTGTAAATGCTGTATTTTAGATATGCTAGGATTATTACAAAAGTTGTAATTAAGTACTCTTATCAATATTTAAGATGTTTTATAAACCATTATTGCAGTTTTATATTTATAATACGCAAAAAAATGAGTGCCCAAATACTTTTGTACGGCAGTGTATAAAAATATCAAAGAACCATTTGTATTGGTATAGATATTAATTTTAAGATATTGATCGTGAACATAAGAGGCGAGTGTCTTAATTTCTCTCCCACACACACACGTGCGCACGTTGCTTCACATTCTGACGGCGTGTTCGCGCTGCCACAAGCTCAGATAAACTCGGCATGCGATAGGAATGCTGATAAGGCAAAGCGCCAGACGCGAGAATAATCTCTTAGACGACGTCGTCAAGGGGATGAGACACGGCTGAAGCTGCTGCTAGGGGGGTGGTAGTGGTGAATAATACAAGAGGGGGGGGGGTGAGGGGAGGTATGTTCGCGGAGAGTACATTCACTACTACTGTGCTTGCTTCTTCATTAGCTATGAATATTTTATGGGTGTGCTTTTTTTTTGTTTCCGTATTTACTTTTAGTTTTAATGGATTTATTGATCGGAAATGGATTTCCTTTTTTTTTCACTGGTATTAAACATTCATGCAAAGGTGGAAAGTTGAAATCGTATAAAGGAAATATACCTTTTAAAGTAGGGCGAAAAAAAAATTTTTTTTCAATAAGTTTTCATTTTTGTCTTCTTGTCTAAGTCTACGAAAATTCGTCAAATTTGATTTTTTTTTCAGCATTTAATGAAATGATGTCTATTGGGGTACCTATGTGATGACTCTTATCTGAATGACTCCGCTCTGTTTTCAGATTAAAATATATCCTAGTATTTTTTCCTAGAAATGAAATACTTATTTTAATAAGATATATCGGCCAAAATATCGCTTATTTGGTTTCAGTGGTAGAAAGTATAAAATGGGAAGACGAAATAAGGAGCCAAAGAAAAAAAAATATTTTCAGACATAATTTTTCTAGTTGGTATAATATAGTAAATTATTCGCCTAGTCCTTACTTTTAATTCACTCTATATGTTTATGTATATACATATGTAGTATATATAAAATCAGCGTCCCCAGTAGTTTTCATTCAATTTATCAAACTGCGGTGAGTCATGTTGACAAGTAACAGAGGCCGCCGTTCAGGTCAGTGGGATTTGCCGAGGGTCTCCCCGTGTCGGTCAGCCGCGTCCAACCACTCGTTTCACACATCCCTGAAAACTGTTGAGCTGTCATCGTAAAAACAATATAGAAACTGTTAGATACTAAAAGTCAAATTACTTTTCAGTTAATTAATAATTTTCTTTAATACGGGCCTGTCCTAATACTATCGATACCCCTATAGCCTAAAGTAATTCTAACATCTTAGACTTTCGAACAGTGAAAGTTTCATAAAAATCGGTTTTGCAGCTTTCATGTCAAGTTCATTTTTTTTAATATTAAAATATGGTCTCAAAAAATAACGTCACAGTAAATACCTTGAGGCTTGTACCTAGAAAAAAAGAAATTTTAGTACCACTGTTTTCCCTTTTTAAAAGTATTCTGATAAATATTTAAATAAAAAGTAGGTATGTATGTAAATATAAAAAAAAAACGTTGAGCTTGAAAATGGTGCAGTGTTACCACACAGATAAACTTTATTTTTATTTTTTAAATTGTTACACAAGCTTTTTACGTACAGAAATCTGCTTTATCTTGTGTAATCAGTCTAAATTAATATTATTTTTTAAATGGGGGTAAATTGTGATTTTATCAAGTTATTTATTGTTTGTTGGATATATTAAAAAATTATCTTTAATACTTATACGTACAGTGGTACCTCGCTTAACGAACGCCTCGCATAACGAACGCTGCGCACAACGAACTTTCTGTTTATTTATTACGTGATTCGTACAACGAACCTCGCTTCGCACAACGAACTGCATCTTGTTTAATTTTGCCGCCCGAACGCTCCTACGTATCCCGAACTTCCAAGGCCGCACGCAGTCGATGCTCAAACTTGCATGAACATGCATCAACGCGCGTTAGTCATTCTTTTCTGTGCTTAACTCACACACCTTTTTGTTTTAATAAATATCATTTTGTGTGTCTATATTATGAGTTCTAAAAAAAGCAGGAAGGTGATTTCTGTTGAAATTAAACAAGAAATAATTCGAAAGAGGATTTGACCCTGCAAGCCTCGGTAGACTCTCCTAAATCAGTTTTTGACTAAAAATAAAAAACGTGTGTACAGTCTTTTTATGTTACAGTACCATATTTTATGCTACAGAACGAATTAAAATTTTTAACATGTATTGTTATGGGAAAACGCGTTTCACATAACGAACTTGCGTCCGGAACGAATTAAGTTCGTTATGCGAGGCACCACTGTATTGCGTTTTACTTTATTTAAAATTTACTACAAGAGAGATATACTCATAGTCAGAAGTAAGAGTTCTGACAGCCCGAATCGATTTCTGATTGATTGTAATAATTAAATATACTTCTCATTATTATATTATATTTAATTTTAATTATATTTTTTATGTTTGCTAAAAATAATACATAAATGTTTTTTTAAATAAATCGCGTCAGCAATAGCTTGACTAAAAATGGCGAAATTGTTATAACTCTTACTGGAGTATCTCTAATTCTACCAACTTAACCCATTCGTCATAGTAACTTGAAATGAAGTTCCAGGAGCTAAAGTGAGACTAATTTTTAAATATCTCCCATTTGTATAGCTATAAATATATCAACAATATATATTTTAATTTACGAAACTATTTTTTTAAATTATCAGATTATATTATTATTCAGTTAGAATTTAATGTTGGTAAATGAGTTTATAATCAGTATGTATATCGAAATAAATCGTTACTAATTTAACTGGTTATTAGCTTCAATAAAATTATGCATTTGTGACGCGGCTTACTTCTGAATTTATTGGCAGACACGAACTTTAAGTTTTTATGAAGCGCATTTCTTTCTCATAGAGACCACCCACAGCTGTCGTATTAACGTTTCAGTTTGTGTTGACAGATCTCAAGTTTATAAATAATCAGAGGGTAATTTATTTTGTTGAAATTGGATATATAAGATTTTTATGTGTTTATTTTTTTTTTAACAAAATAAAATTTCTAAATTTAGTTTCGTGGATATATTTTAGGACAGCGGTTCTTAAACTTATGTGGTCTTGGGACCCCCTTTTGAACAATTATTTTTCAGGGACCCCTCTGACAGAAACTCAAAGATGGTCGATAGTAATTAATCAATGGTAAATCGAAATGTAAAAGTACTTTAATTTTTCCCAAACCTGTTTCACAGACCCCTTCGTCTAGGTTATTATAATTTTGTACCAATGTCCTTAAATGGATTTTTTACGTACTATCGGGATTTAAAAAAAATTATTTCTAACGGTTAATCGGTTTGTTATTATGTTCTTTTATTCGAGCATGGCATATATTATTGCATTTTATTTAGATAAATGTGATTTGAATGAAAAATTATTTGTGAAATATAAAAAAATTAAAAAATAAAAGTGAAAATTGTTTCTATAGTTAGTTAAGATTTTTTTTAAAATTAAGTTGTTATTTTTATGACAAATTGATGTTTGATGCGTGAAATATTACTCAAAAATTTTGTGATTTCGAATTGGTTAAAAGTACGTTTATTATATAGAAAATGTTGTGAAAAGTCGAAATTTTCAAACCGCGGATCGGTATCTTTAATCGTTCTCGAGATATGGCCTCTCAAAGTTTTAGTTTTTTTCAAAATTATAGAGAAAAATGGCTGTAACTTTTAATCTTGACGTCGGATTTGATTTTTGTCGGCAGATTTGAAATCAGCGTGACAAAATCTATATAATGACATGTATAATACTTTGAAATTCGACAAAAATTTTTTTATGAAAAATCGACATTTTTTTAAGGTATACCCCTTGGAAAAATTTCGATTTTTGGTCAAAATTTTTTTGTCGAATTTTAAAGTATTACACATGTTATTATATAGATTTTGACACGCTGAGTCCAAATTCGTCGACAAAAATCAAATCCGACAACACGTTCAAAAGTTACGACCATTTTTCTCCAAAATTTTGAAAAAAATAAAACTTTGAGAGGTTATAACTCGAGAACGGTTTGAGATACAGACCTGCGGTTCGAAAATTTCAACTTCTCATGTCATTTTCTATACAATAAACATTTAACCAAATCGAAATCACAAACTTTTTCAGTCAAATTTCATCAGTTAAAATTTCAACTTTTCATCAAAATTTAACTCAAATACAAGATAAAACAAAAGGAGAATCAAAACTAACCCACCAGAATAATATATATTTCTACTGTATAGTAGATTGCTTTAAAAAAATCTATTAAAATAATTTTATAAATTATCACGAGTTAAGGTTCTGTCGTTAATACTAATTAATCATTGGTAAATAGAAATGTAAAAGCACTTTAATTTATGCTAAACATGTTTCACGGACTCCCAGCAAAAGTTACGCGGACCCCCGGGGGTCCGAGAACCCTAGTTAAAGAACCTCTATTTTAGGAGAACCTATGGTATATATTTTTCTTTTTAGTACGTTTGAGTAAACTTTCTGTACAGTTATTATTAACAATACACCCGCGATTTCAGCCGCGTTTACTTCGAAATAAATTATATTACCAAAAATATTTAGTGTCCCACCCCTCGTCGGTATAATTTAGAACCACTTCCTACTGCTACACTCCGTCGTTTCAAATGTAGTGTAAACACAGCTCCAACTTTAAATTGAGCAGAATGGATCCGAGACACGTGACAAGAAGTTATATTTTTATAGGGTGGGAGGCGAACATAGCGGTCCAGTTATTTGTCGTATGTCTTGCCTTCGGTGCGTTATGTCGAACGTTCAGTTGGTCGACTGTGACAGCTATTATTTAAAATTCCCCGTGCCGAGAGTTCGCAAATTGATTTCTTTGCCAGAGATTCCCGGGGTGATGGAAACCCCCTCCCCCCTTCTCACCTCAATCCTTTTACAGCTGGAATATGCGTGTTTTCGAATATCTGACATTTTGACTATTTTTTGTGAAAAAACTTTATTTTATGTGTACACATATAAATAAAAACAGGGTCATGTTCTAACGATTATATCCTATATATATTTTGGTACCCCATATGTCTTGATTCTAAGTTTTAATCGATGATATTAATTTACATCCTAGAAAAATGATGAAGTAGAGATTTTAAGCTATAATTTTTTTTTCGATCTTTGTATATACAGCCATTTTTCCTACAATGAATTTTGAACGATTTTCACAAATTTTAATTAAAAAAACATTAAAAAGTGTAATTTTAATTTTTAAAATGCTTTTTATTTAATCCCGACCATTTTTACTATAAACACACAGCTTTGAAAATTGTCAAATTTCTTTTCGTAATCCCTTAATCATTTTGATGAGTGACAATATAACAACGGCACACCCTGTATATTAAATTAATAGAATTAAAGCGAGGTGTATTTTTTTACGAAGGTCGTGTACATTCACCATAACGATGGGCGCTTTTTAAGTCGGGGGAGATTATGCAGACATACGTATAAAGGTTCTCAACGAATCCGTGACACATAAAAATACCGTCCGACGAATGCAAAGCACGTAGTCGGTAATCCAGCGCTCTGCCGCCGCCGGGCTTAATTCTCGGGTAGAAAAATGCAAATATGTAATTACGGAATTGGAAACGTGCTCACCAATTTGTGAAGGGCGTGGATGGGGTACTGGGAGAGGGGGTGTTTAGTATATTATATACATATTACATTATTATATACACATACATACATATATTAAATGCAAAATGGTTTTGAAGATAAACAGAAAATAATTAAATTGATTTTTTTACATTAAATAAATCTCCTACATTTCTTTGCAATTGAACATTACTGTAGTTTATATTTTTATATTAAAAATATTTTCATTTTGAATATTTCAAATTTTCATTCATTCAAAATTTCAAGTGCAGCATGTAATTGTAACAGTTTCATAATGGTAAAAATTAGTTTCTCAGCTCAGGTAATTCACAAAAACAGGGAATACACAGAAATAGCCCAGGAAAATAAGAATTTTGCTGCGAAATTATCTTTAGTTAGGCATAAAGAATAAAGTGTGAAAAGTCCATTCCGAAATCGTGTGCGTAAAAGTTATTCAAGATCAAAGGTCGGGAAAATCGGTGTTTTCCCAAATAGTTTTGTAAACTATTGGTTTTACGGCAATTTAAGTAATTATGAAATTTGTTCCTTAGCCAATTTTACACACAAAAGTCCTTTACAAAATATCCGTAGGACTAATAGTTCCCGAGTTATACGGCTGAGAAAAATAAAACGACCCTTATGCGTATAAGAATGAGTAAAAATTATAGATAATAGTAATTTTTTATACTTTATCAAAACAGCTGTAACTTCTAAACGACTAATTAAATTGATTTGAAATTTGAATACGTAAAATTAGATTCAACAATATACATTTTAAAACTAATATGAAGCCTCTATGATTTGTAATTCCAGAGTACCATGGCATAAAACAATTTCTAAAAAATAAAATAAAAACATTAATTTTCTTGTAAGTTCCTTATACCTACCTACATCTATTTCAAAATTAATCTAACATTAATAACAACTCTTATTCAGCTATCGTACAGGCGAAAAAAAAAAACTTTGCTGCAAAATGAAAAATTCACCAAACTTCATTGAAAGTGAACGGCGGTGGTTGTGATGCGATGCAAGGTCTGCCGGTCGTTCGGGTAGATGTAGTGTGGTGTGAGCGCACACAGGGAGCAACGTAAGAGCTTTGGGGGAGCTTTGAGGAGCTTCTGTATGAGAGCTTTCTGCCCGCTTGCCGCATAATGCCGACATAAGTATATATGAAGTCTGTTAAACGTGAATCTGCGATAGAATGACGGGGCCTGGGTTTCATTCGAACATAATGTTTGTAAATTTATTTGAGTGGTGGTGGTGGCATACCTATTGCTGTTTCTTTAGATGTTATGTATGTATGTATGTGTGTGTACTTGATGGATGCGAATAGTTTGTTTCTGACGTGTCTATGTACATTAGATATCTATCTGGTTTTTATGTGTTGATGATATTGTTATTATATATAAATATTGATTTTTTTTTAATTGATGAACTTACCAAATGGTTATTTTTGAAACTTATACCCGGTATAAGGGTTGCTATTTATGTATTCGGAATAACAAACTAAAACAATTATTAATCATTGAAAATGGTTTTATTGTTTTTCAAAATATTCGCCATGTACATCACTATACTTTTGCATTTGCTTCAACCATTTGTCATAGCATTCATGCCACTCCGATGCAAACAAATATTTTTTACAGCTAAATGTTAATGCAATATCTTATGTTTGCTAGTCATACTAATGCCCATAGATGTCTCAATCTTTTGGTATGTCACATGACAATCTTCCATTATCAGTTCGCGCACAGCATCGATGTTTTCCACCACAACAACCGATTTTAAAAGACCTTCTTTAAATTCGTCCATGGGCGAACAACGGCTACAAATGAATTCACCAAACCAGTAATATACAGTAGTTTTAGACGGTGATTCACACCAATAGTCAAAGTTAATTATTCGATGCACTGTTATTGAGATAATCCACGTCGAAAGTCGCACGAAAATTTCATTTTTTAGCCGAGATGAAATTTTCAAGTCACTGTAAAAAAATAGTCACCATATGACAAAACGTTCTAAGTACGTATACCGTAAAAAAATGCCAAACTTTTCGATAGATATGTCAGATTACACCAAACACTAGTGTTGCCAGTTTCAGATATATAAATAGCAACCCTCGTATTATAAAAACAAATACTAATTAACATATATGGCAGTTCCCTTGAAGTTTCATCGAGTGTTTAAAAAGTTTCTCGCACGCGCGGTAAGTAAACACCAACTGTATTAAAACAGTGGTGATATTATGAAAATTATCTCGTGTGGTTAGAATCACCAACTGTGTCTAAAATCCAAAGCAATTACATAAATAATATCACATTATTAAGTAAATAACAAGTTCACCTTAAAGTCCATAGAAAACTATGCATTTTAATAATTACAAAAACTCAAAAGTTCGTGTAAAAACCGCACCTCAGTCGTTTTAAAAAAAAAATGCAAATTGTCTCGGTTCAATTCGAAACCGAACAAGTTTCATTTCGAATAAAAATGCAAATAGACGATATTTTTTATAATACACAAGCTTGAAATTTGCACAGACCGGGGAACGTAGTTGCATGCATCAGCGAGAGAGAGGTTGGGACTGTCGGGTGGGTTGTGCGGTATGGGTGCGAGGAAACACTTTACTTAAATCACGGTGTAAGACAACAGCGGAACACAAGTGGATCGCGGAGCTAAATGTTTATTGGATGAAATGACGCGGTACTTTATGTTGTTGCCGGTTTTAGAACCGTAAAAATGGTTGATGTAGACGTAAAAGATTGAATTACTGGGTGCTCTGTTTCTTTAAATGTATGTATGGGGTTTTTTTATACATAGAAAGATCTTCAAATAGAATACTGCTAGAATTCAGGGTTTTGTTTTATATTTGTTAACGATACCTATATAATAAATTTTATTTTAATTTTTTTTAAAACGGTTTGTGATAGAACAAAAAGTTTTCTATCAGATATAATTACCTATATTTTATTAAATATCCACTTTTTCAGTAGAACCAACAGTTTTCAAGATATTCGTTTGTTTAAATAATCTATCTATAAAAAATTTGGTCATTGTTTTTTTATGAATGCATTCTGCTTTTTCTTTAAATAACATAGGAATTTCAACACACACAACATATAAAATTAAAGAAATAATTTATAAATGGGGGGTTTCTACGGTGTCTCTTAGGGTAGGAATCAACAAACAGTAAGGCAGGAGGTTTCGTGTGGTGTTTTCCACCAACTATGGCACACCGTGCGCTTCAGACAGTAAGCTTTTGTTATTCATGCATCCGTACCGGGCGCTTCTGCTTTGCGAGTTTATAAAAAGGTAGATGTAGGTTCTCGACTGATCCCTCCCCCCCTATTCTGCCCCTACCCCTCACTCCACAGGCTCTCTGTACACATTCTTTTCTGTGTACGCCCGCTTTAATTTGCGCAAAGAGAAAGATTGGATTCTGAAGTGTGTTCATCTTAAATTTGAATAAGATTTCTTTTTACATTGCTGTGCATAACGCTTATACTGTCTTCAGATGTTTTCTATGAGATTTATTATTTTACTACAAATTCCCTGTGGTTTATTTTTTATACATCTTATTAGGACATAGTATTTATATTTGGGTTCTAATACGTACCTGACCTAATAATTACTGTCTTACTAGAAAGTTCCATCGAAATCAGTTCAGTAGTTTTCATACTGTCAGAACAAACAGATATATTTCTAAAACTATCAAAATAGATTATTATTATTATATACGCATGTGTTGTAAAAAATTGTGTCAATAATATAGATCGTTGATTTTAAGAATTCGTCCTTGAACTCACCTATAGAGGACCCATGCTACTCAAGTCGATTAAGTTAAAATTTATCAAAAATATCAAATAGGTACCTACTGTTAGTTCTTGTCGACTTGCGTTTAATATATTATGATGTGTTTGCAGCAACAGAGGCCGGACTTGCCGCGATTGTTACAACAAATGCACGCGCAGCAGTTACCGGCCCACGCGGCCCCTCCGATACCGATGATGCCTCACCCGGGTCTGGCCGGCGCGCCTCCCAGCTCGGCCGCGAGCCTGCTGGGTCTCTCCGGGGCCCTCGGCGCCCCGGGACAGCACCCGCTCTCCATGCTGGGCGCCAAACCTGATTTGCACCGCGCCGAAGACGTCAAATCCAACAGTGGTAAGAATTTATTTAATTTTTCTCGATTTTCTGTAAAATTTTATATCATTTCCTAACACGATCAGAAGTATAAACTTACACTGTTACATTGTATCTGATGCCTTAAGTTTCTTCAAATTCATACCAGTCTGTTTTCTAGATCTTCCATTTTTTCTAAAGCCCATTGGGAAGCTTATTTGGTAATGTTATTCTCTATTTCCGAGTTATTGGTGTTATAAGTAAAAATGTTTAAATATTTTACTAAATTTGAATGACTCTTCAACAAGAACTAGGGGTTGAGTATTTTGGTAGAATCGCCCATATAACATCGAGACGGAGGCGTGATGTGGCTGTATGTATTGATCTGCTAGTAAATATGATTTATCGGGCCGTACAAATCGCGTTACATACTTCGATACACTTTGAAAATTGCTGTCGGTGCGCCACCTCCCCCTTCTTTTCCTTTTCAAACTATTTGAGCTTTCTTTCTGGCAGAGCAGATGTATTTTTTAAACAATTGTTAATTAAAGAAATGATCGTGATTTATAGTAGGTTCAATTATTTATATATATTTACTAAAATCGCCAGCGGTTTCGCCCGCGTATATTAGAAAATTGATGATATAACAACTCTCTTTTTTTATGTACCTATATATTAATCAGGAAAAAAACGGTTGCAAACTATTCTTCTATTCTGTATATCAATTATCAATAGTGTTTTAAAAATTTTAATTGTGAAAGCCTCATCAAAATCGGTTCATGTTACCAATGATTCTATCTTTTAGGTATTGTTTTCAATACATTTTTTCCGAATAGTTAAAAAACCTATATCCTCCAACTTGATAAAAAAAATACCAAATAATATAATTGGTATTTAATAAACAAATAGTTTTTCTCCCTTGATTACAGAGTCAGAATTCCATTAATGTTTTGTGCTAATTCAATTTCTACAATGTACCCAGCCCATATCACTCTTCCCCCCCCCCCCTCTCTTTGTCCGTTGAATCCCCTACGGTGTTTTGAACCAATTTGATGACATTCATGCCGCGACGCTGAAAAGAAGCATTATTGAATTTTCGCCAAATGAAAAACTCAATTATTATTTTCTCTCGTACCGTTGTTGCTTCGTCGGGACGCGTTTATAGGGGCTTACCAGGAATTCCAGACCCGATTAGGCGACGTTGTTGTTGTATTTTTCCCTCACGCATGTATCGTGTCGAATCTACAGTATTGGATTATCGTTAAATAATGCGATTCTGAAAACGCGTTCATAATTAAAAACAAATACTTATTGGATTAATGTTGATATGGCATCGTTCATAAAAAATATAATTTAAGGATATGTGTATCAAATCATGATTTATTTGAAGCGGTACTTCCACTAAATTACTTTTAAATATTATCTAACGAAACAAATGCTAAACGACACGTTTATGTTTTATATTATTAATTAATTTTTCGGCTCACAATTGACGCATATAATTTTGTATACATTGACATTAACTCTGGAACTGTAAATCATAGAAACGTCGGAATGGTGTTGAATTATTCGTTATATATTCTAGTTTCACGTATTAAAATTTCGAATCATTTCGATGAGTCGTTTAGCTGTTATAACACTTAAGTCAAATACAACATTTAAGTACTTACTTACAAAAATATAATTTCTATATTTACTTAAAGGACTGTAACTTCTAAATGATTTGAATTTTTAATACATTAAACAAAAATATATGTAGTACATTTGAAGACTAGCCTCAAGTTTGTGTTTTGTAGTGCCAAAGTACTATGTCTCCAAACAATATAACGATTTTCAAAGAGTACATAAAAGGAAAAAAAAAACACAAATATTTTAATCTTGTTAAAAACATAAAGATTGACGAATAACAATATATTTGCAGCTACTTCTCGTCAAGCGAACACGCTCATTTAAATTTTAAAGCGACGAGGCTTTGTCTGTGCAAAGAAGTTCGGAGAACAATAAGAAATCCTCGACAAAAAAGGTGAAGGAAAGAAAGAAAGATAAAAAACAAGTTGAGTCGAAGAGGGCGGCATTCTTAGCGAGAGCTCAATTATTTAAAAATCGGCGTGGGTGTTTTTGATGGGGATGGCGTGGGGGGGGTGACAGGGGGTAGCGTAATTAGAGAGACAGTCTGGTGTCGATAGTCAAACCTTTGGGGTGAAGTTTTCTTGGGAATTGTAGTTTTGAAGAAAAATATTGGAATATTTAATGAAAGAAGATTCTACAAAAGATATTCATTTGAATTCTAGTGGGATTTAAAAAAAAACGTGTTTGTTAGAATCATATACATCCGACGAAAATTTTCCTAGAAGGTGGGGGGGGGGGGGGGGGGGTAAAAATACCCCCATCGTAGGCTGGACAACTATGTATGTATGTTCATGAGTAAACTTCGTTATCTCAAAATTTTCAACTAAATATTGCATATATGTCTATAGTTCCGAAGTGCTATGTCGTCAAATTATGTATTCGATATTCTTAATAGAAACGGTTTCAGAAACCAGCACCATTAATTTATCGTCCCATAAATAAAACTGATTTTGCAGCAATATTATTCAGCACGGACGAATCACTTTTGCCATTCATTTAAATTCTTCTCCGTTCTTATGCACTCCTCTTACACCATCTTGAGGTCACACTGGATGACTGAGTACTCCCAGTAGGGATGAGGGGGACAATAGCGGAGTTGGAGACACACTTCACCTCCTCTTGGTGACGACGATACCTTCTTGAGAGTTCTCCAACGCCTCTTGAGATTTTAATTTCCATCACGTCTCTCGGATACCGCCAGAGTAGGAAACGGGAGGGTGGTTGTTAAAAGAGAGGGGGAAGCCGACGAGTGGATGGGGTGGAAGAAGACGAAGTAAAATATCCGGGTGATTTATTCACAATGTTGAATTAATTTTTAAAGCTGATACATTGATTGATGTATATAATATTTACATCCATTAACTTTCTTTAAATGTATTAATAGAATTATCAACTTTTTAATTAATATACAGTGCATTCCAAGTTGATTAAGTCATAAGAAATTTAACATGGGGAGAATTAGAAGTATTGTAGTAGTCATTGGTCAATTTTAAATATGTCATTGGTGTATTTTGAAATGCCGCCACAAAATTTAATAAAATAGTCAGTATAGTTAATAAAATAATAATTTTTTACAATAATTAAAACATTATTGTAATCCAGTGTTATTATTATGAACGTGAAAACAAAATACTATATAGTGTCTATTTTATCAAATTTGGTGGTGGCATTTTAAAATGCACCACAATGTCATATATCAAATTTGACCAAAGGCTACTACAAGACTTCTAATTCGCCTTATGTAAATTTTCCTATAGATTAATCAACTTGAAATACACTGTATATGTTGCAATACCTACAAATTAATAAATAATATTTATATTATATTTCCAATTTTTCCAATAAATTGTTTAAATAGGGTTTTATTTTGATAAAAAGATTGCTGTTAATTTATTATATTTTTTGCGATCTGTACCTTTTTTTAACCGGCTTAAAAACTACAAAAGGTTTTCTGTAAACAGCTTACTTTTCGAAATTAATATATCATGACCCCAATGCCCCCCCTGCCCGTGCATTCTAATGTGATTGATATAAGACTTGTACATTTCTTCTATATATTCTTCGTGCTATATTAGTACACCTTGCAAGGAATGCCTCCAGTATTTATAGCAACCCTCATTCTCTTATAGCTCATTTTACAACGAATTTTCACATCGAAAATTCCCTCAGCACGCATTTTTGGTTAATTAATTTACGGGAACATATTCGGGAACGATGCTCCAAAGGGCCGTTATCTTTCCCGGCGGTTCGTCAGATGTTGTAGTGGATGGGAGGATAAAGGGGAGTACTTACTACCTTCCCGCATGTAAAATATTTCACATTATATTTTAGGAAATTCTATCTCTTCTGTGGTTAATGAAAGGCAGCTTCGTGTAAGACGTTAGCGAATCGTCAGAAATATATTTGTTCTGCGAATGAAATTTAATTCATCAAGAAAGGGTCGTGCGATTATTATTTTGAATATAGAATACCCCTCCCCTTTTTTAAATGTGTTGATTTATAAGGAGACATTCAATACTGTGAACGATTTTCTGATGAGTTGAATAATTTTTTAGATATATTAAGAAATTTTTTTTTTAATCGTAAAAATTTAATTAATGCTAAGTTTATGGTATGTACCTACATATATTATAGTGAGTTATAGTCCTTTAAACATTTTATCTGACTATATTAATTCATTAAAATAAGTAGGTACTTATTTACTAGATAGCAATTTAAATCTCTAAAATTAAGATAGACTTTCTAAGTATTGCTTGGAGGGTGTTCTTCAATAAATAAATAAAAAAAACTACTACCGTACTAAAGATAAATATAATTCTCGTTGATCAAACCAGACCCCGTCGTTACAAATTGGGGTTGCATGTAATTCACCGGTTAACGGTAGAGATGCAAGGAAATTAAATTGGAACGTCTTGGATTTAGTTACGATCTAGGTGCAGCAACTCCTAGGCCAGCGGTTCTTAAACGGTGTTTCGCGAAGTTTTTAAATTTCTTTCTTTGGATTTTTTTTCTTGTAAAAATCGCTGCATAGTATTTTGATATTACTCTAAATAAATTTGACATTTAAAAACGAAAAAGAAACCGAACCCATTAAACTGAAATTTGGAATACTACCTGGAAAAAATAATAATCTAAAAAAATCATTACATTTATCCGTGAAAATTTTGAAGAAATGATTTCCACTCATAGAAGAAATATTTTAACTCTTCTAGTATGAAGAAAATCAACTTTTTTTAAAATGCAATAATTAGAACGAACCTAATTTTATTTTCAGCTTTTTAGTCGGCTTTTTCAAGGCAAATTATTTTTAAAAAAGTTTTTTCTTTAATATAAATTTGTCGTTCCAAAAAAAAAAACAGTTTCATATCAACATTGATGGTACCCATATTTAAGTCCCGCATTTTTAAAATAATTATTCCCCGGAAATATTAACAACCACTGTCTTTAGCGAGTACGGGGGACGTATTAGGGGGTAGATACTGCTTGAATTATCGATATTTTATTACCTGATTTAGAGAGCGTTCTCTTCGTTCGACGTAATGCAATTTTCACATTCTCGCTTTCCGGAGAGGAAAACTGTGTGCGCCGCCGGGGGTATAGGGGGAGGGGGAGAGGAAAGGCGACGGAATGGCAAAGAAGAAAGGAGATATATACACCGTCGTCGTCGTCGGAAAATTATGAACACCTGGTTTACGAGCTCGGATGTGAGACGAGAAGAAAACGCCGGCAATGTGAATTTAATGAATTTGTTAAATTGTCTTGGCGCGCGATGTTCGTACAATTTTCTCTTTATGAATTTATGTACTGCTGATGATGGTTATATATGTTGTTATCTCACTCAATTGTATGTGTTTTATTTATTTGTTTATTACACCATTGGGGCAATAGCAAATCTACCAAACATAATTATTTGAATAGTAAATATTTCAATAATTTGTATTAGTGAGGTTTTTTATTTTTAAGCAGAAAATGCCTTGTAATGAGATTTATTTGACATATACCAGGGGTCGGCAATCTTTTAAGTTAAGTTGTTAAGGAAACAGGATTGCAAAGGTATCAGAGAACCATAGGTATCAATTGAATCAATTGAAATGACCTTTTTTAGACATCCAATTCTAATTACCTTTTTTTTTAGACATTCACTTGTAATTTCCTTTTTTGCCCTTGCAGTTGAATAAATAGTTAAAATTACGGAAGACCCGCAAACGACTGTGCAAAGAGCCGCATGCGGCTCGCGAGCCGCGGTCTACCGACCGCTGACATATACCAATGCTCTTTTAATGCTATATGTGTTCTATTGAATATATCATTAATTTTTCAATTTGTACAAAAAAAAACGAACAAATTATTGTCGTGAACTTTTTCCTCTTAGTATAGTAGACGTTTTAGGCAAAGGAAAATAACTGAAGCGAAATAAGTACTAAAGAAATAAAAAAAGTAAATATTTTATCCAAATAGTTCTTTAAGAAACTTATATTCAGTTGTTGGCTTTCGATCAGTGAAAATCCTATCAAAATCGGTGCAGTAGTTCTCGTTCAAATAGCGATTGATTCATTTATATATATTTTTATTAAAAAATCAATTAATTTTTTCCTTATTGTCTAAACTAATTCTATAATTATAGACTTTCAGTCAATGAATATCGTATCAAAATTGGTGCAATCGTTTTTGTAAGGTATATGAACATACAGACATAAAATACACATAAAAACTACCAACTATGAAAAAATTTATATGAAATTCCATCTTGCGTTTTCCACCCGTTGAGAATTCCACGTCAACCAGTGCTGTTCCTTTATTTCCACACACTCTTCATCCCTTCAGGATTATGTCAACACAGTTGAAGGGATTGCAAAGAAAAAAACACATCATCCAACATTTTTTGTTCTAGTGATCCTTGTGTCCTTGTTCTTCACCCATGGCAAGAGCTAGATGGCTTTATTTGAGCACTGTGTACTTGTGTAGTATATTTCAAATATGTCATATAAGTTTTCTGTGCTATTTCTTTTCGCTATATGCATACTTGAAATTGAGTGTGACATAAGTATTGTATGAAATTGTACGAGCGAGATGATACAAAAACTTAGAGGGTACTTAAAATATTCCTTTAACAGTTTCAGCTTTGGCCTGATTTTGTTTTTATTTGTGTCATTAAAATATACTTAAATATAAAACTAGCTGCGGATATCGAAATATCGCTAAATCAGTTTAAGTACTGACTTAAAAAATATAAAATAAGTTAAATTCAAATCGTCACAACTTTATTGATAGTTTATTCAAAAAAACATTTAGAAGCTTTTAGTAAATATTATTTTTTATTAAGGCGTTTGTTTTATCAATTTTTGTTTTTCATAAACAACTTGAATGTTGTAATAAAATATTACACTATAAGCTTTTCAACATACAGTGTATGGCATTACTCGCAATTGAAAATCGTTTTTATTTTCAGGCACCTTTAGCGCTTTGATGACAAATTTTCAGTCAATCTCGATCTTTTGAAAACAATGTCACGATCAGTTTTTCCTCCTTATTGAACCACGATTTGAAAATTCGTCGATATTTTTCGACTCTTTAAATCGATTCACTCACTTCTGAATAAACATCTTCGACTTTTTAATGCACTTGACCGCCACTGCATAATACATTTTTGACTCTTTTGGGCGCGTGCAAAGAAACACGGCTACGAAACGTTTCACGCACACGTATATCGCGGTTTCTGTGTTTCTCTGAAAAAATATAGATATAGACTGAAATTTTTCATCAAAGCACCAAAGGCGAGGGTTTTCTGAACCTGATAAAAAAGATTTAGGTTTGTTTAACTTATCGACTGCGAGAAATGCCGTACACGCTCTTACTTAACAGACTGTATTTTAAAATAAATAAAGTGGCATATCATTAATTTTTCCGAAATCCAACCCCTGAGCAGAAAAATAACTTTTATTTAAAAAAAATATTTAAAAATTTAAAGCTAAATAATCTTCTATTCAAATTAAAAAATAACACGTACATTTCAAATATTTCAAATAGAAGTACAATATTGTCTCAGAATAGATTTTATAAATGTTTATAAAAACAAATTCAACGCTGTCAAGTTTATACAATACATATATGAATTTATGTATCGATAAGTCACAACATCATTATAATGTTATTGTTTTTATAAATTTCTCTCTCTAGTCGACTTGTCTTCACAATAATTGGTTCTTAACATCTACATTCTCTACATATACATCGTATATATCTAGTATTAGTAAACCAGTATCTTCATCTTACTTTATTCTGTCAGTGTTGTCATGCCAACATCGTTGTCGTCTTAGAACGAAATGCACGAACCAACCCACGTCACCCCCCTTGGCAAACAAGTACGGGGTGGTGCACCCCCTTCTGCCCCTCCCCCTCCCCCCATTCACCACAACGCAGTCCTCTTCAAGAGACGTGAACGAAACCAAGCATCTTCCACTTGCTTCCGCACCGCTGCGTCGCTTCGAAGAATAATCACGAAATACGACCTCGAAGACGGATACCTTATTTTGCTTTTCTATCATATCTTTCACCCTCTCTCCCCGTTCCTTTCCATTCTGTTTCGTTTTATTTATTTTCTATAATATGGCACAGGGTTGTGTAAGGATTTTGTTTATATTTATTTAGTATTTGATTAAGTGCATGCTAGAAAAAAATTGGGCAATATTGAAATCTATGTGATTACTCAGATCTCGACAGATCTCCATTTTGAGACAACATTATATTTTTCACTAGTTATTGATCTGTAGAAACTTGCAAAGATCTACAATGAACTACAAAGATCTAAAAGGATCTTCAAAGATCGTTGTAGATCGTGATAGAGATTAAAACGTTGAAAATTCGTGAATTTTCATCGTTACAATTCAGAAATTATTGTAGATCATTTTAGATGTTTGTAGACCTCTGTAGATTTTTGCAAGTCTCTACAGATTAAAAATCAGTGAATAATTATGATGTTGTCTCAAAATAGAGATCTGTCGAGATCTGAATAGATCTCAGCAGATCTACAATTTTTTCCTGGGTAGTTAATATTAGTATATAAATAAATAAAAATTTTATAGATTGGAATCTCTACTTTCAAATGATTTTTGCAAATTTAATTTTCAGTGATTTTTTACGAAATTAAGGGATGGTATAATAAAATTAATTAATTGCAGAACTTTGAATATTCCCTCTTTTTTCTATAGAAATATTTCGATCCCTTATTTATTTTGAAGAGTGTATATTACACTTATACATGTTTAGTAACTATTGTTTGCAAAAACAGACAAATAGCAGCAATAACAATACAAATAATTCATTCTATAAGTTTTTATTTTATTTTTTGTATCCAGTCGCCAAATAGTTTCTGTTGTTAACCATTGTGTCTCGTACTTACATGGGGGTGTTTGTAATTCAATTAAGGGGTGATTTACTCGCGACTGAACTTGGTGTTCTTTTATATCGAGGGGTGGGTGTCTACTTTATGGACCACTTAATACAATCGTTGTGACTGTTTATTATTTAATGCGGATATAAAATTAAACGATTTATTACTTTCTCTACGTCCAGACTGCTTTTAAATTATAGATATTTGGAAATTGTTGTAGATATTTAATTGTACTTAATTATTGTCTCAATGATGTATTTATTTTTGAAACGGTGAATAATAGAAAAGATGCGTTTAAATAAAAGCTGTAGAAAATATATTTTTCTATAATTTATTTCCTGACCATTTTTTCGATACAACGAATTGTTTTGGAATTATGTTAATTAAAAAAAATATATATATTGCATTGTTAAAATTTATACTTAATATTAAATACAGGTTTTGTTTAGTTTTATTAAAATGGAGAGGGGGGGGGGAAGTTGAATTGCAACTAATTACATTATCCAATCTGTAGATTATATTTTTTTATACAAAAAATCGTAATATTTAAAATATTGTATTTTTTTATAATTATTATGTTGTTATATTTTAATGATAAACAAACGTTCTTATTATTATATAATGTTTTCTATTTTTCAGGTCTAAATTCTGCAGAGGAGCGCCATGTAAGTAGATGAAGTCACTCATATATTCACGTTTAAAAATATTTAATGAAATTTAATTCTTGTATATCTATTTTGTATATTGTGTATTTAGTAACATTATTTCTGAATAAATATGTATCCAATCTTAAATCGCAAAAATCTAGTTATTTATATAATTTAAAAAAATCAATTAACAATTTTAAAATTCTTTAAAATATAATCTATAATCTTTCTAGACTAAGAAAGAGGGGGGAGGGGTAGAGAGAACATAACTTGATTGGTTTTATACTTCTTGTATTAACTAGTAGCTGATTAAAATATATGCACTCATATAAATTCAGATTTGTAATAACAATTTTATTTTAACACAAATTTATGTTTTGTTTATCTAATTTGTTAATAAGCGACTCATTTTACCCCATATCATATAATTAACTTATTAACATAAATTGATATTTCATAAAAAAATAAATATACATACAATAAACTCACAACCAAAAAGAATCTTTTATTTGTTTTCTACTCGGAATTATCATTTAATAAAAAACCTGTCATATAAAATACGACGTGTAAACCCACGTCAGAGCGAATTTACAGAAGTTAAACAAAAAATTACCCTCGGCAAATATGACTTGAGTATCCTCTCCCCCCTATTCGTCGTTCAGAACTTTTTACATAACTTTTTTAAACTGTTGGAGTGAACGAGCGTTTACTTTTTTATTTCCCCCCTACTTAATATATAAATCAACCCTAATTCTCACAGTGTCCTTTGCACTTTTAATAAGAGCTCGGTTAGGGGTAGTTACCCTGCAAAGCACTCTACAAAATAAGATAGGGGTTACAGGACTTTTAATATAAAATTATGACAGGAGCTTACGCCTGCGACAAATGTAAAAATAATTACCGTCTCTCAATTTATTTTTTTGTGCTTGAAGATGACTTCTTAAACTAATTTAGAAGTTGTTTTTAAAATACGACAATGCGGTAGCAGAAATGGAAAATGGGAAAGCTTTTAAAATATTGTAACTATGGTTATGCTTTTTTAATATTAATTTGTATAATAAATATATCGAAGAGCGATATAAATTTTTAATTACTTTTTAATTAGATACTTTTTTTATTTTAACGTATTTCTCGATATACATAAATATTATTAATAAACAAAACGAAACTGAACCGGTTGGGTCCGTTAATTAGGGTAAAGTGGGGTAAATGTATTTACTAATACTAATTATCGTAACAAGGGCACATTTATTTTTATTTTGAGTTTTTAGATATTTTAAATTGTTACTTACGTAAGTTTTTTCTTTCTTATTACCTACGTTAATTTAAATCAATCTGTCTTTACGATTCGTAACGTAAGGACAGTCTGATTTAAATTAACGTAAGTAATACGAAAAAAAATTACGTAAGTAACAAATACATACGTAAATAACAACTACCCCATCAGAAAAAGAATAAAATATCATTTATTATGCTATGACATATGTAAAGAGGGGGACTGTCGTATTTCGGGGGACTTATTTATAATAACACATTATTAATTTTCGTTTTATTTATTTACCAGCGCATTGGACCTGGTATTACCGGGGTTTTGATAAATATTTTTTTAGTCCTTTGATGGTTTTCATAAAAATATTAATAGCCACAAACATGCACAGAAAAATGATCTAACTATTGATGAAAACTGCATTAAAATCGGTTCAGTAAATCTCGAGCCTACGAGCCACATACAAACATTCATTTTTAGACAGTATAGAGAAAATACTGACGCATTGAGAAATTATTTAGCTTTTTTTAAATTGAATCTGAGAACAACATGCATATCACACCACATTTCAATAACCGAAATAATTTTTGAGCACCAGACACATTCATGGTTTTTGTATAGAATATAAAGCACCATCGAGTTTTACAATACTCGATTGTAGTACAACAGAGCTTTACACATATGTACTCACACACACTCATACATACACACACACATTGAAGTGGTTGCGTTGGTAGCCCGAGTCAATATTACGAATGGAGAGAGCAACGCGGTGAAGTGGCGCGGTCAGCGTATTTCAACTCCTCCCGTACCCCTTTCCATCACCCTTCAACAACTTCTTCAGTGTTGATTGAGCCACCCCCGTTTCGCAATCTCCTCCAGCCCGTTGGATATACAAGAATGTACTTCACACAAATACGTATACAGGATGATGCATAAATAACTGTATTTTTTCTGAGAATATAATCCAGTTTTTAGAAGCCTAAGATCCTAGAATTCCTATAGAATAGGATTTCCCAACGTGGTCTATGTGGACCCCCTGGGAGTCTATGAAAGTTTGAAAGGGGTCTATAGGGGGTTTATGGGAAAATTTGTTTGTTTTGAAATTCGATGTTTCTTTAGGCGGCTATTACACTATGAATTTTATCACATTTCTTTGATCAAAGAAATATGACAGTGTAATACATCATCTTTTATAATATTTATGTAATATTTACCTTCATAATATTTCTTTTATCATAGATAATGACAGTTTCTTATATTTAATCAAAGTTTTTTGACGGATAAATTAAAATGGCGACTGAAAAGTGTTCGTGGACGGTTTCGGCTACGAAATTACTCATAATTTGATATATGATCAAATCTTTGTCAAAGATCTGTGACATATTTTATTTGATAGTGTAATAACCGCCTTTTGCAATACAAGAGTTTAAAAACAGTCCAAAAAGAAAAAAAAGGTCATTTCCAGTTTATAATTCACAAATAATTACAGGAGGGTTCTATGAACTTTGTCATTCCTTCAAAAGGGGTCTACGTGTGAAAAAGGTTAGGAAGCCCTGGTCTAGACTATATTAATAATATAATAATAATAAATCATTTTAAATTCATTCTGTGGCTATGCATCTTTAATTTTTTTTTAAATTACGATTTAATTTTGCACCAAAAATTCATGTTAGTTGAAATTACTTAGAGCGATCGCATATACAGTAAAACTTTGTTAAGTGGGACTTTGATAAGTGGGCAACTTCTATAACTAGAATTCATCTAGAGATCTGGAAATATATCTGGGAAACTGGGTGAATAGGACACCTCTTTAAGTGGGATAAAATAAATGTTCCCTTGAGATTCCAGTTATTCCGGTTTCACTATAATTTATTTTTTAGTACACCCTATAGATACATGGGATATACATGTGTGTGTATTTAATGTGGGGGTAGACGGGAGGGGGGGATTGTAAGCCTTTTGTTGGTTCGCAAAGTCCCTGATAATGTAAACCGTACTTGAAAATGTTTAGGGTTTCGATATGTAAAGGTATACCTACTATACTCAGAACTGTACATGTACTGAATTGCACTTAAGTACCTTACTAAAAAGTGCTTGTACTTAAATAGAAATATGTACTTATTAATGAGATTTCAATCTTTTTTAATAATTTTAAAGTTTGACAATTTTAACCATAATTATCTAGATAACTTTCTCTAGAAAATAAATAATTTTCTCGAGATCAAAAACTAATCTAGCACTATCTTCGGGGTAATTAATATAAACGACAGCCCACTGACAGGTGTTATAAATCGTTTGGTTTATATTTTATATGAATGACCTTGATGCAAGCGCGTTATGTAGAAATCATTGTATATCATAAAACGCTTAGCATTTACATTATTTTACATTTTTTACCACTGCTCTAAAATCCCGAACAAATTCATAAATGTTTGATACCCTGCAAATAACGTTAACTTAACTTTTGCTCCAGAGCAAATTCTTTATGATACACACAAAAAAACTGTATTGGACCAAGAAAATCTTGTTTTGTATATAACGAAAACAATATTTTCTTAATCTAAGAAAGTACTCTTAATCCAACTACATTATTTCTTCGTCCAAGCATACTATAGTTGGTTTAAGAATATATTTCTTATCTTAAGAAAATATTGTTTTCGTTATATACAAAACAAGGTTTACTTGGCTCAAGTAACATTTCTACCTGTGTAGGTACCCAACATATTACTTGTCTTTAACAATAATAAAAAATCAATGCAACCCTGATACAACCTCAAAATCAATATTTAACCTCTAACCTTTAACACAGTCAGAACAAAAGATCTATAATTTCACATTTGACACCATCCCCCCCTATCTCCGTCCCAAAAAAATAATAAAACGAATACGCGTAGAGAAAAAAGATCACGAATAATAAAAATCACACACGAACGTGTCTATCAAACGCAGTTGAGATGATGATTCCGTTTGTGTCTGTGTGTCTGTGCGTCTCGCGCCATAAAACCAGAACGTGCGAATTTATTTCTCGTGAATGGACGTTCTACATTGAGCGCTCTGAACATTGTTATCTGCGGCACCGCGACGTCCTCGTCGTTGTCGTCGTCACCAAGTGGTTCTCGAACATGGGCACGTGGTGTGGGTGAGAAGAAGAAAAAGAAAACGCAGCTACGAACAACAGTGGCGTCACATCTTCAAACAATTATCAATCTGAGAATCAATACAATTCGATGAAACTTTAGCAGGGGCGGATCTACTTAAGGACTTTTTGGGCTGTAGTCCAGAGCTCCGTGGATACAAAAGGCCCCCAGCCTTCATTGTGAATAAAAAAAATCTAAAAATATTTTATTCTATTTTTTTCCAATACAGCATACCTACAACACTATAGAAAACAGTTTTTTAACAAAATGGCAATTAGTTGAGTAATTAGGTAGGCCTCTGAGTAGTAATAGCCCAGGGCCCCACAAATTTATGATCTTTAGGGAATCATATAGATTGTAGACAATATTAAAATAAAGTAGACATCGGTTATAAAGACATCGAAGGGACCTGTCATTTTAGGTCTTTAAAACCGATTGTCGTAATAACCGATAATTCGATTTTTTAAGGTATTTATCGGAAAAACTAAAAATTTCATGAGTATGCTGAAATTTTGTGGAATTAACCGTCTGTGAGCAAAGATATCGTCAAAATAAAATAAAAATTTTAAGTACAGAATCATAAATATGCACAATGTACATACATATACGATATACAGAATCGACACTCAAAGTTATTTTACTGAAAACTTAGTTTAACATTATGAGGTGCGACGGTTCTGATTGGTTGAGTATTAATAACACTCTACCAATCATGTACCAGTATACGAATATTTGAAATTCACATTTATACAATCCATTCATTAAATAAAAAAATGGAAACAAAAGACGGTCTCTCTTTAAAACGATAAAATTCTCCGAAAATATTGTAAACAGAAAGTCGTTCAATGCGGTATTTCGCTGTAAGCAATATCGTTATAAACGGTATATTATAAAAGGCAATTATGGGATTCATCTGGGACTTTTATTTTGAGTCGTTATAAATGCTACATTTATATTATAAACAATTTATTTACACAGTTATTAACAAGTTTTGATCACCCCAGGTCTTGACTTATGCTATGTTAAAACATATATATAAGCTCTTATATCGATTTATTTGAAATATTGTTTATATATATTTATTTTGATGAAACAAGTACGCCACTGGCAACTATCTCCTCCCTTGCTGTCTGAGAAGATAGACAAGATGTTATTCTGGTCGGTCCTAGTTGTGCAGTTGTTTTCTGGACTTGACAAAAACCAAATTGATGTTGGTCTTTTTTATTTCCAGTGTATATGTCCACAGTTGTGTACAACTAAGCGGTTTAGTTCATTAGATAAATTGATTGTATATCATAGAGTGCTGTTTTTATATTAGAATGTAATTTTATTGTATTTGCAAAAAGCTGAGTACATCTGAAGGACGGAGATATATAATTAATTAAATATATAAATATCGTATCAGAATTATTTGTAAAAAAACATATATGTTGAGTGGAAGTTGGGGGTGGGTTGATATTTTATGATTTGATTTTTTTTTCTTTTCCTGAAGAATTGTTAGATTTCGTTAAAATTATTTTGATTTTTGCTTCACGCTTGTGACAAAATTAATATATTAGTATATAAGAAAATAAATTTTCTGTGAAGTGACATTAAACATTGAAAATTTTAAACCGCGGGTCTTTTTCCTAAACCGTTCTCAGTTTAGAGAAATATGATTGGAACTTTTGAACGAGTAGTCGGATTTAATTTTAGTCGACGGATTTGATATCAGCGTGTCAAAGTCAACATAATAACATGTATAATACTTTGAAGTTCGAGAAAAAAATACTAAAAAATAAAATCAATTATTTTTCTTGTAATTTTTCATTCAAGTCAATCAAATTTAATAACACAAATAAATTCAAATGCACGCTCACGATCCAAGATTTAAAAATCGTTTATGCACACGTCTGGTCATAATTTTCCATATAGATTTCAAAAACCATAAAATATTGAGAAGAAAAAAGCAAATATTAGAAAATAAATAAATGGAAGTAATTATAAACAAAGAGATTCACATTCTAAGCACGGTATACATTACACTGCATTATAATCTGCAGTTGAAAGCGTTTATATAAATTATAAGTTGTGTGCGTCACACCCCCTCAAAGGAGAATTTCACGACACCGCACGTTGTCTCTAAATGACTGTAATTTGTGTCAAAAACATAAAGTACATGTCAGTCTCGCGACCAATTATTTTACAACATAATAAGGAGGGTAGTAAAAACCCCCGAGGGTGTTGTTTCATCCCCCACGTTCATTTTGTCCCCTCGCTGTTCATCGTTTTCATTTTAGTGACGAACACAGGCGCCGACATTAATTATTATTTAAGTATTTATAAAATTATAAGTAACAATGTAGTACTTTACTCAAAAAGCTCTAATTAATAAACGACTCATCGAAACAATTTGAAATTTTAATAAATTAAACTAGATTTTAGATTATATAAAAATTATTTTAACACTATTCTGAAGTATGTATAGGTTATAGTTACATAGTTCTATGTCGCTAAATATAATACTTTTTTAATTTCTTCGGTTAAATTTTTATTTCTCATTATTTTACGGACGCCTATGATTTCATTAGAGTAAAATTTAAATAAGTAAAATTAAACTATATAATGAACATTTTAAGACTAGTCTGATTGTGAGGTCTATGCGATGTACAGTTCCGAAGTACTATGTCATCAAGCTCAATATGTTTTTTTTTTTAATTCATATATCAATTACTTACTTAAACAGCTGTAATTATTAATCGATTTCTCAGAACGATTTGAAATTTTAATACATAAAACTAAATTATCTAACGAACATTTTAAGACTAATTTGATGTCTATGTGATTTATTGTTCCAGAGTACTATGTCGCTAAACAAGATACTTTTTTTTTCAAATTTCATCAGTTGAATTTTTAATTAATATTATGTCTCAAGATTTTTTCTTCGCGGGCGCCAATGGTTTCGGTAGCGTACTGGCTCCCAGCGGGGTGTATAATTCAAAGCCCCGGCTTGCAGAGTCGTCTTTTTGCATTTTATAAGACGACTGTATAAAACCAGGCGGCGTTTCTACTGCGAACTTTTTCTGGTAAATTAAATGAAACGGAAACTAATTCCAAGTACTTATTTTTTGCGTTTCTTTTGTTTCTTAATTATATGCAATGAATCGCTCTCTCTGAAAGGTTTTTCTTTTTTTAATTAGTTGCGCGTCTTGTTAGGGGAAAGAAATAACACTGGGTGCTTATTGGAAAAACAAAAATTAGTTTTGATGAACAAGAATAATTTGCATTAAAAGAGTTAAAATAAAAAATACATATTGTGAATATATATCTATGATAAAAGAACTTCGTACGAGACGAGACTTGCTTTAGATAAATCGCAGTCTCGTGGAAATTCTATTTTTTTTTGTACATGTAGTAAAATAACTTATTTATCATAAATAATTTGCTCTAGAGCAACAGCTAAACTAACGCTACATTTTATGATCAGTGATTTATACTTAAGTAATGTAACCAGAATTATAAAAATAAAAAAGTAGTACCCTCCCTACCATCCAGAACACTCCTTGGAAAAAGGTCATTTTATTTTTAAACCTCGAAAATTTTATAAAAAATTATTTAAAATTTTTTTAAACTGAATTGATACGTTTTTCTTGCAAATAAGTACTCGTGTGTATTATACAATATGCAAAAACAGAATTATAAATAATTTTTATAAATTAAAATGAAATTATAAATTAAATTAATAATCATTTAAATTTTACGTCAATAATGATTAATTTACAATATAGTCCAGTCATATTTGAGCTATAAAAAATACAAGTACATTTTTTCTATGACGGAGTACATTTTTTTCTAGCGCCACCTCTATACAAAATTGTTAAGCGACAGTACTAATAGGTAATTATTATTATTTTTGAGAAAAATATTTTTTTTGTAATTTTATGAATAACATCTTCAATTTACCAAATAACAAAAAAAGAGGACAAGTTTTCTATAGAGGACAGTTGGGCAAAATAAAGAACTATCCTCCTCATAAGAGGACGGATGGTTACTATATTTTAAGATCATTCATATACAAATATAAACTATTCTATTGATTAGAACTGTCAATGGACTGTCATTTACATACCTATAATACATCGCAATTAACTTTTTCTCGAGAGTAAAATCCTTATAATACCGGACATTTTTGTATCAATATAAAAAAAAAAAACAATCAGGGCAAGTAGAAAGATCAATCGATTTCGAAAGAAGAATCGGGGAAAATTATTTTGTAAAAATTATATATGCAAAAGTATATAGATACTTATTATATAATATTATATTACGTAGTATATTACGGTCATAAAATTGTAAGAAGAAATAAAGCGACAAGAGAGAGAGTTTGTTGAAATTGGAAATAATTTAAAAGACAGCGAACGCGTCGTAATCGTCGCGACGGTGGTAAAGCACTCACAAGAATGCCAAGACGGCAGTGCTTAATACCTAGTTTAATTTAATCAACTCTTTGACAAAGATTTATGCGAATATAATCTGCGAAACGGGATAATTCTCTGCTTGTAGAATCCTCCGTCGCGTCGTCGTCGTCAACGTGGCTGCTTACGCGCTCGGTGTTTAATCAAATGAAATACCTAAGTATTTGTAATTTTAAAAACAGTTTTTATAATCAAGTTATTTTTATGTTTATTTACCTGAAACTAACTATTTACTTTTAGAAAAATTGTGATACATTTCTGCATGAAATTTATCTATAGATAATAATCATTGAATTTCGGAAAAATCCTTATATGTGTTGATATAAGTCATTATAACATATCAAAAAAAATTTTTTTCCCAATACTATTTTTCTATATGCGCGTCAAAAACTCTGTTTGATACATTAGTACATAACATAGTCCATTTAACAATGCCCTTAAATTAAGATTAACCCTCACCCCCTCCCCTCCATAAAAGGATAGATAATTAAATATGATAAATAATATGTTATACATATTTTAATCAAAATAACAAGTTGAGAAAGAAAGGCAAATCGATTAATTAATTAATTTGAATTTGAACATAATTGTATGTACCTAATAAACCACCCACACTATCACACGATGTGTGTGTGTTTCTTTAGTTAATTTATTTATTTATTCAACACCACATTCTATAATTAAAAATCAAATTCCGTTTTTTGTGAGTCAGATATCAAAATGTAGGTTTTTGAGATTTGAAACAAGTCACCATTCACCACCATCTTATTTTAGTATGCATTAACACAAATTCTTATGTTTGAGATATGTATAAACCTGAAAATAATCATTTACTTATCTAAAAGTGGAAATTCCCGGAAATTATTTTTTACAACGTCCTATTATTACCTTAAGAAAATAAAAAAAAATATTTTATTGAAGAAATATCTAAATAAATGTTAAAGCGAACAATATGTTAACATGACTATAAAATTATATGTGTATGTAGAATAATAACAATTAAATAACGATGACAGTAAAAGTTAAACTATGGATCGTTTAGTGCTTTCTTACTTCCGGTTGTATTATCTATGCCGGAAGCGAACGCTCTTTGGACGCTGGGTAATTCAGAACTCATTCAGACATAATGGTCAGCACCCGTCATATTCCTCCGCACTTTAGCATCCCCCCCCCACTCCCTGCCCCTCGAATCCTGTGATACATCTCCATCTTGAATAGAACCGGAAATGTGTCTTGCCAGCAGTACTTCATATTTTATAGCTAAATACAACTTGCAGAAATAATTAAAAACTTCTTGAAAGCAAAAAAAAATAAACATTTTCATCATTTTGGTTGCAAAGCGTTTCCAAATAGACAGACGTAATTGATTTAATACGATACATAATTATTTATAATATTTATAAATCTAAAAAAAATATAAAATACAATGTAATGTTTTACTGAATTTTTTGTTCAAAAATAAACAATTTGACGTTACATAAAAATATATTAAATTAAATGTAGTATACGTATGTTATTATTTATCTTACATGTTATGTAACTTTGTTATTGTAAAATAATATCTTTATATGTATTATTTTAAAAAGAATTCTTTGTGCTGTTTTTACTAAAAATCGTTTTCTTTATATAAGAAAAATATGTCAAAGGCAATGTACCTACTCATATATAGGTAGATATGTATATATAACATATGTATGTACTATGTACACAATTCAACATTTACACTGTGAAAAATATTTCTATTATGATCGGGGAAGGTACACATAAGACTTCTCCGGTGACTTTGGGGCATGGATGCAATGAAATATGACACACTTCGGAACTAATAATCGTTGTGCAATAAATAAAACGTAAATAAATACCCTGTACGCCCCTCTTAAATACAGTTGCATAAAAAAAGTTGTGTTAATAATCTTTAAACTTTACATGACAAAAAATTCATTAATAATTAAAAATGACATTTAAAAACGTTGATTTTTTTACGAAATTTTATTTTTGTAATATTGTTGTAATAATAGATTTTGATACGCTGATTCCTTATTTTTAATTGAACCGATCCCTCCCACCAAAAAAATATAATTAGGTAATTCTGGTGTTGATATAATTAAACTTAGAGTAGGTAAAGTCGGTATATATATGGAACACCATTCATGTTTTAGGTAAGAAATATGATAATATTATTTAAAATCAGCACTTATCATTTCATTGTACAGAGAATGTAATCTTCTAACGAGATCGAGCAGGCTAAAAAATAATTCTTAAATTAAAACAAAATAAAAAATCTAAAACAATCGAAAATCAGCCTCTTAACCCTTTGTTGCCGGATTTATTTATTTTTTGAAGATCTGTATAGTTGTGGTATCCATGTAAAACCACTAGGAAACTAGAAATAAATTATTTGATAAGTGGTTTCATTGCGATACCACTAGGCAACAAAGGGTTAAAAAATGTGCGTGTAATATGGACCAGAGTGGTCCATATTACACGCTTGTTACCATAATACAGGATTATCTATATTAAGTGGTTAAAACATTAGTTTTTTAAATTTATTTTGTTATTTTTATTTCAAACTTACATGTTGTCACTGTAATATGACATAATAATGACATACCGGTATTCTAAACACTACCATGTCAACTGACGCAGTTATTTAGATGTGTAAGCTTATAGATACATATTAATGTTATCTTTATAAAATATAAAAATGGAGTAACAAAAGGAAGTGTCCATATTACCCGCTTGGTCCATATATACCGACTTTACTCTACAATTTATATTGAATATAGTGATATTATTACATTGTAATAAAAAAAAACTTTGATTTCTTTATAAGCGCGGGTGAACCCACGGGCAATATCAATTACAGACTATGTTCATGTCGATAACAGTGTACTGTTTCTGAATCAGAGCCAACATTGCCGAATGGGATGAGTGGAGGTGACGTTGGAGGCTTGGGGGAGGGAGGGGGATATCAACGGGGTGTAACATATACCAGTTGTCGGTTTCTGGCACAGCAGAACGGTCTGATTGTGCGGCAACATTGCTACAGATGTCACTGACGTTGCCCCTGGAGATCTCCCATCCCTTGTTCTTTATCTTTTTTCATCTTTCTGTTCACCCGTTCAGCCCACTTACATGTTTTTATGAAGAAACGAAAATCAGAAATATATTATTTGATATTGAACTGTGAATATTTCTGTTCGATGAAATTGAGATGTTCAAAGCAGCCGTCAAATTCCGGAGGGTGCGATTTTTTTAGCTACGATTTCAAGGGAGGATAAATATTATTACAAGATTTGCATTTCAAATATTTTTTGTTATCTGTTCGGGTCAAAGACTTGATTTAAATCTTTTGGTTACTTCAAATGAAAATTATACATTTCTATTAAAGATAAAAATAAATGTCATTACTTAAACAGCTGTAACTACTAAATAAGTTATCTAATTGATTTGAAATTTTAATACATAAAATTAGACTAAATAACAAACATTTTAACACCAATCTGAAGTTTCTGTGGTTAATAGTCACAGAGTTTTATGTCGCTAAACCCAATTTTTCTCAATAAAAATTTGTCATATTATAAAAAAGGAAGGTTTTGTCTAAAAAAAATATAATTGTCAATGCTTACATAATATAAAAATTTTTTTTTTTGGATTTTTATATTTGAAAAATATAATTGATTAGGTTAATGCTATTTTTCATTCCTGTTCAATTTCCGGCCATCAAAAACTAAAGCTCATTTATCGGGTAAACAATTCAAAAAATCCCAAACATCAAAAGTGTGACTATCGGAACAAAAAATACTGTAAAATACAAAAAAATCAGCTCCCAGAGATTACTCAATTAACATAATCGGTTTTACCGGTTATTGATTGGTGATGTTAGCGCAGAGTTCGAACGGGTGACCATCGGATTATAAACTGATCGATTCAATCAACCAATGATCTGATTATATGAACCGATTCGAATTCTCGATAGAAACAAGTGTGCTGTGGAAACACAGTAAAATACATATGTGATCAATTTATTTACCCTTTTATTTTAAATTCACGGAACGGTCCCGGAGTTTCCAGGTTAATATCCATAAAATCATAGTGACCTAAATGAATAAAATATTAAAACCGTAAATTATAGAATGCTGTATTCCATGGCTACTAAGTTTTTATATCAAGGAACAGTTTTATGCTGTGACATCATAGAAACAAAACACAATATGATAAAGATTTTTTTAATCTTTTGATGTGAAATTTTAAGTTTTCATTAAATATTATTAACCACGAACATGCACGGAAAAGTTATCTAACTATTGGTGAAAACCGCATTGACATCGGTTCAGTAATTCCCGAGTTGAATGGGAAATAAATTATAGAAAATAATATTCTCTATAACTTTTGTTCAAAATATTCTTTTCTAAGACGCACTGTTTCAGAAATAATTTGAAAAAATTAAAAAAAATCTAGTGTGAAAAAACATCTAATTTTCTTTTTTCGATAAGTCTTATTAAAATAAAAAGTATAAATATTAAAAAAAATGACACAAATGGGGTTAGATGAGTCGTATAATTCTTAATTATAATATTCGAGTTAAACTATCCCACAGTTTTAGAATCACTGGTGTGTGTTATCCGATGTAAGATCAGGCAAATCTGCACAACAAGGGTGATGGAAACATCCCCAACATCACGTCGGATAATGGGGGAAAGGGTGCCTCATAGCTATCGTGATTCATATGTAGGGATTATCATCAGCTAATATAAAATTGCCATATGCACAATATAGGGATCCCTGACAATGAGCTTCTTTTTCAATCTGCATTTTGTTTTGATAAATAATAAAAGGGGCATTGATTGCTTGGATACATTGTTAATCTTATTATTATTTAAAATTGTAATTTAAACATTAAAAACTAAAGATTATTGGCTTCAAAATCCTTTTTGAATGATTGCTCTGCGACTTTTTTTTAACAAAGATACGTCAATTTGAATTTACTATTTTTTATGTAAAAAAATATATTTGACGATTTTTTTTTACTATTTAAAAAAATTCTTACCGAAAAATTGAAACTGAATTTAAATATTAAAAAGTAGAAATTACAAGCTTCCAAATACTTTTTGAATGATCGCTCTGCGACTTTTTTTAACAACAATACGACAATTTGAATTTACTATTTTTTAAGTATACATAAAAAAAATATTTTTAACGAATTTATGTATTGTTTATAGAAAAATAAATGTAGGTACGTAAATTAATATTACAATACTAATATTAACTCAAGAAAATGTTTGACCTAGCTGATATAATTGCTTTTAAAAATACCACTCACAATGTTTTTTTTTCGTTGTAATGCGACCTAATACAAATATTACTGTGTTTGTAATTATACCTTCCAAAGTAAACTTACGCATTATTGATTTTGTCTATTTGTACATAAAACAATTGAAATATGTATGCATTTACCTACAGGGGAGAGGTGGGGGGAACACTCTTAGAAATCCCCCCCCCCCCCCATTAATGTGAAATAGGGAATACATTGGAAAAAATATATTTAAAAACTTACATTTTATCAAATTTTTTATCTAAATTAATTTATTTCGTAGGTACTCTATTTATACCGTGGTTATAATTTAAAGGTCCCATCTCCCCCTATATCCATTTCCTATTCACCTGGACAGAATTAGTCAGTAGTTTAAAATTAAAGTAACTAGAGATGACACATCGGCTTCAATATATCTCGATTACAATATTAACTACCCTTATCTCATACAGACCCCCTCCACTGTTGTTGTACACCCTCGAATGTCAACCCCTATCTACGTACCCCAATGTCTATTTATTCTCACTTTATATTCGTTACAACGAATCATTTATTTACACAACGTTATAATTTTAATAAAACACTTTTATGATCCTATATACTTTTTATTGTCATGCTTGTTTGTATTTTTTTATTTCTTTTTTATTCGATTTTTTGAAGCTTTTTATTAACTTCTTTACATAGTTTTTATTAAAAATCATTTTTTATATGCTTTTGATTCTGACGCTATTTTTATTATATTTTAAATAACAGTTAAATGTATATTTGATAACACTACTGAACCGATTTTAATGCGATTTTTATAAATAGAGTAAGTATTAAACAATAATTTTGTAGCAGAATAGTTTTTTTTTTCTCGAGAAATTGGAAAACGTTATTTTTAAATCAGACAATGATTTTGCAACTGTGTATTTTATTCGGTAGGGGGAGGGGGGGAGGTAGGTTATAGCAGCGTCGTTTGGAGACAGTGTTTGCGGTTGCAGCTTGGAGGCAATCTATCGCTCGTGCGCCCGTATCCGCCGCAAGCTCACTCCGGAGATTTCTCTGCTCCGGTGTATCCGTATGTCGTTTATCTCACTCTAACACACACATGTAACATGTGTTTATGTGTGTGCTTTTGTGTACAGTATGATTATAAAGTTTATATATTTAATAAACAAATATATTGTATTTATGTAGACATGTCAACAGGAGAAATAAGAAATAAAAAGAGCGTACATTTTCAAAACTGATAAAAAGGGGGAGCTAGAACCCAGAGTAGACCTTTCGAATGATTCCCAACTGGCCATTTTAGGGCACGTGGTCAGGGGAATAAGAATATATCCGTCACAAAATTTTCCTTTTAAAGGGGATTCAAATTTTAACGTATTTGTTGATATTGTGCACCTCCTCTCAAAAAAAATCTGGCTACGGCCCTGTGTATTCAAATACATTACATATGGGTACGTATGCAATGTTTTGTGTTTGCTACGTAACTTATTGGAAAATACAAGAGCTATTTCTCCCTCTGCAGTTGTTTCGGTATTTGCTTATTTGTTTGCGATGCGGGGATTTTGAAAAACAATAGACGTGCGACGATTCTGTTAAATGTGCTCTGTCTTTTCCCTATCTCTCTTTAATCGATATTTTTGCATATTATTTATTATATTTACTAGAAACATCTTTGCTATTATATCAACATAAAATCGTTTCATTTTAATATATTTTTATTACAAAAAAAAAATATTAATAAGGGCAATCGTTATTTTATTCCACTTAAAGAGGTGTTCTATTTACCTAGTTACCCAGATATATTTCCAAATGTGACGAGATCTAGGTTTGAATTATAGCTATAGTAATTTCCCACTTATCCAAGTCCCACTTAACCAATTTTCCCTGTATTATATAACTTAAACTTATTCAAGGATGTTAAGATTTCGAACAGTGAATATTCATTCAAAATCGGTTTAGTAGTTTTGATATCAAATAATTTTTTTTTAATTATTAAATTATGTTGTACTATAACCCCCTTAATTAGGGCAATTCAATCCTGAGCACAGGAACAGGTTTTTCTATTGTACAATACAATCATATTATATAAGATCTCGAGTTCACATCTCGACCTCTAGTGTGTATGTGTGTGTGTGTGTGTGTGTGTGTGTGTGTGTGTGTGTGTGTGTGTGTGTGTGTGTATGGGTGGGTGTAGGTGATTACGGTGCGTCGACAGGCGCGGTAATGTACGGCGAAACGACGACGACAACGGCGAGACGTAGACCGCGGCTTGCGGGTCGCCGCAGATATTTGCTTTCATCCCCTTGCGGTCGGTCCCTTTTCAACTCGCGTCGTGACGTTTGGACTTTACACCATGTCGTTTAAATACGTGACTACGGGTTCACGATTTTATCGGTTGGTTTTTTTTCCTTTGCGGTTGGTATATCTGTGACCCATTACTGGTTATATGGTTTTCTTTGGCACGGAATTAAATAAATTAAAATTTAATATTCAGTAATCAATAAAATTGTCTCATGTTCAGCGACTTAAAACTATAAATCACTAAAAGTTCAGATTAGACTTAAAATGTTTGTTATATGTATAGTCTAATTACACATATTAAAATTTCAAATCGTTTCGATGAATGATTGAATAGTTACAGCTATTTAAATATATTAATAGTGATGCCTCGCACAACGAACATTCTGTTCGTTCATTATGCGGCTCTCTCAACGAATCTCGCTTCACACAACGGACTGCATCATATTTCATCGTGCCACCCGAACGCTCCTGCGTATCACGAAGTCACCCGAACTTGATGCGTTTCACATAACGAACTTGCTCCTGGAACGAATTACGTACGTTATGCGAGGCATTACTGTATATGAAACCAATAAGCAAAAGAAGCAACTGCTTAGGGCACTTGACTTTAGGGGGCACCATAAAAGGGCATCAGCGTAAAATAACATTTCATTGGGAGAAAAAAAGGTCTTCAGAATTTTCACGACTAAAAAAAGGCCGTCAAAATTACAAAAGGGGGCCTTTCCATGATTAGTGCTTAGGGCATCACATAGGGTAAATCCGGTACTGTATAAAACGTATATTCCAATATAAAATTGAATCCCCAACTCAACAAAACCATTTGTATAATATAAGTTCATACTTATTATAATTAAAGTAAATTCCACACCGCTAACAAAAAGCACCCCTTTCTTCCCCTTTCGACTATGTTTCCTCACACACACTTGAGCACAAAAGTTTTCTTGACTTCACACCAAACTTTGCTTGTACAAATGATCATCCTTGTTTCTCGGCATCTGTTTGTTTCTCTCTCTGTCTTTCGCATCTTTCAATTTCATTTCAATTAACTAAAAGACAAACTCCAGTACCGTATTTCTCCCCAGGCGGGCGCCGCGTAGTCCCATTGTCCCGGTTGTTGGGGGGAGAAGAAGAAGGGGGGTCACTGGAGCTGCGGGAACTTAATATCATTTAAGCGACCCTCGTCTCGTGTCTTTTCCTCCTTGTCGTGTACACTGTCGGAAAATCTATGCTAGTTTTATACAGTGTTCCTCAAAAGTTTATTTTCAGTTATCAATTTTAATAATTATTTTTTCCGAGATGAAAAGTATATTGACATGTATATTCTATATGGATATTAAAAAAATAATTCCACTGACTACCTCCCCCCCCCCCCCTTCTTGAAAGCAACAATTTTTCAAGGTTTTGGAAACAAAATTACAAAATATCTAAAAGATTATCGCTCCAAGGGGTACCAAAACATTTTAATTTATTTTAATTTTTATCTTCTACAGCTTATGAGATATAAATGAAAATACAAATATTCTTATGCGTTTGGGTGTTCCCTGGATCGGAAACTATGGGTTTTTGTAGGTTTCGCCCATTATAACTTTTGATCAACACACAATTACAAAAAAAATTACAAAAAAAATTAACAAAAAAACTAAAATCTATTACTTTTGTATTTGCTTTTAAAAATATTACTTCTTGTATACATACTTCTTAACAGTGTAGTCAATGTAATATACTATACACATTGTTTGAAATTGTTTTTGAAAGTTTTAAAGACACTAAAATGGTATTTACCGATAAGATTTATAACTTCAACGACTTTTGAAGAATATGAATAGAAGTTTATGCCGTTTAAACTCCTTACTTTATATCTTTTCTGTTTTCAAAAATACCAATAAGAAACATTGTTTTTATATTATTTTCAATTTCGCTGTTGAACTATAATTAAACTACATTTTACCTTTCAAACAGGCGTATACCATATAAGATAAATGTAAAAAAATATACAATTTAAAAAAAATCCCCCCTCTCTGCCTTTAAAAAAATCTGATTACACAACTGCTTTCAAATGTTTTTATTTTCGGAAATTCTATGCTTATGTCCGGTATTATAAAGCACCTAACAAATTTGCAAGCTTGCAAGCACTCTCAAATGGGGTATCAAACTTATATGACAGTTCTCTTGAAGTTTTTGACAGATAGTTTCATATACATAGGAAGTAAAAAAAAGGTATGTAAAGTATATTTACTAAAGTGTATTTACTAACTGTGCGTAAAAAATGGTAAAAACGAACTTACTGCGCCTGCAACTATCTGTTAAAAACTCAAAGAGAACTGTCATATAAGTTTGATATCTCATTTGAGAGTGCTTGCTAGCTTGCTTTACTAGGTCCTTTATAATACCGGACATTAGTATTATAAAGAAATGGAATACAATTGTTGAACTTGCAAAAAATAACGTTAACAAAACAGTGATATTATTTTTTTAATATTTTGTACGGTATAATGAATTAATACCCCGTTCAAAGTGCTTGGATGCTTTTACCTCGGCGTCACGACGCCAATGGGCAAGATGTAGTGGCACATCTCAATCTGGCAAAGAGCCGTCAGTGCGGCGCCTTGGGGTAGCGTAATTAAACCCGACGACTCGACTAACACCCCACACCCTTCCCCTCAACCGCCCCGCATTCCACCACAATCAACACCGTCGTCATTCGCACGATTAATTAGAAGCCGTCGAGGCTGTTTACCAGCTCCTTGTAGCACCCCACCCCCCTTATATCCCCTTATGAAACTTACCTTGTCAAATCGGCGCAGTGTCGGACTCGTGACGAGAAAATGACCTAACCAATCAAATTTTTTGAGGTTTTTAATTACAATTTACTGAAAGGGGAGCTCACACTCAATGGATGAGGCATTTCAGTCAGCTTTTGGGAGGTGAAACTAGAGTAAAAATAAAAATACACGTGTCTGAGCATTCAATCTCATGGGCATTATTAATAAAGATATTTAATTTTGAAAATTATTATATTTCAAATATACAGTATTATGTGACCAAGGTGGTTTTTTTAGGTAGACAATATTATAGTATCGATAAAGCATGTTTCTGAATTAAAAAAATCAACGTTTGAACGAGATGTAAGCAAAATATGTATAAGAAAATAATATAAAGTAAAAAACGAATAAAACAAATAAAAAATAAAATTCCCAAACCGTGTTTCGAACCAACGTTCACCGCGTTAGGTACATGTTAGCATGCTAACCGCTTGGCTACATTTTTCAAAATTAAATATCTTTATTAATATTACCCATGACATGCTCGGACATGTGTATTTTTATTTTTATTCTAGTTTCACCTCTCAAAAACATACTGAAATCCCTCATATATTGTTTTACTTATAACTAATCTTAACAAAAAAAACTTGCGTTTATAAAATGCATTTTCTTTTATTTAGATTCGTTAATTTTTTTGGCGATATTCAAATTTAAATACGTACACAGGTCTGCAGAAAATTCAAACCATTTATATGAATAAACCTGGGACTTAAGCTTGCGTCGTTGTTGTGGAAAAGTCTCGTTCCAGAAAAATGTTTAATATATTTGATCCCAACAATTCTCCTTAATCCGGTACTGTGAGAGTACAACTTGTCAAAAGCATATCATCGGTCGTCCGCTTCACCCTTCACTGTAAACCACTTACATATTAATACATGTGCTTGTGGAATGTACACGAACGTGTTGTTAAAGTGCAATTACCTTTAGAACAGTTGATATTGGGTCGGATTCATTCATATTGTTTTTTAATTATTTTCTTATTCGATGTGACATTAGAAAATCATTTTTTGTTATTTATTTTAAGGTTTTGCATATCTAGTATATAAAAACTGTATTGTATTCATTTATCCCCCCCCCCCCCCCATAAAACTATAGTATAATATATTTGTAAATAAATAAATAAATAACATGTTTGACCTTGAACCCGCCTATAAGTGTACCTTACTACTTTTATATAAAGAATACGACGTACACTATTTTTGGAAAACATAATCACGCAAACTTTTGCGTACAGTGGGCACTATTATAAATATTTAATTTAGATCACGCGTAATCCCGACTACACATGTAGGGTAATGTTACCTACACACACACCATGCAGTGTGGGCCACACACACAATTGGTGTTAGAATCAACACAACCCAACCTACGGCATGTGTACACTATATTTATTATGTATAGTGTTTGCACAGGGGTGCATTATATAACAGCTTTGTATTAATATTACCACTAGATTTGCGCGATGAGGACGGGGGCATTCATTAAAAGCTAGCTGTTAATATAACGAAGATAGGAATTTTAATTAGATATATTCTTTGGCTATCAGTTTATTGTTTTATATAGAAAAAAAATTCTTTAAAACAGTTATTATTCGGAAAAAGCTGACATGGATACTATCGGACTTTCTTATACTATAATGTTAATAACATTGTAGTAAAAATGTGATTAAAAATCGTTGATGAAGAAAAAACACGAATCGATTAATCGAAATAATAATTTGTTTAATAAATGAGTACCTACTGTACATTATATGTGTGTGTATGAAAAGATTATTAACAGAATGGGGTATAGGGGGTCGGAACGCGTGTTTGGCCAGCGTTAATCTAATTATGGCGGAATATGAAAGGGCTGCCTGGCTCCGGTATGATGCGGAATAATTTCTGGTTCAAGTTAATTTAATTAAGAAAACTGACGCGGCATGGTGGAAATATTTTTCCATTTCGTCTACCTCGGCGCCGCTTTTGTTCTGTCTGCATAATCACTACCCCCTCCCCCTTCACGCCATTCCTACATTGCTCCTCTCATTTGTGTGCGATTCACCCTCCCTCTTTCGACTGGTATGAGAACTCTCTGGAAGTCACAGTTGAATTTTATAGTTTTTTGTTTGATTAATTTTTTATACGCTCATTAGCGAAAATATTTTTATATAATTAACAAAATTATACCTTCATGAAACATTTTTAATTGGCAGAAATAAAATAATTAAAAGTTATTTTGATTTTTTTTAGTTATACATCTGAAAACTGAACCGATTTTGATGGAGATTTTAAACTAGGAAACCTAGTTAAATATTAATTAATTAAATATTTTATTTATGCAAGAAAGTTATCGTAAAAAAAACACCACAGTATTAAATGGAACATAATAAATAAAAAGTCTGCGCTTACATAAATAAAATTCAAACAACTCTTGAAAAGTAGAAATTGGTGCGATTTGTATAGTAGTTCATTACTTCTTAGTCGCACCTTACCCCCTGCCCCTCTCCCCACCATCTCATACACACAGAAAACAAGAAACGGGAGTCGTACAAACGCAGATGTTGCAAATCTGCCCACTTTGTTAAGTCGGAATTAGGCCGGGGGCGGCTCTCCATAAATTACACAATTATGGTGTCGGTGGGGGGGTTGTTTCATCCCTTCGTGTCGCGCACTTCGCACCCCGACGCTTTCGACACGTCACACGGAGTGAGCACGAGTTACAGTAAAGCGAAATTAACGAAAAACAAGGCCGTGGTAATTTTTAAATTTTACTTTCTTATACGGCCATATGTATGAAATAAATAATACGGCAAATTTGATTTCCCTACTTTTTTCACGATGATGTCTGTGTGTCTGTCTGTCTGTTTAAAATAAAAGTTTTTATGTATGATTAATATTTACCTATTTATTTATAATTTTGAAAACCTGAAAAACCCTTTTTTAAATATAAATAAAAATAAGTATACTGTGCTGTCAGTATTACATTGGTGGAAAGGATTTCTCAAACCAAGTAAACCTTGTTTTGTATATAACGAAAACAATATTTGATTAAGATAAGCAATAATCTCTTAAACCAACTATAGTATTCTTGAACGAAGGAATAAGAGTATGTTTCTTATATTAAGAAAATATTGTTTTATTGTTAGTTATATACAAAACAAGGTTTTCTTGGTCCAATACAGTTTTTTTTCTGTGTATACAATGTATAAGAAAGTTTCTTGGCACCCACGGCAGCGTTTTTTTTTAATTACGTAAATTTTATGTAATACATAGTTACTATCAACATTTTTAATTTTTGGATAATAATTTGTTGAAAACTACATCACAAAAAAATTCCATATGGACAAGGGGAATATCAAAGTATGCATCTTTTTGAGCTGTTTTTAAAAAATATATACCTTTATATCTTAAAAAAATATTCACCAGTAAAAAAAGAGTAAAAATGTGTAAATGTGAAAGAAATGATTTCTACACATGTACATATCTTCGAAACGAATCAATGGAAAAATCGAAAAATATTAGGTGGATATAAGAAATATATATATATATGTACTTCCAGGAAAAATAGTTTCATTCATATCGGACGAAAATCGCACATTGTATGCGATTTCATATACAAAAATATATGAGGGTTAAAAACTCTTATTTAGCAAATGAAGTAATAAATTCTTTAATCTTATATATAAAGTCCCCCTATTACATAACTGGATCCACCCCTTGCTATGTTTGTTTTTATTAATTCATCACGGTGATATATATTTACGATTAAACTGGCTCTCTGCTCTCTCTGGCAACCCCGACGGAGAAGTAATTACAGTACTAATTATTCCAATTAACACCGCGCGCGGCGACGACGCGACTCCCGTTCCCGCCGACTTTGTAACGAACATGCATGAAGTTGCCGGAGTGATTTACAAACCGATAGTTGGGGAACAGTTTGTCCCAGATCGCTTTAATCAACACTAAATTGTGAGCGTTTGTTTTTGCTAAGTAACTTGTTATATATACTACATACAAGTCTATACATATGTCATATGTGTCTACTTGTCTACAAATGCTGAATCAAAAACGATTTAACACCGTGATGTGCCGTATATCGGTATCGAAAGTAATAAAATTTTATGTTATTGGCGCTTTTTAAGAGGGGCAAATGGGGTAACAAATGAAAGCTGACAGTTCAAGGAATTTAAATATGTGAATGTTCTATTATTATTAACATCTTTATTTAACAAGTTTTAAAAAAAGTAAAAGTGAGGAAGACCTAAAAAAAATTTGTGATATGTATTTAAAAATGATTCAAAATTATAATATAGTACAAATAAAAAATTCATTATGAAACCATTATCTAAATACTCTATTGGTTTATTTTTACGGAGCAGAACACTTATACACAAGATTCGATTCGCAATTAACAGATTTTTACTAAAAAAAATAAATTAAATACTTTCCCTTATTCGGACCTGCTCTAATTGAATTATCATAGATTGATGGCTTTATAACAGGGTGGTAAGTTTGACTCTGATGATTATAACATTGTTATCGAAACACGTGTCTAAACTGTATTATGATTAGAAAATGTATATTTGACAGAAGGGTGAAATTTTGTATTTGGGATCTTCGAAATAAATTTTCATTTTTTTAATGGTCGAAAACGGATGTTTATTCTTCATAATAGAAAAACATTATTATTTTCAATGTTTTTTATTTTTTTATTTGGATTCAAAAACATTTATAAAGCAAAAAATACTATTTATTATACAAAATTTCTGCGACAGACAGACAGATACAGTGTTCTTGTTTCTGATTTCTTAAAAAAAAATCAAAACACACTGACAAAATACATTTTTATATTGTACACACACCATCTTGAATTTTTGAGTTAAAAGTAAACACGATACGAATATTAAAATATGAAAATATGAAAACTGCGTACCTACACAAAGTATATAAATAATGTTGACTCGAAGAAATCTTTAAAAAGCAAATAAAGCCAAGTTTATTTATTTAACGTCAATTCCGATCTTTTTGAAACAAACACTGTGTTTCATTTATCGATCTGCTTGATGGGGTTTAGGGAACGGGGAGGGGGGGTAGACGAGCGAAGTAAAAACTAACTCGCCTTCGTGTGTATGTGTGTGTATATATATATGTGTATGTGTTTGGAATAATATTCGTCGTGAGGCATCGCAGTGTCAATATTGACACTTCGGTGTACGGCAGACAACGAGGGTAAACATGAGCCCGGCTTTGTCGCATGAGGTGGAGAGAGCTCCAATGGGTGAGCAAATACACAAGCTACAACGTGTATAAACATATGTATACCAGTGTACACCAACATGTTTACATTATGGGGGGTATATATTTATTAATGATTCGTAAAAAAAATTAATTCTTCCCAAGTAAAAATTAATCGAGTTTTATAACCAGTATACACTAACCAGTATATACTAAAAATTGTATTGCCTTATATCTGATGATATTATAAAGAAATTGACTATACATTTTTTATTGGAAACATACAGCCAGTTATTTGTATTCTCCATATCATGAAAAATGACCGGATCGAGAAGGGAAAGAAATTCGAACTGACGTCGTCTATTGACGTAGTCAAACATAAATACATTTAGAATATATGAATGTTAGATTACCATTTTCAGGGCAGAAAGCAGTCTCAATGATTTTAGTAAATATTCTCACAAATTTGATACTCCGTTAAATGGGCTTGTATCATTATTTTTTATAAATGTTGCAATAAATTTCTTAAAAATAGTATTTACCCCCCCCCCTCCTTCTCCTACCGTCCTTGCCATCAGGAAAAATTAGTAGGGGAGAAAAAATTTATTATCTTGTGATTTAAAAATGTCATGATATTTATTTAAAAAATCTAACCGCAATTATAAGATGCGAGATAAAATCTGGGTTTTGTTGAAACAAATATAATTATAATTCCATGCTGTATCATTCAATCCACTTACGGATATCAAAGAAAGAGAAACGGCCATTACTCGTGGGTGGATGTGGCACGCCAAGAGAGCGTGATGGAAATAAATATCGAGCGTCAACCGCCCTCCCATACCGGCATCCCGCACCCATTAGCGCAAAAACGCCCGAGCGCTCATTCGGCTTAACGCTCCCGACTCTTGTTCCTTAATGACCAAGATTTCTAGCTCCGTTTCCGGTTCTAATGTGTTCCGCTAGTTATAGTCAGAGACGACGCTGTTATTTTTGCTGGCGATTTTACGCTCCTTTTATCTTTTACATTTTTGTGCGGTTAAGGATTTTCAACATTTTTGTATCGTTTAAGTTTTGTTTTATATACATTTTATGACACAGAGGTATAGACAGTGGGGGGTAGATAATACGTAGATTACACAGATCATCAAAAAGGCATGTACTCTTATTTATTTGGCAATAAAAAAGCTCGATTAGAAATATATCAATTTTTTTTTATAAAAATCTAATGACTGACTTTTATATATCAGATATTTCTCTTCAATTTGCTTTTTTGCATCGCTATACAGTCATTTTTTAACGAGTTATGAAGGAAAAACGTTCATCTTTCCAATTCTTTCCTTTGAATTTTTTTACAATTTTTTGTAAAAGTTTGGTCGTAATAACTGGATTAAAAATTGTCGTACTTGATTGTAAATTATAGTAATATTACTACACTATTTAGAACACTGTAACTATAATATTAATAATAGTATCAAATACTCTATTATATATTCCTTAAAATGGGCATTTTTAATCAATTATCTTATTAGCTTAAACTAATTCTAATACACAGTGCAAAGTATATCAAAATCTGTCCGCAATAATATTCTTATCAAGTGCCAACAAACAGAAATTCTAAAAACTTTATATATATTTTTTATACAGTACATTTCTTCTATGTATGTATAATGTATATTATAAAAAAAAGTTATATCATATATATAACTCTGTATGAGTTGAAATAGTTTTATTGTAAGTCAAATAAATTTATAAATAAAGTAAAAAATATGTATACCTACATATATCGTATCTCATTTTTTTATATCATTATTTACTTAAATGTTATTAAATGATACTTTACACATAAAAATAAAACAAAAATAAACAAGTAATTATCATCCCCCAGTAGCAGACATTATCAATATAACATAAAGTAGAAAATGAATTGACGGGGATAAAAAATAAAGAATTGAGGGTTGAAATGTTTTGCATACTGTATATAAAAAAATACTTCAAACGTTCACACATTTTTCTTTTTGCGATTAGAATATACTGCAAGTGTGAGATTAGATACGCCCAGTTATCAGTTGTTTCACAGTCTAAGTGACACGTTGTTGAGCTTGCACTTTTCTATGAAAACCTGTCTTTTAGTTTTAAAATCGTAGATTACATTTTATAGAAGAGTTTTGTGCATAGAAATAGCATTTATGATAAAAATATGGAGTTAAAAAATGTACTTTTTATTCTTTTTTACAAACAACGCCGAGAGGGGGGGGGGGGGGTATAGACCCTTATTCTCATGAAAAAAGGCATGTTCGAGCAGGTCATTTGATATTAATCATTGCAGTATAAATCTTAGTAAAGAAATGAATTTATTTTAAATTTAAGATTTCAAATTCGTCCCCATTGAAATTATTCTTGTTCCGGGCCTGTTCTAGTACAGGTCGTGGGGGCCATCATAGACGCCAGATGTATATATTTATGCGGTAGACCCGTGTAGCAGATCCCTTAATCTCCCTCAATTATCCAGTGGATTCGTCCGTCCTTCTTTACGCTCCGTGTGGTGATGTCTTTGTCTCTCACTAATGTACGTGTAAAACACACTGCTCTCTCTCTCTCTCGGTTTATCAAATTGTAATGTTCACGCGTCGAGAGTTAATCATTTTCAGTTATATCACCGTTACCACATAAGGTACTGATTTTGTTTGGGAATTTTGATAATATGCTATTTTTATGGTCGGATTAAAATTGGGTGGTATTTTCTTATTAAGTAATTTGAAGTGCTTTTTCTATTGTTGATAGTTAGAACTACATCTTATACTCTTAATTAATTAAAATAGGCATGATGACTAATTAAAAAAAAAACTATTCTATGATGATCGTAAGTATCTCCAATTTCTAAAAAAAGAAAATAAAGGTTTAATCGCAAAAATTGACTCTTTTAAAACGAATTTTGAATTTGACGCCAAAACGCTCGCAGGTGACAATTCAGAGTTGTGACGTCACACTGTTTGTCAACAATAATCAAACATTCAAAGTTAGACAATAATTTAATTATTTTGTGTGTTAAAAATGAATTCCAAAGTATATAAGTTCTTAATTAAGGTTTGTACCTAATAATCTTGTAAGAGGAATTGATATTTGTCTAAAATAAAAGTCAATCACTTTTGACGTTTACTGATGCGTGACGTCAATTGCTCTGATTGGTGTTCCATTTAACATGATGAATTACTGTATTATGCATTATTATTTTAATAAAAATTATATTAATCTCGCTTTTAATATAAATATAAATATATTTTTTAGAATTTTTTTAACCTATTTCATTATTTAAAATCATAATTTTTAAAATCAAACTTTGTTACTGGCTTTATGCCTATTTTATCGAATAGTTTATAGAAGTAAACTAAATATATCTTTTGCTCGTGAAACACAACATACATATTTTTCGATACCTTCTCTGTATAAAATTATTTTTTTAAATATGTATTGTATACGTATAAATGTCTACTTTTTATTCAAATTTGAATAACCTTATGAAAAAAAATTATAGAAAAAATAATTTTCAAGTTAGAAATTCAGTGCATTTTTACTTATTCGATTTTTTTGGGTTCTTGAATATTTCATCACAAACAAATGCTACAGTTTTTTTTAAATCATGAAAGAAATTTCTTTAAAAAATCAGATATCCCCGTGCGGAACATTCAAAATTCATAAAAGAAATCATTCAATACCATAGGGTTAAAAATTCTAGTATAAATTGATTATACACGTTTTATATCAGTGTGTTCTCTCGCACGAAAAGACATCATCAAATCCAACGCCGAGATGAGTTTTAATCCGTGGACTAGTACCACGAAGGGATGAAAGCTTTTACACCCTCACCCCCGTACCCGTCTACACGCGACAGACAAGCCCCGCAGGAAGCAGCGAGCGAGCTACCCCCTCCTCTCCCCAAACCCGACAGTTGTCAGTTGCAGGAGAACGATTTAATTGGTCTCATGAAAATGATAAGTCAGTTGTGGGATTAGCCTCATGCGCATGCGATTGTATGAGGTCGTTAAAAACATATAGTAGCTGGTTTTTGTAACTTTTATATATATATATATATATATTTTTTTTAATATCATTGGAACGATTTGATGGATAAACCATCTAATGCTACCTATGTTATATAATTTTTCGTTTTAACGAATTCTATACGAAGATTTGTTAACCCGTTACAGGATTACAGTTTGCTATATTGTCGAAAGAAAACAATAACATATTTGAATTTAGAGCAGAGGTTCCCGACCTTGCACTTAGACCCCATTTCAAGGAATGACAAAGTTCAAAGATCCCTCCTGTAATTTTTTGTGAATTCAAAATTATAAATGATCTTTTTTTCAAATTTGAACTATTTTTAAACTCTTGCATTACATAAAAAGCATAGAATTTCAAAATATACAAATTTCTCATAGACCCCTAGGGGGTTAATATGGGAACCACGTTGGGAAACTCTGATTTAGAGTATGCATATTCTTATATTGAGAAAATATTGTTTTCGTTGACATAAAACAAAGATTTCTTGGCCCAAGACAACGTTTCTACCCGTGTACAAAAACTCTTTTAAAAATAAACGAGCACTACATATTTGTATAAGAAATGTGAAGACAACAAAAAGCAAGTGTGCGAGGTTTACAAATGTTGAACACAAACAAATGTATTTCTCGTTCATTTATTTTATTTTGCCTCAGCGCAAGAAACGATGCCGTACAGAATTGCAAAACAACAGCAAGTAGCAACAATACACCATCGTTGTCAGTAGCTTCATGCGTAAAACTTATACTCCCTATGTCTGACAAGCGTGCAGAATATAGCAGTAAGAAATACAGGGGAATATTTATTATCATGTCTTTATTTTAACGATAACACATATCCACAAAAAATAGGTCTTGACCGTTTAACCGGGCTATGTTTTTTGCTATTGCAAAAAAAAACATTTATATCAAATGTAATAATTTTTTTTGTAGATTAGACTGTTCCCCCCTTTTTTGCTTTTTTTAACACTGTAGGAGCATTTTTGACCGAGTTATGAAAAAAAACTTTCATCTTTCCAAATCTGCACTTGGTATTTTTTGGTCGCAAGTAACTCGGTCAAAAATGGTCGAATAAAAATGGAATGAAAAAATCAAATTGAAGGGAAAAGTCTGATCTACAATAGTTATTCATTAGATTTGCTGAAAACTATCGAAAAAAAGTGTCAATTAAAAATCACAATAAATGAAAATTAGTTTAGTTTTAAATATTGTAAAGTACCCTTAATAAGAATATTTGAGTAACTTTTAAAATACATTGTAAATTGTGCGTATGTATATAATAGATATACTTAAGTAGTATTTTTTTAATAATGCCGAAAAAACGCTGAAAATATATTTTTTTCTATTAGAATGCAAAAAATTCCCGCCAAAACGCGCATTCTAAGTCACGTGGTATTGGACCAAGAAAACCTTGTTTTGTATATAACGAAAACAATATTTTCTTAATATAAGAAACATACTCTTAATCCAACTACGTTATTACTTCGTTCAAGAATACTATAGTTGGTTTAAGAGATTATTGCTTATCTTAAGAAAATATTGTTTTCATTATATACAAAACAAGGTTTACTTGGTTTGAGAAATCCTTTCTACCAGTGTAACTGTTTACTCAAACAAACATAAGTCAACCAATAAGGATCGAATATTCTGACGTTTTTAGTAAGTAACTATACGTCATACCAGAAACAGTTCTGCTAGACGCATTTGCGACCACGTGATAAATAGGTTAAATATTACCGGTCTAGGACATCTCGCCGCGGCCGACTCGCCGCGGCCGACTCGCCGCGGCCGTTTCGCCGCGGCCGACACGCCGCAGGGACAACTCGTCGCATGGACAACTCGCCGCAGGGACAACTCGCCGCAGGGACAACTCGTCGCAGAGACAACTCGCCGCGAGTTCCTTTTTTATTAGATATTTTGCCCCTCCTCCTTTTATGTCATAAATTACTTCGGAAAATTTTATTAGATATTTTGTGGGGGGCTCCGCCCCCCAGCCCCCTTTATTAGAAATATATTAGATCTAATGCGGGGGATTCCGCCCCCGTTGTCAGTTACTTAAAAATTATTATCAATATTTAAATTTTCTTAGTTCTTATGCGGGGGGCTCCGCCCCCCTGCACCCCCTTTAATGCTAGTAATAACTAAGGAACATTTTAGAAGAATTAATGCGGAGGCCTCTGCCCTCTACTAATATATTCTCGCGGCGAGTTGTCCCTGCGGCGAGTTGTCCCTGCGGCGAGTTGTCTCTGTGGCGAGATGTCCCTGCGGCGAGTTGTCCCTGCGGCGAGTCGGCCGTGGCGAGATGGCCGCGGCGAGTCGGCCGCGGCGAGTTGTCCCATTCCGAAATATTACATTTTAAAATTAGGTTTATTATTAAAATACTGACTTATTTCACGCAAAAAAACACTTGGTTGTAAATTATAGTAATATATACTACACTATTTAGAAAATTTTAGTATTTATTATTAATAAGTTTCAAATACCCTATTGTATATATTCCTTAAAATTAGCTTAAATGAATTCTAATAATGCAAAGTCCACCAAAATCAGTCCAATAATATTCTTATCAAGTGGTAACAATATAGGTTAAATATTACATTTTAAAATTACGTTTATTATTAAAAACTTATTTCACGCAAAAAACACTTGATTGTAAATGATAGTTATATAAACGACACTATTTAGAACATTTTAGTATTTATTATTAATAGTGTCAAATACCCAATTGCGTTATACATGTTCCGCACATGTCTCCCGCGCTTTGAACGGCTTCAAGGGACTTAGTGGTCGCTTGTTCCATTCTTTATACTCTCTACTCGTGGCGAATAATCCATTCATACCCCCATCCCACATGCTGCGTCCTTTTATAAAGCCGGGCGTGCTCTACCGTGGGTTTTTACACCCTTTATTTGTAACTGAAGTGGTGCAGGTGCCGAGATCCAGAGGATTGCAAATTCAGTCAATGTAAATATTGACAAGCTTTTAATAAATTGTTTTTATATATTACCGCGGTTTTTTTTTTGGTGGATTCGACGAATTTTACTCGGTTTAAATTTATTGTTTACTTAAAATATATATGGGCTGGGGTAAGTAATTTGTCATTGAAATGAGACAATTTTATGATCCAAATAACGAGTCAATATTAATATTTTAAGTGTGATATGGGGGGGGGGTAATTTGTAAATAATACCTCAATCAGTTAAATTAAAACTTTAAAAAGCTGCCATAGGTGCCACGGGACTTTCTTATATGTATTACTGATAGTGAATAATGTACATTTCGTTGCTTATCTAACAACACCGCTCAAGTCATTTTGACCAACTTTACAGGAGAGCGAAAAAACTGTGTATGTTGTATATAGGCTACCGGCTTGCGCGCTGTCACTATTTTTTGAATTCTGATCTCTTATTGTCCAAAACGTCTAGAATGTGATTGATCGACGCGCAATGAGTAGCTCTATCCATTGACATTAAAATGTAAAAACCGCTAATTTTCGACATGAGCGGTGTTGTTAGATAAGCGACGATTTAATTAATTTAATTTTTTAAATATTTTTGACGAACATATAAAATGATGAATATAATAAAAATTAAAGATAATAAACTTTTATCTCAAATATTTTTTCTAAGAAGAAAAATAGATGAAAATTAATATAAAATATAATATTTCACCCTTCTACGATTTGTCGTATTTAAATTATAGTGTCTACAGACCGACAGACTTTATGGCATAAATGGATTCTGAAAAAGTTAAATTTCAAAATTCGGAAAAAAAATCGGCTATATATTTCCATATATATATGGACGTATAAGAAAGTAAAACATCTTAATTAGAATAACATATGTATAAAACCAAAAAATAAAAATATTATACTATGTAACATATATTCATATGTAAAATAAATAGATCTCCGTGGAATAAAAGAATAGAGAAGAAATGTAATAAATAAAGACAGAAATACACATGATGCGTTGTCGTATACAACGAAAAGCGGACACGAAAAAAACTTTATATACCATTAAGTTAAACATATTTTCTATCGCAACATAAAATATAAATGTTCATGAAGTATGGGGGAGGGGGGCATATATTCAAAGTAGAGGGGTATAAAGGTTAAATTGTCGACAGAGGGTGAGGGCTGAGTGAAAAATATATATGTTTGTAACAGAAGGGTTGGATCTACCTGTCTTTATTCCCATTTTTATGAATGAGGGTGAAAAATTTTTGTGAACTCATGTTTTAGAATCATTTTTTTTCCTTTTAAGTCCTTTAACCCTTAGCTGCTTCGCTTCTCCAGAATAACATACCTTCTACACTGGGGTACCTCGGATCCCAGAAAATAAAATGCTAACTACTCGTAAGCTATTGAATATTTTAATTCAATAAAATTCCTGTATCATCTTCGAACGATATGGAATGCACTCCAATCGGTTATTTAAAAAATATATATAATTTTTAATATATTTAAAAAATTGAAAACGTAAAATTTAAACAGTTTACATTGAAGTTGTAACAATGTGGGGCACCTGGTACCCCACAGGGTTAATATCAATGATGTATCTATATTCTTCTGTGAACGCTCTATAATCAAAATTAATATGAAATTTTAAAATTTAATTAATACTTATGTATTTACTAATTTTATTATTTAAAAAAAATTTTATTATTAATGTACATACCTCGTACGGGCGCATGTATACTACCTACAAAATTCAGCACATTTTTACTCGGGTCTCCCTTTTTACGTATACTGTATAAAAATATATATTTACCATAAATTTGTTACGTACAAATATTAAAAAATGAATAATAAATAACGATTTCAAATCCGGCTCTGGCCTGACGCCAAAGCTTTTATCCGGGGGGGGGGGGGGTAAAAGCAGCACTGGGAAGGGAGGGGGGCTCTGCGCCCTTATAATAAAGCTGTTGACATTTGTGCGGCACGAATGTTTCGCTTTTTACGACATTTGACTCGATATTGTGTATTTTTTTGAAATGATGTATTTCAACCGTCGCGTCGCGCCGTGTTACATATCGATGCTTTATATATCGTTTATTAATTTCTGTGTTATTTTCACTCACGATATGTGTTAAATTGATACAATCAGGGGCCAGTACAATTATTGATTTTAATTTTTTCAAATTTTTTTTATATATTAAGAGTAGGTAGATATTTTATAATAACTATATATTATATAGTTATTTTGAAGTACCTTTCTTACGAAATTTTTAGACAAATACGATTAATACGTACACTACAGATAACTAGCTGTTAACCGCAACATCCTCCGCGTGTAATATGTATTATTATTTTTTAAATCTAATTTCGGTATACAAAGTAGTATATGTCCTTCCTTATGCGGTGTTTACACCGAAAAAACAAAACATAAACATCGTGTCTTTAAAATACTTTATATAGGATTTATTGCTTTTTTATCAAATAAACACCGTGTTTCTGTTTTTTTTTCGGTGTAAACACAGCATTAGGATGTAAGCTATCTCCTGCCAAATTTCATCAAAATCGGTTTAGTTGTGAAAAGACACACTCACACACTGTCGTATTTATAATATGTATTAGTATGGAAAATATTCTTTACAACTTTTATTTATATTATTAACATTTTTTTTCTGAATTCGCACCGTTTCAAAAGTTGACAATTGATTCAACTATCTTGTTATATGCAATTTGCATAAAAAAGTATTGTACTAAATAAAATACATATATATATTATTTTAATATGCATTAAAAACACCGTCTATTTGCTTACAAATATTAATTTCCTCTTAAAAAAATAATAAAATACCTCCAGTAGTCGTCAAAAATATAAATTTTTAAATAGGTTTATTTATTTATATACAACGAAATATAAAATGCAATTAAATTCAAATTGATCATTCAATATCCACACAACACCTGCCCGTTTCCTACCGGACGCATAACGACCTTTCAACCCCCCCTCGCCCCTCAGTTACTAATAAAAAATAAACCACTGTTTAACAACCGCTATCGAATATCCGGACAGAAGGTTGAAAGTCGTTCGCTTTTTATACCATGTAATATATTTTTCCATCCCCTTTCTGTATCTAATCCATTTAGCGGCGTCTCTGCCCCCCTTTCCTCCAGTGCCGGCTGTCAGCCACCCTTAACCCAACGCTTTATTTCCATCCGACGAGCTCACCCCACCCCCTCCTCTTCTCTTAACCATTCTACTACTCTGGTAGTACGCAACCCTTATACAGGATGTCCCGTTTTAAAATGTACAGAAGATTGAAACTGTGAACGATTTTTTAAGTTGAATAATTTTTTTAAAATCTTGATCTTTTTTTAACATATTTTTGACGTCGTTTTGCGTTGTATAAAATTGATAGATAAAAGGTTTAAAAGTTTAACTAACATAAAAATAGGTTGTTTAGAATCACACATTCCCTGAAAGTTATCTCAAATAGAATTCTCGCTAAATAAAAAAAGGTGTATTGTTAATCATTCTGTATATCGTACCATGCCGTGTTATCGCCCTTCTTTTCTCCCTTTGCAACTATGAATAGAGGTGTGCGGGTGAGACATCCTTGCTCACCTAACTGGAAATCATATGGGCCAGGATTATCACCACCTTTTTGCGTGTCACATTTTTCTGTTTATTTTTTTTTTTATCGATTGTGAACCATTTAAAAGGGCATTATTTTTTATAAACTTTTTAAGATCACTGCTCAACATATTGATGGAATATCGGTTTAATACATATAGTGAAAGTTCCATCAAAATCGGTTCATTAATTAAAATAAACCAACAAAAATACAGACTCAAAGTATATAAAATATTGTTTTATATAAATCTGTTCACACTTAATTTTTCTGTATTTATAGTTTCTTTGAAAATAAAAGTAAGCATTAATAAATAAAGGAAAGTATTTTTATTTTCTTAAAATAAAAATTAACAAGTGTGTTGTTTTATGTTGAAGTAATTTGGACGTAATGTGTTTTTCATGACATAAATCATAATAAAATTCTGTAAGCGAACATTAAGAACTCAATTATCGTACATCATTAAAACGAAGATACTATCAATTCATCCGCGTCTGCATTTAATAACCATAAAAAAATAATTTCTGATGCAGCGCCATTAATAACATTCGTGACGAGAAAGTATAAACAGTATAGAGTAAAGCACACTAATATGGTAGATATACTTTTTCTATTCCTAATACTCAATTTAAATATTAACTTTTCAAAGTTAATATGCGGGATATGTTGCCCCACTGGCGTGTTATTATAGTCGGGGGCCTGAGGCAAAAAATCCCCCCCCCCCCCCCAAACCCATTTATTTGTCGAATAATTTTTTTATATTTATACCAACATTTAAAAAAAAACCTGCAGACCTTGTTTGCAATTGTTTTAAATTATTTTCTTAGCTTGAGACCCCCTTTATTTCATATACGCGCCACTGTGTTGACTGATATGAATTAAATTACTTTTCCTGATTCTCCCATTTTTTTTATTCGAAAATTTGCACAATTCTTACATTTTTGAAATCAGTTTTTTGACATATTTTTGAAAAAATATTGATTTTTTTTTATTATTTAAATTTTAGACCAATCGATCCAGTAATTTAATTATAGCTTCACTTAAGGGAACCTAAAATGGCACCCTAAAAAATTATGAATAGTATAAATTATAAATCTATTTTTTTTATTCGCCACATTATAATTCATTTAAATTAAGACAAAATCGTTGACATAACTACCCCCACCCTTGGTTGTAAACGACCCCTAATACGTCTCTTTATTTCCATCCAGCCGCAGGGGAGTAGAAGATGGAGTTCTCCTCCCCCTTAACAGTGTATTCTATTGCACTGGCCCACACGTATAAAACTACCCTTAGATGTTTGGTGTGTCTAGATTTATCCTTCTTTTTTCTGCCAGACCCCCTCCCACGACACGCCGTCGAGAGGCGAACAAGACCGGAATAAAATATCACCATTTTATGCTTCTGTCAGATTTATTTATCGAGGACGGGACCATTTTTGTGTCGGTATCGACTTCGAGTTGATGAGCAACGCGTAATGAATTTTGTATTATTGAACTTGTAGATGGGACCCCGATGTATGTACGGGCTATTTGTCATTGGGGGTGTACGGAGAAGTGGGTAGGGTATTATTTTTATATCTTGATTTGAATCGACTGTTATATTGTCGAGAATTTACGTGTCGAATGTTTTTGATACTTGGATTTGATGATGGATTTAGTTTGCGGTTAAAGCAGTGGTACTCAATCTTGAGGGGGGGGGGGTAAATTATATATTACAATCATAAAACATTTATGTTTTTTCTCAAATTGTTATTTGCAAGGGTTTTACAAACGGAATATAATATTTGATATTAGAGACAGAGAATTAAATTTTGTACAATATTTTTTTTACAAGCTTTTATATAACTTCACTTGTTAGTTAGTTATAGTTAGTTAAGGTCAAATATTGTAATCAAAATTTCGAATTAAGCTAGAGTTTCTATAGAAATTTTGTATACATACGTTCCAAATAATGGCTTACCTTTGTATTCAAAACCCACTTGATATAGGTATCAAATGAAAGGGTTTGATGCATCATTCTAAACTTAATATGGCGAATACTTCAAGATGGCGGATTACCTTTTTCATCATAACCCTCTTGATATGGGTATCAAAACTAAAAATTTGAAAATAAAATTGTATATAAAAATACTTTTTAAAAATAAGCTTTTATTAAAAATGCACTAAAAAGTAAAAAGTTAATCACAAAATTTTCAGGTTTTTAAATCCAATAAAAGCGCGGGGTGCTATAAAAGCAAATTTATAAATAAAAATTCTTAAAATAAGAAATAAAGTAAAAATTGATATGATAAGGGTAGGAAATTTGCTTATTTTTAAATTCATTAGTTAAAATAAATACACATATAGAATTTTTGAATAATGAAATAATTCATTGATTAAAAGCTATACATTTGTCTTCATGAGCGCCTCGCACTTTTAATGGTTCTAGTCATAATTTTTTGATAGCTGAAAATTTATTTTATACTTTTTAGTGCATTTTTAATAAAAGCTTGTTTTTATTAAAAAGTATTTTTTATATAATTTTATTTTAATATTAGTTGAACCAAAATTGATTTAATATCATTCAAAATTGCGTCTACAATAAAAATATTAACATATTTAATAATTTTATTGAAATTTGTGTTGCAGTAATAAAATGTGGTATATGTACCTACCTACTTTATATTAATTATTAATGATACATAAATTATAACACATTGAAAAGATTTTGACGTTATAATATTTACATAATATATAATTAAAATTTTATCAAACATATAGAGCAGTTCAAATATTGATACAATGCAAATTATTCATCGCACTTAACGATTGCTTTGTGTGTCCCGTTGAATAAATACTATCATTGGAAATGCATTTATTATTTTATACAGAAATTAATTATTTTATAGATAATTCCATAGCATCGAGTAACACATAATACATATGTATATATCGATATGGATTCTGTAGTAAATATCATATTGATGAGATGAATGCAAATGAAGTCATGTAGAAGCGTAGATAAATAATCGTGGAATATAAATGATTATTTTAAATTGAATATAATTATTTTATGCCGTGTTGATTTGGACAAAATATTTTATCGTTTTTCAGAAAATGGATTTAAATTAAAAACAGTTTTAATTTGTACAAGTGGACTGTGTTATGCATTAATGTATCTACCCACATAAGCGTAAATAATACATTTGTGATTTGTTTTCTATTGGGAAAAAGTAATTTAGCATTTGGTTGGTTAATTAGATTGTTTTCGCAAACACCTTATTGACGAATTTACGAGGTATTAAATATAAACAAATGACTGTATGGTATAGTTTATATGGCATGGCGCATGCACATTTAGTAGAAATAAGCGATCTAAAAGCAATGGTGACAGGTGTACATCTTAAAATATATAACCTATACATTTTCATCACTAATAGCGTTTTCTTAGCTTTTACTCGACATATGTCATATGCAGATCATTCAAAGTTGTCTCAAAATAAAAATCTACAAATAATTACTACCAGTTTTAAAAAAAAACTATCAAAACCCACACGTGGGTGTTGCTACACAACCCACTTGATGGACACAACTCAAAAAATACCCTTGCCAATCGATTCGTGAATCAATCCCAAGTCCAACGAGGTACATGAAGCCATATTTGAAAATTGTTGTATAAAAAATGGACATTATGCCTGCCCGTGGCCGGATGGAGGATCATAACCGGATTTTTTTTAAATGGACTAAATTAGTGCCACAGACCTACCATTTAGCGAAAACCCGAGATCTCTAGGTAGTTAAGGGTACGAGATATCGCAGTGGAACACAGACAAACGAATGGAAAATCGAGCATATAAAAAATAAATCACACCTCAAAATACTGTCTGGAAGAAATATTCTCCTACCATCGATAACACACAAGCAGGGTAAACCAATGAACCCTGTATAAAGCCACTAACTGTACTGCAGTGTATGGGTTAATAGAAAATAATGTAGTGGAAACAAGAAATGGTTTCCAATAAACCGAACGGCATCCCGCCGTCCCTCCGGCCCGCCGTGCCCGCTCATTACTCAATCCGTCTGGGGAGTAGAAGAACGACTCGAGGGGGTTATAATACAACTCATGCACCCCCAACCAACCCCGCCTTACTCGTAGTTGATATAAGGAGTGTTGATTCCTTTTCCAGGACTGGATTATTTATGATTTTGTTTGTAATTCTATACTTTTAGATATCTATCATTTGTGAAACCGGGCATTAAAAGTAGTATATATTCTTTATACGTTATTTCATAACTTCAGAACCACTGGTCGGATTTAAAAAAAATATTTCATTAAAATATTATACTTTCAAGAGTAATTTGTTTACTGCTCAGTCATTTTATATGATAGCGTGATGATATATACCTAGCCAAAAACTTACCCAAGTAAACTATCTATGCTTGACAAAAACTGCATTAAAATCTGACAGATAGACTCACAGACAGAAAGCCGTGTATTTGTTTTAGATAGAAAAAATCTAGAAAATATCGTTTTAAGATTAAATATCTTTTTCTGATGATCTTATTGTATATATTCGTTTGATACGCCCCTGATTCCCCCCCTCACCGCTTCATTGCTTCGGGTCCTTAACAAAAGGCACGCTGATTCCAGTCGGATAACGTCGAATGGTGGAAAACAGCACATAAAAAGTAGGGATGAAACGTAACAGGAAGGGTGGGCGGCTGGTTGCCTATATTGCGGAACAAACGATGTATAAAGAGCCATGTAGATCGGTCGACCCACCGTTTTTTTTTTTTGTTTTTTTTTTTCCCCGGCGGTGAAGTTTTTTCGCTGGTCGTTGTTGTTAAGATTATTATTGTGTTGGTAAGCGTGTGTTATACAGGATGAGTCATATTAGGTGAAACAAACTTGGACAGTTGATTGAGAAAAATATTTCAAGCAAAAAAGTTCTTATGAACATGTGTCCGGAAACTCTTCGCGAGGGAACTACAGACTCTTAGTTTTTATTTAATATTTTGAGATCTCATTGCGATACAGTAATTAAATTTAATACCCAGTTTGTTATCAATTTCAAGTATCATCTAATGATTTTTTAGACCAAGGATGTGTGGGGCCAGTGAGTCCTTTGATTTTTATCAGTGATATTCTTAAATTTTTCCTATGTTTGGTACTTTTATAAGGTCATATAACACAAAATACATCGAAATATACTTTGTTAATTTGTCATAAGATCAACCGTTTACTAGAAATATGATAGTAAAGATAGTATTCAAGAATCATAAAGTATTCAAATTTATAAATGAACAAATTTTTTAAAATAAAAAAATTATATAGCCAGTAAAAATACAAATTGACCTGGGGTAGTCAGGGTAGGAGACACTAGGATTCATTAGCTGATCGTGTCTTATTTATATATGTAAAAATAAAACCAACCTTTTATTTGTTCATCCATAAATAAATATCTTTCATATACTATATACATTAAAAGAAAACTTTTTACCCCTCTTTAAAATCACACGCAAAACCCATTTACCCCACAAACTTCTTTACTTAGTCGACCCTGTTTAAAATTCACTCGCGAGACAAAATAAACTATTAAAATTACCCCCGACTTAATTAACAGGCAAATCATTATTATTCGAGTAACTAATTTCAGCGCGTTAACTACATAGATGTCGTCAAGTGAGTGAGTGTGAGAGAGAGAGAGATGTGTATAGGGGTTGTGGGTGGTTAAGGGAAATGGGGGATGAGGAAGCACTGTTCAAATCCCCCAAGTACTTAAAACTTTTTCATTTGCCACTACAACACCTCAAATGGAAGGGGAGCCATCGCGATAATGGGCCGTATAAAGAGCACACTGGCATGGCGCGCCTCTCTTTGTCGACGTTCCCGGAGATTTGCAACTCTCCTTTTTTTCTTTATTTTCTTTCGCGCTCTTACTTACATGGTGATTAAATAGAATTGCGAGCTACGAGTTTTCGCCTCTTAATTATTGCTATATATAATTTAAGTGTATGTATCATCATTAGAAGGAATGCAAGTAGTTATTTGTTATATTACATTTGATAATTGCATATTTATATAGAAATGATGGGACTATCTTATACGTAATAAGGCACGCGGTTTCGTTCGTATTGTATTCGTTTTTATGAGCATTTTTTATAATTATAAACAGTTGTCCAGATGAAATAAAAAATAGTTTAACACCCCTTCCTTCTACTTAAGGTTTGAATTTTGGAAAATTCTTTATTATATGATGCTTACGTAATAAAATGAAGATACTCCTTAAATGTCACGTTTCTAGGTTCAAGGGTTTGAGTTTTATATATTTGTTGCCGCGCATACCACTTCATGAACATAACTCAAAAACACGACCGTAAAAATTCCTAAGATGGGCTAAACTAGAACCACAGACCTACCATTTAGCGGAAACCCGAGGTCTCTAGGTGGTCAGGGGGCCGAGATCTCGCGGTGAAAGACAAACAGACGGACGGAAAATCGAGCATATGAGCGCTACCACTTCGTGGATTGCGATAAAATGGGACACACATTATAGAAAATAATATCCTCTTCAACATTTATTATACATTTCTTTATTCATTTAAACGTTTTCAAAATTGACAAAAGTATACACCCGTTTCCGGTTTGTACATAGCATTCAATTACATTAACATCATAAAATAAAATAAATGAACATCAAATGCATGTACCAGTTGTTATATTTGCTACTACACATGGAACAATAAACCGTTTAACCGTGGGTATTATTCTAGAGTTGGCATCACTGGCTTGCTTCAATAAATTGCGCAACGTTTTAACGCTAATACCAATACAGTTTCTACAACACTGAACATAGATATTATGTGAACTATCTATACTTCTATACGGATATGAAACTGCACTTCTTGTAAATATTTGCAGAGTAAAAAGACTACGATATCTCATATGTGTCGTACATACACAGAATTTATTGGAATGGTCAGGGTTTCAATGAAAATATATTCCTTACAAAATGGGTGGTGAACGGGATATTTGACTCCCCCCTCCAAGCTTTCTCCGCCCTTGGAAAAATTGTATGCGGACTTATAAATGTCCGGTAATGTAACGGAGCTAAAGAAAATGTCTTAGCTAAAAAGCACTTTCAAATGGGATAGTAACTCTATATAACAGTTCTCTTGAAGTTTCATCTAGTGTTTGACAAGTTTCTCGTACGTGTGGTAAGTAAACACCAATAGTATTAAAACAGTGGTGACCAACTGTGCTAAAATAAGTTGATGTATCAGTTCAATTAATACCTCGTTGAAAGTGCTTGTTAGCTAACACATTTTGCTAGCTCCTTATTGATTATACGAGACATAATAGCATAGGTTTTTCACGGTTTTGGACCTGAACAGTAAAGATGTTTATGAGGTAATTTTAGACGCTGATTACAAGTTCGCAGTCCATTTTTCGTCATCAGTTTAAAGTCTTGGCATTTTAGGACGCCGCGCCGACCGCGCTGGCCGCTTCGACCGCCAGACACGCAATACTGATGTGTGTTTTTTTAACCTTGAAAATAATATACACACATCAGTATTGCGTGTCTGGTGGCCGAAGCGGCCAGCGCGGTCGGCGCGGCGTCCTAAAATGCCAAGACTTAAAAGTACCAAAAATGACGATTTAGGCAATGTTTAAGAATTGATTTACCGATATTTGTAAACCTATGTAGTTTTTAAGCTATCTATCTAAAATAATATAATATTCAAAATAAATCATAAAATTGTCATGTAATCAAAAATAATCAGGTAGCTAGTTATCGATCCATAAATCTAAAGTTAGTTGTTGCCTTTTAACTGACGTCATCAAAACATACAATTTAAATAACAGTTTCAGTGTTGCTGCGACTGCAAAAACAGTAACTACATATTTTAAAGATGTCGTGAGTGAACGAGCACAACAAATCTAGCGGTGCAATGTAAACATGTCGGGTTACAACTCCACCCCACCCCTCCTCTTATCACGGGGGAATTATATTGTTGTTGGCCACAGACCATATAATCCACGAGTGCCTGTAAGTGGTGGCCGCACCAAACGAAATTACGTTAGGAGGTCAGCAGAGATGTTTGCAGTAGCGTAGCGATCGAGGGAGGAGAAAGGTGGTATATGGTATAGTTGCAAAGTACTAACCGTCTCAGAAAACCATTTACTATTAACTATGTATAGGCTGGTACAGAATAAATACCGCAGCGGTTTTTTCGTTTATATTCATGTAGACTATTCAGAATGAAACGTTGCGAATTTTTATTTCGAAAAGAAAGTTTGGAGGGAGAAATTTTCATATTTTTTATCTGTACGTACCTATATTTTGTAAAATGTCCGAAACACTTTTGAATCCAAGTAATTAAGTAGGTACTGTATCCAATCGTGACTGTACAGGGCCCACCCTAACGCCAAAACTTTAAATAAAAAATACTACAGTATCGGTTTTCACTATTTAAAAGCTTTAAAAGTTTTTTGTACCTCTGTATCTCACTAAGTTTCGATTTACCTACCTTAACAACGCTGAAACATTAATAAAAATAAACCAAACAAAAAAATAGATTAAATTATTAGTTAAAAAATGTTCTACAAAAAAACTAAAAAGCTTTTTTTATATGTCTGAAAACACAGGAGTTATCTCGGTTCAAAGTTTTCCATCCCCTATTTATTCATCGTTTTTTATTATTAACGAAACGCCAAGAAGTTATTAATAATAGTTAAAAAGAGTCTCCTATTTCCAAAAAAATACTTATTTATGCAGAAAATAAAGGTTTAATCGCAAAAATTGACTCTGCCAACAAAATTGACTCACGCCAAAACGCTCGCAGGTGACATTTCAGAGTTGTGACATCACACTCCTTGTCAACAAAAATCAGACATTCAGAGTTAGACAATAATTTAATTATTTTGTGTGTTAAAAATGAATTCCAAAGTATATAAGTTCTTAAATAACGTATGTACCTAATAATCTTGTAAGATGAATTGATATTTGTCTAAAATAAAAGTCAATCACTTTGACGTTTACTGATGCGTGACGTCATTCTGTCTGATTGGTGTTTCATTTAACATGGTGGATTGCTGTATTTTCTATTTTTGTTTTAGCAAAAATTATATTGATCTCGTTTTTAATATAAAAATAAATACATTTTTTAGAATCTTTTTAACCTATTTCATTATTTAAAATCATGCATCATGCCTATTGTAAGAATACCATTTTTTATACTCACGCAAAGAGAAGCTAGAACTACTTTACTGAAATAATTAAAATCAATATATAATATATTATAATTATGTGAAACAGGCTGGTTTATGTTAACCACTTGACTGGCACTCGAAGCGCTTAATAATTTCATTAGCAGCAGACTGGATAGAGAGGTATGCATTCTAGCGCCAATCTAACACTACCACCCCCTCCCCTTTACCCCTACGTCATTAAAATGCGTTAATAGCCTCTCGTAACGTTTTCAGTTTTATGATCAAATATAAAATGCACTCATACTAAACTGACTCGTTTTAATGGGTCCATATATTCACACCTACACATGAACTAACAGAGCAGCATCAGGGTGTACCTAGTCGTGTAGTATGTTCGTTAATTTCATGGGGAGGTTTAGAAATATGGACTGTAAGGATATGTGTTCAGGATGCTGAGGATGTATGTCAAATATACGCTAGGAAACCATCTGTCAAAAACGACACGTCGCCACCTAGTGAGCACCGTTAGCAACTTTGGGTATATTACTTTTAAAAAAGGACAGCCGAAAGTAATGTTCCCAAGTTCCGATTTCGTTAATTTTTTTTCTTATCTATAAACCTATGTATGAAGAAGTACTTGACCAAGTTTTAATTAATTTTAATAATTATTTTAGCTGTAATTAATTAAAATTTGAAAATCGAAAACCTTTTTTTTTCTACTTAATGGTTTGATATAATTGGATGATATTTTCAGTAAAACTTAAGGGTAATATAAGGTCTTGAAAAACATTATTTCTTTATTTTTACTAAATTTTTTCATAGCAAATTTTTATTTTTTATTTTCAAATGTCCGATATTACCCAATGAGTAAATTACGGGGTTAAAACACAAAGTTATGTGTGTTATATTAAAATCTGTATTGAAGAGTATCAATCTTTGCGGATTATAAGGATTCGACCCGCGAAATTTGTCTATTTTCGATCAACTCTATTACGATTTTTTTCTTTTTTTCTTTTGAGGGGCGTATCTTTGAAACCATATATTTGATTATAATGAAATTTATATGGTATCAGCTCGATAGTATACTCTTTCAAACAAATAAAAATCAACCGAATAGGTGCATATTTGTCGTAGTTATACCCGAAAATACATAAAAAAATATATAAAAAAATAGAAAACTCTCTCCTTTTTTGAAGTCCATGGTCAGATTCTGATAAAATTTATATGAGACCACCTCGGGAGTATACTCTTTCAAACAAACAAAAATCAACAGAATAGGCGCATATTTGTCGAAGTTATGCTGGAACATACATAACAAAATATATTGATTGAATTGATAACCTCCTCTTTTTTAGAAGTCGGTTTAAAATAAGAAAATTTCGGGGTCAAATTCTAATAATATACAAAGGTTGATACTTATCAATACAAATTTTAATATAACATACATAATATAACGGCAATTATCCATTTTTTCCTTTCAATTATATGACAGATTGGTTTGACAGATACCCAAAATTATTTATTTTTGCCACTTGGCGGCGCCAGGATCGATGGTTTCCTAGCGTATAATCAAATATTTTTTTGGTTTGATATTTATTTAATAAACAAAGGTGATGGTCAGTATACACTTGTAGAAAGGATTTCTCAAACCAAGTAAACCTTGTTTTGTATATAACGAAAACAATATTTTCTTAAAATAAGCAATAATCTCTTAAACCAACTATAGTATTATTGAACGAATTAGTTGGATTAAGAGTTTATTTCTTATATATTAAGAAAATATTGTTTTTGTTATATACAAAACAAGGTTTTCTTGTTGGTCCAATACAGTTTTTTTTCTGTGTAGCATCTCGCAATTACGACTATTTGCTTAAACAGTTTTTATCTTTTTTTAGTTGTAAATCATGTACATACTGTACGTACTAAATATATATTTAAAGGTAAACATTCTGTAAATTTCCCTTTCAATCATTGTTTTATAGTTAGTGTTATTGCATACTTAATGTACCGGGTGGTCTGTTTAAATTGAGACAAGCAAATATCTTGAAAATCAAGGTTTTTCAGGGAAAATGTTTGGTTAAAAAGTTTTACAGAGTTAAGAGGGAGGAAATCTTCATTGGAGGTTTTAAGGTCATTTTGAGATCAACTACATTTTTTAAATGGAAACCTATTTCTTTATTTTTACATATTCATAAATATGTATATAAATAAAAATTTTAAAAAGTTTTTTTTTTAAAAACCTCAATTTTAACCAATTTTTCCCATTAAAAAATCATAAAAAAAACTCTTTCTTTAAATGGTATGGTAACAATAATAAATAAAAATTTTAACATTTTTTTTAAATTCAATAAAAAAAATTCGTTTAAAATTGAGGTTAATGAAAAAACAAAAGTTGTTTCTTTTCTTCTGTAAAAAACGAATTTGTAAAAAAAGGAATAGGTTTCTATTTAAAAAAATGTAGTTGCCCTCAAAAAGGCCTTTAAACTTAAACGTAATATCAATTTTTTACATCCATTGATTTTGCTCCTCTTAACCCTAAATCTTTTGTACCAAAAATTTTCTATGAAAAACCTTAGTTTTTGATATATTTACTTGTCTAAAATAAAATAGACCACCCTATAGTTTTGTTTGCAGGCACACGTGAGGCACAAAAAAACCCTTAATTCACTTTCCGGCGTTTTTCACTTAACGACATAGGTCCGGTCCTAATAGTCATTAAAATATTATATAGACAAATTAGGGCAATATTAAAAGCCTTGTAATTATGGTAAAAATACGTTACAGAAACAAATAAAAATATATTTAAAAGATTGAAATCTCTACTTTTCAGTATTTTTTTGTAAATTTTAATTTAAGAGATATAGAATTTTGAAAGTGGCAAAAAATTACACTTTTCAATTTTATTGAAAAGTGTAGAATCTTACGAAGGTGAAAAGTGGTCCAAAGTATTTCTTACGTATGTTTTCTTTATAACTATTTATATTATAATATAATCTATAAGAACATTTTTGAAACGGCTGCTTTTGTATGCAGTAGAGCCAACTTGACTACACCGTGGCGCGATACTCATCCGTTGTACAAATTCCCCGCAAGCCCGAGAAGAGGTTTGCGGTCGCAGTGTTATGTAATAGAGCTACGTGTGAGTCTGGGGGTTGTTGGGTGGAGTGCTGGTATGAGTTAGGGTAGTTAAGGGATGTGATGTTTCCCGTGTCGGGAATTACATTACGGCAGGATTCAGAAGTCGCCTGTGTCGTTCTATGTGCGAGTTTGTAGAAGCTGTACGAAGGCGTGGAACTGTTCAAAGGTTTATTAACACGTCGACTGCTGTTGGTTTAAAGAAAATCGATAGTTTAATAAGGTGAAAATTGTATTCAACATATTTGAGTCTCATTTTTTGAATTCAAATCGTCATAACTTCGTTAAAAAAAATCGCAGAGCGACTATTTAAAAAACATTTTGTAGCTTTTAATCTCTACTTTGTAATGTTTTTTTAATGATTTTAATTCAATGGATTTTTTGAAAAGTTGGATAACGATGAATCGAAAGGTACTTTGTTAAATTTTCTCATGTTCTGACTCAAAGAATTTTACTCTTCGAAAGATTTTGAAGTTTATAATTTCAATTTTAAAATGCTTTTTCAATGTTTGTTCAACATTTTTTTTTAATTATTCAAGTTTAAAACCAAAACAATTAATGCAAAAACCACACTATAGGGAACAAATTATTGTTTAAAAAATTCCAAGGGTCTTTCCTTCATAACTCAGTCAAAAATATTCGTACAGAGATATAAAAAAAAGCAAATTGAAGAAAATAATCTGATCTACAAAAGTCACTGATTAAATTTTATCAAAAAAATATATATCATGGCCCTTAAAGGCTCTAAAATCAAAATTAATATAATTATTTTTTGGAATTCAGTGAGTTGTTTTACTATCAAATTCGTTTCCATTGCTTAAAAGAACGTGATTTTTTGTGGGGCTAAAAAATTGATATCATATTGATGAAAACATTTGTGACGCCAATACAGTTTGGCTCCGCTACCTTGTCGTGTGTTGGGTGAGATGGGTGGGTGGGTTGATGGCAAGTCTGTAAGCGTCGAGGCGACCTACAGGGTCACGCCCTGCTCATATTGCTTCAACCGTGTTTACGCCTTCGTACACAACTCGATGCGTATTAGTGGAAGTAGAGAGTTTGAATTCTTATACAACATAAATACAGTAGAACATCTCAATTCTTTAAGTTTCATGATTTTTAGGTTTCTATCAAAATGATAACCCTGCTGTCTATTCATCCGTCCGTCCGTAAAATGACTCTGAAATTACTGAATCAATCGACTTGAAATTTTGGATATCTATAATATACATATGTATATAAAACGCAACTTCTCTTTGCCTGCCTGTCTGTCCGTCCGTTAGTGCGCTTATCACACATTCATAGATATGTTCTCTGGTTAAGTTTTAGGATATATTTTGCTACCACTCTTTGTCAAGGGTTAAAAGAGTCCAAAAAATTATCCCTTCATTTTTTATATTAACTTTGAAAGCGTGTATTGGGTACAAAAATTTTTTTTACGAAAAATTCAATACAAGCGTTCGAAAGCTTGTTCTTTTCTCTTGAAAATGCTTTTTTTCTCCTCGTACAATTTTTTTTGACAGCGTTATTCACTGTCAAAGTAAAATTAACACTTTTGACTTTAAATGCATTTTCCAAAATGAAAATAAAAGAGTAGTTTTTTTTGACGCAATGATGACACGACTTACTGATGAACATCAGTTTTTCAACTAGATCTGTTTTTTTCATTTTAGAACATTTTTGAAAATGCATTTAACTTAATCTCAATAAAAATGTTCAAATGATCATAACTTTTCGAAAAAAATCGTAGAGACCTCGGTGATCCCGCGTTGTTTTCGTGTCGGTAAGCCCTTTTAAACGAACCCTCACTCAACCCTACGTGGTATTTAAGATTTCTTGCCTCCTCCCCCCGCCCCTTGGTGGATGTTTTTTTTTATTAAATAATAGATTTGGTGATCCCATTGTATCCCTATAAATTTCAATCCTATATTTCAAACCATTCAAATATTATTTAGGTGGCCCCGAACTTTTGGAAGGCACTGTATAATAAATATATTATGTATATTTTTCAGTATATAAAGAAAGAAGAAATTATTAATAATCAATTATTAAATCAATCCAACCAGTTTTTGTTTTGTGTTAAAAATATTCAGTTCTTAACTCGGTACTGCAAATGCATTAACTTTGAAATAATTGTAAAATCAATCACCGACAAAGAACAACAAAACAAGTGTAAAAAGGCGAAGCGCGCGTATACACGTATAGTATACGATTCGATTACAGCAGAAGTACAATAGGGCGCGTATGTAATTGTTTAATGGCATCAATAATCCGTACATTACAGATGTATGAATTGTAATTTCACGCGGAGGCCGCGGCGATTTTACACTCACCAATGGAAACACGATTGCCGTGAGATTGTGTCGATTAACGGCCGACAACCGGAACATTTAGACCGTATATGATGCAGGACTATTCACCTGCGACCCCCTTCTTAAGTTGATACGTAAATGCATAATGTTTATAATTTTTTCTATTTTGTTACAGAGAAATTCAATATCACCGGCGGAAAGAGAAAAATACAGACCTAGAAGCCCCCCAGAACCTGAACACAAGAAAATTAAAAAAGAAGAAAAAGATATGGGACATGTAAGTCTTAATTTTTATATTTTCATTTTAATATGTATTTAATTTCTTATTTATTTATATGTGATAATATTAATGTGATATACCCAAATTTTAAAAGGGCGGTAACTACTAAACGGTTATCGAATTGATTTGAAATTTTTATACGTATAACTAGATTAAACAACGAATATTTCAACATTATTCCAAAGTTACTATGACTTATAGTTTCAGAGTTCTGTCTCCAAACAGTCAGATTTTTTTTATCTATATTTTACTTAATGGGCAATAACTAACAAACGGTTAATCGAATTGATTTGAAATTTTAATATGTAAAACAAGATTAAATAACGAACATTTTAAGACTAACCTGAAGTCTGTGTGATTTATAGTTCCAGAGTTCTATGTGACTAAACATTTCAACCGATTATATTTTATAAAAATACCTTTGTGTTTTTTTCGGTCATGCAATTGGTATATAATGCAAAAACATATAACAATAATGTAGTTGGTAATTGTATTACACAGTAATATTATTGTAATTGTTTCTAAGTTAACGATATCATATCGGTAGGGTTTTTTAATGCGAGTGCGCGACAACGTACGTTTATCACGGTTGTCAGCTTTTCAAATTGACTGGACAATGATTTGATTTTACGTCAAGTAATTGTTCTTTTTTATGGTCTGTGTGTAATTTTGTTATTAAAACACTAATAAACCTTCGGCCTTTTACGTACTATTTTTTATTGGTCAACCGAAATCGATTTCATTTTAAATTTATTTTATATTTTATAGAAATAATTACTTATTTATTCAATTATTATACGATTTAGAACCGAGACAATAATCTATAAAAGTATAATTGTTTTAATTTTCAAAACATGTTTAATGAAATCAACTGAAGTGGCCAACATACGACTTTTTCTATCTATAAATATATTTATCAAAATGTAGATATGTATGTTTTTCAGATGTGCATTTCACATTTTGAAGAGCATCTCGAAAACGTATTATTTTTGAAACGATGCTTAGTAGAAAAAAAAAATTCAAATAAAAGTTATAGACAATATTATTATACATAATTTATCTCCCAACCATTTTTTCGATATAACTAACCGTTATAACAATTTTGATGTACTAAAAAAGGAGAGGGTAACGCGTATAAAATATACTGATTTTTTTTGTTCATTCTGTCTCCCTTTTTAAATCTATAAGATCGGCGCCTGAGTCCTGGTTATAATTAATATAATTGCAAATGTTATGATATTTTAAATTTATTGATTCTATTATCATGGACTGTTTTATTCCTCCTATATAAGAATATATATTTAATTGATTATTGATTTCGTTATGTGATATTAAAAATTAATTGATTGCTATTTTATATGTATTGTAGCTATTTATAGTTTATGTTATTTCCTGCTTATAACAATTATGGTTAAATTATTGACTATTTATTTTTATATCATTGCCCATGATTATTGCTGTATAAATATAGAGTGGATAATTTTATTTAGATTCAAGAAATCCTAATTAAAATTTATTTCATAAGCTTAAAACAATAACTTAAATTTAACATTAAAATAAGTGCTATGTATATCACATTAATATCTTCAATATACAGGGTGTCCCAGCTATAAAAAAACACTTTTTTTTAAAAGAGAAGAAGCGTCTTCCACGGAATTAATTTTTCGTTACGTTGCAAAACCCCTAGAAAAATATTTAAACATTTTTTTTATTAAAATTTAAAACTGTTTTTTTAAATTCTATATTACCAACAAATAATTCTCTTTTATCACGCAAGATCTATTTTTTGTACTTTAACCAAAAATGTTATCAATTTTGTGATTTAATATTATGGGAATAATATATTTTTAATTTTTTTAAAACAAAATTATTTCGTGAAATTTGATTCTGACAATTTATTTTATAATAAAATAAGGAAAAACTTTAAAATTCACTTGGTATAATGGCCACCCTGTATAATAACTAATTTATGTGCATTAACAAACCACTATAAAATGCTGAATATAATTTTTTATCATAAAGAAATATCGCTCCCTGCAGCAAAGCGATGGTGAAAAGAGCGACCAGGATCTTGTCGTAGACGACGCTTCCGAAGACCCAGTATCTCCTCCGAACGGCACAGCGTCCCCCAGAGAGAACGGTCTCGGAGGCGGCGGAGTGAAGAAAGACCACGGTGTGGCCGGAGCGGGTAGTCCGCGCTCCGGGACTTCGAGCAACGCGTCGACACCTTCTACGAAGAAACTCGACGGTGATAAACCGACGACACCGATATCCAAGTCGGTGACGCCCACGTCTGGCGGGTCCGCGGGCTCGGCCGCCGGAGCCAGCGGTCTCAAACCAGTCGTCAAACCGCCCGCGCTCGGCCAATATCCTCATTATTTAGCTGGTAACTATATTGTTTTTATATATCATTATAACTCCGTATAAAATTAAATTAAAAAAAAAAAAGCATTTTGAAGCTGAACTTCTATTAATATCTTCTATTTAATTATCAGGCGCTGGTCCCCACGAACTGCAAGCAGCGGCCGCTGCAGGAGCTTACGGTGCAGCTCTGCACAACAGTCTACCCCCTGCGTTGAACAACTATCCGCGACCTCCTCTGCAAGTAGGCTACGACCCGCATTCGCAAATGCGCGCACCTCTGGGTCCAGCTTTGGCCGGGATTCCTGGAGGTAAGCCGGCGTATTCGTTTCACGTAAGCGCCGACGGGCAGATGCAACCGGTCCCGTTTCCTCCAGACGCACTGATCGGACCAGGAATACCGCGGCACGCTCGGCAGATCAACACGCTAGGTCATGGTGAAGTCGTTTGTGCTGTGACTATTTCTAACCCGACGAAGTATGTGTATACAGGAGGGAAAGGATGTGTGAAGGTATGTTTATATGTATATATTTTTTTAATTGAATTCTGGTATTTTACTTAAAGAACCGTAACTACTGAACGGCTATACGAAATGATTTGATATTTTAATGCCCACAACTAGACTATATAACAAATATTTTAATACCATTCTGAAACTTATGTGATTTATAGTTCCAGAGTTTCATGTTTCCAAACAGGAGACATTTTTTTATTATTAATTTTTCATTATACCAATACAAAACTAAAAGGGCTGTAACTATTAAATGGATGAATGTAATAATTTGAGATTTTAATACGTAAAACTAGCATATACCGGGTGTCCCAGATAACTTTTCCAGCATGGGGATCTCAGTATCTATTAGAGATACAGGTTTGGTTAAATGAGATGAATTATTTGTATGAAAGGGATGAGTATTATTACACAAAAAAATATTCATAATTCTATGTGGTTGAGGCGGTATACCCAAAAAACTGAAAATTCGGAATTTCTTTAAATGGCTATAACTTTTTTGTTAAAGTAGATAGGTATTTTTTGCTTGCGGTTTCTTGAAGCACTTTTTTGTGTAGAATTGATTGGTGTATTTAGATTTTTTATATCACTTTTAGTTTCCGAGATACAAGCCCTAACTTCAGTTTTTCTTATGGGCCGTTAAGTTGGCTATGGCATATTTGAACGTGTTTTTTACTCTACTTTACAACGATATGTCACTTGCCATATTTATTATTGAAAAAAAGTCGAAATACTAAATATCAGTGATATTTATGAAGTATTTTATAATAAACTTTTAAGTGAGCCATGAAAAACAAAAATTGTAAACAAAAATCACAATAACAACAATCAAAATAACAAATGAATATTTGAAACAATGAACTATTTGAAAAAAAATATTATAATTTTTTTTCGATAATAAATATGGCAAGTGACACATCGTTGTAAAGTAGAGTAAAAAACACGTTCAAATATGCCATAGCCAACTAAGCGGCCCATAAGAAAAACTGAAGTTAGGGCTTGTATCTCGGAAACTAAAAGTGATATAAAAAATCTAAATACACCAATCAATTCTACACAAAAAAGTGCTTCAAGAAACCGCAAACAAAAAATACCTATCTATGTTAACAAAAAAGTAATAGCTATTTAAAGAAATTCAGAATTTTCAGTTTTTTGGGTATACCGCCTAAACCACATAGAATTATGAATATTTTTTTGTGTAATAATACTCACCCCTTTCATACAATTAATTCATCTGATTTAACCAAACCTGTATCTCTAATAGATACTGAGATCCCCATGCTGGAAAAGTTATCTGGGACACCCGGTATAACGAACATTTTACGATAATTTCCAAGTTTCTACAGAGTACATTTTATATTGATATTACAGGTATGGGATATAAGTCAACCCGGGGGAAAAAGTCCCGTGTCGCAACTCGATTGTTTACAAAGGGACAACTACATTCGGTCGGTAAAACTCCTCCCCGACGGACGCACACTTATTGTAGGAGGTGAAGCTAGCAATCTATCAATATGGGACTTGGCGAGTCCGACACCACGCATCAAAGCAGAACTGACATCAAGCGCTCCCGCATGTTATGCACTCGCAATCAGCCCAGATTCCAAAGTATGCTTCAGCTGTTGTTCAGATGGTAACATCGCCGTATGGGACCTCCACAACCAAACGTTGGTCAGGCAGTTCCAAGGGCACACAGATGGCGCGTCGTGTATCGACATCTCCGCTGACGGGACAAAGTTATGGACGGGTGGTTTAGATAACACAGTCCGGAGTTGGGATCTCAGGGAAGGAAGGCAGTTGCAACAGCATGATTTCAGCTCGCAGATATTCTCGTTGGGGTATTGTCCCACGGGAGAATGGTTGGCCGTCGGGATGGAGAACTCTAACGTTGAGGTGTTGCATGCGGCGAAACCTGACAAGTATCAGTTGCACTTACACGAGAGCTGTGTCTTGAGTTTGAGGTTTGCAGCCTGCGGGAAGTGGTTCGTATCTACCGGGAAGGATAACTTACTCAACGCGTGGCGTACGCCATACGGTGCTAGCATATTCCAGGTAAGAACATTTACTATTTTTTTACAAGCTTTTATTTAACTTCACTTGTTAGTTAGTTAGTATGTTAAGATCAAATATTGCAATCAAAATTTCAACAAGTTCTAATTAAGCTAGAGCTTTGAAATTTTGTATACGTGTATGAGTCCGTTGATAATGCAATGTAATAATTCTAAATCCAATATGGCGGACTCTACAAGATGGCGGATTACCTTTTTCTTCATAATCATCTTGATATGGGTATCAAATGAAAGGGTTTGACGAGTAGAATACGATTAGCTATGTGACGTCATTCTAAATCCAATATGGCGAACGCCCCAAGATGGCGGATCACCTTTTTCTTTATAACCATCTTGATATGGGTATCAAATGAAAGAGTTTGTCGAGCTTTACCCGTTAATATGTTAGTTAGTTAGTAAATCTGTAACTAAAAATTTTAAAATAAAATTATATACCTAAAAAAACTTTTTATAAACAAGCTTTTATTATAAATGCACTAAAAAGTAAAAAAAATAATTTTCAGCTTTCACAAAATTTTCAGGTTTTTATGACTAAAACCAATAAAAGTGCGGGGTGCTATAAAGACAAATGTATGAATAAAAATTCTTATGCAAAATAAGAAATGAAGTAAAAATTGATATAAGATAAGGGTAGAAAATTTGCACATTTTAAAATTAAGTAGTTCAAATAAATATATAGAATTTTTGAATAATTAAATAATTAATTGACTAAAAGCTATGCATTTGCCTTCATGAGCGCCTTTAATGGTTCTAGTCATAATTTTGTGATAGCTGAAAATTTATTTTTTATTTTTTAGTGTATTGTTAATAAAAGCTTGTTTTTAAAAAGTATTTTTTATATAATTTTATTTATAGTATGTATTCATAACTGACCTAACCATATATACAGATTGAAATCGCTAATTTTTGTTTCTTTTTCATTTGAAAAATTAATATAATTTCTTTCTTTTTTCCAGTCGAAAGAATCTTCAAGCGTTCTTAGCTGTGATATTTCAGCAGACGACAAATACATCGTGACAGGTTCAGGAGACAAGAAAGCGACAGTGTACGAAGTGATCTATTAAATAAAAGTGAACCTAAAAACCAAGTGACTATTATTTAAAATTGCTCTACAAAACAAACTGCCGTCAATGTTTCCATTAGTGACATGTGATAATACATAAATATAAACAACAGTATTTTGTGAACTAAAATATGTGAAAGAGACTGAATCTGTGTTGATCTCCATGACATTTTACATTAAAGTTAGTAATTATTATAAACGAAGACGACGTAATTACTTAATATCACTTAAGTAATAGAAATATTTTGCAGTTATGCCTACTTATTGAACGGTAGAGTGAAAACGATGTGTTTTGTTTCATTTTTACTGTATATTAATAGTTTATTAGAAAGAATATATATATAAATATATATAAAATTTGTATTATATATGGATGCACATTACAATGTTTAAAAATATGCGAAAACTTTATTAATTATTATTATATACTCTGTAATTTGTATAGTCTTAATATAAAATGTAAAAAATCAACACTACGGGAAGGCAAAAAAAATAGTTTTTTCAAAATATCTCGTTAATTATTGTTCGGATTTAATAATATGTATAAGCAAAATTGTAGAATATTAAATTATCTACAATTTATGTTATTTACGCTTTTTGTACGACTAATATTTTACGAGTAACAGTGCCTCAAAGATTGCAAAAAAATATGTTACAAACTAATATGAATTGGAAACTCCATAAGTTAAACTACCTTCTGTAGTTTGATTTGTTGATTTTTATTCAAAATTAGAAAAGTTATAGACATTGATACTATACAGATTACAGAAAATTTAATCTGAAAATCGGAGAGATTTTTTTTGTAACGTAAAAGACACAAATTGTAATATTATTTTTATCGTTATGTTCACATTGTTTTGTGTAGTTGTAAATATTAAAACTTGTAGAAATATTGTTTTAATATTAATTAATTGATTGATAAAAATGTGTACGAATTTGTAAATTTAATATTTTATGGTATATTAACTACACATATTATAAATGTGAATATTTCTTAGTACCTTTCTGTGAATTAATGTTTTTTATTGATTTTTAACTTTTCTAAAAGCGTAAATGTATTATTAGAGTGTACGATTTTTAAATTACTTAAATATTTTAAATCTTGAAATCGGTTGTTTGCTAATATTTAAAAAAATATTGATCTCACAAAAAAAACGTTAGAAAACAAATTAAAGATCAGAACATGCTCTATAAAAATGAATCCCTAAGTTTTTTTGTAGGATCCTTAATTTCCACGGAAAACGTTATCGTAATGCTCTATTAAATGTATCTACTATTTTTCAACGATAAGTATCATGCGCGATTTTCATGGAAAATAATAATTTAAGGAAAAATATATATAGAATCTTTTTTATAGATCATTTCAAGAGGTTTAACTTGTAATATTAACTTTTCTTCATAAAATCAATAGTTTTTGAGACATTTGCAAAAAACTGTTATCGGGCTATGTTATTTTACTATTTCAAGATATTTTTACACTCTAACAGTATATTACTGTTTGATATATGGAAAAAATATATAAAATAATTATTTTGAAACAAAAACTTTAAATAATGTAAATATAAATATTTTCTTGACATGTAAAAAAATCACGTCAAATTTTTTTAAGGATTCAAAGTTTGATAACTTCAGTAAAAATACTTAGAATTGGGTAAAAAAAAAGTATATTGTAACTGAAGATCTATATTTTTCATAACCACTCAAAGTTTTAATGATTTCAACTTGGCTTGGTTTAAAATTCCAATTCAAGTTATTTAACTTTTTTGACGTGTGTTCAATTTTAGAACAAAATGAATCTCATATATTTTGTTATATTTTTTCCATAGAAATGTTGATTCACTCTGTGATGCATTTTGATTTTCATCCGACACAATAGTTTTGTAACTGAGATACCTCACCAATATCATTTTACAATAGCCAGGGCTGAATCATTTATCTTTCAACGAGAAAAAGCAGAACAATTAATCATTATATGATTTCAATGCATAATTGTTCATATGCTTTGAATTTTTAAAATAAAAATATATAAAAATTACACTGTTATATTTTTTTCCGATCTAACATTTTTTTATTCAGAAAATAATTACATAATAAAGTAAGTATCAATTTTTGTATCAAAAAATACGATAACGAGAATAAATACAATACATTATACTTGTGTAGATAAACAGGTAACATAGAATTAATTTAAAGCATCTATGTATATAAATAGATACAATCATTTCAGTAAGTTCTCAAAAAAAATTGATTTAAATGGCATCTGAGTAATGTTTAAATTTAAAAAGTACTTGTGGCGCTTCCTTAAACTACTAAGGGCTTAGTTGGAATGACATCTGAAAAAAATATTGAAAATTAATTAGTACATGTCGCGCCATCTATCAGGAAAAGTTTGAACTACCAAAAGTTTAGTCAGAATAATTTCTATTAGTTCACACTTTTTTCGCTAGATGGCGAAATATGTACTTTTTAAATTTCATTTTTCTTTTCAGAAGACATTTCGACTATGTATGTACTTATGTACACATATATTATTTATACATAGAAATAGTCAATAGTACAATACCTTTTTTGTCATCTCCTCTATATGGTGGAGGCGCAGTCATAATTCGTGTATTCGTAAATTTCGAGTTAACCACGCTATCGTATGTACATATTATAGCATGCTGATTATAAAAGTGTTAGAAAAAAATTCCTCTGGGTTCGGGTTAACTGTTTTTTATCAATTTTTGTCTTAATAAATTTATTGTAATTTGAACCAATGAATTAATTTAAAATCTTGGTTAATATGTGATATCAGTGTGTCCTCTTACATACGATGAGGTGTCTATTACTTTCAAATTCAAGAAGGGTGTGTTTTTCAATACAAAAATTGATACACCTAAATTGAATTTTAAAGTAATAGACACGCCATCGTATGTAAAAGTACACGCTGATATCATAAACGATGCCAGATTTTAAATTAATTCACTGGTTCAAAATATCATAAAAAAAATTAAGACAAAAGTTGATAAAAAACCATGTTATCGATCCAAGCGCAACTTTTGATGGGCATATTGGGTATCGGAGTGCCCTAATACATAAGATAGCGTCGCTAACTCGACCAAAAAAAAAATTCTCAAAATTGCTTCTTTTTTGACCGAAAAAAACTTTTTTCGATTTTCAAATAATTAGACACGTTATCGTATGTAAAGGGATACGCTGATTCGTCTTTTCGTGTCAGTTGCGAAATTCATTAAGGGATTCAAAAGTTATAGCGATTTTAAGACGATAAATCGATAAAAAACAGTGTTAGCGGTCAGAGGGCAACTTTTTATCAACATTTTTGCAATCAGCAAGCTGTAATACATACGATAGCGGGCCTAACTCGACACAAAAAAATTTTTTCTGATGACGTCAGATGACAGCGCCTTCGCCATATTAAAAAACTTTTTCAAAAAATATTGTGAATATGGTGGAGGTGTTTTTTGTCTATAGTTAAGCAAATTTTTAATATTTTTTTCTGAAGCCATTCCGACTTAGTCAAACAAATTTGTCGAGTTAGAGACGCTTTCGTATGTATTTTGGGAAACTGAATTCGAAAATGCACTTAAAAAGATTTTCTAGAGTCAATAAAACTGTTTTTTATAAACTTATATCTGAAAAATTTGCTTGAAATTTTTAACAAAAAAAGGAATTTTAATCTGGTATTATATATGATATCAGCAGGTCCTTTTACACAGGATCACGTATATAATACTTACAAATTCAAAAAGGATGTATCAAAAACCGTACTGAAAAACACCCCCTTTTTGAATTTGAATGTAATAGACACGCCATCGTATGTAATATGACACTCTGATATCGTATATTACACCAGATTTTAAATTAATTCACTGCCTGGTTCAAAATTTTATTAAAATCTGTAAGACAAAAGTTGATAAAAAATCATGTTAACGATCCAAGTGCAACTTTTGATGGGCATATTGGGTATCAGGGTGGCCTAATACATACGATAGCGCCGATAACTCGATAAAAAATTTTTTTTCAAAAAAGAAACAAGGTAAACCCCTTCCTTCTTTTTTGGTAGAAAAAAACTTTTTTCGATTTTCATATAATTAGATACGTTATCGTATGTAAAGAGATACGCTGATTCGACTTTTCGTATCAGTTCCGAAATTCTTTGAACAGTTCAAAAGTTACAGCCATTTTACGACGAAAAATCGATAAAAAAAACAGTGATGCATGTATTTGTGACACTTTTTATTAGCATATTTGGAATCAGCATGTTGTTATACATACGATAGCATGTCTAACTTGCCAAAAAATGTAAAAAATAATTTCAAAAAATATTTTGTATATGGTGGAGGCGCCGTCATCTGACGTCATCACATCAAAAAATTTTTTGTCGAGTTAGGCATGCTATCGTATGTATAACAACATGCTGATTCCAAATATGCGAATAAAAAGTTTCACAAACACCTGTATGTCTGTTTTTTATCAATATTTCGTAGAAAAATCGCTATAACTTTTGAACCCTTCGATGAATTTCGCAACTGATGCGAAAAGTCGAATCAGCGTATTCTCTTACATACGATAACGTGTCTAATTATTCGAAAATCGAAAAAAGTTTTTTTCGACCAAAAAAGAAGGAAGGCTATTACTTACCTTGGTTTTTTTTTGAGAATTTTTTTTTTGTCGAGTTAGAGACGCTATCGTATGTATTAGAGTACCTTGATTCCATATATGCTCATAAAAAGTTGCGCTTGGATCGATAATACTGTTTTTTATCAATTTTTGTCTTAAAAAATTTCTTGTAATTTGAACCAATGAATTAATTTAAAATCTTGGTTAATATGTGATATCAGTGTGTCCTCTTACATACGATGAGGTGTCTATTACTTTCAAATTCAAGAAGGGTGTGTTTTTCAATACAAAAATTGATACACCCAAATTGAATTTTAAAGTAATAGACACGCCATCGTATGTAAAAGTACACGCTGATATCATAAACGATGCCAGATTTTAAATTAATTCACTGGTTCAAAATATCATAAAAAAATTAAGACAAAAGTTGATAAAAAACCATGTTATCGATCCAAGCGCAACTTTTGATGGGCATATTGGGTATCAGGGTGCCCTAATACATAAGATAGCGTCGCTAACTCGACCAAAAAAAAAATTCTCAAAAAAAAACTAAGGTGTTAGCCTTGCTTCTTTTTTGACCGAAAAAAACTTTTTTCGATTTTCAAATAATTAGACACGTTATCGTATGTAAAGGGATACGCTGATTCGTCTTTTCGTGTCAGTTGCGAAATTCATTAAGGGATTCAAAAGTTATAGCGATTTTAAGACGAAAAATCGATAAAAAACAGTGTTAGCGGTCAGAGGGCAACTTTTTATCAACATTTTTGCAATCAGCAAGCTGTAATACATACGATAGCGGGCCTAACTCGACACAAAAAAAAATTTTCTGATGACGTCAGATGACAGCGCCTTCGCCATATTAAAAAACTTTTTCAAAAAATATTGTGAATATGGTGGAGGTGTTTTTTGTCTATAGTTAAGCAAATTTTTAATATTTTTTTCTGAAGCCATTCCGACTTAGTCAAACAAATTTGTCGAGTTAGAGACGCTTTCGTATGTATTTTGGGAAACTGAATTCGAAAATGCACTTAAAAAGATTTTCTAGAGTCAATAAAACTGTTTTTTATAAACTTATATCTGAAAAATTTGCTTGAAATTTTTAACAAAAAAAGGAATTTTAATCTGGTATTATATATGATATCAGCAGGTCCTTTTACACAGAATCACGTATATAATACTTACAAATTCAAAAAGGATGTATCAAAAACCGTACTGAAAAACACCCCCTTTTTGAATTTGAATGTAATAGACACGCCATCGTATGTAATATGACACTCTGATATCGTATATTACACCAGATTTTAAATTAATTCACTGCCTGGTTCAAAATTTTATGAAAATCTGTAAGACAAAAGTTGATAAAAAATCATGTTAACGATCCAAGTGCAACTTTTGATGGGCATATTGGGTATCAGGGTGGCCTAATACATACGATAGCGTCGATAACTCGATAAAAAAATTTTTTTTCAAAAAAGAAACAAGGTAAACCCCTTCCTTCTTTTTTGGTAGAAAAAAACTTTTTTCGATTTTCATATAATTAGATACGTTATCGTATGTAAAGAGATACGCTGATTCGACTTTTCGTATCAGTTCCGAAATTCTTTGAACGGTTCAAAAGTTACAGCCATTTTACGACGAAAAATCGATAAAAAACAGTGATGCATGTATTTGTGACACTTTTTATTAGCATATTTGGAATCAGCATGTTGTTATACATACGATAGCATGTCTAACTTGCCAAAAAATGTAAAAAATAATTTCAAAAAATATTTTGTATATGGTGGAGGCGCCGTCATCTGACGTCATCACATTAAAAAATTTTTTGTCGAGTTAGGCATGCTATCGTATGTATAACAACATGCTGATTCCAAATATGCGAATAAAAAGTTTCACAAACACCTGTATGTCTGTTTTTTATCAATATTTCGTAGAAAAATCGCTATAACTTTTGAACCCTTCGATGAATTTCGCAACTGATGCGAAAAGTCGAATCAGCGTATTCTCTTACATACGATAACGTGTCTAATTATTCGAAAATCGAAAAAAGTTTATTACCTTGGTTTTTTTTTGAGAATTTTTTTTTTGGTCGAGTTAGAGACGCTATCGTATGTATTAGAGTACCTTGATTCCATATATGCTCATAAAAAGTTGCGCTTGGATCGATAATACTGTTTTTTATCAACTTTTGTCTTAATTTTTTTTATGATATTTTGAACCAGTGAATTAATTTAAAATCTGACATCGTTTATGATACCAGCGTGTACTTTTATATATGATGGCGTGTCTATTACTTTAAAATTCAATTTGGGTGTATCAATTTTTGTATTGAAAAACACTCCTTTCTTGAATTTGAAAGTAATAGACACCTCATCGTATGTAAGAGAACACACTGATATCATATATTACACCATATAAAAATTCCTTCATTTGTTAAAAAAATTCTAGCAAATTATTTAAATAAATGTTTATAAAAAACAGTTTCATTGATCCGGGAGACTCTTTTGAAGCGCATTTCTGGATTTAGACTGGCCTAATACATATGATAGCCTCTTTAACACGAAAAAAAAATTTACTTAGTCGGAATGGAAATTATTAAAATTAAAAATATACACATCGCGCCATCTGGCAGGTATTTAAACATAGTCGGAATGACTTATGAAAAAATGAAATTTAAAAAATACATGTGGTTCTAAACTTTTGAAAGTTTAACTTTTTGTTGATAGATGGCGTTACATATACCTTTTAAATTTCAATCTTTTTTTCAGAAGCCATTCCTATTTAGTTTTTGATACTTCAAGCTTTTCCCGGTAGATGCCACAACATGTACTTTCTAAATTTGAATATTTTTTTCAGATCCCAACTACGTGAATTGATTAATATGTATCAAATAACTATTAATTAATCTACTATTAATATATAATTTATATGATTATATCTATTTATCTACATAGATGCTCTTAATTAGTTTTATGTTACCTGTTTATCTACACACAGGGCCGGATTTACAAATTTGCCGCCCGTAGGCAGTTACGAAAATTGCCGCCCTTTTCATGGAATAAAAATTAGAAAAGTGGATATTTTTCATATGAATTACCTTTTTTTTTTTTTTTCGTTGTCAAAAAAAATTTTTTGGGTTATTTTTTCCAAATCTGCCGCCCCTAAATTTTTGCACGTGCCTACACTGCCTGCATGGTAAATCCGGGCCTGTCTACACAAGTATAAAGTATTGTATTATTGATTAAGATTACTTACCTTCCATATACAAAATGCATACATACTTACGATACTGGCGTCGCCGTTATACAACTTACCGTAAATAACATACAAGTTTAACTAATAAACAATTTATTTTTTTACAAAATTACATATTTTGACAAAATGATAAATAACCTAAAATATTTCAGAATTGACAACACAATAATACAAAACATATGACAATATAACTGAACTATTTTTAAAGATGGTACATCTGCCTTATTTTCGTGGAGTGAAAGTTACACAAAAATATATTATAGTAACATATTAATAGATAACCTCAAGGACACACTATTAGTTACTCGCGGACAGTTGCGCGGTGCGTACGTGTTTTTTATACTTCGCGTTGGTTTTTATACATTGTATAAAATGTCACAGCAGCAATCTTTTGATTCGGATTGCATGACATTAACACGGTTCGTGTTAGGGCAACAGAAGAAAGTACCGACTGCAACTGGAGATTTGACACAATTGTTGGTATGCGTTCAAACTGCCGTCAAAGCCGTCAGCTCGGCTGTAAGAAAAGCCGGCATGACAAACATGTAAGCGATGATGTTTCAGATTAAAATCAATTGTTGTACTTGTAAAATATTGTAATTGTTGTACTCAAATATGATGTTATTTGAATATAATTTGAATAAACTAGAAATATTATAGCAGAAAAGTATATTTATTAATGGATGTCGACTAATTTATTTGATATTTGCTGACCTTTAACTCGAGTAAAAATATACGCCTACACTGTTAAAACTAGCAAGTAGTTTCATAGTCCAGTCAATCAATGGGTTATTTTTTGCAAAAGTAGCGTTAATCAATTTTTATACAAAAAAATGGTAAGGACCTTTTTTGTTCAGCACTAAATTCTCTACAAATTATATTCTCGCCTCATTTTCGTAGAATTAAGTATTTATGAGTTAGAGCGTGACAAGTTATCAAAAAATAGTTATCTTACCACTGATCCGATTTTCATGTGGTTTTGATTAAAATCTGTTATTTTTTCAGGTACGGTATTGTGGGATCAACAAATGTTCAGGGTGAAGATGTTAAGAAACTAGACGTCCTTTCGAATGAACTTTTTATCAATATGTTAAAGTCATCTTACACTACATGCCTTTTAGTTTCAGAAGAAAATGATAATATAATAGAGGTAAGTGCTCTTAATTTTTTTTGTAATATTGTGTAATTTAAAATAAAATCGTTTTATACAAACCCGGCCCTGGATATTTATTTTTCTGTATTTTATTACGTTAATATGTCAAAGGTCAACCCTGTATATTTTTTAATGTGTTTAATTATTGTTTTTCTGAAATGCTAAAGTCCAAAAGTTCTTTAACACATTCTTAAAAATTATTTTTAGATTTTATATAATTTTTTCCTAGTTTAGATGTAAAAAAATTATTTCCGATTTATAGCATACCCGCACCCCCCTTTCCCAACGCTAACGTTGTAAATAAGTTTAAAAATCAACAATAAAGCAATTGCTATCTCTGTGTTATCTCCCCCTCTCTCTCACTCAATTTAACTTGAATATATAATTATTTTCACATTAAATAATGCCCCCCAGCCCTGCCCCCCTCTACGCCCTGTCTCAGGCTGAATAATATGTTCTCCGTATTATTTAAATTGTTTTTGTAAATTTTGTTCATATTAACGTCATATTGCTGATGCAATATACAAATAAATTTATATTTATGTAATGTGTACTAAATTAAGACGTTAAACAAAACCCCCAAGGTTATATTAATTGTCATAAAATTTATTTTTTATATAAATAAACAAAAATATGTTCTTATTATCAGTTTTTTATTCTCTATTTTAAAATATCAAGCAAACGATGCGTTCAATCGAAAAAATACAAGAGACATCATATTTTGGCCTTGTTTAGGGGATTCCAAAACATATTTGATATCATCGATCCGACAATTAGTAGAGGAGATATGATTATTTTATTTTTTTCGAAAAACGTGAAAAATACAAATATGTAAAAAATGTCCCTTGTTTAGAGACATAGGACTCTGAAACTATAAATCATAAAAACTTGAGACTGGAGTTAAAATATTCATAATATACTCTAGTCTATTGTATTAAAATTTTAAATCATTTTGAAGAATCGTTTTAAAGTTACAGCCCTTTAAATAACATATATGTATATCAAAGTCACAGGTTTAATTTATTAAATAAAATGTTTTTATTTTGGCGACATACAACTCTGGAACTATAACTCATAGAAACTTGGGACTAGTTTTAAAATGTACATAATTTAATATAATTTTACATATTAAGGTTACAGGTTTTAGTTTACTTATTTTTTAGGTCGAATCAGAAAAACAAGGCAAATACATCGTTTGCTTCGACCCCCTTGATGGTTCATCGAACATAGACTGTCTGGTTTCAATTGGGTCTATATTCTCTATCTATAAAAAACAAGATACGACCATTCCTTCCATAAAAGACGCCCTCCAACCTGGAAATAAGCTAGTAGCCGCTGGTTACGCTCTTTACGGAAGCGCAACAATGTTAGTTCTCGCGCTAGAAATAGGGGGAGTTAACGGTTTCATGCTGGATCCATCAATCGGTGAATTCATTCTGACAGATCGTGATATTAGAGTTCCAAAACGGGGAAAGATTTATTCGATTAATGAAGGGTACACTTCTTTGTGGGATCCGGCAGTTACGGAATATGTTCAGAGTAAGAAGTTTCCGGAACAAGGTAAAGCATATGGAGCTAGGTACGTGGGATCCATGGTCGCAGATGTCCATAGAACTATTAAATATGGAGGAATATTCTTGTACCCTGCTACGAAAGATTCGCCGAAAGGAAAGGTAAGCCATTCTTGCAAAAATTGTAATTTGGGTAAAAATGATCGGAATTACGTCGAAAAGTTTGGAATGTCTACTTTTCAGCACTTTTGAAATTAAACAAAAAACAGAATTTTTTTAACGTCGAATAAATATTTGAAAAAAAAAGAAAGTTTTTTAGCTGAAACTCTACTCATTCAAACAACATGAAGAAATTTTATTTAGAAAAAAAATTTAACCCCTGTGAATCCTAATTAATTTTACAAAAAATTCAATTTTTTCTTTGCTTTAAAACCGTATAACTTTGCAAAAAATCGATGTAATTTAATTCTGCAAAAACCATTGAAAAATAGACATTTCAATCTTTTGAATGCTTTTTTACCGACCTAATTCGACCAATTTTACTCCAATAACAGAAGTTTGAATATTAACGAATTTTTTTACAGCTTCGTCTGTTATATGAATGCAATCCGATGGCGTATATCATAACAAAAGCTGGGGGGGCAGCAACAACCGGACAAATACCGATACTAGATATTCAACCTGAAGGAATTCACCAGAGGAGTCCAATTTTCCTCGGTTCTCAAGAAGATGTCGATGATTTATTAGCACTCATTAAAAAACACGCCTGTAAATGTTAAAATTGTTTTTTGTTGATTGTGAAATAAATGTGACTTTTTCTAATGATTATTAGAATTTAATAAAAGTTATTTCCACATAAAATATAAATTTATTTAATAATAATATACACATATTTTTTTAAGAAACAGGTTCTACGGCAATAGGATTTGACGGAGCATAAACGGTGCAAAGTTTATCAAATTCGGATTTCTTCTCATCATACTTTTTGATGTAACGATGGTCAGGGTGTGAGTCCCGTAACTGTGATAGGTACCGATTTGCTACCTATTAAAAAAACGAATATTTAAGAACCCCCTAATTTTCCAATAAGTAGAAAAAAATTCTATACAATTTCTTGAAAAGTGAGAGCTAGATATAAAAAAAATTCTTTACCTCTTGTTTATCCAAATGATGCGACAGAATGATCAGATTAATCAATGTATCAGGATTGCTGTTATCCTTATCGAGTGCTTCTTGCAGAGCCCCTTCGGCTTCCTCCCACTTTTCCTGCCCTAAGAACGCCACCGCTTGTCCATTGAGTAACATTGGCGTGGCGTTATACTTATCAATTAATTCTTGATAAATATAATAAGCGTCTTGAAGTTTTTCACCATTCTGTAAAAAATAACAAAGATAAAACCACATATACAATTAAAAAAAAAAAATGCACTTACCGTGTTTACATAGACCCATGCTTGCGCTAGCTGCGTAAGTGTAGCATCTTCATCTTTTTCCACCATCTTCTTGAACTCGTTCCTTGCAAGATCTGAACGATTTATCTCAAAGTACATCTGGATGCTGAGCGCCTTGCATTCGAGACAATCCGTGTAAAAACAATATTCAAGAGCACTATCTGTGTTTCCTTCTTGGTAGAAGATCGTGGCGCAGACTATACGGTACAGGTCGTTATCATCTTCTGGTGGAATCGTTACACCATATTTACCATTTAAAATGTTCACTATACTTTCACGTTTGCTGGGATAGGCGAAATATTCTGCGAGCATTCGAAGATACTGTAGTTTCTTTGGAGAATTGTTTTTGATCTCATCGAAAATTACACGGAATTTGTTTTGTGCTATGTAAGCCCTGTACATAAATGCATCACGTTCTATGATGAGCTCAGGATCTGTCAGCTGAAACTCAGTTATTAAACATAACCTATAAATTCATTTTCGATTTTATGTATGTATAACAAATTACCTTTAATTTTTGTGCTTCATTTATGCATTGCTGGTAATTACCGATATAATATGCATTCTTTACATCGAATAATTCATCTACATCTTGTTGCTGACGTGCCATTTTGACAGTTCATTAAAGATTTCTTCTTTGCTGGCAAAATCCAGTGTTGTTAACATTGATAAATAAAATATATATACAGTGCATGTGTATTGGTAAGACTGTATAGATCGAATTTTGAATTTGATATTTTTTAATGCTTTTTTACGTTTTCAGTCTTTTCAGTATAAACTTTATTTAGTATCAAAAAAGAAAACCTCCAAATTATTGAACAAAAATGTAAACAACTTAATGCGCTTTAAATGTTTTATATGAAAAATAAAATACATCGATTTAAATAAAGATACCTACAGTAAAATATTTAAATTAATTACGTATAAATCTAAAAATAAATAATGATTCTTACAATTATGAAATTACATATGTACATATTAACATCTTTGTTATTAAGAATAATATCTGTTATTTTATCAAATATATCACTATTTGAATTTATAAATTTTAAAGTTATTTATTTTGTGTATGCCATTTTGAAAGATACAAAATCATTTCTCTAAAATATAAAAAAACGAAGTTGATCGAATATTTTCTTTAATAGATACAGTATGTTTACAAAATCCCTGTTTAAAAATCTTTGGGCCCTAGATATGTTCTACTACCAAAAGACACCTCATAAATTTTCCTATTTCTATAAATTATTGCCAATTAATAATAATTAGTTAAAATGTTTCTCTGTCTTTGGGGCTTTATTAAATGCCTTTTGTTTGGACACTGTCGAACAAAACGCCAGCCTAAAAAAATACAATTTTTTTTATAGTTAAATTTTTTTTAACACTGGGAAATTCTTACGTAATTCGGGTTGTCTACATACGAGTTCATTGAAAAAACATTTATGTCTGAGAAAAACGACTTCGCGGTATAAATTCGTGGCACAAATCGGGCGGTATATATCTCTGGGGCAGTCAAACGTACAAGAACGATACGATTTCCAATAAACCGATGAGGCAGGGTAGTCGCAACAAATGCAAACTGCAAAAAAAAAACAATTTTTTCCGAACAAAATTATTTTAAAATTAAATCACTTAAAAAGTCTTATCAGAAGAATAGGGAGGGGGAGCTAGAAGGGGTATCTGGCATAGACCTCTCATAACTCAAAAATAGTTTTTTTGGCTCAAACTAAAATATTTTAAATTAAATTATTTTTTATTAATTTAAAATGTCTAATTGTTTTCTTTTGAAAATTATGATTTAACAACCCCTTAAGATAGTGCAAAAAACTTAAATTTAAACAAAATTTTAAATATGTTATATAATAAGCTCCTCTTCCCCCTTCCCCGAGATATTACCTTAACATGCAATTGGCAACCTTTTATGGGAAAATTTAGCACAATTTAAAAAATAAATTGCATTTTATATTGTTATCAAAAGGTAATAAAATTATAATAACAATTGCCGACTAAAATTCATAAAGATTGTGAATTAAATAACATTGAATTAAGTTATGAATGATTATTATTTAATAATGTATACATTATTATTAAATAAAATAAACGACCAGGAAGTTAAATTCAATACAGTAAACCCTCGGTAATCCGATCCCTGTCTTATCCGGCACCTCCTGTTATCCGACATGCCATTTTTTTTGCTATCTATTGGGAAATTTTATTTACGAAATTGCATACATTGTCACCTTCTTCATAATTTGTCGGATTACAAGGTACTCCATAATACAAGGGGTCGGTGGCAGTACTCTATATATAGTCCGACAAATTTGAAAATCCGGCGCCGCTTTGTAAAACAATTGTCGTATTACCGCAGGTCTACTGTCAGGCCCGGATTTAAAAATTTGCCGCCCATAGGCAGTTGCAAAAATTGCCCCCCCCCCCCCTTCAATGGTGGAATAAGTTTGGTACGAAAAGTTAAAATTTTTTGATATCGGTGACCTTTTTTTAGGTTTTTTATGTAGTTACAGTTAAATATAAAAAATCTTCATAAAAATTTATTTTTAAAAAAAGTTGTGAAAAGCTTTTTTTTAAAAAAAACAAATTTTCAGTTTCCACCAAAATTTGCCGCCCCTTAATTTTTGCCGCTCTAGGCACGTGCCTACACTGCCTGCATGGTAAATCCGGGCCTGTCTACTGTAATTATACTTAACTTATTTTTTACCGACATTTTTCGGTTGTCAATGTTGATATACATATGTACTTAAATTAAATACTAATTAATTATTGAATTCAGAAAAAGAGATATAATTTAAAAAGAAATATTTTACTACAAAATATGTAATGGCCTTTGTTGTAAACAATTTAATACTCTACAAAAAAATCCTTAAAAAAATGATAATTAAATAATTAATATTTGAATGCTCTATAGGGTGACACTAATGATCTCTACCCTCTCCCCCCTCTACTCACTAATTTGTAATATAAAAAAAAATTCACTTAAATATTGAAATAATGCAATAAATCACTTTTTTTAACACTTTCTTATACTTACCAAGAACTACAGAAACAATATAACACAATTTGCTAATCATTTTGCGTAGTACAATTAATTTGAAATTATCGAATAAACATCACACAAATCTGAATGGTATTTGCCGCCCGCAAACCTTATTCAATGCCATAACTGATTACTATAGTGTGTACATGATAACGTACATGAAAATAAAAAGTTCCCACTACAAACGGTTGAAATTAACATATAATCGAATCCGTAACTTTGTTAATTGGTGGGGCATTGGTGGGTGCGTGTTGCGGTTCAAGAGTGGAGATGAATCTATATATTTAACGCTAGGATTTAAGGGGGGGGGGGGGGTTACTCTGGTGTAACCAGTGGAGGGTCAGTTGGTACGCCATATAATATACAGGTTGAGTCATATCAGGTTGAATTGAACAAACTTGAACAGTTGATCGAAACAAATATTTCAAGCAAAAAAGTTCATATGAACATGTGTCCGGAAATTCTTCGTGAGGGTGCTACAGACCCCCAAAATTTTACCTAAAATAAGTTTTTAATTAATATCTGGAGACCCCATCGTGATACAGTTATGAAATTTGTTACCTGTTTTAGTATCAATACGTGTATCAAACAATGATTATTTAGACCAGGGATGTATGGGACTAGTGGGCCCACCGATTTATAACTTGTATTTTTATATTCTTAATTTTTTCCCTATATTTGGCACTTTTATTAGATCATATGCCACAAAATATACGTTGTTGATTTGTCTTAAGCCCAGCTGTTTACGAGAAATACAATGTTAAAGATAGTAATTGCATAATTTAACTTAATACGGATGCTTCAAATTACAAAAAATAAAATTATATTCTTGTTCTAGAACTAAAAATAAGAAAAAAAATTATGTAAATATTTCTCTTAACCTAACTTGTAAATCCCCCCCTCCCCTAACAATTCTAGTTACGCCACTGTAGATGACTCAAGCGTGCAATGATAATACAAAATTTACTCACTCAAAACTGATATGACGGCCACTGTTGAATTGTTTGAACTTGGACATAGTTCAGCTCACTGATATGTGAATTTGCTATTATCATTATAATATAGTAAAGCTAATTCGTTATTGTTATGGTACATTATAATAACATTATCAAACAGGTTAATTGGTGATATTAATAATTCAATCAGTCATGGATACATCAATTGTAACTATTACTATTACTAAAACATATTTTAAAAAAATATCTGCCAAATGCCTTCACGTGCAAAATTCAACAAAATGAGATATATCTTTGCTAGGATATATTTTACAACAAAAACTGCAATTTCCTTTTTTGTAGAAAATTTAATGCTCTATAAAAAAATCCCGTACAATTTTCATGTAACATGTGTTGTTCTTGAGATATTTTTAAAACAAAAAAATTGAATATTGCTAACAGGTAAATTCCTAGTTTGATATCCTAATCACAAAGAGATCCTAAAATATTTTACTGTAGGTATATAAACTAGCTGTCGGATCCAATTTTACCCGGGGATATAAAATTAAACTATATAACGTATAATGCTGTGGCGTGCGATCCTTTAGGTCCACACAATCAACTTCCCAACATGGTATGACTTACAATACTTGAATATTGATTACTTATTGTTTCCATAATTAATATTACTATGTTATAGTTTGTAAATTTTTTTTTTTAATATGTATATGAAAAATTTTAATGGAATTTATCAGAAATAAAACTCACCCTTTGTATTATGAATATTAGTTTTCTAATATCTTAATAATGTCAATAATATAATGCACATTTTTAGAAAAACTAATCTGACAGTTTGAATTTTGAATTGTGTTGTTTCCAAGGCAACATGAATTATTAGATGTATTTATTAGTATGAAATTCAAATTTTGATGGTGGTTTTCATCCCTTTAATGGCTGTTTGGACCCATATAAAAAATAAATACTGAAATACACGTTTCATTATTTGTATTGTATAGTATTTATTCTAAGTTCCGACTAAATTCGACCAAGAAAAAAAATAAAAATGAAAAAAAACACCCTTTTTACCCCCGTAGGGGTTGAATTTCGAAAAATCCTTTCTTTCAGATCATATTCACGTCAAGACGCTTCGATTAGCACCCCAACGAAGTCAATAGCATTTTTTGTTCGCGAGATTTCGTCCCGGAAAAAAATGACACGTACGTACGTACGTACATACGTACGTACGTACATACACACACACACACACACACACAGACATTTTTCTAAAAGTAGTGTCAATATACTTTAATGCCCTTGAAACATGAAAATATATGTTAAAATTTTTGATTTCGATTTTCGGACCAATTACAATAACTCCCTATTGGGAAGTTAATAAATATTTTGAACGATATGGGAAAATTATATTAAAGAGGGTTGGGAGGAGGGAGGTTTATACTTAACATTAACCTTTAAAAAATAAAAATATCATAGATAATAGTTTATAAAATAGCTCTTATCATTGGCAAATGCATCACGGTTCATTAATTATGATAGTTAATAAATGATATTATAAAAATTAGATGTATTGAAATACACAATAATAGAAAAATGTAAATTAAAGAAACAATATTAATAATTGACATCAATACCTACATATTTATACTTCATTAGAAAAACTCGTTCCGCGTCGATATTTTTCATGGGAATTTTTATATTATGATAAATTTTTTTTTTGTGTGTGAAATAAAAATTATTTCTATTCATATTTCTTGATGTACTTAATAATTATAATTCAATTAAGGACGTATTCATCTAAATTTTAGACAAAAAAGGATCATTTAAATGTAAACATTTTTAATAGCCGCCTTAATTAGTGGTTTTCAACTTTTTTTTAGCGGTCCGTTAGTTCCGTTTGTCCATACATAAATAAGTCAAAAACTATTTGACCGATTGAGGTAAAATTTGGAGTAATCTCCTATATGTAAAATAGCTAGCTCGTTTCGGGAAAAATGTCAATAATAATTTCCAAAAATTAGTTTACCGAGATAAAAAAAAATACGTCACGAATTTTTTTTTCTATATGCAAGACGGGTATAAAAATGCGTATTTTATTGAACTCATTTTAAAAATATGTAAGGAAAGATATAAGAAATATAAATGATTTCAGGAAAAATAGTTTCATTCATATCGGTCGACTTGCTGATTTTTTAAAAAGGCTCTTTAAAGAAATATCAAAATTGTAAATATTATTATTTTAACGCTATTATAATACTTTCTAAGTACACTACACAGTATATAGTTTAAACTTATTCTATTGTAAGTATAGTGTCGCCCAAAATTCTTACAATACAAAAAGATCAATCAAATCAACAAAGGCAAATATATATTTGACATTTAACTCTGACCTCGTTACAAAAAAGTCACACACTTTTTATATACAAATATCAATATTACTTATGTTACAAATATGATGTAAGATTCAGGCCCTTCAAATAATTGACAGTTGTATTGTTATATTCATAATTTGGGATAGGTCTCTGTACAAATTCTATAATATACCTACCTATATAAAGTCGATGCTGGTATAGTATTTTATCTAGGGCAATAAGAAACATTTCATTTTTCTGTAAATTATTATCATATAATAGAAAACAGCACAGACCCGAGTTTAAAGGTACAGCTTAGGCCTTGATTAGGATCCCTCGAAAATGATCTTATTTTTTATTTTAATATATCACTAATTAAAATAAATCCTTGAGGCTTCGCGTTAAATAATATAAACCTATCAAATTATTGAATTCAGAGAGTAAATGGACCCCCCCCCGCCCATTTTATAAGAATTATTCATAAATATATAGCATGAACCGCGCATCTAACTCGAAAACAGAATCGTGTCAAAAATATATTGGTCCTTATTTAAACAGGAGTATATACAGTGATGCCTCGCATAACGTACGTAATTCGTTTCAGGAGCAAGTTCGTTATGCGAAAAGTTCGTTAAGTGAAACGCGTCAAGTTCGGGTGATTTCGTGATACATAGGAGCATTCGGGCGGCAAGATGAAATACGATGCAGTTCGTTGTGTAAGTCGCGTAATGAACGAACAGAAAGTTTGTTCGTTATGCGAGGCGTTCGTTGTGCGAGGCATCACTGTATTTCATTATTCATAGAAAAAGCGATAGATATATCCTAAGCGCTACCGCATCTTTATCTGTTTTGAAGAAATGTTATACTATTATGTTAATACAGAATGCGCGGTCCATGATCTATGTTTATGGAATTATTGAATAAATAAGAAGGAATTCCGCCCGACCTTGTTATGTACGTTAAACACTGCATTGTGATAGATCTATTATAATATTAATATAATTAGAAGACAATAAGAAATTAATTATTTATGAAATATAGTTGCATGATGAATTATTATATAATGATTTTATCTTAAATGCCAGTTTTTTAGTTTATGTTGTTTTGTGCCTTTAAATTTGTTTTTTGTGAACTGAATTTGGTGAGGCTTTCACTGTTCGAAAGAGTAAATTTAGGTTATATTAATAATAATTGAATTAGGACAGGTCCGTATTAAGAAATATTTATAATTGATATTTTAGAAATAAAATGTATAAAAATGAAAATATTCGATGGGAAGAAAAATATACAAAAAAAAGTTGAGTTTTATTTAATTTATTTTTTTAATCATTACAGCATATATATTATATACATATATAATTATATACTATAGGTAATTTAGCATACAAATAAGTGCAAACGCGTGTTTTAGTAAGTTTCCCCAAATCTCAATTAAAAAAAACATAAGTCATTATACTTACAATAATAAAAAATATAACAACCATTAAACTGTAAAATATTTTTCATGTAGCAACTCGCACCACATTAAAAGAAATGTATTTAAGTCAGTTAAATCGTTTTTAATGAATTAATATATAAATTATTATTATTGAAATTGAAATCATGTATTATTGTTACTATTAAATATCATTTATTGTATTATGAAGATCGATACACTTTATTTTCGATGAATTAATCAACAATTTGTGTAATAAAAGAACTACCATACATACTGGGTGGATAATTTTTTTTCCTGTTTGGTAACATAGAACTTTGTAACTATAAATCATAGAATAGGTTTACTATGTAATCTAGTATCCTGTATTAAATTTTCAAATTATTTCGATCAACCGTTTAGAAGTTATTTATTTTACAACCATAACAGTTTCTTCTACCACAGTTAACTAACATGATTTTAAGACCAATCATTGGTTTAAGTTCCAAAGTACTACGTTACCAAACACGAGACGTATATCTATCTCTCCATCCGGTACATCAACTAAAAGTGTGAAGTCCTAGTTAAATTTTAAATTACAGGAACATATTTAATACTTTCACGGCCTTAAACAACCAAAATACTTTTGCTTTAATACTGTCAAATTTTCCAATTGCATTAGTTCTTGTCGATAAGCCATATTATTTTTTCAAACCGACAGACTTTTGATCTACACCAGCATCTGCTGGTTTCGAAAAATCCGATTGACTCGTGTTAATATTTTGTTTTTGGGCGTTACTGCCTTCAAACTGTCGAGTCGGGCTGTATTTTTTTTGTACTGGTTCCACATATTGTTGATTTTTAACATAACCTTCTTGACTTGCTTCATAACCTTGCTGAGTAGTATCGTAACCTTGCTGAGTGGTGTTATATCCTTGTTGAGTAGTATCATAACCTTGCTGAGTAGTATCGTAACTTTGCTGAGTAGTATCGTAACCTTGCTGAGTAGTATCATAACCTTGCTGAGTAGTATCGTAACCTTGCTGAGTAGTATCATAGCCTTGCTGAGTAGTATCATATGCATTTTGGCTTGTATCATAACCTTCCTGACTTGCATCGTAACCTGGCTGAGTAGCATCATAGCTTTGCTGAGTAGTGTCATATCCTTGTTGGATAGGATCATATCCTTGCTGAGTCACATCATATCCTTGAGTAGTATCATAACCTTCCTGACTGACATCATAACCTGGCTGAGTAGCATCATAGCCTTGCTGAGTAGTGTCATAACCTTGTTGAATAGGATCATAGCCTTGCTGAGTAGTGTCATATGCTTTTTGGCTTGTATCATAACCTTGCTGACTTGTATCATATCCTTGTTGAGTAGTATCATAGCCTTTCTGAGTAGTATCATAGGTTACTTGATCTGTAGGATATTGTTGATAGTCTTGATTAGGATCATACTCAGTATTTGTATTATAATTGGCTTGATCGGTATCATATTGTTCATATTGTTGATCAGGAATGTAGTCGTCTTGTTCTGTGGCATATTGTTCTTTTGGTAGATACTTCTTCTGTTCTGTAGAATACTGTTGTTGCTCGGGAATTAATTTTTGTTTGTCTTCAGTATAGTATTCCGGTTGGTAACTTGGATCGACTGCATATTGTTGGTCTGTTTCAGGTTTAGGAGTTTCGTAGTTTTTTCTGGGACTGATTTGCGGCTCTACTGTTTGTTTTTCAGGACTTGTTCTTATGTTTCTAGCTGGGCTTGACTGTTGGCTGCCTAACTGTTGTTTTGGTGATCCCAATTTTCGTTGGGGGCTTTCGTATTTCTTCTGGGTAGGAGATTCGTATCTTTTCGTCGGATCCAAAGTCGGTGAGGAACTTTCAAGCTTTGGAGAATCCAGCTTACGTTCGGGTATGTACTTTCTCGAAGGGCTTTCGTCTGATTCATGGCTACTGGTTTTCTTCAAAGATCCTACCTTTCTTTGGGGACTTTCTTTCTTTTTTCTTTGAGGACTTTCATATTTCTTCACCGGTTGGTTATCATCATCGATCTCCTGACTACCATACCGCTTAACCAAACCCAACTTTCGTTGTGGGCTTTCGTATTTCTTCTTCGTATCTAGTTCACTTGGATATTCTTTTCTTGGAGATACAGCTGGTTTATCTATTTCGTTTATACTAGTTTTATGGTTCGGGGAATAGGGGTTTACATCTTCGAATTTATTTTCTGGTGATTTGTTTCTTGTATAATCGTCTTTTTTATTTTCACCATAGTATTCCGGTTGAGGTTCTAGTCCTCTTCGAGCCACTGAATCATAGTCTGAAAAAGTTGAACCATCTGGAACTTGTTCTTTGTTGTACTGCCCTTCAGAATATCCGTATTGGGGTTCATAAGTGCTTGGAGTTTCGTTGTATCCTTGAGTTGTTGTGCCATAAAGGTCTTGGTATGTGTTGTCGTTACTCTTGATTGCTGTATTTGCACCATTGTTGTCGTAGTCGTAGAATTGGTTGGGGGATTTGGAGGCGTGAGTTGAGTACAAGTGCTTATCTGTAGGCAGTAATTCTTTGTTTATTATTCTCAATGTTTTAGTTTTGAAATGACCCAGTGGTGGCAAAACGAAATAGTTTTTATGTTTATAAATAAAAGTAACTGTAATAATAGAGTAACGTTTGCCAACACTGTGGTAATACATCCACAATCCACAATGACCATGTGTAAAAATAAATATATAGTTGAACCCTGATTATCTGATTTAATTGGAACTAATTGTAAGTACATAACGGGAAGTTATTTATCACTCCTACACTGGTAGAAAGGATTTCTCAAACCAATAAAACCTTGTTTTGTATATAACGAAAACAATATAAGCAATAATCTCTTAAACCAACTATAGTATTCTTGAACGAAGGAATAACGTAGTTGGATTAAGACTATGTTTCTTATACATATTAAGAAAATATTGTTTTCGTTATATACAAAACAAGGTTTTCTTGGTCCAATACAGTTTTTTTCTGAGTACAGCATTTTAGAACATCCCCCTCCCGTTGAAAAACATTTTTTTATTGTATTTCTGTTGTATCTAACTTATTATTAGATTCGTCTGGCTGGAAGCACTTTTCTAGAAAATTGATTATTTAATCAATTCAAATCAGAAAATCAGTATCCAAGTGTTTGTTTGTATGTTTTATAAAATCGTGTATTTGAAATAAAAAATGAAATTAAAATCACGTGCATTTTTTGGGGAGGATTTTTTTTAATATTCTGACTTTTTTGCTCCAGTTGATTTTTAAAAATAATTTCTTAATGGATGGTGCTAGACAAGTGTTCTTCTCAGCAGTTAATCTGTTTTGTATTCATTACTAAAATATTCTCAACAAAGTATGTTATAATTTTAAAATATTCTGAAAATTCAACTGACCCCTAAAAAAGGTACATATGTTTAGATTTAGCACCACTACTCGAGGTTTAAATCAATAGTTAATTATGCATTTTAATTAAATTAAGTCAGAATATGAATATTTAAAAAATACATGAACATAAGCAAATAATAAAAATCATTGGCACAAAAATAATTTGTGTTTTGATTTAAAAAAAACTGTGCCAAAGCGTCAAATTTGTTGATGAAGTGTTTTTTAATTAATTTACCTATATAATATGAGTCCTAAGTAGCTAGAAATAACAATAAAGTATATTACTGTAAGCAGACGTTAAAAAAAAGTTACCTTAGTAGTATGTATGAATGTATATCTAATAAATACGCTTTCAAAACTTATTAAATATTATAATAACAATTATTATTATTACGAAGAATAGTCAATCTATTCTTTGTTCGTTTGGATCAAAAATACTTTGTAGCTGTTACAAAAAAAGTGCAGACAGCTCTTGATTTTATTGTCTTATGTTTTGTATTTTTTGAGAGGGGCAAAAAAAATATTGCGAGTGGGGTATCAAATGAAAGCTGGCAATTCAAGGAATTTAAATATGTCGAAGGTAAAATCTCAGAAGAAAGTAATCAGCTAGATTTTATAAATTCGTAATAAAAAATCAAGAAATATCTGCACATATCCAAACCTTTTATTCTAAAAAGCAATATGACCCAAAATTCATTCAACAGCGTGTGAGTTTTATCATAACAATAAAAAATCTCTACAAAAAAATCCTGTATTTAAAAAAAAACGCCATTCCCAATGCGACTACTCAAAAAAACTATACCGGGGACTAATTTTCTCTAAAGTACCTTCAGTTAAATGAGGTGGCTCAGTATCAGTGTTGACTGAAGTTAATTTACTATTCAAATAGCTTAAGTTAGTTTGTAATTCGGCCATTTCTTGTCTGGAAGTAAATATTACACAAATCAGATATGTTATTGTGGTACATTTACCTGTTCTACTTCGGGTGATTTGAATCTAGATGTCTCTTTATAGGTTGACCAAAGGTCATGCAATTTGTCCTTTAATTCTGTATTTTCACATTTCATTAAGTTTTTCTCTCGTCTGCAAATTTGAATAAATGAAAAAAAAAACGATTTAAAAAATATATATTGAAGATGTAATGAGCGTCGAGACAGAATTGACCCCCCTTTGACACCTTATCCCCGTCCTTTGTAGTTTATAATAATTATGTATAATCTTGACCAAAATTTATTAGAAAAATGCCCCCTCCCCCTCTTGAAAATATACTGACGGCGCTCATGTTAAATAAAATTTATCTAATTTACAGTCCCAATTGGCTTACAGCAATCTATACATGAATGAGAGAGATACATTTTTTATATACTTTTATAACATTTTTAGAAGATCCAAAAAAAACATTTTTTTGTAACAAACTTCGAAAAATATTGATAATTGAACAATAAGTTGTCTTTTAAATAATTATTCAAAATGTCCACTCGATTATTATATTTTAAATAGAAATAGTAAAAATTGATGAAAAGGGCTGTAACTATCAAACGACCTATTGAAGAAAACTATATTACGAACACTTTAAGATAATCACGAAGTTTCTATGATTTAAATTTCCGACAAAAAAATACATTTTTTTGAATCCTCTTTGGTTTGATAACAAAAATACAAAAAAGGCTCACACTGACCTTGTGTTTTTTGGGCACAACTTTAACACTAATATCAACTTTAATCGGCTTTGTGTTCGTCACAGATTGAGAAGCGGACGCGTTTTCCTTTTGCTCTGAGGCGGGAGGCCCTATTGACAATTGAACAAAATATGATCAATTTATTAATGCAGTGTGAGCCTTTCGCGCATGCTTTTATAGACTTCATCCAAGCTACACTAATATAATACTCTCTATATAAAACAGTGTTTCTCAAACATTTTACTCCCATGTACCCCCTACAAAGTGTACTAATCTCGGCGGACGCTTTTAATTAATTAATGTCCGGTATTATAAACGACCTAGCAAATTTGCGAGCTTGCTAACACTCTCAAATGAGATATCAAAATTATATGACAGTTCTGTTGAAGTTTTTTGATGACTTTGACAGATTTCGCGCAAGCGTTGTATGTAAACACCAACGGTATTAAAACAGTGGTGATATTATGAAAATTATTTTGTACGGTCAGAGTCGCCAACTGTGTTACAATACGTTGAAGTGTCACTGTTCTAAATTCCGTAACAAATCCATAAATACTATCTCAAAATTAAAACCTCAAGTATCGAGTGCTTGCAAGTTTGCAAATTTTGCTAGGTCGTTTATAATACCGGACATTAATGTAGTTATCTTATAAATAGTTCACCTTTAACTTCGTAATACAATACATGTTGAGAAACACTGTTCTATTAAGACAGTGGTTCTTAAAATAAATACAGAAAAAATCATCGGAATCAACACAAATTGCAAGACTACTGTAAAATAAATATTAGTCACTAAAAATTACTTAAAAGACTGTAACTGCAAAATGAAACGTCGGAATGATTTCATATTTTAAAATTTAAAAGTAGACTATATATAAAATATTTTAAGACTAGTCTGAAATCTGTATGATTTATAGTTGCAGAGTTCTATGTCGTCTAATTTATGTATACATATAAAACAAAAATTGTGCTCTTACTTGTGCCGGTTTGAGGCTTCCTCAAGCCTCTGAGTCAAGGAGTGACACTCGCCGGTCAGTTTTTCCATGAGAGAATTCTGAGACTGAATCATTCCCTCAAGTTCAGCCACCGTGGCCACTACAACAAATTATTATTATGATTTAATGTTAAGTAATATTTTTTTAACAATTCACTACACCTCATGGAAAAACTGATTTTTTAAATAAAGATTTTTTTTGTTGCAATGCTAAATAAAAAAAAAAGTTTTTGTATTTTGTGATTATTAATTTTCTAATCCACACATCAGACCCCAAATTTATATTTGAAATAAAAAAATGTGTGTTTGCTTGCTCTGACGTGATAAGAATATTACTGAACCGATTTTGATGTGAACTTTCACTGTAAGAAATCGTAAAACTCTAGAAACAGTTCAGAGTATACGGTAAATAAATAATATTAAAAATTATAGCAGATCCGTAATATGGAAAATTAACATATTTTTATTTTTTTTTCAGTGAAAATTAATAAAAATTATGAAGGTCAGGCACGTATTAAGATATATTTTTACTGAAAATGTATAAAAAATAGATGATAATTTTTTCTAAATAAGTATTTTGGTGTGGGTTTTGCTGCAGTGCTTTTAAATAAGCTTATTATAAGAACATTATATCAGAATAAATTATATAATAATATAATTAGTAGACGCTAAAGAATATTTAAAATAAATTTCATTTTAACCATCTAAAAATAAATTAAAATTATTCTAATAGAATGTTATTATTATTACTTGTAAAAATCGTGGGCAGTATAATAAATTTCAAAAGCTGTAAGGGAGTGTGGGGAAATGGTACGAACCTTTATCCATTGCCTACCATTCCCCCATTTTTTTATAAAAATGTGTTTGTGCAAAAAGCCATATTTTTGTGCTCATGTATGTAATTTATATTCTTTTCTTAAATTACCGTGTTTGGCCTCCATTTCCATTATCATTGATGAAAGCTCTTTCTCGTCCGATGATTTATGAGGCATTGCTATTACTCCAGAAAGGCTGTCTCCACCTCCGTGCTTTTCCCGATCTTCGTTTAGAAGTTTTGTAATTTTTAGCTTATCGGGACAAATATAAAAATAAGAATTAAATATATTATCAAATGTTGGAAAAAGTAGGGTGAGTTATTTTTTTATGTAGATCATCCCATCTCAAATATTTGTCTTTCTCAAATCGGATGTATTTTCAATTTGACCAGATTAAATTTTTCATTAAAAAAATGCATTTGATTCGCTATATATCTAGGTGGAGGGGGGGGGGGATTTGAAAACAGGGGTATTGATTATAAAATGAAAATTTTAAATTAGTCTTTGTTCAAAAGTTAACAATAAAATTTTATTTAACAAAAAAGACAAAAGAAATTTATAACAAAATTATTATTTTTTAATTTTTTACGCACAAAACGTAAAGAAATTATTTCCACGCTAGCTAATATGTTTAATTGTTATTCTTTACCCTATTGTCACCTACCTCTTTTTCGACGGAAGCCAGTTGTTCAGCCAGTCTCAAATTTTCCCTTCTTGTATGCAGTGCGTCCGCATCAGCCCTATCAAGACGCTGCCTCAATGACGATATCTCGGCGTTCAGGCGTGAAGAATCCTGCTTTGAGGCTCGCTCGACTCTATCAGCGGCCAAACGTGCATTCGCCAGCTCCTGCTCTAAAGAAGACTTCTCGGCGTTTGATTGAGACTGTTCTGATTGGAGGGTCACTGAAAAACATATGTTTTTACTCGAAAACTAATGAACCGATTTTGATAAGATTTTTTCGGAATAAAGGCGGATGTTTCTAGTATTCATGAGCTTCTGGTACAACTTACCGGTTTTTGATTGAAGATCTTTTCGGTAGTCATCGATAAGGGCATTCTTTTGTGCAAGTTCGCGTTTTAAATCGGCAAGTTCCCTCTTTTGTTTTTCGATTTCAAGTTGGAGCTTACTGGAAGTGTCCCATTGTACGGCCAAATCGCTGCTAAGTTGGTCAACCTGCTGAGTATATCTCCGGTCCAGGGCATCTTAAAAGATTATATATATATTTTTTTATTAAAAAAAAAAAGTAATTAAGATCTTACCTTTTTCGTCAGCAGCCCTACGTGCCTGCTCGATAGAATTATCTCTAACGCGTTGCAGCTCGGATTGAAGACGCCTTATCTCAGCCTCCAGTCTGTTTTTCTCCCAGCGGGCTTGTTCCACAGCTCCTTTAGCTTCGTAAGCGTAATCTGTATCTTTTTCGCGGGTTTGAGAAAGTGTTGATTGTAATTTTGCTACGTTATCTTGAAGGTTGTCTCGTTCTCTATTGGGAAAAATAATATAATATTTTGTCTATCAATGAAATAAATGCAATCCCCCCCCCCCTTCCCTCGATCCACACGCACTTACCTTTGTAAGTTTTCGATTTGCCGTTTCATGACTTCAAGACTGGTAGGATCTGATACAGCAGCTTCGGCTGATTTTCTTCTTAACAAATCATTCTCTTCTTGGGCTTTCTTCAGATCGATTTTACTCTGGGTTAAATGGGCTTCCAACTCAGAGATTCTAGATTCGAAAACAATACTTGGACCTTCCAAAATGCGCTCTTTTGTAGGTTTAGGAGATTTCTTCGGGGATAATTTGTGGGATAACTAGAATTTATAATTGTTAACAAAGTTTTGTGGTGGCCAGAAAGTTAACTTTTACAGTATTCAGATCGGAGATAGCTATTACCTTTGCATCCGAATCAATTTCTTGATCATCTTCCGTTTCCGTTTCTAAATGATCGTAAACTGATTTCAGTAAACCGCTCTTTTGTTTTTCATGAAGGGTTTCGTTTTCTGAAATCACTTCCTTCACTTTTCCCAGTAAGCCTGCCAATTCATCCTTTTACAAAAAAATAAATATATTATGATTTATTTTTTATATATTTTTATTACACCTTACCCTACAGAACTGTGATTCCCTTTCTAGCTGCTCTATATAGTCTTCTTGCCTTTCGATAAATTGCATTAATTCTGGAGGGGGTTCTTTACCCTCTATTTTGGGGATTGTTGATTCTCTGTAAATCATAAGACATTTATTTTTTTGCATTAACGAAAAAGTTATACTTTGTAGCAGTGGCGTAGGAAGGAATAAATAGGAAGTTGCCACTGTGTCTATCAGGAGGATAATAATAATAAACTGTTATTTTCACCTGTCTTTGATTCCCTCACTGATATTCAAATTTGTATGAATACCACTTCCCGACAGAGATGGTTTCAACGTCGCCGAAGTGCCGTAGTACGGGTACCTTTTAGCTGAGGTTGTAATCGGTAGAGTGTGGTGGTGCCGGTACTTGGAGATACGCGAGTACCCGCTGACCATGGACCGGTCGTCCGTGTCCTCGCCGCTGTCTTCGATACCGCGTATTGACTTGGGAGTATAGCTCTCGTTGAGGAGCACCCGCAAACGCCCGACTGCTTCGCGGTAAGCAAGCTCTGTGTAGTCAGGGATACGTTTTTTTGTGTCCATTTTCGAATGGAGGCCATTTGGTTTCCTGTGAATGAAAAAAAAATCGAACAAAATTAGCGACGATTCAGTAATTAAAGGGGTTTGATTAAGACTTGAGCGAAATGAATTTCTAAAATAATTAATTAATATTCTTAGATATCGTTTTTTAAAGGCGCTAGAAATAAAAAGACAGTAGAAAGTCCATTCAGGCAAGTACGTCTTTTTGCGTTAATTGTAGATAAATTATTAAAAATAGTCTCTCAAAACATTTTTTTACCTTCTATTATACATATGTATTATATCTACACAAATATGTTATTATATTCTAAACAATCTTTTTTAAATAAAATTTAATAATTTCAATCTCACTATCTAGTTTATAAATCGAATATTCCATTTTAATATTAAAATACAAAAACATATTATTTAACGAAAATATACACTAATTTTAATATTTAACACTATTTCTCCATGCTTATATGCTTTACAATCCACTACGTTGATACACCATAACAAAACCGTTGCTTAGCAACGAAATAACTTGTCAAATATAAGCCGCGTAGATGTCGCTATTAGCGCAGATACCAGCACAACCTAACGGCCGTTATTAGGTACTAATATGTTTACTGATTGTTGTATTTTCGAACATTAAGCTTCAGATAAATCTAGTAGATGTCGCTACAACCGCTAATATAATTTTTTTGTTTATATTGTTGGATATTTTATACAACCCCTTTTTTATACAGAAATAAAAAAATAATTTAAAATGGCACTGTAATATTATACTAGAAATTCTCCGCGTTTAATTCAAAATCAAATCCATTTTATTAGTAACAAATTAATTGTATTTTTTTTCTTAATTGTTGGTTTAATTACACAAATACCCAACTATACCTTTTGATTCATCTTTTTCCAATATATTGATAACATTTTCATATTCATCGTGCATGTTTGAAAAATTCTATTTTTAATATTTTATTGATTTGAAAAAAATGGAAGCAATGTAAAATATACGAAGTCGGTATTGTAATTTTCTTATACGCTTTTTCTTCTATAACTTCTTACCTAACTAAAATTTTTGTTGTGTTCAAAACAATCAAAAATGAATATCAAATTTGAATTATCGAACTTTTCTCAAGATTAATTTTGGGTCTTAGGATTTCGAGCAGTAAAAGGTCCTTCAAATTTGGGTTCAGTATTTTTTTTATACAAATTAAAAAAAAAAAAATTTAAACCTTTACAGAAATACCAAATTGAAAAAAATAAATACCTTATTCTATGCTTCTTAAACCTGGTATCACTGAGCCCATAGTTGCCGACTCCAGGTGTTTTTCCGCTCTTGAGCGTTGTCCCGTAACTCCTCATCCCACTGAGTTTTGGTCGCGCGAGAAAGCTCACAAACTGCGGGTTATATTGCGGGCTGTTATACCTGTTCTTCTTCAACCCCGACCCTAACATCGCGACGTACCGACTTCAAGTAAACGCGCCAGGTTATACGCGCAAAGGTTATACTTATAACCTTTGTTTTATATCGATTGCAGTCGGCCAGTTCAACTGCATGCAGTTTTGCAATTTGTTGTCGCGAAAGTAAAATTATTTGAACGGCAATTAATCAAAATTAACTGATGTGGCCACCAAAAGACTTTTATCTATACATTTGTTTGTACTGACTTGACTCAAAAACTACTGAACCGATTTTGATGGGACTTTCAATGCTAGAAAGCCTAAGACTTTAGAATTCGTTTAGGTTGTAGGATAATTGATTTACGGCAGGTCCGTATTCAGAGAATTTATCATAGTTTTTAGAAAAAAATAAATACAAAAACGAAAAGAAAAAATCAATGTTTTTAGAGGAGCTATTCACCAATTTTGAAATACATGCAGACGAAACCGCGTGGTAATTCTAATCAATAATATTTAAATAAAATATAGTAGATGTCCTAAATGAAGTAAACAATATCTCTGATTTTAAATTTTAAGAAATTTAAACATAATAAATGATAAATAATAATGAGATTAAAAAAAAAACTTTTTTCACTTAGCCCATTGAGTGGGATGTCTTTAGAAACGCCTCCTAAAATGCAAGAAAAAATGTATGAAGACCTTTTTATTTTAACCCTTCAATCACGATGTATTTGCTGTTCAAAGTCATTATCAGAGCGTCCCTCCCTTCATTTTCATAACTATCGATTAAAAATATCAGAAGAAATCAGAATATAGCTTTTAATTAGTACTTTTACTGAAAATTATAACGAACACTATCAAAAATATTTTGGACCCCCTATTTCATAGACTGAAAAATGAACTTACATTTTTTTTCACTTAGTCCATTGAGTGGGGTGTCATTTGATATGTCTCTTAAAATGCCACAAAAAAATGTCAAATAACTTTTTGATTTCAACCCTTTATCGGGATATATTTGCTTTTCAATGTTTTAATTAGTAATTTCACTGAAAATTATAACGAACACTAGCAAAAATAGCGTATGAAAAATTTTGAAATAACTCTTTTTTCATAAATCATAGTGAGAATGAATGACTACGGAACCCTATCATGTACGTGCACATCACGCACTTGCCCGTTTTATTTTAATATCAATTTACAATTCCTGAAATTTTTTGTACATAATTTTTTTTGGCTAATCATTATTGTAAAATTCCATAAGTTTATGTAAATGTTTATGAACTAATTACAAACTAAAATACATACATTAATCAAGAATAAATATAATTATATTATTCGTTACAATATTATTCTAGTTTGTACTAATTTATTTTCATAATTATTTAAACAAATTTATCTTTATTAATAATAAGGAATTTCCGACAACATCAAGTTCGTTTTGAAAAACATCGCACTTAAAATGAGCTTTTAAAGTGTTAGATTAATACCCCCTCTCCCCAAATCACTGCCATTCTTCTGCAAAACGATTACAGATAGATTGATACATATAGGTATTTAGGTACTGAATTTAAAATTCTTATATATATTTTGTTTTTCTGGTGACACAGGGTACCTAAGGGTTTGTGGGTAGGTGGGTGGGTGTGTGGGTGGCGTGGAGGTGTATGTGGGGTGTGTTTGTTTTGCTGGGCGACTGTGGAACGCTGTGCTTGGTGGAGACGTGCGTGTCTCTGGCCCGCTATCTGCACTCGCATGACGGAGCTCGGTCACGTGAAATCATCTACACAAATATTCCGGATGATTACAAAGTGGATACAGGAATACCCTATACCCTATGTAACTACATTCTCTCATAGAAAATCAATCTAAAAACAGCTTCCTATTCTATAGTTTTAACACCACGCAACTCAAAATAGACTACTTTATACACGGAGAGAATATTCTTTTAAAAATTTACAGAAAATGCTGTGAACCTGAGGATAGAATCAACTTTCTGAAAAAAAATTAACAGAAAAGTCGGTAGAATTTAAAATAAAGTAAATGAAAATTTACAATGAAATACTGGTAAATTTTAACATAGTACTCTGAAAAAGTAATATAGGTACTCTATCCTTTAATTTAATTTCTTGCATATGAAAATTTCACGTAAATTCTCTATATAATTTTACTATGTTTCTATATTACTTTTCACATCTGGCCTATCGCCGTCATAGAAACTGCTATACAGTAATACAGTATATTGAATTGTAGTAGACGTTCTTTTAAATTTTACCATGTCGGGTGTTAAAAATTTCTAGGATCAATTTCGTCTTCCCGTTAACATAACAGTGTATAGAAGAACAACAAACACATTTTTTCTTCTTCTAATTTCCAATTAAACGTTTTTTTTAACAATTCATCATACTATTATTATAAATGTGAAAGTGTGTTTCTATGTCTGTTTGTTACCTTTTCACGGTTAAACCAATTAACCGATCTTAATGAAATTTGGCAGGGAGATAGCTTGCATCTTGAGGAATAACATATAGGCTACATTGTATCCCTGGTATTAGGTATATAAAAATGGTGGAGTTAAATAATGGAATAGTTTCTAAGAGATAGAAAGCATACCCCATCGGATATTTTTTACTGTAATTAATTTGCTCTAATTAAAGAAGAAATTTACGTGGTATTGATGGAAAAAATCAATACTGCTAGAAAAATAAATATGTAAACAAAATTTTATTTATTATTTCATGTAAAAATTACTTACTCAAGATTTTGAAAAAATATAAATCGATATAGAAACTTGTAATATTTATTTTTCTCTAATTTTTTGGCATTATTCTAGTAATTTATGAATCACCTGTATACACGTAACGACCTGTATTATACAGATACAAGTATATTTATTCTTAACAAACTTGGCGGACACGATTCCCTTTTGTATACAAGTTTGATATAAATTGCTTCAATCTGATGAATGCTATTACTTTCTTGCTCATTTTAATTAAGGGCCAAGCGTTTTTTATTTGTATCAATATATTTTTCGATGAAATATCAGTGTCACAATAACCTAAATTATTTATCAATAATAGTCAAAAACGTTAATTGTTATCGATTTCCACTAAAATATGAAACATAAGGTGTAGTAATTTTTATGATTTTTCATCCGGTTATTTTTTAGATCATTTGACTAATCAAACAGGACTAAAATCAAAAAAACATCAATAAAACAAAATTGAAATCAAATGAATATTTTATTTAACTGCCAATTAATGTATTATTAATATTTTTTTAAATAATGTATATGTTTATGACTTATCACCAAAAAAGTTTCATCAATTTAATATATTTTCAAAAACGTCTATATATAAGACACAATTTTCTATTACAAATATATGCAAATATATGTACTTTATTTGTATATTTACATATTTTATTTTATTATTGTTCCTGGTAACTGCACTCATTCAAATTAATTTGTATTAAAAACCTTATTTCCAGATAACACTCCAAGAGTTCTATCAATTTAAAAATTAATTGCAATTTTGAATAAACGATATAACTATTAGTTTGTCAGGAAAGGGTTAGTAAAAATTGTTTTTATTTATAATATAAAATTTCACAACTTTTACAACAAAAAAGAAATTTGGGAGAGATAAGAGAACTATTTATAAAAAAATTGGATAAAAATCTACATTTTTTAAAGGCATATCCCTTGGATTTTAAGAATTATTTTTGTCACCTGCATCGGTTTAAAGTTACGGTCATTTTTTTTCTCCAAAACTTTGAAAAATACAAATTTTGAAAGGCTATATCTCGAGAATGGTTTGAGGTACAAACCTGCAGTTTGAAAAATTCAACTTTTTACATCATTTTCTATAAAATAATTAAATTAAAAACAAAATTTTATAATTATTTATAAATATTTAATAATAAAAATTTACAATCAATACTAAACAGAAAACTATTTGTTATTTAACTATATAAATTATTTTGTATAATAAGTATAAGTGGGCATTAACTCGTTAATCCGTTAATCGTTAATTAACGAAGTTAACAAAATGCTTAACGGATTAACTTTTAAGTAAACTCAAAAAAATGTTCGTTTACATTAACTTCCGTTAACTTTTAGTCCGTTACATTGGTTGTTTGATGACAAGTACATAAGAAAGTTGTCGAAATAGCAAAAAAAGGTCTTTAAATATTTTCGATGGTTAATTTTTAACGGTTAACGGTTAACTTTCGTTAAATTTTCAGTTTTTCAGTTAACTTTAACTTCCGTTAAATTTTCGGAATTTTAACGCTTTAACGATTAACAAAGTTAACTTTTTTATTAACGAATTAACGATTAACGAAGGTATTTTTTCGATTAACTGTGCCCACCTATGATAATAAGGTAAGGCATGTATTAATTGATATTTTATAATCAAAATGCAAAAAAAATGTCAATTTCGATTTCTAAGCAAACGCGGATGAAGCCGCAAGTAAAAAGTTATCATACATAGTACTGGATTTTATATTTTAGATAATTTAAATATTAATTAAAAATAAAAAAAGAAACTAAAATCATAATTGTAATTTTTAACGTCATTCATATGTTTTCCTATCAACGCCAGAGTAGATGACACTTCATTATAGAATTAATAAACTTTTATATAAATTGTCGCATATATTAATCGAATTCTCGTCAATTAAATGACATGGACGTTATAGAAATAATATAAAAAGCGAACAATATTATGTAAAAGTCTGTAGTATTACATTGCCCGTGTTAAGTTAACAACATCTTTACAGTTTACAATATTATTTGTTAGTGAAAAAAGGTAATGGATATTTATTATTATTATTCGCATGCATAAAATCTAACGACATATTACTTTGGAACTATGAATTATAGTTTGAAGCTGGTCTTTAAATGTTCATTATATAGTTTAACGTATTAAAATTTTAAATCATTTCGATGAATCATTTTGCAGTTAGAGCCCACTGAGTAAATTAAATCAAAAATACAAATCTAATTTATTTAAGAAAACGAATCTTATTTGGTGCAATAGTCAATAGAACTATGTAACTACAGTGAGACCTGATAAGTACGTTTTTGAAGGGATTTGGGGGGGGGGGGTCACGTACTAACTAGAAAAACGTAATAATTCAATATTTTAACATAGAGGCTTATGGAAGAATGCCTACCTAAACAAACGTACTATAGCGAAAAATGTACTATAGTCGATTTGGGTTTTTTTGAGTCCATAAATCCAAAATAATGATTTCATATGAATTGATATACAGTGTACTTATTCCAAGTTGATTAAGTCATAGGAAAATTAACATAGGGCGAATTAGAAATGTTGTAGTAGCCTTTGGTCAAATTTAATGATATGCCATTGGTGTATTTTGAAATGCCGCAATAAAATTTGATAAAATTGTCACTAGTATTTTGTTTTCACGTTCATAATAATAACAGTGGAGCAAGAGTGGCACAACTAAAAAATTTTAAGTTTAATGTTATTTTATTTTGATGATTTATATAAAAGCGCTAGTGAATCCAACTTTTAAACGCTTAATAGTAGGTACTAACGTTTGAGCAAATTTTACCTATTTCACCAGCCTACCACCCTTTAAAGTCCTTAAAGGCTTTGACTTGTGACAGTTTTTCATAATAATATTTGATCAAATTTTGCTCCCTGATGGCCACATGGAATTAACAGTTGTGAAACTCTTGCATAAAAATTTATACCATCTTACTATTCTTCTAATGAGTTTAGTACAAATTCGATATTTTTTGAGTTGTGTCACTCTTGCTCCGAGGCGACGATATATAAAATTGAAAACAAAATATTAATGACTATTTCATTAAATTTTGTGGTGGCATTTCAAAATACACCAATAACACATTTAAATTTGACCAAAGGCTACTACAACATTTCTAATTCTCCATGTTGAAAATACTAATTACCTATGTTATCCCCACACCCTGATCTATGTCTACGCCTATGGACTTTTGTAACAAATTTCAGTTCTCACCTTCGCGACAGGGAGTTATCTATAACCTATTGTATAAATTAATCATTTTAATGGGAGTAGACGAAGTAATCACATAACAATTGTATGACTGCGTACAGAGAATTAAAGGTTATCATTTTATATTAATTAGAATAAATCATATCCTGCTTCTCTAAGAATCGATGCATCCGTTATTTATTATTATTATTATTAATGTATATAATTAGTTTGATTTATCTATTACTTAATAGTATTATAAAAAAACATGTATAGTCTTTGTATGAATCTTGGTTTATACCTAGAAACCAAGAGTCATATCAAGATCACTACGAAAGTATTTATTTTGTATGGGCATTGAGTAAAGAATAACAAGAGAATCAACGTAATGCATTTTGTTGAAGCGAGGACGCGGTTCCGGGCACCAGGTGGCAGCACCAAAGCCATCTAGCGGCCGGAACTTGAATTACTAACTTAGCCGGGATACAAAATTATCTGTCCCGCACCCCGCACTTGACAGCTGTCATTGTATAAGCCCCGCCCTTACCCAAACCAACATTATAATTTATTGTTATTTTCTACTCGCGTCGATGCACGGTTTTTGTTCTATTTCACACGTTGTGATTAGTACTAAAATTTTATTTTTTAATTAGTAAATGATTGATACACGCATATTAATTAATTATCTAAAATATAAGAAATAATTCGACGATCATGGAAACTTTTAAAAGTTACATACATATTAGTCCAATCAAATTATCAAAAAAATGTAGTTCGTAAGACATTGTTCTACAGAGTCATTTTTTTTTAATTCAAATTGTTAAGGGGTGTAATCTGAGTACTACATTAAGTTGGCGTGGTCTATGACCTTGAGCGTTGTCCGCCATAAGCACGAAAACTTTAAACGTAATTATCTCGTAAACCGCTCATTCTACGATATAATTTGTCAAAAACTTTCTTATTCACCAGGGTTGAATCTACAATTTTATTCACAGGCTCAATTCTCTATTGTCAGTTGGTGACGGGATATATTGTAAAAAAGTTCACAAAAAATTATTGTTTGCATTTATTTCGTAAAAAAGCGATTGTATTGAAAAAATTTAAATCACAATCTTGTAGAACTCTCAATTTGCAATATTTTTGTTATTCGATGCCATTTTGCAAAATCGATAGTTTACGTGTTATAGCCCGCAAAGCATTGCAAAAACACATATTTTCATTATATTGCAAAAACTATAATAAAACCTACAAAATGTGTAATAACAAAAGTCAAGATCACAAAATTCTACACTTTTTTTGTTCAGAGAAAATTATTTTTTTTTTTTTTTTGTAAATAAAACAAATTTTTAACGAAAAAAAGTTATAACTTATAGCCCGCAAAGCATTGCAAAAACACATTTTTTCATTATATTTCAAAAACTAAAATAAAACCTACAAAATGTGTAATGACAAAAGTGTAGATAATAAAATTTTACACTTTCTTTGTTTAATGAAAAAAAAAACTTTTTTTCGTTAAAAATTTGTTTTATTTACAAAAAAAAAAAAAAAAAAAATTTTCTCTGAACAAAAAAAGTGTAGAATTTTGTGATCTTGACTTTTGTTATTACACATTTTGTAGGTTTTATTATAGTTTTTGCAATATAATGAAAATATGTGTTTTTGCAATGCTTTGCGGGCTATAACACGTAAACTATCGATTTTGCAAAATGGCATCGAATAACAAAAATATTGCAAATTGAGAGTTCTACAAGATTGTGATTTAAATTTTTTCAATACAATCGCTTTTTTACGAAATAAATGCAAACAATCATTTTTTGTGAACTTTTTTACAATATATCTCGTCACCAACTGACAATAGAGAATTGAGCCTGTGAATAAAATTGTAGATTCAACCCTGGTGAATAAGAAAGGTTATTCGGCCACCGAATATTCGGCGACACTTAGTACATTTCGTGGGCGTATTTGTTTCATTTGCGAGTAGGTCGTGTCACATTAATAATCATTATTGACGAAAATTTTAAGTCAATAATGATTAATTTCATTAATTATTATTATTTTTGATAAAAATAAAATATTTATTTTTTTGTAATTTTATGGATAACATTTATTTTACCAAATAACAAAAAAAGAAGACAAAAGTTTCGAAAACTTAAAAAAGAGGACAAAAAAAAGACACATTTTCTATAGAGGACACTTGGCCAAAATAGAGGACTGTCCTCTTCAAAATAGGACAGATGGTCACCTTAATATAATACACTGTATATCTTAAAAAATATCACTGTTTGTTCGTGAAAAGCTTTACGAAATGGCACCATTTAATAAAAAAATCACCTATTTCGGGAATATAATAAAATTTGTAGTGAAGACAATAAACTGGCAGTTTGTTTGTTGTGTAACAGCAAGATCTGTGTAACAATAAACGCAAAAAAAAATCCATTCATCATAACTTACACCACTGATAGATTTTAAGTATTAAATATGCTGATTTTTTGTAAAAAAAAATTGTGAGTAATATTTATTATGTGCTTTTTTCACGATTTGGTATTCGGTATTCGGCCGAATATTGAGAACTATTCGACCGAATACCGAATAGTAAAAAAAGTAGCCGAATATGCCGAATACCGAATAGTAGCCGAATATTCGTGGCATCTCTACTCCATATCATACAAAATTGACATTTTCAGAAAAAATATTTCAGACAAGTAACTTATTTTCCCTAGTTAATTACGAATCTGTAACAAAAAAGATGGGTTTACATTTGAAAAAGAACCTAAAAAAACCCATAATGGTGACCTTTTCAAGGTCAACACATGTTGTCAATATTTAGCCCCCTCAAATCCATGAAACTTTTGTCTGACAAATTTTCTCTGAAAATTCGTTATTTTGGAAATAATCCGCTGGGAAGTCTTTAAAAAATTGTTTTGTTAAAGTGCTGTGAATATAAAAAGATCCACGAAAATTAATTTTGACCTGATTTTTTTAAACTAAAATATGTTACATAAAAAAAATGCCCCCCCAACCCCCCCTAAATACAATTCTGGCTACGCCCATGATCAACGGGCACCATGGTGTCCGCGGGTATAGGGTTGAGGACCACTTTAACCTAAAGTAAATAAATATCATATATTAATATCTCTTCTAACACATAATTTGTATTGTTTACAGTTGAAATTGATTCTGCGCATATATGTATGCAGTACAGTGGCGTACGCAGAATTGTGTCATGGGGGGGGTTTTCAGTTTTCAAAGAGAAAAAAAAATTCCTTTTTGAAATTGGTAATGACTAAAAAAAAAAAAGGTCTCCAAAATAAATGTTGCAAATATTGGTTTAAAAATAAAGATTACAGATGTCATGGGGGGGGGGGTTCTAACCCCCCCTAACACCCCCCTGCGTACGCCACTGATGCAGTATAGGTTTTTTGGAATCTTAGGCTTTCGATCATTGAAAGTCTTTTCAAAATCGGTTTAGTAGTTTTTTTACGTCAAGCCAAAAGAAACAAACAGACAAGAATTTTTAAAAACCATAAAAAATATAAAAATATAAAAAATCACACCTGAATTTGTCAATATTTATTATTTCATTTATCAATAAATTATGAAAGCTAAAAATTAAAAATAGTTACAATAAATAGACCCAGGACCGTAACTAGAAGCTTGTGGGCCCGGGGCAGTTATGTGTGAGGGGCCCCCCGCTATACCTATGCAAAATAAAATCTGAATACCTTTTTTTCGTTAACGCCTAACTATTTGTGCATCTTATTAATTGTAACCTTTTTTACACTGCTGTGGAGGGCCCCTATGCTCGGGGTCCTCGGAGCCCCGGAGGTAGTTACGGCGCTGAATAGACCCCCCCCTCCCATTTTTTTCTAGATGCGCCACTGACATACAGTGTAATATTCCAAAAATAAACATTATACTAGGTCAAAAGATTTTCAAACTTTGAGGAATATAAATAATGATAATAATAATATGTGCCTATAATAGGTAATTGTACGATCTAATTTTTAAAACAAAATTATTTTGTATAATATGTATGTATAATGACTTAATTTTTATTTAATATTAAGTTCATATCGATACCTAATCAAATTAAAATCGTAAAAATTTCAAACTTAATTATCATACCAATTTTAAAACAAGATCATGAAATAATAAATGCAACAATATAATTGTATTTGCCGTTCATCATTATAAGAAAAGAGATAATACATAACGAATAGAATATGCCGTCGATGCCGTGTTTAGATTTAGTTTGGCGGCTTAACAAAAAACGACCTTGAGACACTAGTGTGTTTAAAACACTCATAAATTATTTCAGATAAGGCGGGGCTTAAATTTTAAGAATCTTAAAATTTAGCGGTGTTAAAAACCAAAAAAAGAATTAATCTTTTCTCCAATAGGTACCAGCACTTCCTGGTGTCCAAAAAGTGCATGGTTCATATACCTACTGCGTTTCAAGTCTCCCATATACGTTGTTTCTCTTGTTATTCTTTACTCAATGGTATGGGTAAATATTCCAAATAAATACAGTGAAACTTGATTAAGTGGGACTCGGATAAGTGGGAAACTTATATAACTATAATTCATACTGAGGTCCCGTCACATCTGAAAATATATCTGGGAAACTGGGTAAATGGGACACATCTTTAAGTGGGATAAAATGACTGGTCTCTTGAGATTCCAGTTCTCCAGGTTTCACTGTATTTTATTTTTATTCTTAAATAACAAGAATACTAGAGCCTAAGGCCCCCAAATTTATGAAAAAATATACTTTTCTATAAGGAAAATCAAATTATTTATCAAAGAAACTGGTTATAACGACATCGGTTAATACGACGTATCGGTTTTAACGACTTAAAATAAAAGTCCAACTGAATTTCATATAATTTTATTTTTACCGGTTATTACCTCTATCCGCTTTTACGACCTAATATGACCGGCCACTTCGATGTCGTTATAACCGGTTTCTATGTACTGTATTGTATGTAATATCTATCACTATCAATAACCTCTTCCTACATCGTTCACACACACACATTTTCGAGTATGTGTACAACATAAAATTAAATAATATCTTTCACTATCAATACCCCCCTCCCTCTCCCACCGCCTCTCTCTCTTCACCTTCCGCAAAAATAAAAAATATGTCTGCAATCTTTTAATTTTTATTTTTTTACTTATCATAGAAATATTTTTGTTTTTATCATTTTGTTTTAAATATAACAAATATTTCTAAATATCACGTAAATAGTTAAATTTCACACATGAAAAATGACATTGTTTTTAATTTTAATTAATCACCGTCTGACAAATCAAATTGATAAACCACTTTTTCTCTTTGAACTATCGTTACAATTCAAGGAATCTATATACATATAGTTAAAAATAGAATTCTAACCTTTGATTCATGTAACACAATATTTACTAAATTTGTTATTTGGACATAAATATTCTTCGGGTCAAATTGGGTAAACAACATTCTGTAGACAATAACTCAAATTTATTTACAAGAAAAAATAATTAAAGGAGGCGTGTCAATAATTATGTAAGGTTAAATCAACTCTAAAGTAATTTAAATTGTATTCTTGTTGCTAATTAGAATTTCCCTGTGGTGTCCCTCATTGCATATTTTTAACTATTAAATTATTTTTAAACCGGAACTAATTCTAGAGTTTTGGGCTTTCTAACAGTGAAAGTCACACCAAAATCGGTTCAGTAGTTTACGTGTTGAAACAGACAGACAGACAGATAGACGCAAATTCTAATAATTCATCTTTAGTATTGATGATTAAGAAGAAAAACAGTTTTGTAATATATTTTTTTCGAAATTATAATTATTATTTTGATAAAGTTAGTTTATTTCCACACACTGTCTTTTTGATTTTTAAATTCTAAAGTCTATGTCTAGCATGCTCAGACATTGTGATAAGTTGTTGTTCTCTACTTTTATGTACTTGTTTTGACCTAATTACATATTTAAAAGCAAAATATCAAAACACTTCTGATATCGATTTTAAACAGTATATTTTGCAAAATAAATTAAAGAATATTATTATTTTATTTGAGGCACGCCACTGATGTAATTATCTAAACACAGACGACGGCACTGATTGCTTACAACCAGCGTGAGGTGGTAACAACAAGGTTCAAATTTCAGGCCCGTATAAGGTCTGTACTAGGCCGTAGCAACAGGATGAATTTTGGGTCTTAAAAAATTACAATTTTAGAGTGCATACTTTTCAATATATACTATACCTTCGCGTAGATCGAAACGAGAACACTAGAATTTTGACGAGACCGAGATGATATTAACTGTATTTATAAAAATTAATGTTATTGAATATTTTATGAAAAAAAAAATCCCATGAAACTGAGACGAAACTGATTTAAAATTCACGAGACGAAATTTATTCTTTTTAATACCAATTAAATGTATGCATTGCTAGGGGTTGGCGAACTCGCCCTAAGCCAGGGACGGCAAAATGGGTCAGATTTACATCATCAGTATTTAAAAGTGACAAAAATGTGTTCAATTACGACAAAGGGGCGCTATTTTCAGTATTTCCCGGGGGCACGGTGACCCCACGCTAAACTACCTCTAAAAACCGAGACTCGATGAAAAATTAAAATACCATCTCGTTGGCCTTATAAAGGACCCCGCAGAATCTTTATGGGAAAGAGGTTTCGGTAAAACTCTGAAACTTTGGATTCTGATAGTCCTTGATGAATAGATTAAAAGTGTCAATGGGCACTAAGTCATAAAAACTCAAACTTTTAAGATATAGCCCTCTAAATTGGGGATCATGCTCGCCTTTAATTTACAATAAAAAAATTTGTAGAACCTTAATTTTCGCACAACTATTTGTATGTGTTCCCAAAGACCTATATAATCGATTGTCACCATAAAAAAGCAAACTTTTAAATTCTTTAGCCAATGGCAGTACTTAAATCTTATTATTATGTTTTTTTTTTTATTATAAAACAATTGGATTTGTTTATAATTAAAAAAACGTAACAATAAGATTTAAGTGTTGTCATTTCTCAATGAATTGAAAAGTTGACTTTTTTCAGGTGGCAATCGATTATAGATGTCTTTGGGAACACATACAAAAAGTTGAGCGAAATTTAAGGTTCTACAAAAAAAATATTGTAAATTAAAGACAATCATGATCCCCAACTTCAGAGGGCTTTATCTTAAAAGTTTGAGTTTTTAGGACTTAGAGCCCATTGACACTTTTGATCTACTCATCAAGGACTATTATAATATATATATATAAAAGTTTCAACGAGTTTGACCGAAACCACTTTCCCATAAGGATTCTGCGGGGTCCTTTAATATCTTTACTTGGCTTAAGTCAATAATCAATAAAAAATATTTTTTATAGAAATTCCAACCTAAGCCAGCCCTGTTAAAAACCTTTTATTAAGATCCCCACGCTACAAGAGTATGGGAGAGAGCATTCACTTTTAGTGGTGAAAACTAAGCTCCCACGCCTATTTAGAAACCATTTTAGAGCAGAGCTTAAGAGACCCTATAACATCGACGATGAATTACTTCTCTTATTTTACAATCACATCAATTTCTTGTTAAAACCGGTCATTTTTATCATAAATACTTCAAAAACAAGTATAAATTTGACTTAAGTCATTGTTGTATCTTCTTTTATATATTGCATACATCAGTTCGTGAATGCTCAGAAAGTGACTTAAGTGAGAGTGTTTTATTATTAATTTGACATTTACCGGTTAATGGTTTCGTATTAACAATAAGTCAAATTATAAAAAAAAACTTAAGTCAGTAAAGTGACTCAATAGGTTGAATTCATTTATTGTGACAGTGTTTTATTATTATTATTTTGACATTTACCGGTTAATGATTGTTTTTTAAGTCATATTAGATGTAAATTAAGTCAGTTAAGTGACTTAATTGTTTGAATTAATTTATTGTGAGGTGTATTATTATTTTTTTGACATTTACCGGTTGTTGATTTTATATTAAGTCATATTAAATCTAACTTAAGTCAGTTAAGTGAACGTTATTGTTAAAATATTGTTGTTAGAGTGGGTTGTTATTTTTTGACATTTGTCGGTTGTTTTTAAAATCACGCAGCCAATGTATGATTCTTGTGTGAAGCTTCATTGTTATTGTTCAAGAGCAGTGGTGGGGGTGAAGGGTACGCTGCCGTCTCTTAGGGTGAAATCTACCTGTCATAGAATAATTACAGGTGAAATATTATTTTCTAATGTTTTCATATTAGGTTGAAAATATTTTGTTAAAAATTATGTAAGAAATAAAAATATTGAATTGGTATTTTTTAAATAATTTTAAGAGGTACCTACTATAATTTTTTAATTAGAATTGGAATGCAAAAAAATGTACGCCCCCCCCCCCCATTATAAATTGGAAACAAAAGAACTACACTGCCCTTCAAGGAATGACTAAAAATAATTAAATGAGAAAAATTTAGTAATTGAATTATTTTTTATTTCTTTTAGGAAAGAACGAACGACGCCATGATTCCTCACCAAAGCAAAGGCGTCGAAGTCACTTATATTTCAGTTCTTCTCATCATCGGGATATCTTGCAGCCTCATACAAATGTATGTAATATACATGATGATTAAAAACAGTTTTTGTCGCACTCAAAATATTATTTGTTATTTAACCCCCCCCCCCCCCCCCCCATTCAAATATCATATATTTTTAGCCCTCTCAAATAATAATTCCACTCATGCCCAGTTTCAATGAATATCGTTATTTCAAGCAGCCCAATAAAATTTTTAATACTTGGAAATTGAATGGGCTATTTAAAATGAGATTGAATTAAATTATAAAATATGTGCTGTTTGCAGATGTTCAGCAAGAGCCCGGACCCCGTTATGCATGCCCTGTATCGGCCAGGATTGCCAACGAAAACCCCCCACAGAATGCCGTTTTGGAGAAACTCGCAATGTATGCGGGTGGCGAGAATGCCTCAAGGTAATTTACTATTTAAGAATCTGAAAACCGATTTTATGTAGTACAACTAAAAACTCTGTATGTATCTTGACTTGTGCAGCTAATTTATTCACTGCTCAGCTGTTTTATATGATAGCGTGATTATACTACTCTGTAGCACTTTAATTTACAAGGAACACGTTAGTGCAAGTTTCATCAAAATCGATCCAGTAGTTTTTGAGATTTTCTCAAATGATTATTTTTAATTTAATATTTATTCACAGGGTCCCGGAGAGTCTTGTGGAGGATTTTCACAGTTACGCGGTCAATGTGTAGATGGCACCACCTGCGAGAGAGACAATAAATGCTACGGCTGCTACATAGACCAGGATAATATTGATAATTGTGTTTAATAAGCCAATCTATGTACAGGGTCGGTACCAGAGCTACTGGCAATATTAAAAAAAAAAACAAAAAACTAGACGCTCTTTAGCACTTGGCGCCCCGAGTTGCTGGTAGACGGAGCCGGCCCTGGCTCTATAATTGTCAATAGATTTTAAGTTTTACATTTCGACTGATTTTAATAAACTTTTCAGTATTTACTATTTTATTAAATCAATTTTTTATAATTATAATAAACATTTAAAGATATACATATATTTATTTATTGATATCAGTGGCGTAGCTAACAACCTTTTTTATATTATTGTAAGATATGATTAAAAAAGACTATGGAGGAACCCTCAATTTTTATTTTTTAATATATAATATAAATACAAAGTTTGGATATCCAGAAGGGGTAGGTGTACCCAGTCTCTTATATTATTATCATAATATTTTTCTCTAAAATATAATATTTTCAAGTCAATCATTTTTAACATATTTCATTTATAAATTCATTTAAAGTTAATTTTATAGTATGTATGTATATATTTTTTAAATGGTTTTATAATAATATTTCATGTTTTGGTTAAAGTTATTTAAATCATTTACATGTTAAATTATAATATTTTATTTATTGCTGCCATAATTGTGATCTCAATTAGAATATTTAATTATATTTAAATACATTAAATTTACTTTTAAAATATGATAATAAAAATATTACAATGAATTACCATGTTGATATTTTGTATAATAACCTTTTTTCCTATATCTGTATCCCATTAAAAAAATATTAGAAGTTTATATTGTAGGTACTAGAAATTGATCCAAATATTTTTAAAATAAATAATAATTGTACTTATTCTTAATACGTACCTGACTTAGTTAATAATTATATAGTTTAAAAATACCATCAAAATCGGTTCAATAGTTTTCGTATCTGGTCGGAAGACAGACAAAAATATTGACTGTTGCCAACATATCAACTCGAAAAATAAATTAATTTTTTTACATATTTACATTAATACACAGAGCCTGCAGATGTACATACATATTATGTATATGTACTAACAATACTATTCAATTGTACTCATAGAGAATGTAGAACATGTCAAAAATATTAATTATAGGTAGGGAATTTTATGGCATCCAATTTTTTTAAATACGGACCTGTCATCTAGTCCGAAGTGTCAAAAATAAAAACGAGATGTCTAACCTAACATTTATGTTTCGTTAAATTTTATTATATTATAATTGTTTTCTATATTTCTTAGTATATTGTTAAAAAAATAAAGACATTGTAAATTTATACGTCTATATAAAAGATATAAGGTAACAATAAAATTATATCTATTTGAATTTTTTCGAAAAAAAAATTTCAATTTCAGATGGCTGAAGTTTCTGATAAAATAAACGAAGATGAAGAAGTTCCAAATGAACTGACAGAGAAACAGATAATCGAGAAATATATCGAAGATACCCAAAAACGACTTGCCACAAACTCAGAACTGCGAAATCAAAACCTAAGTGCAACTTCTTCATACCCTTCCGAAAACCACTACTCAAAACTCGATTCCAGTCTGAAAAAGAACACGACCCTTGTAAAGAAGTTAAAGATATTCTCTGCATCGCAAGTTGATTCATTACTGAAAGATATATTGGGTCTAAATCTATCAAAATACATTTCTGAAGTTGCCGCAGCAATTTGTGAAGCAAAACTAAAAATGACTGACATACCAGCAGCAATAAAACTATGCAGTGTTTTACATCAGAAATACCAAGACTTCTCAACGCATTTCTTTGACAACTGGCAAAAGATCTTGACTTTTAAACCTGGAGAAAAGATTTCAAATCCGTCTAAACTGAGAGTCGACTTACGTTTCTATGCAGAGCTCGTTAGTGCTGGTGTGTTTGTGAATAAAGTGGGGTTACCGTTACTCGGGAGTGCGTTATGCAGTTTAGTGAATATGGATAAAGAAGAACACTACAACGTATCAATCATTTTGAGTTTCTGTCGGCACTGCGGGGAAGATTATGCAGGGCTTGTTTCAAAAACTATGCGGAAGTTGAGTGAACGGTTCGAAGTGAAAATACCTCGCAGTGATCTACTGACTCCGGAGAAGCAGTCAAATGTTCGTACACTCCTCCGTGATTACTACATATCCCTTTGCAAACACTTACTTCATGATCATGGTGAAATTAAAGCATTTCAATATCAGAACAGGAAGATCTTGCAAACAAAAGGGGAACTAAGTCAAGAGAGACGTGAGAAATTAGAAGCGCTACAGAGTGCATTTGATAAATTGTTGGTAGCGGCACAGAATCTTTCAGAAATCTTAGACGAAGATATGCCGGAGATGGTGGAAGATAGCGAACAAAAAAATGAAGAGGAAAGTGTTGGGATAACAATGAGTGTGAATCGACCAGACGATTCAGATGTTCCAACTGAAATATGGGATGATGAAGATACTAAACGGTTTTATATTGATCTACCAAACCTTCAAGAGTATTTGCCAAATTACTGCGCTAAAACGATTGAGCCAGAAGAAACCATCACCGAAGAACAACTCGGTAAGTTTAACAATTAACTATTCATTTAAATATTTATATTCAATTTTCAAAGGTCTGTAAGTTTGATAAAAATAGTCGGAATTAGACCGAAAGAAGTGTATTTGAAAGACTGAAATCTCTACTTTCAGATGCTTCTTGCAGATTTAAGATTCGTTTATTTTTCACAGTTATAGGATTTTAAAGTAAGCAAAAAAAAAACACCCTTACAGGCCCGGCAAAACAGATAAATTTATAGTGTCTCGTAAATAAGTGAGGGGAGGGGGAAGTTGGATTGGAGTTTTTTTAAATATGGTTTTTTAAAATTCAAAAATTTAGATAACCTTTTTTAGTGTTATTTTTTGAAGACATTTTTTTTTATTCTGATGACCTTTTTTGTTCATTTTTATTTCTTCGCAAAAAGCGAGGACTCCTTGAATTTAAATGCTTTTCCAGTCTCTGGTGGGTAATTCGACACACGCAAATTTTTCGAGTGTCTAGTACGACCATACCGAAGCCTAGACTGATGCCGGCCCTGCACCCTTACAAAGTTCAGAAAAACATTTTTCTTACTACTTGTTTTAAAATCATAAATATATAAATGAATGGAACTTAAATTTGCAAAAAACATTAGAAAGTATTATAGATCTTTTTTGTAATTAGGGATGTACCGAAATTTACGATTTTATTCTGGTTCCGGGTCCGGCCGGAAATAGTCAATATTAATATATGTATAATAATTATGATATAATAAAAAAAAATTATAACGGAAACTAACATTCCATAATACAAATAATTTTTTTTTTACTGGGCTCCCACAACTCAATCGTAAATATCAATTAATTACTTTTTTGTCCGCCGCGCCGTGCTCCAGGACTAGAGTCCTATTACCCCCCCCCCCCCCCCCCCAACCGTGTGGAGCCATGAATAGAGTAGTGTATTGCTAATACATAAACGTATGATAAACAAACCATTTGAAACAATCGACCTTACGAAAATTACGAGAAATGCAGAAAATACTTTTTATTAAAAAAGTAATAGTTATAATTTATAATACTTATTATTATTTTATTTTAGTAATGTAATAATATATGTTTTCACATCTACACTATTTAAGAAATATCATATAAAATAATGCATTGATTAATTATTGACTTGATGTACTTATGTACAAACATTTGTTGTAATTGTACTTAAATGTGTGTAACTAAATTGCAATTACAATTAAAAATAATAATTTCTTTGTTCGTTACTGTTATAAAAATATGATTTTATTATTATATAAAAACAAATTCAATATCTTATTGTATTAGTTCCCCAACCCCCATATTTTCTAGATTTTTGGGGTGGGATGTAAATGTCGAAATAAAATTTCTTATTGATGGGATATAGACTATTAAAAAACAAATCGGTTCCAAGTTGATTTTTTAAGTAAATTCCAGTTCCGGGCGGAATTGAAATAATTTCAATCAACATCCGTTAATACGACGTATCGGTTTTAACGACTCAAAATAAAAGTCCAACTGAATCCCATTTAATTGTATTTTTACCGGTTATTACGATCATCGACTTTTTACGATCGGTCCCTTCGATGTCGTTATAACCGATTTCTACTGTATTTACAGTTTAGCCTTGTTTTCTTATTTTTACAGATGCAGAAACAATCGATATAGACGATGAAGATATTAAAAACCCAGAAGAAGAAGTAGAAGAACCTGATCCCGTCGCGACTAACATGAGTCAAAAAATCCTCCTTGATTCATTCCTGAATAACTTACCAAACAGCGTCAACCGAGAGATGATCGACACCGCGGCCGTCGATTTCCTCATGACTCTAAACAACAAACACAACCGCAAGAAACTGATAAAGGCGCTATTCGGAGTCGCGAGAACACGGTTAGATCTTTTACCGTTCTACGCCCGATTCGTCGCAGTTTTGTATCCGGTCGTTCCGGAAATAGGAAGCGAACTGTGCCAGATGTTAAAACAAGACTTCAAATACCATATTCGGAAAAAGGATCAGATCAACATTGAGAGTAAAATAAAAGTTGTCAGATACATCGGAGAGCTAGTCAAGTTTAATTTATACTCAAAAATCGAAGCGTTGTTCTGCCTTAAGCTTTTACTGAACGATTTCAACCATCACCATATCGAAATGGCGTGCAATTTCCTCGAAGTCTGCGGCCGCTTTCTCTTCTGTCACAAGGAATCGCACCAACGCACGACCGTCTACTTGGAACAAATGATGCGCAAGAAGTCCATCATGAGTCTGGATTCGCGATACGTCACTCAGATCGAAAACGCGTACTATTTCGTGAATCCTCCGGAGAATGTTGCCGTGCAGAAGAAGGAAAGACCGGTGTTGCACGAGTTCATAAGAAAGATATTGTACCAAGATTTACAGAAGAATAACACCGATAAAGTGATGCGAATCATGCGTAAATTGAATTGGGAAGACGAGGAAGTGTCGTCGTACGCGGTCAAGTGTCTGACGGGAGCGCATAATGTTAAATATCTGAATATCAGATGTTTGGCGAGCTTGGTTGCGGGTCTCGTGGCGTATCAAGAACCTGTAGGTAAGTAGTCTCATGTTTGACGACATAGAACTTCGGCACTATAAATCACACACATTTGGGACCAGTCTAAACTACGCGTAATTTAGTCTAGTTTCACGTGTTAAAATTTCAAATCGCTTCGAGATATATTTTATGAATTACAGCCGTTCAAGTAAAGTACCGATTTTAACAATTAATATCTTTAGGTACTCAAGTCGTTGATGGAGTTCTAGAAGACATCCGAATCGGAATGGAAATAAATCTTCCGAAATTCAACCAAAGGCGGATAGCTATGGTTAAATACCTAGGCGAACTCTACAATTACCGAATGGTTGAATCTGGCGACATATTCAAAGTCTTATACTCGCTAATAACGTTCGGAATCGTCTTAGACTACAATGTATCTTCCCCCCTCGACCCGCCCGACCATCTATTTAGAATCCGTCTAACTCTGGTGCTTTTGGACGCATGCGGGCAGTACTTTAGCGGCGGAAGCAGCAAGAAGAAGTTGGATTACTTCTTAATGTTCTTCCAAAACTATTACATGTTTAAACGGTGCGATCCACATTGGAGCGAACATACGTTTCCTATTGAAATCGAGTACATGTACAAAGACTGTTTGAAAATGCTCAGGCCCAAGATCAGCTTCTATGAAAATTACGAAGAGGCGCAAAAAGCCGTCGAAGAACTCAGGAAAAATTTCGCTCAGCAACTTAAGGCGTGCGAGGAAATTGTCGGGGAAAGTGAAAACGAGGAATTAGGTAAATATTTTTTGGCGACTTAGTACTTGGGAACTACAAATCACACCAGAGCTGTGCATGTACTTAAGTATATGTACTTAATTGCTTTTTTGAGTGATTGTACTTAAGTACTTTTTTTTAAATAATTGTAGTTAAGTACTTTTTTTAAATAATTGTAGTTAAGTACTTTTTTTTAAATAATTGTAGTTGTACTTAATTATTTTTCAAATAAATATAATTGTAGCTTAAGTATTTTACTATACTTAAGTATATGTACTTAATTGCTTTTTTGAGTGATTGTACTTAAGTACTTTTTTTTAAATAATTGTAGTTGTACTTAATTACTTTTCAAATAAATATAACTGTACTTAAGTATTTTACCAAACCTTGTACTTAAGTACTTAAAATTAGGAAATTTTACATGTCATGTACTTAAGTATTTTTATATTATACAAGTACTTTTCTAGTTTCAAATTTAATTTGTAATTGTAATTACATAAATTTATGTACAATTACAGAAAATAATTACAGAAAAAATTTTTTTGTACTTAAGTACATTTTTTGTACAAAGTACTTTTATTTATAGTTAAGTATATTTTTTTGGCAATGTACCTACTTGTACTTTACTTAAGTACTTTTTTTTGTACTTTGAACAGCTCTGGTTCTTTCTGGAGTTATATGTCGCGGAACAGAAGACATTTTTACTTATTAAAAAAAATTCATTTTTCAGGTGTAATATCAGAGGAAGAAGAAAATGAAGACATACCTTCTGATAATGAAGAAGATCAACAAGGTGAAGTAGAAACAACAACAGAAGACGAATCAGGCTGCATTGAATCAGACTTTGATTCTGATCAGAAAGTCGAGAATGAAATATCTGATATTGATGATGCTGATAACATCGTTCCAAATGCTCCATTGAAGGTAGAATGTGCTGAAGACGATGAATTCTTAGCAGCACTAGATAAAATGGTCTCTGAGAATATACAGGACCGTATGAAGGAGTCTGTGAAGCCAACACAAGTGGATATATCTGTACCGATGCACGTAAAGTCAAGTATCAAGAAAACGTATGAGCAACTGCAGGAAATGGCAGAGGAGCAAGAAAAACAGACGCAGGAGTTCGTCTTGATGTTGAGGAAAGGGAACAAGCAACAGTATAAGAGTTTTGAAGCGCCTGTTGATAGCGAGCTCGCTTTGAACCTGAAAAATCAAGAAGAGGTGCTCCGGGAGGAAAAAGAACGCGTTAAAAGGTTGACATTGAACATCACGGAACGGTTGGAAGAGGAGGATTATCAAGAAATGTTAGCGACACAACAAAGGCCACAGATGTCAAGTTTAAATAGAGAGAGAAGAAAATATCAACATCCGAAAGGAGCTCCTGATGCAGATCTTATTTTTGGACCGAAAAAAGTGCGGTAGTTTTTATTTGTATGTAATTGTTAAGTGAATTTGTTGTATTAATAAAGAAATTGAGTTGATGTTAATTTTTTATGTATTAAAATGTAAAGTTTTTCTTTTATTTATTTTGTAGATGTAAACCGATACTTCAATTGCAATAAATTTATACTTTATTCTAATCTTCAAGGTTTTAATTTATCATAAAATGAGAAAACCGTAAAAAATACTTAATATAAATAATAAAACTAATATTATTGACACATTCACGTAAAAATTGATTTGAAGTTTGAGGTTAATTTAAAAAATACATAAACTGCATACAATTTTAATTCGTGGTTAGATAATAATAAATATAAAATGAAGTAAATGACTTCAGTAAATTCGTAATACATTTTGATATTCGTTGAAAAGCACTCGTATGAAATACATTTTGACATTCATTTAAAAGTTATGGAATATTTATTTACAATCACAAAATAAAATATATAACCTAACTTTTCGATAATGTCATGTCTGCTTGTAAATAATCTGAACAAATTATTTATTCTATCGAATCAGATTTTTTTAAGTAGTTATTTCAGGAGGAAAGTAAAAACGAGACTAATCCAAAACAAAAATATATTTACAAACGCCGGTAAATATAAATTCTATAAATATATCGCAAAAAGAAATTAATGTTGATTTTTTTCAGTGTTACTTCATGGGGAATACGAATGGCAGGATCCAAAATCAGACGAAGAGATGTAAGTAATGTATTTATTTGAATTTAAAGGTTAGTAAATTGATTAAATAATTTGTTGTAGAGTCAATGTTACGTACATAAAAAGTACCGGAGAAAAAGTTAACATCAAAGGGAAGGTTGGCGATAATGTATTGTATTTAGCACATCGGCACAATATCGAAATGGAAGGCGCTTGTGAAGCGTCTTTAGCATGTACAACTTGCCACGTTTATGTAGATACTGAAAACATAGAAAGACTTCCCGAGGCTACAGAAAAGGAAGATGATCTTCTAGATATGGCGCCCTTTCTAAAAGAAAACTCGAGGCTAGGTTGTTATTTATATGTTGTTATCTATGGAATTTGTTATGTAAATTTTTATGTATATTTTTCTAGGGTGTCAAATTATTTTAACGAAAGAAATGGATGGAATAGAATTAGAATTACCAAAAGCGACAAGGAATTTTTATGTAGATGGCCACAAACCAAAACCGCATTAAATTATAGATAGTTTTTTGTATAATATGTAAAAGAATATTTTGTTTAAATAAAAAGAATTTAGTCGTATTATAAAATATATTTTATTTACCTAACCAAACAAAACGAATAAAAAATTTATTTGTACAAACTAATCACGCAATATAATTCAGTTTGTATTTTTTTCAGACAAAGGGATAAGTTGTTTATCTTCTACATTAATCACACACTGTTGTTTCTTTTTCAATCTTTTCTTTTTTACAGTTTTACGTAAATGTCGAACTATTGTAGACTGTGATGTTTTAAGTATTTCCGCTAATTCTCTGGAAGATAAGCCCGGCTTTTCACTGATAACTTCCGTTAATTCATTTACATTAAAACCACTAGGACGCCCCTTTCGAGGTTCATCTTTCAAAGACAAATCCCCAGCACGAAATTTTTGAAACCAATTTCGACATTGGCGATCAGTTATTGAATCTTTACCGAATACTTCGCAAATTTTCGTTGCTGTCTGTGTAGCGTTCGTTCCCAACTGGAACTCCCATAAAATGATATGTCGAATATGTATTTTTAAGTTATCCATAAATAAATTCGAGTATTATAATTTATTGTTTTAAGCTTAACATAACCTGCAATTTACGCATGTCTTTTGACAGCAGTAATGTCATTCGCGTTTGTTATGTTTTTGAATTTTTTTTGAAGCTACCTTCACTCATGTTATCGCTTGGATTCATACGATTTTCATCATTTTCATATTTTAAAATCTAAAATATTGTTCAATTTATTGCGGATCATATTAATTATTAATTTAATTTGATAGTTTATCATAAAATTTATTCCTACAAAAATACACACAAAAAGCCATTAAAGTTTTAGTAATATTAGGAGATGGGGTCTCGATTTATTTGGATTTATTAATTTCTTATTTTTACTGACAAAGGATATAGGGGAGAGCCGAGAGAGGGTAAAAAAGTAAAAACACATGTAAAATTATCTGCTTATTACAGGAAAAATATCAATAATTTTGAAAAATCATTATTTGTCGAGATATAAAAAACTACCTACGCTACAAAAATACTTGTTGAGCTGATTTAAAAATATATATTTTTTAAAACTTAATTAAAAAATTATTTACCGTTGAAAAGTGGAACTACAAATTTGGAAGAAATGATTTCTAAGCTTGTAACTTCGAAACTAACTAATGGAAAAATCCGAAAAAATAGGAGAATACAAGAAATATAATAACCTTTTTTCTCTGGCACCTAACTATTTTTACATCTTACTAATTGTAACTTTTTTTACACTGCTGTGGGGGGCCCCCTATGCTCAGGGGCCACAGGGCATTGCCCCGGCTGTCCCAGTGATAGTTATGGCGCTGGATTCCAGTAAAAAAGTAAAAATATAAAAAATCATATCGGACATATTGTTCTTTCAAAACTGTAAAATTCACGATTCACGTCCTAATAGCCGTATTTTTTGGATTTATTAATAAAATATACTTTATATTGTTCAGTTTTAATTTTATTTTTTTATGCTTGCTAAAAATAATACATTTTTATAAACGTATTATTTTGGTTATAAATAAATATGAAACTGTCATAATTTTTATTGGAGTATCTTTACCGGACCCGGTTCTAGAACAGACAGACAATCAGACATTTTAAAAACTATCAAAATTGTATTATTTTTAATAAATAATATTGAAATACAGAAGCGCATTATAACCGCAGAAGACTGAATGTTATCTTAATTGTGTGTAATATGAAAAAACGAAAATGCGTTCCTGAATGTGAGCGGCAATATTTCATCTGGCTAGTTGGCATTCGCCGCGTCAATGGAATGATTGGTCCGGTGACAGTGTAATTGCTGCTGTCGACAGCTTCTTCAGAATTCGTTTAGATTTGAACACAATAGCTCAGAGGAAATACCGTCGTCATCATTGGGAAAAATACACGGTTGCCAATTCTGTCAATGATTCTATAATAACGGAAACTCGAACGATTTATACCCATATGGGTTATTTTATTGAAAATTTAGAGTTGTACAATTTGAGCAATAAAATTTATATGTAGAAATATTTAGAGGTGATTATATAAACATTATTAAATAGTAATCGAATTTTTTAATCTCAGAAAATGATTCCCGAGATTATTAACATTTCTTTCCGGAATGAGCAGGCATTTCAATTTCAGACTCAGTCAGTCTATAGTAGTTTTTGAATTACTTATACTTCAGACGAAGAGAGTTTCCGTTTTAGCGGGGGGGGGGGGGGGGGGGGCAGGCCTAGAGGCAGCGCCGGATTTACCCAATGTGATGCCCTAAGCACTAACCATCTGAAGGCCCTCATTGTAATTCTGACGACCTTTCTTTCGATCAACGAAATTCTGAAGACCTTCTTTTTTATTTTTAGTCATCGCCAAAATTTTGATGGCCTTTTTAAAACTTTTTTGCTCTATTAACTACTGGTGCCCCCAAAAATCATTTTATGGTACCTTCTGGGATCGGGTGCCCTAAGCAGTTGCTTCCTTTGCTTATTGGTAAATCCGGCACTGCCTAGAGGTCTACAACTACAACTACAACATAAGCTAAAAGAGCATTATTAGAATAAAAAAGTGACATGAAGACTAAAAAAAAGGTCTTCAGAAACTGAAATAAGTTTTAGAATTTAGAGACCTCAAAATGTCTTCTATTATAACAGGGAGGGGGGGTGCTATTTTCAATTTTCACCGGAGGAGCAGTGACCTCTAGTTACGTAACTGCATGACATGACCCTACTCCGCAAAAATCTTTGAATAGGGGTGGTGAACTATAATCAATTAATTAATTAGAACGAAATTATATAGATTAAAAAATACAAATTAAATAATTGGAACTGAACAATAATAATTCTCATATGAAAATCATCTTCACTTACGTACATCAAATCTAGCATATGTGTATATGTTCATACCTACATGCAATTATATATTATAACTATGTATCAACATCTACATACGCTACATATATGCTTGTACACAGACACATGCAAATTTATATGGCACAAGGGACCCTTGTTTATTAGACGAGGCTTCAGTTGGGGTCAGTCAGTCATTTGATTGTTTAGTTTATACGTAGTGTGTTTTTTATTTATTTATTTGTTTGTTTGTTGAATATGTATACGGATATTGGCAACAATTAAAAAACCGTTGTTGGTTGATTCTGATTGGTCCGTTTGAATACAATTTGTTGCGTAACAATCAAGTGCCCGGAAATTGCATTTACTGATTGTTGCATTTTGAACACGGTCTTAATTCCATTAATGGAATCTTTCCTGGGCACTTATGTTTTAATAAAAGAGGATAGCAGTGTTATGATGAGGTAAGAAGTTATTTTGTTTTATTGTGGAATAGTTTTTTTCTTGGTTTTAAGAAAACCAATTATTTCATTTACCTAATTTCAGAACGTATTTTGTACTAAAACAGTTCATGAAAACAATGGAATTTTCTTTTGTTTGGAATGCGAAAATAATATTAAACTTGTAGGTAGGTAATTATCAATTTTATTTAACACATCAAATATAAAATCATAAAAAAGTTATATTCATACGCGTAGTTTGCTTGGAAAATAAATAAACAAAATCATATTGTGGTAATATTGAAGTCGTTCTGGGTTTATAGTTAAAATATATAATGATGTTCGAAAGTTATGGGTTTTTTTAATCAAAATTTTGAAAAGTCATATCTCAAGAACGGTTTAAGATACGGACCTGCGGTTTGAAAATTATAACTTTTCACGTCATTTTCTATATAAGAAATATACTTTTAACCAAATTGAAAACAAAAATTTTAGGTAATATTTCATATACATCAGTTTAAATACAAAAAAAAACGATAAACACCCGGTTACAGCAGATAGTTTTTATCAAACAATGTTTTGATAAAATCAAAACTATACGCATTTTTTGTTTACTTAAATCTGACATATAAAATTTGCTAGAACCAAATTATGTATATATATAGGCACTACCCGTATCTGATAGCTGTCATGTCATTTAGTGACGCAAATTAAAGGAAATGGAAGATCAAACATTAAAATATACAATAGCGAGATGTGTTGTATTGATATATTAAAAACCACAAGGTTTTCGTTATAATTATCATCAATAAGTTATTATCTATTTTGATGCATAGCTTCTATTTACATTTTTGTAAATATTATTGCAAAATATATGTTTGTTTTATAACTCCATAACTCCTCTAAAAATAAATATAAATTCAATGCGTGAAAAGTATTGAAAAGTAGAGATTTCAAGTATTAAAATCTTTTTTTATTTATTTTTTTATACATCAGTTATTATTATTCGTTTGAATAATGTCCTTTTTCCTCTGAATATTTAAACCCCGTAATCAGTAATTCAGTAACTAGAGGTCGCTACCCTAATGAAATTGAATACTTTTTTGTGGTCATCATAATTTTACCCTATTTCAAATTCTGAATACCATTTTTTACCCCTCATGCCACATTTTTTCTTTTTACCAATGCCTATCCACGCCACTGCCCTTAATTAATTAATTTGATAAGTTAATAATATGCACTAGTTAATATACTAATATATACCCCCTATGTTTTTAGTTCATTGTTTACCCAATTTTATAACTTGGATTTTAAAAAATACGGAAAAAATAAGTACAAATTATTATCAATACAAAAAAATATAACATTAACAAAGTTTTGTTCATAAATAAAACAAATAATACCTAGTTTAAAAATAAATATGTTTTTACTTATTTATACATCCTCGCTGGCCGTAATTAAAATTAATTTAATAAATCCGGTGGATAAATAAAATATTTTTTTGTTTGGTGACAGAAATATGTAACAATAAATCACAGATTCCAGATTAATAATAAGGTTATAAGAATTTTAGAAAGGCTTAGGTGAGGTATAGCACAAAAAAGGTTGGGAAACACTGGGTTAAATGCATTTTCAAATATTGTCTTGTTTTACGTATTAAAATTTCAAATCAGTTATATCGTATAGTATAGATAGACTATTTTTAAATTCAATAAGAATAAAAAATTATAATTTAAATCTAAATTTACATCTAAATGTAAACTTACAAATTAGCTGTCCTTTTATTTGTTGCACTAATACTTGACTAAAGTAAACTTTCTTTGGGACCCCATTTGGACTTCTCGTATCCATCCACTTTCTGAAAAAAAAAATGTTATCATTTAATATTTATATCTTACATTAAATTCATCAATAATTATATAAAAAAAATTAGAATTAATATCAGTTGGGACTTTCACTGTTAGAAAACTGATTAAATTTAGGCTAGCGATAATTGAATTGATGCAATTATATAGCAATTTAATAAAATTAAAAAAGTTCTATAAATGTTTGTGGTAACTTAAGTCACCTGTCTAAGCACGGGTCTGCACACTTAGTTTGTTTTCTTTATTTTAATGACGTTTTACAGATAAAACAATAACTTTACAAATGTATGTGCATTAATTACATACCGATTGCTATCTTTAGAAATATTGTAACTAAGTAAATTAAAAAAAATTTTTTTTAGAATCGGCATACATTAACATAAATAATTATACTTATGAATAATATATTTCAAATAAGTTGACAAAAAATTTCTTCATTTCAATAAAAATCTTACTGTTCAGCTTTTTCGATTAATTAGCGTAATACTATCTACAAGGGTTTTAGAATTTAGCATATTAAATCAGTGAAAATATTCCATTGTCTAATGTCGGGACTAAAAGGGGCCCGGCGCGGTAAGTCAACATTTTTTTTTCTTATCAAAAACAACGACAGACTAGCAAAAATTTTGAGGAGTGAAAATAAAAAAAAATCGTTTATATTCTTCCGGTAGGAGTGACCCCGCAGAAAATACTGACACGTGAGGGGGGGGGGATTAGGAAGATGTGGGGTCTATAACTATCGATATAGATTTCAAAATTCTGTATAGAAAAGGCTATAATCTTTTGGATCCATCATTTTATTTCTTATATACGTAATAGCTTAAGATTTAAATAATACGTCTACAACGTGTAGACTGTAGTCTGTAGACTACATAATATAAACCACAGTATAGAACTGATTAAATACGCATTAAGCAATTTCTTACAAAATAGAATATTTATCAAACCCAGATGTTTACTCTACACATAAACGTATATGTATTCAAATATTATATATAAGATTTAACAAAACTTAAAATAGTCCTACAAAATAAACTCTAATTGTGATAACAGAAACAAAGACAGCCCTAATACTGGGGCGTCTTTGAAAATATATCTAGGAGGGCAAGGTTACATCGTACTCAATATGTAGATACAGTGGCGTAGATTTCTTTTTGCGATGGGAGGGATCTGGTGCAAAGTACAAAAATTGATTATATTCATCACTTATAGATGTATTTATTATTGAAAAAATACTCGTATATCATAACCATTTTATAATTTTTGTAGTCTCAGGGGGGGGATTGATCCCCTTAACCCCCCCCCCTCTATCAAAGCTACGGTTTAGATATACTCTAGCGTCGCCATTTTTAACCAAACTGGCGGTGACGCGATTTAACAAAAAATATATTTTAGCAAACATTAAAAAATTCAAATTGATCATAATGTGATAATTTGAAGTATACAACATATCGGTTGTATTATTTTTTGACTGTATTTTTGAAATCAGTTCAATAATACGCGCATTTTAATACCTATATTAATTGTGATGAATGTTATTTTATATTTCAGCAAATAATGATTTCTTGATATTTTCCATATTTTCCCCGTAATTGGTAAATAATTTTACATATACATTCTAAATTTCAGCCCAATCGGACCAACAGTTTATGAGTTACGTAATTGCACATGTTTAATTGCATAATATGCCCCCTTTTGCCCGTGTTAGTGAACACCCATGATGCAGTAATCTATCATAAAATATATTTATTTTATAAAATTAAAATAAAATATTGTTTTATTTGTAAGAAAAAAATCAATATAATGTATAAACTATTTAAAACTAAAGTAGTTTTGAAAACTGCTAATTTACAAATGAATTAAGAACGATCAGTAAGTAGCATGAATAACACATTTCTCTGGAAAAATAATGTTATGAAATACCATAGATGTAAACAGCAACACTGGATAGACGTATTACACATTAATATAGCGGGTGTTCAAAATAAAACGATACGAATTGAACAGACGGAAATTACTCAGTTTGGTGGGGGGGGGGGTATAATTATATTTTTTTATTTCAGTTGTGGGTGTTTTTTTTTTAATTTTCAAAGATCTAATTGTGAGTTCTATTTCCAACCGACGATTCTTTTTTTCTACATGTCTATCTACGCATTAAGGTTTATGACGAAATATATGAAAAAACGAATCTACAGGACAAAAATTGTTTACTCTGACAATTACAGAAAAGTAATAGTTTACAAAAACAATTTTTTTTATTGTCTTAAAATTTTATACGTTGGTCTATCCATACATTATGTTTACATCTATGGTACGCGCGTCACATCTCACTGTGTATCGAAGCCATCTCTGTATATAAGCATGCTGCACGGACCCCGGGGTCTGCTGTGGCCCCTGCCGCGATATTACCAGAAGCTCCGCCGTCTACTCGCATTTATAGGTCAGTAAATAAAAAGATTTTTTTTCTTTCCATTTTAGCCTAGGCTTTAGAAGATACGATACCAGGAAAGCATGAATAATGTTCTTCAATGGGTCGTTGAAAAATAAAGTACAGCTACGATTTGTTATTATTTTTTTAAGATATTCAGAAGTCAAACTGAATTGATATATTTTTTTTCAAAATCTGATTTTTTAAATTTCAGTTTGATTTCTGAATTGGGAACATCGCGGACTGATCCTTCTTGGAAATTAAAAACTTTACTGATTTTCTGAAGTTGTAAAATACTTTCAATTCGGAATCATTTCTTTATGTTGTTAAATTTTAAAATATATAATTATTATTGCAATTTGTATATATTTTATTCTTGTTTGTTTGATATCGAAAAAAAAAACATTTATTTCTTATTCGTCATATATTTTTCTGAAAACAAAAATTACAAATAATGATTTTAAATATAAGCTCTTGGTAAATCAAAAAATCAAGAAAAACCTAAGAAGGGGAAAATGCAATAAAAGCTAATTAAATCACAGGTAGTAAACGGGCTGTTTACTAACTATGATTTGTTATAAACAATTTCTTATTTCGTTCGAAATAAATTCGTTCAAAATATAATGTATAGATAATATTTATAAATAAAAAAAGTTTTATTAAAACACCTGGTTTGAAATTGGAATAATAATATTTAAAATAATTTTTATTTAATATTTAAACACCTGCGCGACCCTCATATATATACAAAACAATAAATGAATTCATTTTTAAATAAATGTATAATATAGTATAATATAAATTGTATCATATTTTATCAATAATAAACGTAAAATTTTCACGAAGAAAGAGAATCAATGCTCAATTAAATTTTAAATTATAATAATTTTCAAAAATAAAATAAAAAATTCTCGGGACAGGAGGGGGTTGGTTGGTTATATAATCAACACTAATATGCCCTTACTTTCCTGTATTCTGATATGATTTTCAAAATATGCATTTTAGTTATAAAAGATACTACAAAAGACTATTTTTGTTCAAGTTACGATAATTTTGACGGAAGGGAAACAAGGGGAGGGGGGAAAATATGTTGATGTGTAATCTGTTAATAAGCAGCCAAAGGTTGTTATATTTATTTACATTAATATAATGTATAAATAATTATCGACAGGTCAAATGTGAGATTTTTTAGAGAATATTAATTTATTCATAATAAGCTTATTTTGAAAATGGGTTTGATTTATGTTTAATATTTTTTTACTGTGTGTCTGTCTGTAGGATCTGTAACTCAAATATGATAAATCGTAGATATATACGTGAAATTTTATATTTAAGATTATTTTTTAACTGGGAAGAAAACTTTTTAATCATTTTTAAAACGATATTTCAACCGAATACGAATTTTTACTGAGATCGATTATTGAATTTTTCGAATTACATTGAAATAGTTCAAATTCAAAATCAGCCCCCCTTTTAAACAATTATTTTTCAGGGACCCCCTGACAGAAAAACAAAGAATGTCGATGGTAATTTGAATGAAAAATTATTTGTGAAATATAAAATATAAATAAAAGTGAAAATTATTGTTTCTATAGTTAGTTAAGATTCTTATTCGAATTTTTTTGAAATTAAGTTGTTATTTTTATGACAAATTGATGTTTGATGCGTGAAATATTACTCAAAAATTTTGTGATTTCGATTTGGTTAAAAGTACGTTTATTATACAGAAAATCTTGTGAAAAGTCGAAATTTTCAAACCGCATGTATGTATCTTTAACCGTTCTCGAGATATGGCCTCTCAAAGTTTTAGTTTTTTCAAAATTATGGAGAAAAATGGCTATAACTTTTGAATGTGAGGTCGGATTTTATTTTTGTCGGCAGATTTGAAATCAGCGTGTCAAAATCTCTATAATGACATGTATGATACTATGAAATTCGACAAAAAAAATTTTTGTGAAAAATCGACATTTTTTTAAGGTATACCCCTTGGAAAAATTTCTATTTTTGGCCAAATTTTATTTTGTCGAATTTTAAAGTATTACACATGTCATTATATAGATTTTGACACGTTGATTACAAATTCGTCGACGAAAATCAAATCCGATAACACGTTCAAAAGTTACGAACATTTTTCTCAAAAATTTTGAAAAAAATAAAACTTTGAGAGGTTATAACTCGAGAACGGTTTGAGATACAGACCTGCGGTTTGAAAATTTCAACTTCTCATGTCATTTTCTATACAATAAACATACTTTTAACCAAATCGAAAACAAAAATTTTCAGTCAAATTTCATGGTTAACATTTCAACTTTTCATACAAATTTAACTCAAATACATGAGAAAACAAAAGGAGAATCAAAACTAACCCACCAGAATAATATATATTTCTACTGTATAGTAGATAAAAAAATCTATTAAAATGATTTTATAAATTATCACGAGTTAAGGTTATGTCGTTAGATACTAATTACCTAATCACTGGTAAATAGAAAAAATATATAAAAGCACTTTATTTTATGCCAAACATGTTTCACGGACCCCAGCAAAAGATCCGCAGACCCTCGAGGGTCCGAGGACCCTAGTTAAAGAACCTCTGCATTAGATACATAATATGTATAAAATAATTTTATGTCCCATTCATTTTATTCTATCTTTTATAGTTTGTCAGAAATATGTATCAATAAAATAAGAATCACGTATACTATTCACTGTCAGTATTACGTATAAGAAAGTCTCGTGGCACCCATGGCAGCTTTTTAAATTAATACCCTACAGTATTATTTCCATTATCATTATATTATCTACGGCTATTTGAATATTAGAAATATTAATTATTTTATTGCTAGTTCTACTCTGTTCTAAATAAAATCTTATCATTAATAGCTGTATATTTAGTACATATACATATTGATGATTAAAGCTTCATCGTGTGTTTTTCTCACGTTCTTGCACCAACTAATAATATTTTTATAGTTGCATGAATTAACATAAAATTGTCATAACGATTCACAGCAGTATTAAAGTTTTCTATCACATTTAGTTATTTTAACTTAAAAGCATTTTACATTAACAGTGTGTTCCAAGTTGATTAAGCCAAAATGCAACAATGGCATATCATTAAAGGACCCCGCAGAATCCTTATGGGAAAGGAGTTTCGGTCAAACTCTTTGAAACTTTGGATTATGAAAGTCCTTGATGAGTAGATCAAAAGTGTCAATGGGCACTAAGTCCTAAAAACTCAAACTTTTAAAATATAGCCCTCTGATGTTGGGGATCATGATTGTCTTTAATTTGCAATAAAAAAATTTGTAGAACCTTAATTTTCGCACAACTTTGTGTATGTATTCCCAAAGACCTCTATAATCGATTGCCACCATAAAAAAGTCAACTTTTCAATTCATTGTGAAATGACACTTAAATCTTATTATTGCGTTTTTTTAATTATAAACAAATCCAATTGTTTTATAATAAAACATTGGTTTATAATAAAAAAACTGCCATTGGCTAAAGAATTTAAAAGTTTACTTTTTTATGGTGACAATCAATTATATAAGTCTTTGGGAACACAGAAATAGTTGTGCGAAAATTAAGGTTCTACAAATATTTTTAATGCAAATTAAAGGCGAGCATGATCCCCAAATTTAGAGTGCTATACCTTAAAAGTCTGATTTTTTATAGGACTTAGTGTCCATTGACACTTTTAATCTACTCATCAAAGACTATCAGAATCCAAAGTTTCAAAGAGTTTGACCGAAACCCCTTTCCCATAAGGATTCTGCGGGGTCCTTTGACCAAAGGCTACTGCTACTACAAGATTTCTAATTCGTCCTATAAGTATGCCCAATATTATAAAGAATTCGGTCTAGATTAATACCTTACTAAAATCTTTCTCTGGGGTACTGCATGTTATGTGTTGCATTCGATATTTTTATCATATTTGTTATAATTTATAATGTATTAATAATAATAATTAATGTATAATGAATTAAGAGCTCTGACAGCCCGAATCGATTTCTTATTAATTAATTGTTGTAGCAAGGTGTATTTTCTGATTTTATCAATCAATATAATTGATTAAATATACGTATACATGTATTATTATATGGCTTGTATTTAAATACACTTTTTTTAATAATAAACACTTGTTATTTAATCGTTTTCACTTATAACAAATATACTGCTCGAAAAATTAATTATTCAACATTAAACAAATATATTGAACTTAAAACTAATTATATCACTTAAAAAAATTGTTTTCACTAAAAATAAATCATTTGCACTAAAAAAAAATAATACTTTGCACTTGGCCTGTCAGATTTAAAAATTACATATTTTTGATGTAATTATTGTGATTTTCTATATTTTTACCTAACCTACCTACTAACCTCTTTCCTTTGGTCCAAATAGATTTGATATTTTTAATGAAACTTTTGTAATATTCTAAATTACAAAACGTAAAAACTAACCTCCTTTCATCTCAATAAATTTGATATTTTTAATGTGATTTTCTATATTTTAAAACGATTAAATATTCGCTTTATGCATTAAAAAAAAGTATTAAAATTTATGTTCACGTGTATAAAGTGCATACTATAAAATTTTAAGTGCAAAGTATTAAAATTTATGTTCGATGTACAAAATGATACTATCTAATATATAGTGCAATTAAATATAACCCTTTTTATATTGTGTTCGATTTTAGTTTTGTTTATTATGCTTGCTAAATGAATTTTTTAAATAAATCACGTCACCGCTGGTTTGGCTAAAAATGGCGACGCTGTCATAACTCTAACAGGAGTATCTCTAAGTAGATATGAGTGATTCATGTTGAACAAATATTTGTTTAAGAGCTTCTGTTTTGTTTTATACAAGTTTATTTCAATTGAAACTAGATGAATCTGGTGCGTTCAATAAAAGAAAACAAGGTAATATATAAAGGTTGCTTGTTAATAAAGGTAGTTATTAAATGAACTATTTACCCCAGGCGTACTCAATCGGTTGAACCCCATCTAAAAATCGAAACCCGAATATTTTATACATCAAATAAAAATAAAAACTTTTTTCATACAATATACACCTACTCTTTTCCCATTTTTGGGTATTTTTTCAAAAAACTATGTATGTAAAATTACCTGATTTCGGGAAAAATATATAAATAATCATTTTTTGATATTTTTTTAAATAAGTCATATTTTTAGTTATAACTAAATAAAAAAATAAAAAATATTTCCACTTTTATAACTTTGGGAGAATGATTTCACGATTTCAGGAAAAATAGTTTTAATCATATGTTGTTTTGTCATATGGTAAGCAATAAGAATACACATTAATAATTAATGATATCTATAACGAACATACTGGCCTTAAAGAACCTCAGAGTTTAATTTTAATGGTGGCGCTAAAACTCAAGGCAAATGACAATCCCTAAACCTTAATTAAAAAAATACATTTCAACATATCCAGCCATAACCTTGTCTCTACTATTGTTATTGAATATTTGCGAAGGTCTGCAATGATACTGCATTCAGATCTATAATGTTTGTTACCCTTTAAATCTTCACTCATATTATGCTTCCATAGATTTACTTACTTTCTTTAATTCGCAGAACGGCGGGGGGGGGGAAGCCGGAAAGGTATAAAAAGTAAGAAGGACTTCACAAAAAAAATTGTGAGGTAATTGTATAATAAAATATATGCTTCTATCTATATCTATAAAAGAGTTTGTCCTTAACCACTCACTCACTCATATATCAACGTACAGCCCAAACCCCTGGACCTAGAAACGTGAAATTTCGTAGGTGCCTTCCTTTTATGATGTAAGCACCCACTAAGAAAAGATTTTTCGAAATTCAACCCCTACGGGGTTAAACAGGGTGTCAAAGTTTATATAAATTTTTTTTGGTTCGCATTTAATTGAAACTTATCGAACATACTCTACAATATAAATAATTAAATAATTATTTCTGCATTTTCCAAAAGTTAACCCCATAAGGTGTTAGGGGGGTGGAAAAATTAAAATTAGTAAAATAATTTTTTTTGTATATCACCGAATGAAACATGGTACAAGTAGGTACTATACAAGACAAATATCAGTTACGAAAATTCAACCCCTATGGGTATTAGGGGGGGGGGGTAAAATTTTGATATATTTATCTTCATAATTGTTGATGATTTTAAAGTAAATTCGGACAAATTAACATTCAATTAAAAATGAAAGTTCGATATTCAAGCCCTGTAGTATGGGACGGGGACGAGGATGAATTTAGATATGTTTGTCTGTATACCTGCTATATGTACTTATTACTTATAAGTATACCGGGTGTCCCAGATAACTTTTCCAGCATGGGGATCTCAGTATCTATAAGAGATACAGGTTTGGTTAAATCAGATGAATTATTTGTAAGAAAGGGGTGAGTATTACTACATCAAAAAATATTCATAATTCTATGTGCTGTAGGCGGTATACCCAAAAAACTGAAAATTTGGAATTTTTTTAAATGGCTATAACTTTTTTGTTAAAATAGATAGGTACTTTTTGTTTGCGGTTTCTTAAAGCACTTTTTTGTGTAGAATTGATTGGTGTATTTAGAATTTTTATATCACTTTTGGTTTCCGAGTTACAAGCTCTAACTTTAGTTTTTCTTATAGGCCACTTAGTTGAATATATCATATTTGAACGTGTTTTTTACTCTACTTTACAACGATATGTCACTTACCATATTTATTATCGAAAAAAAGTCGAAATACTAAATATTAGTGATATTTATGAAGTATTTTATTACAAACTTTTAAGTGAGCTATGAAAAACAAAAATTGTAAACAAAAATCACAATAACAACAATCAAAATAACAAATGAATATTAGAAACAATGAACTATTTGAAAAAATATATTATAATTTTTTTTTCGATAATAAATATGGCAAGTGACACATCGTTGTAAAGTAGAGTAAAAAACACGTTCAAATATACCATAGCCAACTTAGCGGCCCATAAGAAAAACTGAAGTTAGGGCTTGCATCTCGGGAACTAAAAATGATATAAAAAATCTAAATACACCAATCAATTCTACACAAAAAAGTACTTAAGGAAACCGCAAACAAAAAGTACCTATCTACTTTAACAAAAAAGTTATAGCTATTTAAAGAAATTCCGAATTTTCAGTTTTTTGGGTATACCGCCTAAACCACATAGAATTATGAATATTTTTTCGTGTAATAATACTCACCCCTTTCATACAAATAATTCATCTCATTTAACCAAACCTGTATCTCTTATAGATACTGAGATCCCCATGCTGGAAAAGTTATCTGGGACACCCGGTATATTAAAATAAAAATTTCGACATTCAAGCCCTAATGGCGGGGGTAGACAGGGTCTGTGTTTTTGATATGTTTATCTGCATAGCTGCTTACGTTATAATGGTGGAGTCGGGCAAAATAATATGTAATAAAAAAACTCGATATTTAACCCCTAATGGCGAGGGTTAGTTTTTACAATTTTTAACTAAAATCCGAGAAATTTACGTTTTTTTATAGTAATTAATAAAAATCAATATAAAAAATATGCCATCCCCTATCACGTATGGAGGGTTCCAATTAGTTTCGATGTTTACGCGAGCGAAGCCGCGGGTTTCCGCTAGTTGTTTTATATACTGTAAATTTTCTATAGTAAAATTAACTACTGTAGCCACTACAAGACTTATTGTACAACTTTTCCAAAAATAATTCGGATTTATAAATAATGACAAGAGTAAACATCCGTTTCCAACGTTTTGACTGTAGTTCACTAACCGACAGACAGACAGACGCTTGTTATTGATATAATGGTCATACGTGATTTTCTATTATTATTTTTTGTAGAGCTAGTCCGACCCTGTCAAGGACAGTGATATTTAGAGTGTGAATTAATTAAATCATTCAAATTTCGATATGCACATTAATTGTTTAGTAGGGTAAAACGAAAACGACCTTAGATTTTTTATTTATATATTATGTATTATTATAATCTATTTGTTTAAAAAAATTAAGGCGTTCCTAACGACGTAATTATTTTAAAATAGAATGCACATTTTATTTAATTTGATTAACCGCGTGAATGCTGTTCTATTCAAGTTTAAGGTTTTTTATAGCAGAGTCACATCAAAATCGGTTCAGTAGTTTTTTATGTCGCTTGGAACAAAAAAAAAAAACTGGTATACAATTACGTTATACAGACTAAAAAAGTTAGAATTTTAGTTTTTGAGAAAATTTTTCATTATAAAATTCTTTGTCATATGTATTGTTTTGATCTTTATTAGTTTATATTAATTATTTTACTACTTTTTGTAAATATAGTCACAACCATTACCAATGGAATAGCCATTTTGTTAAGGGGGGTCCAAGCATTTTTATAAGGAGTGACATATAATTCATATAACATATATTTTACGTACATATACGAGTATATTATAATGTATAACCATCTGGCCCCTTGCAGGTTAAAATATTATGGGGAGGGGGGGGGGGGGGGAGAAAAGTCTCCTGTCCCCTCCACTGGTTACACCAATGACGATAAAATTTCCTATAAAAATTATCAGTACAAAGACTAATTATTTTTCTATATATTTATTGAAAAATGAATATGCAGTAAAATTGATATAACGGTTAAAGTTTTATTAGTTTCTAAGGTCAAAATGTTCAAGCTATAAAATACTTTATAAAAAATATTTTTTCCGTATTTAATTTAATAAAGAAAGATAAAAGCATCTTTGTTGTAAATATAATTAATTTTATATTACCCCGTCTTGACTTATTGAGACTAACTTGAGTTTAGAATTATATACTTCGCTATTTATTAATATTCAATATTTTTATATTTACCATTTTTGGTATTTTTAATATATAAAAAGACATTGGTACATTTTTCTGAATACGGGCCTGTTCTAATTCAATTATCCTACAGTGTAAATTCACTTTAGGCTTAGACTATTAAAAAAGTAAAAAACCCATCAATTCGGTTTAGTAATGTTCCTATATAGTCGATTATTTTTATTATAAAATACACAGGCACACAAAAAAATAAAGGCCTTTTGGGGTCGCTGAATCCAAATCCAGGATTAGTTTGACTCGATCAGTTCGCATTTTGCTCCTAATCTCAAAAAAGTGATGAAAGTTGAAACATTCATTGGAATACCCAAAAAATAAAATTATTATACGTTTTTCTGGTCGAAAATTGTACCCCATATACATTTTTTGTATTCAGCGTCGGATCAAAGAACTTAAAGGTCCTTTTTTAGCATTTAAGAGGAACCCTATTCATAGGTCCTTCATACATAAAAGAACGAGATATTACAGGATAATATGAAAATAAATTTTCTCTGAGATATCGGGGTCAGTTTTTTTAATCACTTTTTGAGGTTATAAATGTAATGCGGCCTATATAGCCGAGTCAAAATAACACTGATTTTGGACTCAGTGACCATAAAAACGTATTATAATTTTATTTTTTGGATAAGCCTCTTCAGTAGTTTTAAAATGAATTATAGGGTCATGAGATATGTGTATGACTCCACCACTGCAGGGTTAATATCATGATTCGTTTTCTAAAATTAAAATTTCTATAAAAATGCAGTTTTGAAAAACAAACAAACTTACATACAAAGCAATATCTATAACTGATATTACACCCAGTGGGGAGTGAATGGTTTAGTGATTAAGTTAATTCATAAAAGCACACGCGTAGTCCTTGTTACTTAGTTTAAGCCGTGTTACCGGCCGTCAATGTACAAAACTGATTTTTGCGATAGCTTTGTTGTATAGTTTTAAAATATAGTGCAATACATATGTATTTTTTTTAATTGTTATGGTGCAATAAATGTGTACCTACATTATATAATAATTGATTTTTTATCGAAATGTTATTATATATGTATTATTACTGTTTCTAATAGTGGTTGGGTATGTGTAAATTTAGCAATTATAACGTGATTTTGAAAGAGTTTGTTTTTGTAGTAAAAAGTGCTTCTGTGATAGTTTTTTTCGGGTGAGTAGTTAAAATTTTCAATTTGTTTTAAAGTAAATTCATGGTTCTCATATCTTATTATCTTATATCAGGATTTTTTGCGGGCTTTCTCTTACTATAAGGTGGCCAGTTTCTGGAAAACCGGGAAAAGTCGGGGAATTTTGCTATACAGGGAAATGTCAGGGAATTTGGTTGGAAGTCAGGGATTTTTTTATAAAAATGCAAAAACCACACAAATTCTCGCAATTTATATATTAAAATTTAAAAGAAAACATGTGACCTTTTCTTTTTTTTAGGTTTTTTATCTAAATTTTAAATAAAAAACAGGAAAAAACGGTAAAAATTCCCCTGAAAAACCGGGAAAAGTCGGGAAAATTTGTTCCAGAGAAATACTGGTCATCCTGTACTAGAAGAATATAAACAATTTTACTTATTGTTTTTAAATGACTTTTTTTCGCTTACAAATTAGAGCCCCTCCCCCACCTTTGTATAAAATAAGAATGATTTCGGAAAGCAAGCACCCATTGTTAATATACTTATTAAACGACGTATGAAAATTTAAATTACAAAAAAAATATTTTCTAATGATTACTCTATATCTTTCATAATCAATTGTATTTTTTATTTTTACCTTTATCTAGTTATTAGTATTTTTCGAAACATAGGTATTTTAATTACAATAATAACTATATACAGGATGTCCCGTAAATATGCCGAAAAACTTTCATAAGTTATCGAGGGCATTAAAAACAATTGCTTTTTGGCCGATAACACGACCAAATCGACACGGCTTACACCCAGAAGCCATGATCCGTATTATGCTTTTTGTTAATAAACTCATATTCGAAAATGAATCGTTTTAGAAATAGAGTAAAAAAACGAATACCGCTCAAAAGAAATGAATTTTGCCTTTTGATTTCAAAGTAAAGTTGTAATGGGTGTAACCTACGAAAATCCATAATTTTAAAATTCAAACATTTTATATTTATGTTTTTTTATGTCTATCTCCTAATTCTCCTAAAGAATCAACTTTCAGAAAATTTTGCAAAGTATAAAAAGTTCTTAGAATTGGCCAGACGATATAAAGAAATTATATTTTGAATTTTGTATAACATTTATTAATTTTGAAAAAAATGCCCAACCCAAAAAACTAAAAAATACCGCCAAATGTTATGATTTTTTTGTATTCATTGACTAATTTGAATTCTTTATAATTTTTTCTAAAAAGGAACAAAAAATAAAAATATTTATAAACATAAAATGTTTCGATGCCCTTTGTAGCAGAAATTATGGATTTCGGTAGGTGTCGCCCATTACAACTTTTGGTTAGTAAAATTTGAACTATCATTTCCACAAAAAATTCAACCAAATGTGCTTTCTTTTGCTCTACTGTTAAAACGACACATTTACGGACATGCGACATAACAAAAAACGATTATTATTTTAATGTCCTCGACAACTCCTGACTTTATCGCTATGTTTACGGGACACTCTGTACATACTTTTTATATTAATATAAAAAGATAATAAAGGTTGCATTTTTTTAATGATAAATATAATTCATTTCTACACAAATGATAAAAAAGTTGCGAAAGCAATTGTATTTATAATAATTAACATATTATGTATAGTTAAATCAATCAACCAATTATTTATAAAGGAAAATTATCATTGTATGGATATGAAAAAAGTTATACCTAATAAATATCACAGCAAGAAGGAGGTATTTTTTTTTACTCAAAAAGTAAATAAACTCATAAAATAAACAATAGATTAAAGAAAGCTTCTGGACTTTTGAACCAAGTATAATAATAATTATGATTATTGTAATCGAAGTTTAAACAGTTCAATTTATTTTTACTGTAAAGGATTTTCGTTCAGTATTTTTCATGTCAGACAGACATATAAAATACATAGTATATTAGTTATTTATATAGTATACAATTATTCGAGGACTTCCTTTATCCAAAAATACCTTTACTAAAAAAAGAATTATTTCCGTTTTGAAGAGTTCCCTTTTTAGTCTTACCCCCCCCCCCCCCCCCAATTCTATAAATCAAACCTTAGAAACTTACCAAATATTGTGTACTATAAATGTAAACTTGTCACTGGTTATTTATATTTTATTGTATATAATTATAATTAATTAAAACTATTGACAAATATACATTATAGAAATATCTATATTTAAATATATCTAAATTTAGTTTAAATATTTTTATAAACTCCATTCTATTGTATAATAGACATTTGTATGATGTTATATGCAGATATAAAATGTTCTAACAATTTTAACAAATAAAGGTAGTAATTATTTACCTTTAATTTACACAAGTAAATACTTTTATTGTTTTGCTTGATAAATACATTTAATATTAAACATAATATGTATTTAATCTACATATATCAACTAATATTATGATACTTTTTTATGATTTATTTAATATATAATAAATTAAGATAATTTTGATGCATTGCATCAAACCAGTGGTTCCCAAGTTCGTGAGATAGATACAAAAATAAATAAAAAATTATATTTTTACTGTAATGTTTAAATAAAGACAAACATAGCCCCACAATACGCTCTATCTATTTTTTTGTGAAGACTCGATTTTCGAATCAGATGCATATACCTACACTCGTCAACTTAATTAAAGGATCAATAAAAAAGTGTCGAAATTTAGGTGATTTTCAAACCACTGTATTTTTGCGAAAAATGATCGGATTTTGAAAAACCTAAGATTTTTTTAAAGCCTGTACTTTCTAGTTTTTGAATAAAAAATTCAAAATTTTTTATCATCCCTTAGCGAGCCGTGGGAATTGAAAAAATAAAAGTAAAAATGATCCTTTAATTTTTTCTAAAATTGCATCATGTCTACGGGCTCCAAAAAAAATGTCAGATTAATTTCGAGTAAAGCATTTTAAAGCTGGTAGTTTCCGCTTCAAAACGCGTTTTTTTTGCGATTTTTTAATCGAGTTATCAGCTGTCAAAGCAATAATGGCACATTTGACTTTAAATGCTCATAACTCATGAAGAAATGATCCTATAATAATTTTCCAAAGTGCATTAGAAAGCTGACAATATTCTCTTTAAAATACTTACATTCAATTTTTTTCTGTGTGTATGTAAATTGTATAATGTCGATATTGAAGGTACTGCACTAAATTTTACTTCCATCAAAGTTATTGTGTTTAAAAAAAATCGCGTGCATTTTATAATTTACAATTCTACTTGAATTATTAAAGTGACCCACAGAAATTAATACACGTAAAATATTTCTTCGCACTAACAACAATTATCTAGGACCGGACTTAGAGTATTTGATCTCTCTTAGAAAAAGAAGTGGAAAATAAATTAACAATTTCATTGAAAGCATTAAACAGTGTACATACCTAAACCTCAGAATTTTAGATGTTTTTTGTTTATTTTATAAAAAGAAATCGGTTTGATGGATTTATATCAAACCTTGTACACATCTTTAGTACATTAATAAGTACTTAATTTGTTTAATTGTATATTTTTGCATAATGGTCTTTTGAAAATGGCACCTCTTAAATCTAACCTCAGTGGCGTTGGCAGTAATTCGTTCAAATGGATCATGAGGACAAAAAACGAAAAATATTCTTAAAATATATGTTATTAACTGTAACCGGACGTAGGAGATTTTCAAAATATCGTTTAGAAAAAAAATGGCGACCATTTAAAAAAAAAAATCAAAATTTTCGCGAATTTTTCAATAGAAAATTGTTTATAAGAAAAAGATAAAAAACGGCTACATCAGAATAACTTTAAAAAAGATTTTTACAAAAAAAATCATACAAGATCGTGATTTGTCTCGGTCTCGATTAAGTGTACAAGACGAGACTGAAATAAGACTGACTTCATTTTTCTCATCACGAGATCAGTTTTAAAATTCGATACCGAAATATCACATCTCATATCTAAAGGTTTGGGGGGTAGAGTGCAGGGCCAGAGCCCTTTTAGACCGTATAATACATATCTAGAGTAATCTAGACCCACGTCTGTATATACTACAAAACAAACACATCTAATAATGTCTTTAATTTGCAAACGGCTGACGGTCATCACTTTATCATGCAACCAGTTTAAGATTAGGCTTTGTGACTTCCTGCCTCAATCACACACGTACATACATACACACGTTTGAATCAAATTCGAGTCTGAATCATCTTGTTAAGTGTCACAATATGTGGTTTAATTGCATTAATGTGAAATGTAAACATAGCCATATTGCTCTTAAATTAACGGATATTTTCTTTTACAATTAGTATACTTAACGTGTAATAAGGAATGAATAAAGAAATGACCCTAATTAAAATATGTATCATATTTATTTATTTCATTTTGTAGCTGTACAAAGTATCAACATAAAATGTGTATGAAATTCACTATACAGTAGAACAGAGGTTCTTTAACTAGGGTCCCCGGGCCCCCAGGGGTCCGTGGAACTTTTGCTAGGGGTCCGTGAAACATGTGCTTTTATATTTCTATTTACCAGTGATTAATTAGTATCTAACGACAGAACCTTAACACGTGATAATTTATAAAATCATTTTAATAGATTTTTTAAAGTAATCTACTATACAGTAGAAATATATTTTATTCTGGTGGGTTAGTTTAGATTCTCCTTTTGTTTTTTCTTGTATTTGAGTTAAATTTGTAGGAAAAGTTGATATTTTAACCATGAAATTTGACCAAAAAATTTTGAATTTTGGATTTAGTCAAAAGTATGTTTTTTGTATAGAAAATGATGTGAAAAGTTGAAATTTTCAAACCGCAGGTCTGTATCTCAAACCGTTCTCGATTTATAGCCTCTCAAAGTTTTAGTTTTTTCAAAATTATTGTGAAAAATGACTGTAACTTTTGAACGTGTTGTCGGATTTGATTTTTGTTGACGAATTTGAAATCAGCGTGTCATAATCTACATAATGATATGTGTTACACTTTAAAATTCGACAAAAAAAATTTTGACCAAAATTCGAAATTTTTCCAAGGGGTATACCTTAAAAAAATGCCGATTTTTCACAAATTTTTTTTGTCAAATTTCAAAGTATTATACATGTCAATATATAGATTTTGACACGCTGATTTCAAATTCGTCAACAAAAATTAAATCCGACCTCACATTCAAAAGTTACAGCCATTTTTCTCCAAAATTTTGAAAAAACTGAAACTAAGAGACTATATCTCGAGAACGGTTAAAGATACAGAACCGCGGTTTGAAAATTTCGACTTTTCACAACATTTTCTATATAATAAACGTACTTTTAACCAAATCGAAATCACAAAATTTTTGAGTAATATTTCACGCATCAAACTTCAATTTGTCATCTAAATAACTACTTAATCTTAAAAATAAAACGGGCAAGTGCGTGTTGGGCACGCACATGATAGGGTTCCGTAGTCATTCTCACTATGATTTATAAAAAGTATTTTTCAAAATTTTCGTGACTGAAGGGTTAAAATCAAAAAGTTATTTCACTTTTATTATTGCATTTTAGGAGACCTATCAAATGACACCCCACTCAATGGGGTAAATGAAAAAAATGTGAGTTCACTTTTCAATCTATGAAAAGTGGGTCCAAAATATTTTAGACAATGTTCGTTATAATTTTCAGTGAAAGTACTAATTAAAAGCTACATTCTGAATTTTTTTCAGATTTTTTGAATCGATAGTTTAGAAAATAGAGGGGGGGGGACGCTCTGACAGCGACATTAAAAAGCAAATATATCGCGACTGAAGAGTTAAAATCAAAAAGTTATTTGACGTTATTTATTGCATTTTACGAGACCTATTAAATGACACCCCACTCAAAAGGGTAAGTGGGGAAAAATATGTAAGTTCAATTTTCAGTCTATGAAAGGGGGGTCCAAAATATTTTTGAAAATGTTCGTTATAATTTTCAGTGAAAGTACTAATTAACAGCTACATTCTGAATTTTTTTCAGATTTTTTGAATCGATAGTTTAGAAAATAGAGGGGGGGGGGACGCTCTGACAGCGACATTAAAAAGCAAATATATCGCGACTGAAGGGTTAAAATCAAAAAGTTATTTGACGTTATTTATTGCATTTTACGAGACCTATTAAATGACACCCCACTCAAAAGGGTAAGTGGGGAAAAATATGTAAGTTCAATTTTCAGTCTATGAAAGGGGGGTCCAAAATATTTTTGAAAATGTTCGTTATAATTTTCAGTGAAAGTACTAATTAAAAGCTACATTCTGAATTTTTTTCAGATTTTTTGAATCGATAGTTTGAAAAATAGAGGGGGGGGGGGGGACGCTCTGACAGCGACATTAAAAAGCAAATATATCGCGACTGAAGGGTTAAAATCAAAAAGTTATTTGACGTTTTTTATTGCATTTTACGAGACCTATTAAATGACACCCCACTCAATAGGGTAAGTGGGGAAAAAAATGAAAGTTCAATTTTCAGTCTATGAAAGGGGGGTCCAAAATATTTTTGACAATGTTCGTTATAATTTTCAGTGAAAGTACTAATTAAAATCTACGTTCTGAAATTTTTTCAGATTTTTTAAATTGATAGTTTAGAAAATAGAGGGGGGGGGACGCTTTTTTAATGACTTTGGAGAAAAAATACATTGTGATCGAAGGGTTAAAATTAAAAATTTCTGTTACATTTTTTGTTGCATTTTAGGAGACCTTTCTAACGACACCCCACTCAATGGTGTAGGTGAATTTTTTTTTTTGAAAACACTTTTCATTTTATGAAAGGGGGGTCTAAAAAATTTTTATTTTCAAAAATCTTATCATTTCTGTTTTTGGGTCATCAATCTACGGCCGTGTACCAAATTTCATCTTATTATCTCAAAATTTTTCAGGACGGACGGACGGACATGGAGAAACTATAAGGGTTCCTAGTTTGCTACGGAACCCTAAAAACGAATTAGAATCTTAACTAACTATTGGGATCCGTCAGATGGGAGGAGCTTAAAAAACATGGCGCAGCTAAGGGTTTAGTTTAATTTTAAAAAATTACAAGACAGTGTCAATAGTATATATAAGTATTATAATGTACACATATTTTAAATTCACTCATTATAATTACAGATAATATCACGCAATAACATCAAATACAATACGCATACGTTATTTATTTTTGATTGTTTACAATTTTTCAACAAACAAATCTTTTAAATACATATTTATATTATAACAAATCAATTATACCTATATAGGAAAACTTGTAAAATTCTTTCTTGGTACTTACTGTTCTTTCATTAATTTTATTTTTGGGTGATTTAAAACATAATATTGTGATTTAATCGTAAGTTTTACTATAAACCGTAGATTCATCTGTCAGTTTTATGCTTGAGATTATTTATTTTTTCATTATTAAATTCTATTACCATAGAAACTGTACCCCCAGTCTAGTTACAAATTTTGCCACCAGATGGTGTACGTTCATTTGACGGATCCCAATACAAACAATAATTATTTTTTCATTTTAATTTTTAAATTTTTTTATATTTCACAAATAATTTTTCATTAAAATCAAATTTATTTAGATAAAATGTAATAATATGCTCGAATTACCATAGAGAATATAGAAACAAAACGATTAACCGTGACAAATAAATAATTTTTTAAACCCCCATAGTACGTAAAAAAATCCATTTAAGGACATTGGTACAAAATTATAATAACCTAGACGAAAAAATTTGGGAAATTTGGGAAAAAATAAAGTACTTTTACATTTCGATTTACCGGTGATTAGTTACTTATTTTGACTATTGAACATTTTGTAATATCTTGTGAGAGCAATGATACCAGTTTTATTTTATTTTATATTCAAGAATATTTATCATTATCGTCTTTATTTGTTTATTTATTTATTATTCATATAAAGAAAAGCATTTCTTTGTAAATATACAAAATAAATAAAAATCTGAAGCTAGTGAACTTTGCAGCGATGACGTCGTATATTTGACAAATGATTTGAACCTTATATTATTTCTTCAAATATTTTTGTCGACAATGTCATGATAAAATATATTGGATACAAAATGAGTCAATTTTAATTTTTTCTGACTTCTTAATTATTAGTACAATATATAAAATTTATTATCCGCGGTTTCGCTTACGTTCACTACAAAATCATACCCTTTTCATTTTTATAAAAAAAAATATCATATATTTTTTTTAATATGACCTATCATAATTAAAAAATCATACAATCCAAACTAGGCTCTTATGTTTTCTAACAATAAAAGTCCCATCAAAATCGGTTCAGTAGTTTTTGTCTCAAGACAGAACAAACAAAAAATGGATAAATAATTTTTTTATGAGTCCCTATATTTACTGATTTTTTTCCAAAAATGGACATAATTTTGACTTTTTAATACAAAAGGTGCAATCACAATTAAAAAATAGTTTTTAAAATAAAATAAAAAAATATTGGTCAAGGTTACATATTGTATGAAAAATAAAATTATATTCAAATATGTTGATTTATGCGAACTGAGTATTCAAATTTTAACTAGTTAATACATATAATATTAAGATAAATAAAAACAGCATTGAGTTCAGCACAATTAGCTATCATGGCCGCATAGATGGATACTCTATGTCACATACCTTATACTATAAATAGTTGGAATATATTAGCTAAAATATAAAAAATATATATAAATTTGTGGGCTATATCTATACAATGAATTTGTTTAGGTTATATAGTTTTACTGGCAATTTATTTTGTGACAGGCACAGTAGCAACTTCCATTCCTATATATATGTACTTTAAAATTTACACTACAGAAGAATGTCAAGATACCAATAAAATTATAATAAAATTTAAAAAGTAATTAGTCGATAGATTAAAAAAATGGTTTAATGTAGAATATTATTAACCGGTTGAATTCATTATTTTTGACTTAATTATGATAAAATGCATGCTTCGCAGCCGGGCGTCCTTGTAACGAATACGCGTCGTTGTATGTGACACAAAATATATATGGCGTAAATTATACACAAAAAAAGCAAAACGTCAAGCGCCTTTCCTAAATGCAAAAGGTCGTTGCTCTTGAAGGCGATGCAATGTTAATAATGCACCGGCATGTACAGGCTGTGCAGTAAATGGACATCTATATTATGTGTTTAATTTGTTAAAGCGGGCTCGGAATCAAAGTCACATGCCTAGACTATATGTTTTATAATAATACTTAAAAAAGTGACATTTTATCCGATAATGAATTATATATTACGAATGGTAAATTCAACGAAAAAAAAATACGCCGATTGTATTAGAGATACTCATAGTAAGAGTTACGATAACGCCGCCATTTTTGCGACTTATTTTAATAGATATAAGAAGAAAATTAAAAATGGTGCAATATATACTTTTTTATAAATTTCATTATAAATGGAAGGACTCTGTTATATTTCACCTTCAGAATTTCATTCTTTACAACTTTCTGAATGTAAATCACCAACTCTTATGAATCCTAACGGTTTTTGAAACGTAATGTAGCTTAGCGCCTGGTTAAATTTGGTATATGTCTGATTTTTTTTCGATATTTTAGATTTCAAAATTCCTTTGTCAGATAAAAATAAAAATAGAAAAAATAAAAAAAAAATTCACGTGAGATTTAAATATAATAAATGCCTAAATAAATGTTTTATTTAATTTTTTAATAATATTTTGATTAATAATAATTAATTTTTGTTCCAGAATACTTCACTCGAATTTAGTTCGTTCCAGTCAATAGTTGTTGTTTTCTACATCTTCCCAAGACCACATTTCACCCGCAGTCGAAAGATCGTCTGCCTTCAGTCAACGTAGAATGGTAGAAACTGACACCGATTTAAACAAGCATCCAGGTGAATTTTTTTCTAAAAATGTTCTAAAAACATCCCGTTTTTATTGTAATTGTTCATTAAATCGTATTTTTCCTTAATGGTCTGTCGTAAATGAATAATATTACTACCCTAAATCAATTCTAGTCTTAGGTTTACGAACAGTGAAATCCCCATCAAAATCGGTTTAGTAGTTTTATTATTAAGTTGGAAAAACAAACACACAAAATTCTAGTTTTTGTATCGACTTGACACGAAAACTTTCACCGTGCGAAAGCTTAAAATTCTATAATTAATTTTGATTCTGATTTACGGCAGGCTCGTATTTAAGTAAAACAATTGATATTTTCTAACGAAAAAAAGAACACGATTTTGAAATATAACTCCGTGGGTGAATTCTCGTAAGAAATAATTTTAAAATTCGTTTCAGATTGTGATGTAAAACAAGGGCACGTAGCGAACGGCCTCGGAGGCACAGGAGCCCGCATCGGCTCCAAAGAGTCGACAGATCTCACTCAGATACCAGGTCGTTGGGACCTAGAACTAACCGCTATCAAATCAGACAACAACAAGAATAAGAAGAAGAAGAGCAAAAAGAACGACGACGATTCTAAATCATGCAAGGATCCAGAGAAAGGGTGCAGGGCACCCGGATCGGATACGAAAGCGGATTTCGAGCGCGCGATCGAACTGACCGGATACGGAAGTTTCCACTACATGCTGCTGGCGGTCTGTGGTTTCGTCAGTACGTCCGAGGAGATGGACGTCATCTCCATGTCGTTCATCCTCCCATCGGCGCAGTGCGATTTGGATTTGAACACGCAGACAAAAGGATGGTTGAATTCCATCATATTTATTGGTAAGAAATAAAAACGTATTTTTCTGTGAATTTTGCTTCCTTGTCAATAATTTTGTCAAAAATTGAACAAAAATTAAATGGCTAACCAATTTTTAAAATTTTACTGGTAAAATTGAAATTCTTCGACAATTAACTCCCTTTAGAGAATTTAGCACGAGGATGCACTGTGCAATCACTTTGCAGATGTTTTTGGTAAAACGTTGTCTAATTTTCAGGGATGATGGCCGGGGCGTACGTATGGGGGTCGGTGGCTGACTCATTGGGCCGCAAGAAGGTCTTGATTACAATATCATTCCTGAACGCGCTTTGTATCGTCGCATCGAGTTTCAGTCAAACATACGAAATGTTTATGGTGTTCAGATTCCTAAATGGGGCAGCGTAAGTACCATACAAGTAGAGGAGGGGATTATAAAGATATTCTTGATGCATTTCTATATATTTTTAGACTCGGAGGAAGCGGACCCGTAATATGGTCATATTTCGCCGAATTCCAGCCAAAAGCGAAACGTGGCTCGATGTTAAGCTTCATGGCAGCTTTCTGGACTCTCGGAAACCTGTTTGTTGCGGGACTAGCTTGGATTATAATCCCAACGAACATCGGGTACCATGGGGTTGAGTTCCAGTACAACTCGTGGAGGATATTCCTACTCATTTGTGCAGCGCCTTCGTTTATTGTTGCAGCACTGATGTGCTTTCTTCCAGAAAGTCCCAAGTTCTTATTGAGCCAAGGCAAACCCGAGGAAGCTATTGAGATCTTTAAGAAGATCTATAGTATTAATACCGGAAAGGATAGGAGTGAGTATCCGGTTAAGGAGTTGATTATGGATGAAGTCAAAGGAGATGAGAAACCTAAGAGTATTGTTAAAGGAAAGTGTAAGAATATGGTGATAGATATCATAGAAAATAGCAGACAGCTTTTCGTTCAACCGATTTTGAAGTTTACACTTATTTCGATTACGATCAATTTTACTTTTCATATTGGGTAAGTGCATTCGAGTATTTATTTTTTGCTTATTTCGACATGGTACAAAAACCATTTTTGATGACATGCTCGCTTTTTGAAAACTTCAACAATTTAGATTATATAATAATTGATAAAAATGTACGGTTAATATTTTCAAACAAAATAAGGTAGTTAATGTAATTGAACACACTATTTAAGTATAGTTAGCTATTGAATAATAAAGCTAGACACATAATAAGTAAAGTTTACAATTGATATTTTCTTTTTTAAATGTACCAAAATGTTTACATTTAGAATTAAACTCGGGTGAAGTAAATTTCTATTATTTGTTCTTCAGATACTGGTACTTAAAGGACTGTAAGTTATAATCGCGTTATATAATAAACATTTTAAGAACAGTCCCAAGTTTCTACGATTTATAGCTTCAGAGTTCTATGTCATCATGTATGTGTTTTTATTTAAAAAGCTGTAACAATTAAATGATTCACGAAAATCATTTGAAATTTAAATATGTAAAACTAGATTACATAATAAACATTTAAAGATAATTCCTAAGTTGTTGAGATGTATATTCCCAAAGTACTATGTCACCAAACATTTTTTTTAATAATAATTTCGAATGAATCGTTTTCAGATATTACGGATTAATGATGTGGTTCCCGGAACTATTTAACCGTTTCGAGGAGTACAATAACGACCACAACGGTAAACGGGCATCGGTGTGCGAGGTGACGCGGTACGTCGTCAATAACGGGAGCCACACCGGCGTCTGTAGCGACACCATAGAAAGCGCGGTATTCCTAGAGTCGCTTATAACAGTAGCCGCAGCGCTACCTAGCAACATCGTAGCGGTTCTGGGGATGGACAGACTCGGGAGAAAGTTCTTCTTGGGTTAGTTTCCGAGCTTAACAATTCACCGAAATATAGAACTGATTTTAATATTTTCTGTTGCAGTATTCAGTACGTTTTCATCGGGCATGTGCGCCGCATGTATGTATTTCGTGCGCACAAAAATACAGAATTTGATCGTCTCGGCGGTATTCAGTTCTGTCATTTCTTGTGGTAACGCAGCCCTAGACTGCCTCATCACAGAAGTGTTCCCCACAAACTTAAGGTAATTAACTAGTCGTAAATAACTCCTGAATATTTTTTTATCGACCTCATGGCGAATTATATTAAAAACAGGTTAACAAAATGTATCTGATTATTTTTCAGAGCAACCGGCGTCGCTATATCGATGGTAGCCGCGCGTCTCGGAGGCATTATCGGTAACATAGTGATCGCTACGTTACTTGACATGTACTGTCCAGCGCCTACCTTCATAGTCGCTGTCCTGCTTATCGGCGGAGGCCTGCTGTGCCTGTTCCTACCGAACACAACGCGGGAGCCTCTGTCCTAACAGTATCTTCCAGAATCCGCGGATACAGTGATTGTTAAACGGATTTTATCCGCGGTAGCATAAAATGTACTTTGTTAGTGAATTTATATTTTGTGATTTTAGAATAATTAAGATTTTATCAGTTGTTATACAGAATGAATATATTATGAAAAAAGTTTAAAATAAACAGCATAATATAAAAACTACTTGAATTTGAAAAAATATCAGGAAAAATATAAATCTTCTCGAAAAATCATTACGTATTTGCCAAAATTAATAAAAAACTGCGTTACATAACAAATATTCTTCTATATTATGTACAAATGGCCCAGTATTTGAAAAAGTAATCAAATTTTGACGTTTCATTCCGGTTTCTGTAAAATTCCGTATTCACCGCCGATAATTTCATTACGTTTAATTATTGTTTATTATGACCAAGCAGTCTGAAGAAGTTTTGCAATGCTGCCAACCTATTATTTAGTTGTCAATTTTCATTATTGATTCCGTTTGAATCCGGTTAACATCATCATTCAGATTTCGGAATGGTATTTCATTCCGTTTGAATCTTTTTTCAATTACTGGAGGCGGGGGGAATATTAAATTGAGCTGATTTAGAAAATTTAATTTGTCATACACATTTTTTCATAAGGTCAATATTTTCGGTTGACCATTTTAATCATTCTGTATATTGTTATACGAAGAAGTTAGTTGGGTTCATATGTATGTACAATAAGTGGAGCGGCAAATGGTATGTGCGGTTCAGTTGCCAGTGTAACTAAGTCTGCATAATTTGAATTTATTTGCCAATAAATACTGTTGATGTGGATTTAGTGATTTTAACAACTGAATATAGAGGTAATATATATTTTTGAGATAATGTATAAAATTATATTTTCATTATTATTATTATTTCTTACTTTCTTCCAGCAGTGGCGTACCCAGGGAGAGGGGATTGAGTACATATACATCCCCCAAAAAATTATATTAAACATATATTATTACTATACGTTATAATAAAAATTGCATCCCTAAAAAAAATTCTGAGTACGCCCCTGTTCCTAATTGTAGTTGTTTTTAAGTTAGTCGAATGAAAAATATAATAAACATAAAATGCAATGACTATATTTGTATTTTTGAATTAAATAAAATCTATTTTTCAGAAGGACGAATATTATTTTTTATTTATAAACAATTACAAATTCATTGATTTCGACAAGTTTCGAACATTCTTCGTAAATGATGTAGGTCTAGGATATCAACCTGGTTAAGTAGCGCGATCTAGCGATAATATTCCGCTCTATTAAGCGTAGATAAGAACCATAATAATTTAATTTATAGTGGTGAAATTTAGCACTAATACAGCGCAGATAAAAACAAAAAAAATGTGATTTCTTATAAAATGGTACAAATTAAATTTTAGTTACGAATATTCTTTTCAATTTATTTGAATGATAATTACCACCTAAGTTTTCGTTTTATTTTTATTGTATATTTTCTGTAAGTTTCAATTGAATCATAACAATATTAGTTAAATAAATTGAAAAGAAATAAAGAAAATAAAAAATTCAATTTAGTATGGCAAGTTTTAAAAAATATAATAAGTGTAGTCACATGGTAATAATGAAAGAAGCAAGAAAGAATTCTAAATGAGTTAATTAATACCTATCGCTCAAGATAAAAATAGACCACGTGCAAAACAGAACACGTCGCACGAGATGATCTCATTCAAATGCATTAAATGGTTAAGGATCTACCCTTTTATTTGTTACACAAACTAAAATAGTTAAATAATCTGATGAATAATGTACATTTCAAACTTTGATCAGTCTTTATTCTTACGGCATACTTGCAAATTTGATATCTGAAAACGGCGATGATGGCAAGTAAAAAAAAAAACATTATTTTTTGAGAAACTCGGGTTTTATTAACATTTTTGTATACAATTGCTTACACCTACTCCCTCATCATCTTCTCTTTTTGCCGGGCGAGCTTTTTCTTCGATAGTTTTTTCTTTGCGGGCTCATCGTCGGCCGCTTTGGCTACTACATCTTCCTTCTCGGTCAAGCAGACCTCGATGTGGCAGGGCGAGCTCATGTAAGGGTTAATACGACCGTGGGCTCGGTACGTGCGTCTCCTCAGACACGGCGCACGGTTTACCTGATGTATTAAATTATTCAAAGATCAAATATAAAACTGGGAGCACGTTATATCAAAATTTCCACTGCTTAAAATAAATCAGTCAATGTTTGACATTTGTTAGAACTAAATACATGACCAACAAACATATTTAGCAATGTAAAACTCATACGTTACTTTTGCATGAATGTCAACCCCCTTTACTTATCGAACAAGTAAAAACAAACACACATTCACGCGTACCTGAAAAAAAAACTATTTAAATTAAAAAACACTACACTTACTTGAATGTGATCGATAACCAATCTATCTACGTCAAGTCCTTTATAATCAGCGTTGCTCTCTGCATTGCGTAACAGCTGCAGCAAAAACTCTGCTGATTTTTTAGGCCAACGGCCTTGCGTCGTGCCGAATTGTTTTGCTTGAGCGCATCGGCCAACACCACCGTTGAATCGTCTAAACGGCACGCACTCTTTGTGTTCTGTGACGTTTTTTAAATAACGGATCGCCCGTCGTAGCGGCAGCCATTTTATAGCCATCGCCGTTTCTCTGGTATTCTATAAAAAAAATGTTTATCAGAGATATACTTTTTTAGTATGTCAAATAACATGTATGAATTACTTGTACACTAAAAATCCATACTGGAATTGTGTGTGTGTCGAATTCAATTTAATTTTGCATGAATACCACATTTGTTCTTTACTATGAGGAAGTAAAGAAACCCGGCACGAATCATGCGTGTTGTTGTATTTTAGTTTTAGGTTAAGTTATATTATTACATACCTTAAAATGAACTCGAAGGTTCGATCCCCGGGCTTTACATGACTTCGTTGCATTTGCAGGGTCCCGTGAATAGCGCCCCATGATTAAATTCTAATCCTAAAACAATATCGATACACTTTATTTAGGTATGTCACATTCACAACACATGCATAACACAAATATTTATTATGATGTTGAAATAATATTTGGATGTATATCACAAAAAACTCATAGACGATTCAGCCGAACATTATTTTCACACATTAAATCGTATTTCTGAAGGATGATTTAAGATAACAATTTTTTAAATTGTTGAACATAACTTACCTACAAATTAGAATTTACCGGAAAGGATTGCTAGAATCTGCATTACCAACTATGCTATTATCCCCCAAAACATACCAGTTTAACCAACCTAACTTTTACTACGTTCACATACATTTACCACTGTTTACATTTTTACATGCGTTTTCAATTTATTCTTTAAAAATATTTTATTTTCTAGAAAAAAACTTTATCAAAATATTTTTCTTTCCTATAATGTAATTTTTATTTCTTACTAATAGTTAATTAGTAATATGAAAAAATATTTGACTTATATTGATTTATAATTGCTTTAACTTTATATAAAAGTTTTAAAACGTATTTGAATTACACAAAAATAAAACAGAAAGTTGTTGAATTTTGCATTGACTTTGAATTCAGAGGCGTAGTAACGGAGGGGAGAGGTTCTAAAAAAATTAATTCATATTTATTTATCCCCCCCTCGAAAATTTTTCTTACTACGCCATTGTTTGAACTGCATGCATTCAAAACTGAAAGTTAAAATGAAAAATCGTACGAATTTTAATATTAACTAGTAATTCGAATAAAAAAAAAATTCGATCAAAAGAAATAAACTTTTCTTAATTATTTTTTTCATACAAAATACTTACCTTATTTCAGCAAAAAATAAACCTTTTTATAAAAAAAAGATAGCTAATTTTTTTTAACATGGGATAAAATCAAAAAATATTGTACTAAAAATAAGTTTAATTTATTATTAAATAATTACAGCAAAATAGAAATTATACATGATAATTTTACGGTGGTAAACCTATTTTTATAGCTTCGTTTCGAATAATACGAATTAAATCCATATTGACAGAAAAAATAAAACGAAGGCACGAAACTTCTACAACAGAATTATTATAAAGACGAACTTTATTCCCCGCCAAAATTGGTTTCCCATCGACAAATATCGGTCGTTTTCCTTCGGAAGATAAATAGAATTCACCTGTATTGCGTAATCTGTGGAAAATATTAATTATAAAATATATTTATAGGTTAAATATTTATATATTTATATACCGTAGCGTTCCTTGTCTTCTCGAAACTTTCCACGCAGGCCCTTCTAAAGATAAATCAACATCCACCGAATGCCCTTTCGCAGAACGACCAATCGTTATCTAAAAATTATTTTATATTTAACCTAACCTTTAAAAAATTGTATAATATTCAAATGGCTGTAACATTGGTAAAAATGATCGTAATGGAATTTTTCAAACATGAAATTAACGCTTGCAATTTCTACTTTAGGAATCCTTCAAAAAATGTATTTTCTTCAAAAAGGGGGTGTAATTTTTTTTTTAATTTGAAAAAAAAAATTGTCAGCGTACGCCGAATGTAAAAAATTGCATCCGATTTGAACTTGGAGCATATACTACTAGAGCCAGCCTTGCCGCTCGGCCGTATGAACAAGCGTGCGAGAGAGATAGCGTAAGGCCGCGGCAATACGCTTCCAGTCGACTAGACCGAGTTCACAGCAGCAGCGAACTCGCATAAAATAATCACGTGTAGACATTAAAAAGCAGGACATCTGTTGCAGCATGCTGCCTAATACTGTCCTGCTTTTTAATGTCTACACGTGATTATTTTATGCGAGTTCGCTGCTGCTGTGAACTCGGTCTAGTCGACTGGAAGCGTATTGCCGCGACCTAAGAGTACTACCTCCTTTCTCTCTCGCTCCGCGTGCTGATTTGTATCGGTAATAGCGGTAAGCACTTGCCCCTCTCTGCCGACCAATAAGCACGCGGAGCGAGAGAGAAAGCAGGTAGTACTCTTACGCTATCTCTCTCGCACGCTTATTCGCACGGCCGAGCGGCAAGGCTGGCTCCTGTAATATATGCTCTAAGGATTTGAAGCTTGGAATCTTAACGTCAAAATATTTATTTTTATTTTCTTCTATGATTTTTTTTTCATTGAGTTATTCAAGTTTTCGGTCGTAAAACCTAACCTAAAAAAAAAACTTAAAGACTAACCTCTCTGGAACGCATCAAATATCGCACGAGCCTGCCCCGCAACACGGCCAACGTCTGATTATCAAATTCCGGAGGACTGTAGCTAGTGACCGAATCAACAAGAATATGCCAGCGGCTTATCTCATTCTCAAGCTGCCTCGTCTCCATTATATTCTTCCTGCGTGCTAGCGCGACGTTAAGATCAACTTCCTCATCAACCGCGTGCTCCTGGGACAGTTCAGAGTCGACGAGAGCGTCTTCGATATCGTTGAAGTTAGGGGGGGCCGTATCGAGGGTTCCCAGTAGAGACGGTGTACTAGGGAGGGGTGTGACTGTCTGGTCTGGCAGTAGGTGGTACTGCCGAAGTGTTGTCCAGTGCTGCTGGAGAGCACGACCGCTGCGTTGAGGGTAGAAAATGTCGGGGTGCTCCGATAGAAGCTCTTCGAATGTTTCGAGTGTAGGGGTCGTGTTCTTTTAATAAATAAATATATAATTGCATAAAAATGTTAGATGTTTTATTGTTGACAACATTTTTGAAAAAATGACCGTTACTTCAACCAGTGGTATTCAAACCGCTGTCAAATTGTTCTCGTTATATGGTCTTTCAATGGATTATTGTTAAAATTTTAATGAAAAATGGCCATAACTTTTGAATCGACTGTTATAATATGAAAAATAATAGAAATTGTTTGATTTTATTTCTTATTGTTATTTCTTATTATTTATTTCAATGTTGAATTGAAGTTTGATGCACGAAATATTACCCGAAATTTTTGTGTTTTTGATTTCGTTAAAATTATATTTATTGTATACAAAATGACGTGAAAAGTTGAAATTTTCAAACTGCAGGTCTGTATCTCAAAACGTTTTCGTAATATAGCCTTTTTTCAAAATTTTGGAGAAAAATGGCCGTAACTTTTAATCTGTGTCGGATTTCATTTTTTTCATAATGACATGTATAACCTTAGAGCATATACCTACTAGAGGCAGCCTTTCCGTCCGCCGTGCGAACAAGCGTGCGAGAAAGAAAGTGCCATAACGCTACATTCTTTCTCTCTCGCTCCGCGTGCTGATTAGTCGGTGGGGAGAGGCAAGTGCTTCTCGCCATTACCGGTACCAACCAGGGCTGTTTTTTTTTGGCCGAAAATGTTTTTGTTTTTTTTTTAATTTTGTACAGTAAAGAGTCGGAGTTGGAGTCGAACATTAGAAAAATAAAGGAGTCGGAGTCGTAGGTTTTTGTACTAACTTCACAGCCCTGGTACCAATCAGCATGCGAAGCGAGAGAGAAAGGATGTAGCGTTATTGCGCTTTCTTTGTCGCACACTTGTTTTGCACGGCCGAGCGACAAGGCTGCCTCTAATAGGTATATGCTCTAAGTGTAACACTTGAAAATTCGTCAATGTTTCCCTATGAATTTTTTTACAATTTTTTTCGTATTTCGAATTTTCATACATTTTTTTATATTTATGTATTACACATGTCATCATATAGATTTTGACGCACTGATTCCAAATCCGTCGAGAAAAATCAAATCCGACCACACGTTCAAAGTTACAGACGTTTTTCTCCAAAATTTTGATGAAACTAGAACTTTGAAAATTGAATTGAAAATTCGACCACTGAAAAGAAACTACCGTTTTTCTACAAAATTTTGAAAAGACCTGCGATTTGAAAATTTAAACTTTCGATGTCATTTTTTTACCTTCCCCAAAAATAAATTTTTAAGATTTTTCTTCCGTCAAATTTTGAATTATCGAAGAAATAATAACTAAATACTATAAATTAAAACGAAAATAAGTTATATTGAATTTTGGAACCAATTCAGACATAATTTTTTTAAATTCCATTGATTTAATTAAAAAAGCATTTTATATTTCACCTAAAAAAATTTTATTTCATTAAATTTTTATTATTCTATCCACTTACCGATGGAACTGTCGCTAAAAGTTTCTCCTCGGCCGCAGACCACAGTGCTTTATCTTGCACAGAAGCCACTACATCCGGGTGCAAACTCCGCATTGCTGATACAGCAACCCTTGACACTGCCTCATCGTACAGAAGTGCATACCATCTTTGCTGCAGCTCTTGCACCGTAAACCTACACGAAAACTTAGTACCCAGATGCACTGTCCGCAAATCGTTTGTTTGTTGTACGCCAATAATAAGGGCAAGATCGTCCATCGGCTTCCATCGTCCCAAGTCTTTAGTTGTTAAATGATTATGCTGGCGCCCCTTCTTTTTATTTCTTGATGACCCACTCCCACTAGATGTCGCGTGTTTCACTGAATGTTTACGTTTTGTTTCGAGTATAAGTGTAGGTGTGGTGAGTAATGGTGGACTTGGAACCGATGGGATTGTTTGTGTGGAAACGACACTCATTGGTATTTCATATGGTGTAGTCGTCCCTGCTGTCAAAGAATGTGTACGCGCTCTTGTTCCACCAGCACTTATTATATTAGACTGAAAAAAATACATACGAATGTATTGTGTCGTATTTTTATATAGATACACGTAACTTACTTTGATATTAGAAGCCCCAGAGTATTCGACGATTTCGTCATCAAATCGGCGACGTTTTATAGAACGTGATGAACTAAAAACATTAATCATTATTGTTATCACACACTGTCACAAATATCACTTTTGTATTAATTACCTCCGGCGTTTAATGCTTTCTTGTGATTCTGTACTTGCTAATAAATTTCCTATGTTGTCTGCGTTTGATATAATCGGCGTTCCCGGTAAAGACGACGAAGATGATATATCCATGGTATTTTAGAGTTGTGGAAACAGTTGTTAATTAATCGGGACGAGTGACTGATTTATTTATCGTTTATTTTGGTTGATATTTACATTAACAAATTTCAGATTTATTTTCTAGGTTCTTTATTACAGAAAAGATTAAATACAACTGAATATAGCTTTCAGTTCAACCAACTGATACGATTGAGAAAACTTGTTCATGAGAATATGACGAATATGATACATATATTTATTCAAACGCATGAATATCATGAATTATTAATATCATGTATATATGTATTTTGATGAATTAGAAAAATTCATTAAAAATATATTTATCTAAATACGACATTAGCATGGTATACTACCTTAGTATCTATATAATTTTACTTTAACTTTTTGAAAAATAATGATGGACCAATCAGAAACTGAGTTTGTATTCACACTCCATTTCATGGTATCATAAAGTAGGGTGTTTTTCCTAGAATCCGCGCTAATTTTAAATTTCCGATTATTTCGTAGATTTTAATGAAAATAAATTTTATAACAGGGAAAAAATAAAACAAAATATAACATTCATTGTATCATATATTTTCAATACTCATATAAACTCTACAAACAAATTCCACACAAATACTTTTAAATCCATCGCTGCATTTGACGCAAAACAAAAAACATAAATCATATTGTTACTTTATTTTATTTCAACCTGCAACCGGGCGAATTGTTATGAAACGCGACAGAATAAAAACCAAGACAAATGCACTTAGAACTGTGCATGTTACAAAAATGTAAAACGTTTCTTCCGTAAATATATCAGTAAATGCCGGTACTTGGCCGTAAATTTGTTCGATCATTTTAAGCTTATAATTTTTCGACGTTAATTTATTTTTGCTACTCATTTTCGTCTATTTATCTACGTTTCGACTGTTTTGTACGAACAACAGGTGTATCTTTGGTATCGTCTACTTTTGCTAAAGAACTGACGTATTTATTATAAAGTTGTAGTATTTCTAATGTAGTTAGATTTGCTGCCTTTAATAATATATCCCTAAAAAAAAACATTTTGTATGTTCAAACAAAAATTACTATAAATACACTTACCCTTTAGGGTTTAAAGCGATTTTAATTGTAGGTTCCCTTCTATCAGTTACAACAGTCGATTTGATTGTACAATTAGGATTAGTATTAGTTATTTTTGGACCAGAAATATAAAATAAAGCATCCCTAAAATAAACATTAATTCAATAACATAAATCACTTGACACTCTTTTCACAAAACTAACCTCACAGCTCTAGCATTTTTATGAAATGGATCAAATTCAAACTCTATTTTTTTAGACGGTTTCAAATTAATTAGCTTAATTTGTTTTCCTAGAGCGCTAATTAATCCCGCAGATCTAGTAAATGTTCCACTGTAATATATAGCCATGTTGAAAATTTAATATCCCAAATATCCCGTATTCATTTACATTACTGCTTTATATGATACTCCATTTTAATATCTTTGACCTTGTTTAATTCATGCAATAAAATGGAACGACAAATGAAAATTTAATATTCGTAAATGTTTCACGGTGTTCTATATTGAGCTGAAATAGGTGCGAAAATAATGGCATATTTTCCTATATATAATTTTTTTCAATAATGTTGCGGAAAAAAGAATTGCGTATAATTTTATTGCACGAGTTTAAACTCGGTCGTAACGCGACTCAAACAACACGCAATGTTACCGAAGCATGGGGAGGAAAAAGTACTTCTGAACGTACGGTAAGGCGCTGGTTCGAAAAATTTCGAAATGGAGATACGAGTCTTGAAGATAAAGAAGGTAGAGGATGCCCCCCTACAATTGACAACGACCAATTGAAGAGAATTGTCGAAGAAGGTCCACAAAAAACGACACGAGAGATTGCAAAAGATCTATTTGTTGATCATACAACGATCGTTCGGCATTTGAAGCAAATCGGAAAAACGAAGAAGCGCAAATTGAATAAAACACAACGCAAGAAAGCTGTTAGAAAAGAAAAATAAATTCCTTCTATTTTGAGCCCTGAAATAAAAAAAATAGGATATCGATATTTTACAAAAACTTAAATGATTAATTTAAATGCATTTTAATATCACATAAATATTAAAAACACAGTTTTTGATAAATAACTATTTTAGAAATGATAATTTAGTAGTACACAAAATACATCATTTATATGGATTATTAAATATAAAAAAATACAAATCTTTATTTATTATCTATCTAAAACAGGACATTTAATGATAATATAAATTAAATTAAATGAATATTTACAAGACCAAGTTTTAAAATAATATAAATAAATTAAAAAGATATTCAAAAGGCACTTTTTATATAAAAAATGGAAGACTCAACTAATGTAGAATTACTAAAAAATAATAATTTAACATCAGTGAAGTCAATTTTCTAATTACAATTTTTTATCTACATTGATAAAAACATATCAATTATACACATATTCTATAGAAAAATATACAAATATACATATTTGTTGTATGGTTAACTCCTACCTGAACATAGCAACAGATAACTTTCTGACACTATTTATTTGCACTGAAGCCAACTGTTTAAATTTCCGGCAACTTTGACTTGTACCTATTTGTAATTATCAAGTTTATTTACTACAATTATAATTTTTTTATTAAAATAGTCGTTTTTGTGAAACAATTGATTTAACACCCACATGAATATAGAAGCAGATAGTCAAATGTAGAGTTACCTAACAGAGATCACAGTAGGTAACTAATACTTAAAATCCGGCAATGAATTTTGACATCACAAAAAAATAAAATTTCAACTAGTTTCGAGAAATAAAATTACACCTTTGTCTTCTATATTGCTTTCTTACTTCTTCATTTTTGGGAACATCAATGTGGATGAGGTAAAGTAACCCCCTTAAGTACAAATTTCAAATTAAATACAAAAAAATAAATTTACATTACCAGATCAGAGATTCAGAAGTTCACTTATTTTGCTAATTTTGACCTACATTAATAACAACATGCACACACACACACAGCTGTCATAAGCACTTCAAGTACAAGTACGAAGTACTCTGTGAAAGTACATTACTATTTAAAAGTACTTACTATTTTCAAATATATTTGTAAATACTTTAGTTGTTAAAATTCAAGTATAACGTTCAAAAAGTGCTTTTTCAAGTATCAAGAAGTATTTTACTTGAAATGTTGACAGCTCTACACACACAAATAATTTATTTAGTTCATGTAGAGAGGCCACACGTAAATAGTGCTACCATCTCTGGCGGTTATAGATTCTGTAGGGACTGAGTAATTAACTGCTACAGGGTCTTCTTCTGGTTTCACAGGTTCCACGCTTTCTTCTTTCTGAACAGTTTCATTCTTAATACCAGTTTCTTGCTCTATCATTGAGTTTTCATCTACTACTTCTTCCTTAGCATCTGTAAGATGGTATCAAATTAAATAAATACACTAGAAGTAATGATGTTTTGATTTTTAATTACCTAGTTCATCTGAACTTTCAGGTAAGGAATCCATATCAACCCCTTGAAACGTGGGCACCCTCTCGCTCTTCCGAGTGTGAGTTATGACGTGGCGTTTCATGTCTGATCTTACTCTGAACGGTTTGCCACAAATTACGCACGGGTACGGTTTTTCCCCTGTAAAATAACACATTGATTGCCTGCAAAGAAACTATCCAAAGAGCTTAAACTGTACATACCTGTATGAATTCGTCTGTGGTTGTGCAGGTACGATGACGCTCTGAACGTCTTGTGGCAGAACTCGCACTGGTAGTTTTTCTCACCCGTGTGGATTCTCCGATGTACGATCAGTGAGTATTTACGTGCAAAGTTCTTCCCACAGAACTCACACTGGTACTGCTTCTCATCGGAGTGTATTGAGATGCAATGGTACTTCAGGTCACCCCACTGTCTGAAGTTTCTGTTGCATATTCCACACTTGTAAGGCTTCACACCGGAATGTAACCTTTGGTGGACCTGGACATAAAATTTACCAAAGTTATCAATACTTGAAGAAATACTTCAAGTACATTTAATAATGATGAAGTGCATCAAGTACTTTACTTTAAGTACATCTGAAAACAGTAACAAATACTTGATACTTCAAGTCCATTTACATATAGCTTAAAGTGAAGTACTTCAAGTACATTTGAAAATATAAAAAAGTATTTGATGCTTCAAGTACTTTCATAAAGTACATCTCAGGATATAAGTAATTATTAATTGACACTTTCAAGTAACGTGTTCTTACCCTGAGAGCACTTGAAGCAAAGAAGCTCTTGCCACAAATGTCACACTGATGTGGTCTCTCTCCGGAATGGCTGCGCATGTGGTACACGAGTGAGTTTCTGTGGCTGAACACCTTGTCACACAGCTTGCAAGCAAGCTGATTGCCCTTCTTCGATGCCTTTGGTCGCTTGCCTCCTGGCCCTTTACTGTTAGTGTCGTCTGTGTTCTCCAGGTTCGACACCAGGCTCATTGTATCCTGCTTGAAGTAGAAGCAGCACTGCTCTAAATGGGCGATCAGGTGCTCCCGGCTTTCGTAAATCCCCCCACACAAGTCACAAGACGTCATGTTGGTCAGGTGTTGTTCTTCGTTGATTTGCTGAGCTTCCAGCTCCCTTAAGTCGGCTTCGGTAGCGTGAAGTTCGTCCTCACGGTACCACGTTTTGTTATCAACAGTATCAGCTCCCGTCGTCCCCATTATTATGTTTGTGTGGCTGTCCATTAGGAGCATGTGTTGTGTTTCAGCTGCACCTAACAAGTGGTGCATACTGGCATTGATATTGTTTGTATTAATGGAATGTCCGTGAGTCTGTGATGGATGGTGACTCGATAGCACGGCTGATGTATGAATACCGATGTTATCATTGTCTTTCAAATCGTCGTCATCTGCAACGATCACTTGTATTCCATCCATTAGGTCCTCGGGTTCGCTGAATTCTTCTACTTCCAACTATTAAAAGTTTTCAATCATTTATTTTTTTAGCAGAGTTAAGAAATAAAACATAATTTTTAGTGTTTTGTATTGAAATTGGTCTGTCTGTCTGTCTGTCAGTCTTCTAACTACTAAACTGTAACCTAGTATGCTAAATTTGGCATATTTATGTATATAGAGCAGCGGTTCTTAAATTTATGTGGTCTAGAGACCCCCTTTTGAACAATTATTTTTCAGGGACCCCCCTGACAGAAAAACAAATAATGTCGATAGTAATTAATCACTGGTAAATCGAAATGTAAAAGTACTTTAATTTTTCCCAAACCTATTTCACAGACCCCTTCGTCTAAGTTATTATAATTTTGTACAAATGTCCTTAAATGGATTTTTACGTACTATGGGGATTTAAAAACGGTTAATCGTTTTGTTTTTATGTTCTTTATTGTAATTCGAGCATATTATTGCATTTTATCTAAATAAATGTGATTTGAATGAAAAATTATTTGTGAAATATAAAAAAATTAGTTGTTTTTTTATGACAAATTGATGTTTGATGCGTGAAATATTACTCAAAAATTTTGTGATTTCGATTTGGTTAAAAGTACGTTTAATATATAGAAAATTTTGTGAAAAGTCGAAATTTTCAAACCGCGGGTCTGTATCTTTAACCGTTCTCGAGATATGGCCTCTCAAAGTTTTTGTTTTTTCAAAATTATGGAGAAAAATTGGCTGTAACTTTTGAACGTGACGTCGGATTTGATTTTTGTCGGCAGATTTGAAATCAGCGTGTCAAAATCTATATAATGACATGTATAATACTTTGAAATTCGACAAAAAAAATTTTGTGAAAAATCGACATTTTTTTAAGGTATACCCCTTGGAAAAATTTCGATTTTTGGTAAAAAAAATTTTGTCGAATTTTAAAGTATTACACATGCCATTATATAGATTTTGACACGCTGATTTCAAATTCATCGACAAAAATCAAATCCGACAACACGTTCAAAAGTTACAGTCATTTTTCACAATAATTTTGAAAAAACTAAAACTTTGAGAGGCCATATCTCGAGAACGGTTAAAGATACAGACCTGCGGTTTGAAAATTTCGACTTTTCACAACATTTTCTATATAATAAACGTACTTTTAACCAAATCGAAATCACAAACTTTTTCAGTCAAATTTCATCAGTTAAAATTTCGACTTTTCATAAAAATTTAACTCAAATACAAAAGAAAACAAAAGGAGAATCAAAACTAACCCAGAATAATATATATTTCTACTGTATAGTAGATTGCTTTAAAAAAATCTATTAAAATGATTTTATAAATTATCATGAGTTAAGGTTCTGTCGTTAGATATTAATTAATCACTGGTAAATAGAAATGTAAAAGCACTTTAAATGCCAAACATGTTTCACGGACCCCCAGCAAAAGTTCCGCGGACTCCCGGGGGTCCGAGGACCCTAGTTAAAGAACCTCTGATATAGAGGACCAATAACAGATCTGAGCTATAAAAAAAATTTATGTTTTCTTCACTTTTATGGGGGAAGGGGTACAAACTCTCTTTTTATCTAATCCTGGTGAGTGGGATGTGGGATGTCAACTGAAATCTGATGATTTAAGGAGTTCAAATATGTAAATATAATTTATTTATTTTTAAAATAGAATGTAAAATATATTCCTACCTTTGGATGTACGTCTCTTATATGTCCTTCGTATGTTTTCCTTCTTCTGAATGTCTTTCCACAATCCTGACATTGTAAATTTGAAGGTGGCAAAACGATTCCTTGTGGTTGATCTTTAATGTCTACTTTTACCTCTGTTTTTGCCACAGTCGTTGGCTCGTAATGTGTCTTTAAGTGCCCAAAGAACTTCAACTGGGTATCAAATGTCTCCCGGCACAATTCACACGCAAATGCGTTATTCGTGTGAGCCTGCTTGTGCTCGTTAAGGCTCGCTTGACTCGTAAACTGCTCATTGCATTTTGTACACTTGTAAATCTTGTTTGGGGCGTTGCCTCCGCCTCGGTTTGCTGCAGCTGATTTTTTCTGTGGGCTACTCTTAAGTTTTCGCGATATACGTTTTTTATGAGGCAGACTTTTCTTTGAATCATCGCTTCCAATAATTGCTTCGTCCTCTGCGGTTTTAGTACCGGTGTCTTTGCCTTGCTGCAGAGCATTGCGCAGCATTGACTTTCTACGATCGCTCGTGTTGTTATTATTGTTGTGTTTTTCGGCATTTCGAGACGTGTGGTTCTGCCGTTTTGATGATACTAATAAATTCTGCTGATGTGATATGGCATCTGCTGATTTTATTTTTTGGGTACCTAAAGTGCTAACGGCTGGTAGCGAATTAGTTTGTATGATTGCATCCTGTAATAAGTGCTGTTGCTGCTGCTTTTGTTGTTGAACAAATTGCACTGCAACGAGTGCAGCTGCAAGTTTGCGATCTTCTTCAGTCAAGTCTTGCGTTGACAGAAGTTCATCCGGTGGGTACTGCTCAGGAACTGTAGTATTCGGTAGGTACAAACCTAGAGATATTGATTGTTGTAATATTCATAGTTAATTGCAATAATAGATTTATGCACTTACCTGTGTTTGTAGCACTTAATAAATTTGCATCGACTCCGATTCGAGGTAAAACTATGTAGGAAGTTTGCGAGTTGACGTCGATAGGGTTAATAAGAATTTCACGACTGGTTGAAATCGCATGATTCTTCGACATTATAATTTGAATTTACCCGCCAACGGAAACATCAAAATTGTTTCGTATATTTATATGTGTTAAAACTCAAGGTCGCACTGGATAGACAAAGCCCATATTTAGAACGTCGAGAAAAACTTATAACTGTCAATACACGTTCACATACTTCACCACAAGCGGTTTTAAGAGCAGGCGATATCTTTGATACGCAAAAATTAACGCAGTCGAGTTTGAAACTACTCAATTAAAAACAATTTGCAAAGCAGCCGAGCAAGATATGACAACAGTGTTGTACATGTCGGAAATGTGGAACTGACGGTGGCGCTAGCAGGCCGTGGAAAAATGTGCGCGAAATTTAAATAAAACGAGCGTTTGATTTTATGATTACACTTTATTGAGATTTTAAAATAAAATATACACACAAAACTGTTATTGAATATAAAGTGCAGGGTTGGCTTGCAGCCAAGAATCTATCGATTCTGTTATTTTGATTCTAAAATCTAACAAATGTTTTTGCCTTTTGTTTGAATAATATAAAGGAATCGACAGACATTCCTCTTTGTGAAAATCGTTAACCTAAAAATTATTAATATTAATAGACATATAATTTATGCAATAAACATTTTTTTATAAAATAAGTTAAAATAACTTACACTGTCACTCCAATAAACAGTACAAGTTGGAACTGTACAAATATTTGGCGAATGATTTTCACATTTTAATAAAGTTCCGTTTACAAAAATCGCACCTTCTAGTTGTAGATTAGAAATTTTTATAAAAATACTATTGCTTTTATTTTCTTTCCAAGTACATTCTAATGTTAAACTATTCGGTGAAATATTTTTATCTCTAAAATACATTTTTTTTTGAATTATAAAAAAAATGAAATTAATTTTTTTAAATACCTCGCAGTTTGTTGTTTTAACGAAGCAAATAAGGATTCAGGATGGAAAAAATTCGATAAATCGATTGGCGTTTGTAAAAATAATGATAAATTAGATTCTTTATAATTATTTATCGATTCTGCACGTGATATTATTGTACGTAAATAAAATAACGGTTCCGAAGGCCCGGACCACTTGCTTAACCATAAATCCGGGGTCTAAAAAAATAAATTCAAGGATTAAGATTTTTGTATATCATAAGAAATACATTACTCAATGCTCTGTTATTGTAGTAAAAATGATAGTAATTAGACTGTTCAAAAAGCGTTCAAACAATTATTTAAATCTCCCAGTAATCAAAGAGAATCAAATTTTGACGTTTCATTCCGGTTTCTGTAAAATTCCGTATTCACCGCCAGTAATTTTATTACATTTAATTATTGTTTATTACGTCCAAGCAGTCTGAAGAAGTTTTTAGTGCTGCCAACATATTTTTTGGTTGTCAATTTTCATTATTGATTCCGTCTGAATCCGGTAAACATCATTCAGATTGAAAATTTGCTATATCTTTTACATTCAGATTTCGGAATAAAAAAAAGTAGTATTTCATTCCGTTTGATTCTTTTCTCAATTACTGGGTTTTATTTTCCAATGATTTTCAGATTGAAATAAAAAAAATCGTAAATTAAATCTTTAAAAAATATTTTAATCCGTTCATTTTTTCATTTTCTTTAAAATCCTATAACATTTTGAAAATCGATCAAACTTTGAATAATTCGATATCCAGGATTGGATCAATCTTGTGCTGAAATCAATCAAACAAACATAACCTAAAACTAAAAACCTACCTTATTATTTACAAGCGAATTCCCGACCGCCACCAATTTCTGCGCGGGCAACAAAGTACCTTTCAAAATCTTACTCAACGCCACCAAACACTTATGCACGCTCTGTATCAACCTAACTGCAAACAAATATTCATTCTCTACGAATATCTTCAAAGGCGGAACATTGGACGCTATACTGAAATTCAAATCGCCTCTAATTTTCAACCAATCGTGAGCTTGGTTCAATCTCTTCCACAAACCCAACACCGGAGTCAGTTTTTTCTGCCATTCCGATTGGTCAGGTTTCTTTTCTTCGAGTCTCGCGTGAAACAAATCTGTTGAAAAAAAAATCAGCAACATAGAACTTTGAAATCGTGAATCACACAAACTTTAGGCTGGTTTTAAAATGTGTGTTATATAGTCTAGTTTCACCTATTAAAATCTCAATTCATTTCGACGAATCGTTTAGTAGTTAAAAGTTACAACTTTTTAAGTATATTAGCTCGCTTGCACTTCGGATATCGGTATTTTTTATGCTCCTCACTTAAAGGACTGTAACTTATAAACAACTTATTGAAATGATTTCAAATTTTAACACATAAAACTAGGCAATATACCGGACATTATAACATCATTTCGAAGTTTGTATGTTTTATGGTTCTTGAAATACTAGCCGACAAACCTTTTAACCGACTGATAACAATATAACTATTAGTTATTTCCCAAGCCCGTTCTATATTCTCTGGCAACCCGAAGTAAACCGGACTATCTTGATCGGAGAATTTCAATATCGACGTCACATATTCCTGTAAAATTAAACTACATCAGTCCAGCCAAAATGCAACTAGTTTCCTACGCACATTAATGTTATCTGTAACCGGCAGGGCCGCGTTGACTCCCGGCGGTTTCCACATGTGGCTGAGAACCCCATCGTCCAAGTACCGACGCATGTACGACTCCAAGACCTTCTCGTCGCTGCCATTGTCTATTCTTCCCCCGTAAACGGCCGTCGCGCACAAGCCTCTAATCACGGCCCACTGGATTCTGTTGTTTGTGTCTGTGGTTAAAATATCGTCGATGAGGTTTTTAGTAGCGATTATGTCTCCGTCACTGAAATCGTAGAATTTCGACCATCCTGAAAATCGATTAGTCGTTATTTGTGTTGTGAACATAGTAAGTACTTGAAGTATTGATATTTTTGGCTCAACGGTACCTTGTGGAATGTAATTTCTCCTTTCTTGAAGAAGTGCGTGTAGATATGCTAGGATAAAATATATCCTCGCTTTCGTAGAGTTTAATTTGTCTTTCTTTATTTCAGTATTCCACGTACTGTAAGTTCTCAGTAAATTCTGCTTTATTCCTGGAGGACTCTGTTTAAAAAAATGTTAAATTATGGGAATTTTTTAAAATAAAATTAAAATCGTCATATTTTTGAAAAAAAAGTCACAGAACGATCGAACAAAAATCACTTTTTGAACAAAACAACGAAACAAATGCAGAAAAGAGTAAATTAAAAAAAACTTCATTAAGCTGTCACAATGGGAAAAAAAATCTAGAAGAATCTATTAGGTTTAGTTAAAATGCTTTACGAATGATCGTTTTATGACAATTTTCTTCAAAGTTATGACGATTTGAATTTCGTCTATTTTTTTTCATAATTACTTCATATGCGACTACGAACGAAGACTGCGTCAAAACCGATGAAAAATTATGATGCGGCTCCGTTATGAGCCAAAGTCGGAAATCCTGATGAAACGGAGTAGATTTGATATTTTGACACAACGTCTGCAACCAATCGGTCGCTAGATGTAAATTTTTCAAGCAAAGCCAAGCCCCTTGCGAGCTAAACTCTGTCAAATGTTGCAAAACGATCGATTTATCAGTTTCGCCAATCGCGATCTCGAGATATTTATCAATCCCGACGATTTTCTTCGCCAAATCGCGCAGCTCGAAGCACGGGTTCGCACCAGGCGATGTCATCAAGAGCACCGGTTCTTCTGAAGACGTCTCTTGGTATATCTGCGACAGACGGTTCATCCCGAGGTTCAAATTACGCAGTCCGATTAGCTGAGCGGCTGCTCTCATCATTGTTGTGTGCAATCTATCGGGTCTGAGAGCTTGGACAATTAGCAGCTGTTCGAAGACGGTAGGTTTTGGGTTTATTTCAGATGGGAATTGAGTCTCGCATTGACTCACGAAGTTTTCCCATACTTTAGAATTTTCCAATTGGAGTGATGCATATAAATTGTTCAATGCTATCTATAATAAATAAATAAATATACTAAAACAAAAATCAAAAGCCAACATAGGTGGGCATTAACTCGTTAATCTGTTAATCGTTAATTATCGAAGTTAACAAAATGGTTAACGGATTAACTTTTAAGTTAACTCAAAAAAATGTTAACGCTTTTGTTAACTTCCGTTAAATTTAACTTCCGTTAACTTTAGTCCGTTACATTGGTTGTTTGATGAAAAGTACATAAGAAAGTTGTCGAGATAGCAAAAAAAAGGTCTTCAAACATTTTGGATGGTTAACTTTTTAACGATTAACTTTAACTTTCGTTAAATTTTCTTTTCGGTTAACTTTAACTTTCGTTACATTTTCGGAATTTTAACGGTTTAACGGTTAACGAAGTTAAATTTTTTATTAACGGATTAACGATTAACGAAGTAAACTTTTCGATTAACTGTGCCCACCTATGAAAGCCAATATTGTCAAATGCGAGGCGAGCATAGCGTATTAGTGTCCCGTTTTTGCAAATCCGCTTATAATAAATATAATTTTGCAACTCTTAAAATAAAGATATCATTTTAAAAATGTTCGTATCTGAAAAATGGCAAACAAATATTGAACTGAAAAAAACTCTTACCTTTATCAGAAAAACGTCTTGCAATCTATCTTCAGGTATCCATTCAGGTACGTTCTGCTTTATTTGAGAAACGTCTAATTTCTCTATCAGTATCGGTTGACGAATGAATACATCCCATTCCTAAATACACAAATAATAATAATTACTGCAAGAAAATATAAACTACCGAGTTTTTCATTACGATTTCCGGTATTTCTTTAGAATACATCCGATGCAAAAGATGCAAGGCGAACATCAGCCGATCTGATTTGAATAAGCTGCGACTTACGCTTTGGTAAATCAGCGATAATAAACTATGTTTCACTTTGTCGATTGTCATTCCTTCATCCTGTTAAATAATAATTAAATGATGACATATTTACGATAAGTTAATGTATTTAACTTACGTTGAATTTGGGTAAGATTTTTAGGAAATATCTCGTAAAGACTGGAACAGAAACTTGGTACAAAATATTAACCCGACTCATCTCGGTGATGGCAAAATATAACGAACTCGCGAATTCAGCGACTGGTTTAAATACATCGTACTCTGATAGCATTTGGTTGTGTAGTTTGGCCGATTCTTGAAGGGCCGATGTTATTTCAGCACTGTTTGATTTCGTTTCGTTCAAAGATGTTAAGAGTTCCTATAAAAAGTTCGAGATTTTTGATTTTATTCAAAACTCTGTAATTATTCGCAGCGTGCGCGATGACAGCGCCAAATAACGGGTGGACTTTAGTAGCAACTTGGGTGGACAAACAAATAATTTCAATAAAATATTGTAATATATACATTTTAGACGATTATTTATGACTATTGGCTATGTGCACGAAGTCTATTAGCGCCGCTAGCGGATAATAGAGAAGGATTGAATGGATTCAACTCTCTTTTTATCACTGTTTAATATGTTTAATACCGTGAAATTTTTTATTAAACGAATATCATTTAGTTTAGCTGTTTGCATATAATATAAATAGTATAGCATAAAAGGTACGTGAAAATTATTTATTTTGGGTATCTTTTTCTCTTTAATTATGACGTATAATAGAGAAATAATTAATTCGTTTACATTGACAGCATAACCTCAAATTTTGGCGCCGATAATTTTACAATATTGCTCACCACGAACACTCGCATCGACATTATTTCTAACTCCACCCCCTTGCACATAGTCTATAGTGGGATTAACCATGTTGACCTTTCTATTTTCAGTTAAAAACGAACCTATTAAAAATGACAGTTAGTCCACCCAAAGTGTTATTTTTTGCCACGTTGTGCGCTGTGATCGATTTCGTTTCCCCCACTACCTACTTTGCACCCAGCGAATAGTAATTTTTTTTTTTACTAAGATTTTAAATTGAAATATCTGTTTTCCAATTATTTTTGCTGATTGAAAATGCATATATTAATGGCAGAACGGCAGAACTATAGTGATTAATCATAAGGCAAGCAGAAAAAAGTATATAAATTTTTTTGTAAACTTTATTATGGTGTTAATATTTTTTTGCTTTAAAACCATATAACTCAATGATTAATGAATGTATTTTCAACCAATAAAAATAATTAAAAAGCAGAGATTTAAATTTCTGATATACCTTTTTATGTCGATACAAGAAAATTTATATAATAATTATAGTGCTCCTAATATTGCTCGTTATCATCCTACCTTATTTTCTAAAATATTCCCTTTAGCATCTGCCAACGTTTCGAGCAAACGATCCTGTACAATTTCCAGATTAAGTTGCAGTTCTTCACGCTTTTTAAGTAGTTTATGTTTTCGCTCTTCTAATTCAGGATTTTCTTGCCTCACAGCGCTGCTAATTAACTGACCTGCGAGATTTAAACAACTAAATGAGATCTATTTACTTCTTCATAGATTAACGACATATCTTACCAACGAGACTAGCTTTAGTCGAAGTAAAATCAATAATAGTTAATAACGAAACTAAATTCGATGGTAACTTCAAGTTAGAGTCCCGACTTATTAAAAACATTTGGAAATCTTTATGTACATCTACGAGACGATTTGAAATGAAAACCAATGTTCTCTCTCCGCGGTAAACAAAATGGCGCCTTAAAATCGGCAATAAAATAGAATTTATTGTATCTACTTCTTCGATGATTAATATTTTACCGAATCTGAAAGAAATCGTAACTATTAAGACTGTTTTGAGCAAAAATCGCTAATTTAAAAAATACCTCACGGCTAGTTCTAATGTTGAAATAAATTTTGAACTGTTTTGATTAATTATTTCGATATTACGATTTTTGAAATGCATTTTTATCCATTCCATTGCAATCAGTGATGGATCTAATATTAATGGACATAATTTCGACTGAAATTAAAACGTGGTGGTTATTATAACTGACGGAAATTATAGATTTTCATTTGTGTACCTCTAATGTTATAATTGCATTTTCCAAAGACTGATCATCTGAAGGTAATTCTTCGGATAAAAATAGAAGTTGTTGTTTTTCCGAACAGAGTAAAGATTTTAAAGAAAATGTATCGTTTTTATATTTCATAATATGGCTCCAGTTTTTAATTATATTCCTATTAAAATAATAATATAATTAAATGTGGAAAGTTTATTTTATACTATAGGTAATACCTTCTATTTTCTTCTGGTTCAGAACCTATGTAAGTAACACAAGCTGCGGCTAATAAACTTTCTATAGGTAAAACATGTAATTTTTCAGATAAATCTGTCAACTACAAATAAAAAAAAATCAAAGTTAATTTTTTTATTACATTGTGAAAGTTAACCCTTTGTAGCCCCATGTGACATTTCTGTAACAAACCTCAATAATCCCGCTAAAATACGTACTAAATATATTTAGTTCATTCAAATATGTGTAACACTACTGTAACATACCACTGAATAACTTACAATTAGTATCAAGTCAAATTCACAGATGGCATAACCTATTGAATTAAGTAACTATTGGCAGTAAGACAGGACTAGATCGGCTACTGGCCGATTTGGGTAGAAAAAAGAATACGTTGTAAGTTTCCCCAGTGTATGGCGTTTCACAAACAATTTGCGAAAAATGCGGTGTAGCATTATGCTACAACAAACTAAATAATTGTTTCAAATCCTGCCATACGACATAGTGTTTTTTTTTACTATTAACTCACAGTAATGTCACTCCCAAAAAAGTCAATAATAAATAATTAAAAATAAATATTTTTAAATTTCTGAAAAATACGTGTTTTCTATATGCTTAAACTTATCTCTTTATCAACATAATTTAAATTTTTAAGATTTTGAGCTACAAAGGGTTAAAATGGGCCATCCTGTACATACCTGATCCTGCCATCTAACAAATTCCGCTTGCAGTTTATTTACAAGCCCTTGAGCAGACGCCAAGGTGTTTTGTGCGGCTGTCAATTTGATTTCAGTTTCAGCAGCTTCCTTGCTGTACGAACTTAACTGCGATTTTAAATGTTTTACAGTTTCATCTACATCGTTTAATCCTGAACTCAGACGTGTTATTTGCTGTTCGGCTGTTTGCATATTTCTAAATAAAGTATGGAAGTAGGTACATAAGTGTCGAGATTTTTGATGCAAAAACAAATTATTATTTAAAAGCTTTGTAATTATGGTATTATATAAAATGGTTGAATGTAGTATTTTGTAAAGAAGGGCTGCACGCTCGGTCTCGTTCGAATTAAATACCCTCTCATCTCGGCGTGCAAAATAATTGAGATTGAAGTTTCACTTTCCAATGTTTTTTTACAGATATTTAAAAAATATATATAGTATAAATAAAAATATAAGTTGTTCTCGTATAATTACTGACAAAAATTGACAACAGTAACAATCCGTTTCCGGTTGAAAGATCGTTTTCAAAAATAGGAGGTATTCTTCCCAGACAAAAATTAGTCTTAAGTATAAAATTTCACCCTTTTACGATTTGTCGTATTTGAGTTACAGCGTCTACAGACATACACACATACATCATGGCGATAATAGTCAGAATGGATTCAGAGAAGGTCAAAATGGATAATTCCATTAAATCCGGATTTCGAAAAAAATCGGCTTTACTATACTTACTTATACTATATGTATATTTCATATACATGTAGAAAATATTGTACAATAAACCCTACAGACGACACAATAAAAAATATATGGTGCAATAAAATTTAAAGTCGCTCAAACTTTTGTAAAATTAATGCGCAATCTTCAATATGATTCATAAACGGTCAATAACCCCAAAATAAAATTGATCGTCTATGGGGTGTCTAATAGAAATTTATTTGATAAAAAAGTAATTAAAAAATTCATTAAAATAAAATCGATTCCAAATGATTTTTTTATCTTATATACATATAGATTTTTTCCATTTATGAATCATTAATCTTTAAAATATAATAGTACATATGACTTATTTACCAACCTGAAAGTCAAATGATACAAGCAGTGAAGTATCAATACATTATTATAATGGGGTTACACGCAGGGGTGTGCTGCCAAAAATTTAACAACTGGCTCGCTAAAAAAAATATAGGTACTCTACTTTCTCTCGGAATAGATTGAAATCTATTGTTTTCAAACGGTATACATTTGAAGTAATTAAACTTGCAACTTGTTTTTCATGCTTTCCAGAATCATTTTTTCGCATTTATATTGCTCTTATTGAACGTCTAATTAATTTGTCGCGGAATAATCTAATTAATTTATTGCATAATAATTTAACAACCGGCTCGCCGATTTTCAAAAATCTTAACAACCGGCTCCAGCACACCTCTGGATATCATTGCATTTTAAAGTAGATATTAATTTAATTTAATACAACGTAAAAGTAGCATATTGAAACACTTACGAATTTGTCACATGACCCCCACATGAATAAAATTATCATTAAATAAAAATAGTACAAATCTATGTTTTGTATCAATATGAAATTTAATTGTTTAAAAAAAAGTAATTATGAAAAATACATATTTAAAATATTTTCAACGTCTATATAAGCACCATTCTTGTAAACTCTACTCGTGAATATATTTATACAATATTCTGATTAATAAGTACGAAATAAATTTCAGTCAAAATGAAACTACTCTATTTATTATTTGTTTTTGGTAAGTATTCGTGTAAATCGATCTTTCAATTCAAGTATTAACTTTATTCCTCGATATGTTAGCACCCCAATACTTACTTATATATTATTTTTAAAAATTTCAGTTCTTAATATTAGTTTACGAAGAAAGGGCTTATAAGTTCGTAGAACTGTTGCCAAAAATTACAAAACTGCAAAAATAAAGTTAAAATCATATTTTCAAAAATCGTTTTTAGGAGATTTTTAAAGGAGCTTATTGTTCATAACTGAATAAAGTTTTCTATTTTATAGTTATAGCAATGACGTCGTTCTCAGAGGGTGTTAAAAGAAGAAAATGTGCCACACAATTATTGGATTGTTTAAACAAGGTTCATTATGTTTGTGGAATTAATAAATATGGGAAACAGATGCGTTTCGTTAATAAATGCACATTCAATGCTGTAAGATGTGTGAAACCATCAGAAGGTTTGAAAATAACTTACTAATAAACCAGCGGGGGTACATAGGGGCAAATAGCAAAATTTACATTTGATATTAAAAAATACAACAACAGTTATATTATTAAGTTGCCCCTTCTACCCTCTTGCAGTTATACACTTGTTTTTTATTAGTTTTCGTTTTATATAAATAAATAAATTTATTTTTAGGTTGGAAATTTGTGAAAAAAGGATTTTGCCCAAATTATTAAAATAAGAAAAATTAAATGATTTTATGAATCGAAAGCTTCGATTCATAAAATCAAAAATTGTAATTTTTGTTCAACAAAGTTTGATGTTTAATATAATTAAAGTTTTTTATTTATAGGGGAGAGTCCCCTAAGGTGGACATCCCCCCAAGGTGGACACCATGGGAAATTTTTTTTGTATCAGGTGGTAGCACTGTGCGCTTCATGTCGGTATTACAGTTTGGGGAGACGCAGTTTTTGGTCATATCATGAAGTGGCATGTCGTGGCTGTTTGTCCGCTGCACTACACAGTACGAGAAAGTCACTCCGAAAGTTTTGAAGACGCTTCGAATAACTGGGATTAAATGATCGAAAACAGTGTTTCCGAAAAGTAAATACCCTTTTGAGTCTGCTTACGTACCAAACAAACATATTGTAAACAGATTTGCATGATATTGCGAGTAGATAATTTTTTTCGTTTTTGCCAAGAAAATTGCGTTCTGACCCTAAGTTGGACACTTTTTTTACCCTAAGGTGGACACTTGCTTTTTGTTGCGTAGTTACTTATGGTACGTTGGGATAGTATGGTGTTTGCCAGCAAAAACTGTTCCTCAAAAAATCGTTAGCAGTTATCTCTCTTCCTCTACACTTACGCCTTGAAATGTGTCAAAATGCGCGGCTCTTGGTACACTTGTCCTCAGTGTAACTCCGTAAACCTTTTTTTGTCTATTTAACGCTTGGTATTTGCTTATTTTGTAATAAATTCCTTTTTCATAAGCATTCGATGTAATTTCAAATAAGAAACATCAAAGATTGAATAAAATGATCAAAACATGAATTTTTGGATTATTTTTCCAATTTTTTGAGTGGATTTCTCAAAGGTGTCCACCTTGGGAGACCTTTTTTTAAAGTCGAAATTTTTTACTATATTTAAAATTAATTAAAACTTTGGTTATATTGATGATATCAAAATTGTGTTTCATGAACAGTAAGCTTATGAGTTAAGGTTTCAGAAAATGTATAATTGTACAAGATATGTAATGTTGTTTGGATTCTACGATTGTTTAAAAGATTAGTGTCTACCTTGTTTAAAAAAATCCTTACTAAAACATATAAAATATCTCAAATTTAAAAATTTAGATGCAATTCGAGACAATATTGATTTTTTCAATCCTACTGTCTTTTGTATCACAGGTCCGATGCTTACATATACGACATTTATTTCTGATACGACATGTTTTCGATAAGTAATTTCATTTCCAGCACTCGGTCTATCCCTGACTTGGTTCTTTTTAATAAATTCGCTGATTTTTACTGACCATTTCAGGTTTTACTGAATAATGATGAATCAAATCGAAGTCAATTGAAATTATTTATTATTTTCTACATAACAATTTTTCTATTAATAATTTTTGAGATATTTGCAAAAAACTAGAATCAGCCCCACTTTACCCCCTAAAAAATAAAAACCCACCATCCAAATTAAGGGGACTTTTTAGGGTATGTTTAGGACATCAAAATAAAAGTCTCCATCAAGATCCAGCTTGGTCAGAATTTATTCTTAGTTTGACCGTTTTTTTTGAGTCTATTGCCTGTGCTTTCGTTTTCGTATCAGAAAAAAAATGTCGTATAAGTACACAAAAAAAATATGTTTTAGTAATTTCCCTGATTTTTCATGAATTTAAATTTAAAAAATACATGCAATTCGTGTATATCGATTCTTTTCAACCCCACTGTATTTTACACCTTAAGCCCGTTGCATACTGATACGACAACGATATATTGTCGACAAGTTGCTTAATATTCAGTACTCGGTCTTTTACGATGACTTACAAATCTAGGAAACACTTGTAGACAAATTAAAATGTGTCGTTGTTATATCAGAAACAAATGTCGTAAATGGCGTTAAAAAAACTTGGAAAAATCGTAGACTGCAGATTTTTTTATCATACATATATATTTGTTTATTTAAATTATGTATGTATCATCTATATCTATAAAAGAGTTTGTCCTTAACCACTCACTCTTAATCACTCAACCTCTATGGGAATGGGGGGGGGGGGGTAAAATTTTAATAATTGTTCATGATATTAAGTAAATTCGAACTAATTAATATTCAATTAAAAATGAAAGTTCGATATTCAAGCCCTAATAGCATGGGACGGGGGCGAGGATGGATTTAGATATGTTTATCTGCATACCTGCTTTACTTGCAAAGGTAAATTCGGGCAAAATAGCGAGGGTAGACAAGGGGTTAGTTTTTACAATTTTTAACTAAGATCCGAGATGTCTACGTTTTTTATAGGTAATGAATAAAAATCAATTAAAAAAAATTGTAAATGTCATCCCCTATCACTAATGGAGAGTTCTAATTAGTTTCGAAGTCTACGCGAGCGAAGCCGCGGGATTCCGCTAGTTAATAATAAAATAATAAATATAAAATAATGTTAATAGTTATAATAGATAATAGATATATCGTATTTTCCAGATAATAAAATAATATTTTAGTTATAATAATGTTATATTTTTTTTATACAATATGTTTTGCATTATAGACCGGGAGCCAGGCTACATTCCGTTTAAAAAACCGTTAGGATTTATAAGAGTTGGTGATTTACATTCAGAAAGATGTAAAGAATGAAATTCTGAAGGTTGCCGGAAAATAAAATCGGAACTTTTTTTGATACGAGCATTATAACGAAGTCCTTCCATTTATAAAAAAATGTAGATGTTGCATCATTTTTAATTTTGATGAAAGTTTAGTCAGTTGTTATTATACGTATTAGTTAGCAAAAACTGTAATTAGAAAATTTTAAATGTTCACAGGTTGGAGGTGGTGACCGTTTTACCCTCGTAAGATATGAAGATTTCGTCGATTTTTAACGTTTTTTCGACTCGCAATAGCATGCGTGCTAATAAAACAATTATAATGAACTTGGGGTCATTTGAAAGCTTAACGAGTCTAGCTTCAAAATGATATAACTCAATTTTGAGTTTAGGTTATTTTCGTTGTAGATATTCGTAATAAAGGCTTTTCAATTTCATTAATGTCATTTCATAATAATTGTCATTTTATATTTTTTTCAAAATTTTCAGTGTCTTTCTGGTTTGACTGAGAAAGCTGTAATTATGCGTAAGTTATGTTCACATATAGTACTCAGTACCCACAAAAAATCAGCTTGATTGATGCACATTTTCTATTAAAAAAATTAAGTTAAATATCACAAATATCACGGAAACACCAAAAACAGCTGTTTTCGAAGCAAATAAAAGTTATGTGGGGGGCAAGATAAATTGCTGAATATTTTTTTACAAATACTCTTAATAATTATCTAAAAAGGGCAATTTGATTCGTTTTGGTATTTTAATTTTTTTAGCTGCCAGAAATTTTAAAATAATCAAAAAAATGCAAAAACTCCAAAATTAGCTATTTTCAAAGTTAAAAAAATCTATGAAGGGGATGAGATTAAAACGTAATTTTTTTCTACAGATGCTACTGCCCGTTGTGAGTGACGTAAGTTGCCGCGCGACGCCTATATGACTTTTTTAAGTCCACGATACAGCTACATTGGAGTTAGTAATATTGTTAATTTTTATTTTATTTTTCATTTTTAAAGCGTGATTTTGATGTTTTTCAGTTTAATTGCAGGACACTAAGTGGCTAGAAAAAATTAAAAAATCAGAAAAACACCACTTGGCCTTTGAAACTTACTACTGTAAGCATATTTAGGAAAAAAATCATATTTTAATCTCACCCCCTTCATAGATTTTTTTAACTTTGAAAATAGCTAATTTTGGAGTTTTTGCATTTTTTTGATTATTTTAAAATTTCTGGTAGCTAAAAAAATTAAAATACCAAAACGAATCAAATTGCCCTTTTTAGATAATTATTAAGAGTATTTGTAAAAAAATATTCAGCAATTTATCTTGCCCCCCACATAACTTTTATTTGCTTCGAAAACAGCTGTTTTTGGTGTTTCCGTGATATTTGTGATATTTAACTTAATTTTTTTAATAGAAAATGTGCATCAATCAAGCTGATTTTTTGTGGGTACTGAGTACTATATGTGAACATAACTTACGCATAATTACAGCTTTCTCAGTCAAACCAGAAAGACACTGAAAATTTTGAAAAAAATATAAAATGACAATTATTATGAAATGATATTAATGAAATTGAAAAGCCTTTATTACGAATATCTACAACGAAAATAACCTAAACTCAAAATTGAGTTATATCATTTTGAAGCTAGACTCTTTAAGCTTTCAAATGACCCCAAGTTCATTATAATTGTTTTATTAGCACGCATGCTATAGCGAGTCGAAAAAACGTTAAAAATCGACGAAATCTTCATATCTTACGAGGGTAAAACGGTCACCACCTCCAACCTGTGAACATTTAAAATTTTCTAATTACAGTTTTTGCTAACTAATACGTATAATAACAACTGACTAAACTTTCATCAAAATTAAAAATGATGCAACATCTACATTTTTTATAAATGGAAGGACTTCGTTATAATGCTCGTATCAAAAAAAGTTCCGATTTTATTTTCCGGCAACCTTCAGAATTTCATTCTTTACATCTTTCTGAATGTAAATCACCAACTCTTATGAATCCTAACGGTTTTTTAAACGGAATGTAGCCTGGCTCCCGGTCTATTAAATAAAAATCGTAAATATTAATGTTTTGTATCATTAAGAAATTTAATTGTTTTTCAAAGAGTAGGTAATTATGAAAAATACATTTAAAACATTTATTTTTAACAACTATATAAGCTGCATTTTTGTATATTTTACTATTGGATATATTTTTACAATATTTGACTTACGAAGTAAATTTCAGTCAAAATGAAACTACTTTATTTGATATTTTTTATTGGTAAGTACTCGTGCATTATTAGAAAGGTCCATATTATTAATATTTTCCAAGAAAATAAATAGTATCTTATTACTCTATTCTTGGCAAACCCAAGTTGATAGAAAAAAAGTTCATCATGAGAGGGTTAATAATACATTTTTATGGGTACTATACAATACAGAACTGTTGCTAATTATGTTGAAACTATATTTTCAAAAATCTTTTTTCGGGGGTTCAATTGTGAGAACTCTTTCGGGAATTAGCGTTGCTAATTTCACACTGCTTAATCAAGTTTTCTGTTTTAAAGTTCTAGCAATATCGACGTTTGCTAATCAGGATATTGATTCATGTATTCAGAGATCTGTAGCATGCACTAGTCCCCGAAACGAGACTTTCTACAAAGAAGTCATACCGGTATGTACAATCAATTCTGCAGGGGAGAAGAAACAATTTCATTTTGACAAATGTTCACTTGATTTTGCACGTTGCACAAAAACACAAGCAGGTTTGATAATAATTTTATATAAACACCATGCAATAAATTGTCAAATACTAAAATCTACCTACATTTGATATTAAAAATATTTTTAATTGTCTCACTCCTGAAGTTACTTTATATTTTATCTCTCATATTATATAGATAAATGTATTTATTTTTTTAGGTTGGAAAACTTTATTTAAAGGATATTGTATAGAACAAAATTGATTCCATAAATCTAAAGCTTGCTTGTAAATATTGTCTAATAAAGATCTGACGTTTAATTGTATTGAGAGTTTTATTTATTTTAATTGCAAATTAAGGATATTATTGAATTTCGTCATGACAAGTTAACAATTTTTATAAAATTCATAGAAATCATAACAATGATATAATGTTAAAAATCTAAAATGATAGAAATGATAAATATTAAAAAAAATCACATACTGTTGTAATTTCCGCTGCTCCTGCTCCAATGGCCTGATCTTCTCGAGCACCTGCGAGTACCTCACGTTCGCCGTGACCCACGCTGCTAGAGGAGCGGCCGCCACCGAAGCCCTCCTCGCCGTTTTAGTTTCAAACGACCCCTTCCTCGCTGCCAACAATTTCTCAACCGCCTGACGATTTTCTGCATTAATTTTACTTGCATCAAAAGACCTACCACAAAAAAAACAATTACAATTCAAAAACAGTTGACATAACATTCGACTGTTTCTTCACCTGATTTCTTCCTTTATCCCCCGTTTCGACAGGAACATCTTCATACTGTTCCACGAAGTATCCAGAATTCCCATCAGCCGCAAGACGCCTTCTAGGATATCTCTGATGACGTCAGGGGGAGCTCGTAGGGATCTAATCTCAGACAGGGACTCCGGTCGAATGTTACCGACAGCAGCACTGGCTTCGAGAATCAGCGGTTCTACTTCGGCAAGTTCCAGTTCGATTGCATGTTTTCTACAAAAAACAAATCGTAATGACTGCCTTCAATTTTTATTTTTTTTTCCAAGTACCTTTCGACCAAAAGTTTATTTTCTTGTACTGTCCTTTCCTTCAACTCTTGCAATTCTTCTTTATGCACATGGGCGTTCTTCATCGTCGAAGCGATCATTTCAAGTGCTTCGTTAGCCTTGGATTGTCTATCGGCTAAGTATTTTTCTTGTTCAGCTGCGGATGCTTTTAAACTATCGACTACCTTTTCTGCTTCGGTCAATCTCGATATTCCTGCCTTTAATGAATTAGTTAGAAGATAATCTTTATCTTTTTTCGATTTTACTTACTTGCAGTTTTTCACAACGTTGTGAAAAGACTTGTTTATTTTTTTGATATACGTTTATGTACGTATCAATAAAAGTAATGTACCTAGCCGGTGTTTGCAATGAATTATTGACATTATTATGGATCTTATCAAACCCGTCTGGCATATCTACAGATTTATAGGTATCGTCTTTTCTAAAATACAAATTTTAATATATTTATATTAATAGAGAAGTTGTTTTTAAATTGATAGATAAATTACTCTGTTATTATTAAATGTGGGAATTCGTTTAATGTCGTTTCGGTCCATCGATCTTTCCATATTATTGAACACTTTTGAGTTATTTGAGGATTGTTATCTAGCAACGCATTGAAATCAGGATTCATTACGTCTAATACAATTACGAGATGAAGATTTTTTTTCACCCCTGTAAATTAAAAATGTGAAATGATTTTTTTATAAAATTCAAAAACCATTCTGAAGTCTGCAATCAATAATAATTTGAGAAAAAAGGTTTATGTTACTTAGTTTATCGAAATTCTATTGAATTTCAATTAAAAAGGACGTAGAAAAAATAGAGGTTACAAGTTTCAAAATGTTTTTTGACTGCGACAATTTTTACTGAAAGTCTTATAAGAAAATTGTTTCTTTTAAAAAACTCACTACTATGAAAATATTGTAACAAATCCCCTTCAAATTCATCTTGTTCCATTTGATCCCTCAAAAGTGATATAATATTTTCAGTTTCTGCAATTCCAAACAACTGTGGTACCTAATTCAGATAAAAACGTTTAAAATAAATATCAAATTTGATGCAAATTCGACTTACGTCTCCTGACGATAAAAGCATATGTAATATTTCTTGCGCTGTAGTTTGCGTAAGTATATTATCTTCGATTATAACAAATACCTGATTTCCCTCAATACCTGCGCTCTGAATTGCCTTTAAGAAAAAAAAATATAAATAATAAATACACTCTTTAATATTTCTGTAACCGTACATTTTTTAAATCGAGTTTAAACTGCGTATTCGCTGGATTAGGAATAACGAGTTGCGCCCCGCACAATTGTGCGGCTATCTTAGTCGCAGTTTTACGTCCGATTCCGGCCCGGCCTGCCAATAGAACGGACCCACCGGCTGATATAAGTTTACACTGTATTCGAGACACCATTTGTAAAAGTTCGGTGAATATGGGTAACTTTATGGACTGTCCATCTTCGCTAGCTGAAATAGAGCATTAGTTTCGTATACGTTTAGATAAAGATATTAATGTAATTTACCGAATCGCTGAATGACTTTTTTAATAACGTTCACCCAATCGTTTGTACTTATTTTTGTCAGTTTGGTATTATTGCTTGCATCATCGGCAGTGAAGAATATGTGTTCTATTCTAGATACTGCAGCTGATTGAGAAACACCCCAGTGAGAGGTTAGGCTGTGACGCAGAAGTTTGATAAATTTAGTTTGGTCTTCAATAGAAACCAATTTATCAGAAAACGTTCTGAATAGTTCGTGGCATATTACCTAAATAAAATAACGAGTCTTTAAATAAAAAATAGAAAATTTTATATAAATTTTGAGAGCCTCCATGGGCTGTGATCAGACTTTTCTTTTCAATTTGCTTTGTTTTTTTATCGCTGTACGACCATTTTGATCAAATTATGTAAAAAAAATGTCAGCTTTCCAAAATTGCCCTTGGACCAAAGTTAAAATGTAGTTTTTGATTTGATCGTAGTTAACTCCGTCAAAAATGATTGTACAGCGATACAAAAATAACAAACTAAAGAGAACATTCTGACCTACAAAAGTCATGAATTTTTGATAAAAAAAAAATTAACACGGCCTGTAGAGGCTCCCACAATCGATAATAAAATAAAAACAGCCCGGTTAAGATTACAACACTTTTTTGTGTAGAAGTGAGGGGAAAAGGTTAATAATAGTTAAGTATCCTCTTACATCAAACATATCTTCATCCGATTGCACTTCTGAACTGTTGTATCGTAATAAGTTCTTACAGCACTCTGTCAATTCATGTAAAGTGAATTCATAATGGTGATAATTTACCACCGTGAAGTTTTTCGGTAATTCATGATAAAAAGATAACAAAGCGTTTGTCAATTGGGATATTTTTGATTCCGAAACCCACGAAGACTTTTCAGCATAATTTGATTTCAATATATGTGTTATATAGAGAGAATAAATCGACGATAGGTCTTCTTGATCAGGAGGACTAAAATAATTGTAACATTGTATTTTTTTATTATTATTAAGAAATTCATTCAAATCACTCACTCGACAGTACATATTTTGAAAATAGACGTGGTTCTTGTTGGTAAAACATCAGTTGTATGTAATGTCCCGACAACTGTTACCCTTTCGATGACTGTCCATTCTATATTTTGGTCATAAACTCCTCCGTAAGTAATTAACTATAAAATTTCAACATATAAAAAAATTAAAAGGCCTGTAATTATTAAACTATTAATTGAAAATAATTAAAATTTTAACTAGTGAAATTAGACTATATAACAAACATTTTAACACTAATCTGAAATTTGTATGAACTTTAGTTCCATAGTTCTAAGTCATTGAATAGGAAACTTCATTTATACATTCGGTATATGTAGATACCTTTGTTTTAAGTTACCTATGATAATAAAATGTTTGTTTTGAATTTTAATGATTTTATAAACAACTTTGACATTTTAGAAGTTTTCTATAATTTCCGAAGCTATTATAGAAGATTCTTAAATTATTGATAATATATTTAAGCACTTGAATAATGAGTTTATTTAGGGTAAATATATATTTATTTTATATCATTGTTATTTTTAACGAATTTATAAATTTAGCTTTTTAGTCCAGAATACAAAATACTCAATTCTCTTTTGACGAAGAGCAAATCTATAGAAGAAGAAACGACTTCGATTTTAGATAGTAACTCTAGTGAAAGTATTAATAAAGATATCCACGAAATAGAACCAGAACAAGCTGAAATAAATAAAAACGTAAGTAGTAAGTACCCATGTACATCGTCGGCTTAAAGTGAAAGTGTGCTAAGTCCATTTTTTGTCTAATATCATTTTTTGGTACCATTCGGCGAATAATGAAATAAAACTACTTATTCGTTTATCGAGTTGAATTGCTGTAAATGAATAAACCGTAAATATGTAAGTTTGCAACGTTCAATTAATTCCGAATTTCAAATGACTATATAGTATAATATTTGATAATTAAAAAAAGGGTAATATATTGGACATTTGCGATTTGAAGTTTGACACATTAAAATGTTACTAAAAAATTTTGAATTTTAGATTTCGTTAAAAGTATGTTTATTATATAGAAAATGACGTGAAAAGTTGAAATTTTCAAACCGCAGGTCTGTATCTCATACCGTTTTTGAGATATGGCTTTTCAAAGTTTTAGATTTTTGAACAATTTGGAGAAAAATGGCTGTAACTTTTGAACGTGTGGTCGGATTTGATTTTTGTTGGCATATTTGAAATCAGCGTCTCAAAATCTATATAATAACATGTGTAATATTTTAAAATTCGACAAAAAAAATTTGAGCAAAAATCAAAATTTTTCCAAGGGGTATTACCTTAAAAAATGTCGATTTTTCACAAAAATTTTTTTGTCGAGTTTCGAAGTATTATACATGTCATTATATAGATTTTGACACACTGATTCCAAATCCGTCGACAAAACAAATCCGACCACACGTTCAAAAGTTACAGTTCTTTTTCTCCAAAATTTCGAAAAAAACTAAAACTTTGAGAGGTCATATCTCGAGAACGTTTAAAGATACAGACATGCGGTTTGAAAATTTCAATTTTTCACATTATTTTCTATATAATAAACATACTTTTATACATCACACTTGATTTTGTCGGAACAAGTCAACTCGGTAACGGTCGAATTTACCCGCGGCTTCACCCGCGTGTATTATGTATAAAATACTTTTATCGGCCTATATTTTAACGGGAAGATTGGAAGTATGAAGTATGAATGGAAAAAATTAATGCTTATTTTTTAAATAAGAAAAATAAAAATACTGGGAATAATGTAGGTACCTAATTGTCATTTTGGACTTAACACACTTTCACTTCAAGCCGACGATACACTTTTAAAAAATTTGTAATAAGCCATGTAAAGTAGAGATTTTTAGAGATTTATTTAGATCCATAATAACAAATTATTTTTAAACAGATTAAAAAATCAGATTCCTCTTACACCTACTACGTCCTCAAACCACGCGATTTTGAAAACAGTTTCAAATGTGACAGTGATGAATATTCAGACTGCGAGGAGAACATTCCAAGTATTGGATCCAAATTAGAATCAGAGAACATAAATGACTCTATTTTACAAAAACAATGCAATGAAATGTGTGAAATACTTGACAAATACCACGAGCTGATAAAACAATGTTTATACGAACGTAATACAGAGAGAGACAACAAGACAATAACTGCAATGCATCTCGCGAATTTAGAACGGGCTTTTTCAGATATTCATTCAAAATACGAACTCGCGAAGGATATTGTTGAAGTTTTGAAATATAATGAAATTTTATTGAAACGTGCTCTGGAGACGTCGCAAAAAACAATCGATCAAAAACAAATAGATTTTGATTTATTAAAACAACATGCCGAAGAAAAACTAGAGGAAGCGAATTGTCGATTAGATTTAATTAAGAAAAGTTCCGCGGTTGAAATTTCAAAGATGACGGCTTTACTGAAGAAATCTGAATGTAAGATATTTTCATTGGAAAAGCAGTTGGAGGAGAAAAATAAAGAAAATGATCAAATGACTTTGCTTTGGGATGATTTGAGTAACGATATGAAAAATGATGTTTAAATATATATTGTTTGGTCTGTTTTTTAATAGTTTAGTTTCACAACAAATGAAGGTTTCCATAAAATCTTATCAAAGTTTGAATAAAGCAAATAAAAAGGAAATGGCATTTAAAAGAATTCTTTTAGATTCTATCTGCAAAGTTTTTTTTAAATCGTTATAAAAAAATAAGCAAAAATATTTTTTTAAATTTAACGAACGTTGGGGGGGGGGGGTCAAATGATAAATAAATACCTGATGCAAAAACGCAGACAGCATATTAGTTCCCCATTGGTCCGTCTTCAGGCAATGCATCCCCTTTAGATGCAAAAGGACATGTTGTCGCTTAGGTCTAAAAATGCGTCCCCCTCTATTACTGTTTACGACAACGCAATACTGTAAAAAATACAAAAACTGGTGGTCTAACTTCAAAGGAGTTTTATTATGAAATACCTGTGTCAATTTGTGTAGAATATATTGAGGATTCATCGAAGGACTGCAGTTAATCGTAATAATTTGGAAATCACGATTATCTTTTATTAAATGGTTTAAAATCAAGCTAAATAATTAAAACAAATAAATGTAGTTTTATATTTTAACGTTTCTTTAATAAAAATGACCTACCTTTTCGCTGACCCCTGAGGACCTACAAGTAACAAATGGTTACTCTCCGGTGAGTTGATCCAAACTGTCAGCATATTCAGTACGCATTTGACGGTTCCGGTAAGGACTAATGGCAAATCGTTTGAAGAACTTTGGATATTCAGGCTGTGCTCTGTAGTGTGAACATCGATACAGTCTCTTTGTATATCGTAATAACAATTCAATGGAGAACCGTTTGTGTTGACGTACTCTTTTGTCCATTCTAAAACCTTGTTTTTTAAAATTATGTAAGAATAAAATAGAATATTTGGAAAAACAAAAATGCAGTCTTACACATTTTCTTTTTTGAAATAACAAAATATTTTTCGACGTTATTTTGAAAGGTATAAAGTCATTTTTGGTTAAAATAATGTAAAAATGGTTGTAGAAAATTTAATTGTCAGTCTAAAATATCAAAGAAGGGGTTGATCGGATATTTTCTTCACGAGATATGACCGTGCTTATTAAATCTTTGTAGAATGAGATTTTGGGGCCTTCGATGAGGATGATCTGGGTGTAATTTTCGATTTAGTTTTCAAGAAATATACAGTTTGGTATATTCTAGCTACTGTCTAAATTTCGTTCATAACTCTGACAATTTTCAACATTACGCAAAAAAAAACTTGCAGTATACAGGCTGTTCGCGGGAACCGAGTGATCATTGCTAACTTTGTTATTATTGGAGCTAGAAGATCGGTTAAATGGACAAAGTATCAGTATTTTTTCCGGGATGAATAATGGCGGTGTCAAAAAAACAATTGAATGTCAAATTTCAGAGCTATATTAAAATATATAATTTTTTTAAATGGAACACCCTGTATATTATTATTGAATTTTGTAGCTGAGGATGTTCTCTTTATAAAAGTGTAATACATGTATGATGGTAAAATTGATAGAAAAAAAGTTATAACAAGTATAAAATTAATAGAAAATATCGAAAAATAGTGTGCTATGAAGTTTTAATAAATTGAGAACAAATGATTAAAACATTTAAAACAATAGTTTAAGGTTTTTATGTCATTTGTTCGCAAATTTTAAATGTTTTTGATTTTAACTAATAACGAAAAAAATTATAAATTATAATTAATTATATTTTTTTATGAATAATGCTAAAAAATGTTAAAAATCTGCGAAATAAGGCACAAATATCTGAAATTATTGTTTTACATTTTTTTATCATTTGTTTGTATTTTATTAAATCTTCATAGCACACTATTTTTCGATATTTTCTATTAATTTTATACTTGTTATAACTTGTTTTCTATCAATTTTACCATCATACATGTATTACACTTTTATAAAGAGAACATCCTCAGCTACAAAATTCAATAATAATATACAGGGTGTTCCATTTAAAAAAATGTTATATTTCAATATATCTCTGAAATTTGACATTCAATTGTTTTTTTGACACCGCCATTATTCATCCTGAAAAAAATACTGATACTTTGTCCATTTAACCGATCTTCTAGCTCCAATAATAACAAAGTTAGCAATGGTCACTCGGTTCCCGCGAACACCCTGTATATTCTTCAAACTATATACTACATGTATCCAAAAAATTATTTTTTTCTATCACACAGTTGCGTTAAAAAAATTAAAAAAATCGACCCTCGTGCGTAAAATCTCACCTGTTTAATAAACTGCTCACGGGAACTAGCGGTCAGCATGCTTCCGAATCCGTATACCAAAGCAACGGCAAAACTAGACCTACTATTGATGTTCCGCAACTGTGATATTCCGTTAAATATCACGGCCGTCTGGGAAGTCTTCAATGAAAACTGTCCGTTTTGTAATAACCATTTATAAGCTACAAAACAATTCATCGTTAAATGCATATTCGTTCGTTAAAGAGCGTAATTTTGCCGCACCTTTATAGAAATAATCTTCGATAAACATTGAAATATTCGTCGACTCGTTAACCGATTGTTTTTTTAACCAAGTTTTCACGATGTCTTCAGTTTTTAAGTCTTCGTCGCTGTTAGAATAATATATGACTTTATAAGTCATTACTAAGTTATGAAATTTTTAATAGGAGAAGCTAGAGTGGCTGATTGCGATCGACTCACCTTAAATAAATAATTCCCATTCTCGAGATCGTAGCGGGCGAAGCATGAACTAACTCGTGAGTCTCAAATACGAAGTTTACGTTAGGTTGAAATTGTATGCGCCATCCGGAAGGTAACGTCAACAGTCTATTATCATCTAGAACAGAGTTAAGTGCTTCGATCCATTCGGGATCGATATCACCATCGCAAACCATCCATGTCCAAACGTCTGAATTGAAAAAAAAATTCTTAACAAGTCTTCCTCAGGGGTTCTAAACGAAAACAAATACCTTGGGGTTCGTTGTAAGCTTCCAAAGCGTTAATCGTCAGGACACCGTCCAACCATTGCCTGGTTTGTGGATCAACGCGCCCGAGTAACTGAGACCGCGGCATTGCTTTCGGATTGAACACGCGTTCTTTTAGAGTGTGCTTCATGTTGATCAAACTCTGTAAAGACAATTTATTTTACAAACAAATACCAAACTGATAACGTTAATGACTCACGTGTAAGAGTAGTTTACGTAAAGTGCTCTTTCCGGAACCTGACGGACCGACAATGACAACTCCCATTCTTTGTTTGAGTTGTTCGAATAGCTCCACGCACTTTTGAATCTGAAGTATTGTTTAAGAAATTATATAACTAATTAATGGCAAATAATAAAAAAAACGAATTAAATAAAAATAGTACCTGTCTTTTATTAACTTGTAAATTAAGCACCCTAGAACTTTTTTCTAATTCGAAAATCAGTTTTTCATGTAGTGACGTTTTCACTTCCACCGTTAGAAACGTGTCCTTTATAAGGACATCAAACAGCTCACAATCGCGGTAAGTTAGTTTTGACATTGTGTTCAATCGGACTGTACTTATCACGAGTTCCGTTTCTTGCGATAGACGCCTCTGTTCATCGTCTGACAGTTTTGATTGCTGTAAAGTAACGCCGCATGCGCTCACTACAGTTTTCATCGCTCTTAAACCCCAGTCGTAATGTTGCTGGTTGCTTAGAAGGTTTCTAAATAAAGACACGCCGATTTAATTGTTAATTTGCTATTGGTAATAATTTATAAATTACCGAGCCAAGTAGAAGAGTTCACATAATTTTGAAGCAAGTGCTTTAGCGTGTTGGTATCCATCGGCGAATAGTAAAACTCGAACGATGTCTTCCTGGTCGGGTTCTGACATTACCACTGGACGGAATAACTGTTTTAAGTTGTCAGGAAGCTGATTGCGGGCGCCGTATCCTCCCCCGGCTGGATTCAAAGTAACAAAAATACCACAGTGTGGATTTAACGAGATCTGAAATACATACATGATCCAAAGCATTGTAATTTTGATAAAAATGGTCGGAATTCAACCGAAAAAAGCATTTTGAAGTTGAAACAGTTTCGAATGATTTTTTAACCCTTTATTTACCTTTTGTTCGTTAATGGTGAATGTTTCTACTCGCCCGACAAGCGCCGTTTGTATCGCTTGTATCTGCGAAGAAACGGCACTCAAAGTACCTTCATCAAGCCGATTGAACTCATCGAAACACCCCCACGCCCCAGACCGTGCTAAACCAATCAATATCCTAGCCATTGATTTGGCATCGATACCTTTAAAATTAATTCAAATTGAAATAAACAAAGTCTTCAATACACAAATCGTTTATACCTTCATCGCAGTTAAACACTAAGACCTGGCGGCCCAATATTCCTCCCAGAGCCTTCACGGATTCAGTTTTCCCGGTTCCGGCTGGCCCGTAAGGGTTCCCGCCGAGCCCTAAATGCATCGCTTGAGTTAACGTCAAAAAGCATTTGTCGGTTAAGGACGTGTATACGAGTTTTTGCGAGTTTCCGAGATATTCGTAAGAATAACTGAATCTAGCATTCGACATGTTTATAATTGCTGTTCCGTCAGAATTAATGTAATATCTGAAAATTTCAAAATCGGTAAGAGAAAGCTTTACCCTTTTTGTTGTAACATTTTGAAAAAAGTCGCAGAGTAAAAATTCAAAGAGCATGTTGAAGCTGAAATAACAAGCTTCAAAATACATCTTAAATGATCACTCTACGACTGTTTTTACCGAAGATGTATCAATTTGATTTTTTTGTGTTTTTTTTTGTCTTTTAATTTTACCTAAGTCGTTTACGCCAATACCAGTTACCGGTATCAGAAACATTATTATCAATCAGTTCCTCGACTATAGAAATCTGATGAACAATATCTAAAAGCAACGATTTTAGTTTCAAATTAAGAACGTTTTCTCCATCTTCATTTTTCGTAATATCTAAATTCGTGTAGTGCTTTCTTTGTTCCTGAAAATCACAAACGATAAAATAATCCAATTAGTATTAAATAGAATCGTTAACGTACTTTAAGACTCTCCAACAAACTTCGTAAGTTACCATTTTTGATCGCCTGTTCTGCACGTTTCGTGAAAAAAATATTAGCCGCAAGACACAAGATCTGGGAAGCGTATTTAAGAGGATCTGGTCCACCGTAACCTTTCTTTTTATTCTCCGTATCCGCGAGACATTCAAGTAATTGTTGCTGCAACGTGTGCTGCATTTCATGAACGAGATTTTCCAACCAATCCTGTTAAAAAATAACGAATTGAAATATTTCTAGAAGAAAAAAAAACGAAATAATTCAAAGCTATGTAATTTCGGTAAAAATCGTCAAAATTAGACCGACAAAAATGCATTTAAAAGATTGAAATATCTACTTTTCAATGCTTTTTACCAATTGAAGTTTCAGTCATTTTCCGAAGAGTTATAGGATTTGAAAGTAAGTGAGAAAATCTTACCTCCACTGGTTTATTTAAACTAACATGATTCTTCAAAGCCACTCTTTCTCCTTGCAGAGACTTTAACGCTATTATTTTATTTTCTGTTTTCATGTTATTTCTATCGGCCGCGTTTGCATCTATTTCCACGCTGTGTATTCCAGAGAACAGTTTCTTGAGATGCGCTTGAATCACATTTTCTTGCATTGATTGTCCGAGTATTTCTAAAAGATCATCGTCGCCGAGGAACAAGAATCGAGGAAACTTGTTACGTTTTTCCTGAAATAATAAACTTAAATAATATAACAATAAACAATACAATAATTACTAACCGTTAAGAAGTTATTCAAACTGGCTTGACACCTCGAAAGCTGTTCCACAAGCATTGTAACAGTATTCTTCATATCGTTAACTCTCGACAGCGCAGCCACTCGGGAATCTCTTTGAATCGCCTCCAGTAGTATCCGGAACTCTTTATCTATCCGTTGGAACCTCGCTTGTTCATGGCGTAAAGTTCCTCTTCCGAATATTGGCTCTAAATATATCCACCTGTGAATAAACATTGCGATTTGGATAAAACTATACTTTCAGCCTATTATAATCGCGTACTTGTGTTGTATATGATTGAGACTCGTAACGTAATAGTTCAAATCTGTTAGTCGTGTTTCCCATGCTGACCCACGTTCAGAGAAACTTTCGTAATCTGCCGAAGTCTTGACAGATTGAAGCAGGCATTGGTTATCGCCTAACTGTAAAAAAAATGTTTATCGGGCTAGAACTCTAGAACTATAAGACTCACAAACTTTCAGTTGGTCTTTAAATGTTTGATATTTAATATAGTTTTGCGTACTAAAGTTTTAGATTGTTCCAACGAATTGTTTAGTAATAACAACCCATTAAGTAACGGCTGTAATGATTATATGATATTGGCGAAAATAAGACGTCAGTAGCATGGTACATCTTTGGGCGGGTATAGTTATGATTATGAGTCATATTCTATTTTTAGAAATATTCTATTTTGTGAACATCATGTATCAATTTGACCTTAACTACTTACAGTGTTTAAAACGTCTTTGAAATCTTTAATAACCATCAAAATGGTCCCGCGAGAGTCACTATGCGGCATCAAAGTGAAACGAGCCTGCACTTCCCACGTGTCAAGTTCAGAGAGAGCCTGTCGTACGACGACTTCGCTTGCTGCTTTCTTATTGATCGCCTGCGAGGAAAGACAAGAATCACGAAAAGAAACATTACAATTAAATTCAATTAAGATACCTGCAGATTCGATAGTGTTTTCGGATCGGATAGTTTTTCAGACGCGCTTAAGAAATGCCCGACCGTTAGCTCGTCGACTGTTTTTATCGGTATATCGAGAAGTGAATATATTTCAATCCAATGTTTCTGCGTGAAGTCTTCCCCTCTGATGTATTTAAAAGCTGGTATTGCAGCCTGGAAATTACAAAGAAATGGAATTTAAAAACCGACTCGTTAGCCGTTTAAATAAAGTACCTTGTATTTATGTATTTCTTGTAGAAGACTTGTGGAAAGCGGTATCGGATCATCGTTTTGTAAAGATTCAAGCCACCGTAACAGGAATTCGTCAAGACGATATGATTGTTTACGAAACACTATCCACTCTTCGTCCAATATTTTTTGCAGTTCTGAAATATTTCAGCGTCAAAAATACTCAAATTAATTATTTTCATTCAACAACAACCTGTCGTAAAATTTTCAGCAACGATCCACATCTCTTCTTCTTTTTCTAAATCTCTTTCAGTATTTTCAAACTTATCAAATACCGGTCTATCAATTCCAAAACGAGCGCAATCCGATCTAAAAAAGACACATAAGCGATTTAATATAACGAAATAGGGGGGGGGGGGTTAATTTGTATTTTTCAATCCATAAACACGTACTCTAGATTAACTTTTCGCTGAATCAATGAATCCCATAGCGTTCTTTGTTCCCGCAACACTTTCAAACTTTTCGAAAGATCGGCTATGCTTTGAACGTGCGGTTTCGGCTTCATTTCTTCCCACCGCATACTCCAACGTTCCATTTCTTCAGATAGAGTCGCGCAAGCTCCCGTCAGGTTGTTTTTAATCCCATCGATCTAAATGCATTAAAACAATTAAAATAATCAATATTGAAAATTTAGTTTTTGCGCGTACTTGTTTTTCGATCAAGTTCTGATGATTTGAAACCAGAGCGTTCAAATGCTCCCACGGTCCTTGCAGTTTCACCGTTTCTTCGATCCGGTCTTTGCACCAACTGGATAAAATCTTATTCCGCTGTTGCAAGTCTTCATAAAGCTTTGTCATCTGTATTAAAATAAAGTAAGCTCGTTAACAAAAATCAGACAACATTTAATTTATTTTTTTCACCGACCTGAGACACTTGCGTTAATATTTCCGCATGAGAAATATGAATTTCGGTAACATCTTCAGCTGTGCGAGGCTGTTTGCTTAAAACGGCCGCAGCGTTGTTAATAAAACTATCAATAATGACGGTATCGTGGCTTACGGATGCTTGTAATGACGTCACTAACGCCGACCAATATCTGCGATTCTGTGACTCCATTTCGGAGCGTGCGGCGCTCAGAGATATTGTGAAACAGCCAACGCGTTCTTCCCAACTGAATAAAGAATTAACGTTTTTAACGTTAACTGCGGAGAGGAAGGATCTACTAAATCTGAAAAAGATATTACTGGAGATATTTTCACCTACCTCGTTAACTTCGCAATTTTCTGACCAAATGATTTTGAATCCCTGAAATTCACATCCCAATCCTGCCACGTTTTCAAATGTTCATCCGACATCTTATCCAGATCAACCAATCCAAGAGCCAGCCACGGTTTCCACTGTTCCGCCAACAGGTACAACTTATCCATCAAATCCTCGGCAGATTCGTAAACGGGAGTCAATAATTCAAAATTCCTATCGACAATCTCACTAAATATCGCAACATTCCCGTCTGCTAAATCACCAACGCCTCTGAAACTATACGGTATCGAAAGATATCTCTTGAGTTGGCTATAATACTTCATCCGCAGTTCTTCTAGAGGTGGGTTGTATTGGACCTTGCCGAAACGGAACACCAAGTCTGCAGATATTTCCGGAAGGTGTTGATGAACGTGATCGAGGCCTATCACGTACTGACGTTCCAATGCTTTCGACAGTTCTTGGTCCCAATGAAGTTTCCAAGCGCGCATGTTACTGAAACCCTGAAATAATCGATGCATTTTCAACCTATCGCCTATCGCCGCAATCGATGCGATGTTTATACTTACATGTTCCGATACTTGATGCATCACATCCCTCATATAAGTAATGCCGTCTTTCCACTTGTATTGCTGTCTGATTAAATCAGTTTCAGTTAGTTCAGCTACTTTAACAGCGAGCTGACTGTGGTAAGAGTTCAACCGGATATTATCTGTAGACAACTTGTCGACTGCTGTACGTAGACTGTTAACATACTTCCCGACGCTTTCTACATCCGACCAATGGACCGTAGCTTCCTCTTGTACGAGTTTAGCAAGGTTCAAAGCCGCATTCAGCATCATAGGACGCTGCGACATGATCATTCTATCACCTACCGTGTTGTGGAACGAAGCGACCTAAAAACAAATTTAATTATCATAAATTGTACGGCCGATGGATGAAAATCGTTACTTGTTCGAGCGCTTTTGCTTGGCTGAGAAACTTTTTCGCATTTTTTGCGACTTCCTGTATATTTGCCGGGACCTTGTATCCAAACGCCGAGAGCTGTCTCACTTCTTGAATCAAGTTGACTAGTTTCGGAGAATAGTTGACGCACATCAGCTTCGATGCTGAGAATTGTACAACGGGTTCATCTTCTTTAAGACTGAAATTAATTTAATTTAAAATGGAACTCTAGAAAGGTCAATAAGATAATATCAAGTACTATGTTACAAGATGTTTTTAAAAATACATACGATAAAGTTTGATTGTTAATAGCTCTTGTGGTCTGTCTAATCCACGAATCAAACAAGTCCGTATGTTGCTGTTTAAGATCCGTTGTTAACGTCAAGACAAACTGATTGAATGTAGGAAAGTTATGAAGGTCCGATAAGATTTTTTCGCTTATATTTTTTACTTCAAAAACCTGTAAAAATTGAACACTGTAAAATATTCCAGCTCGAAGGATCTAAAAAACAAACTGACCCGTATTTCATACTGTTTGAGTGTTACTATATCCCGAACTACTTGCGGCATGTCTGTTACATTCGGTGACAGAACTTCGTTAGTTTCTAGCTTCGTTAGACCCTGGAGATAGTCTCTCAAAGCAGATAGAAGTTGTTCCCGTTCACCCGTGAGTACCTGCCGGACGATAGGCCTTGAAATTAACTCTCCGTAGCGTATAAACTCGTACAAGAGTTGTCGAGTGTTGACGTGAACGTTACCGAGTTGTGTTTTAAGTTTTTTAGCAACTCTTTCTTCTACTGGTTTGAGTGAACTCTCAAATTTACTAACGGCTAGTTGCCATTCGGGTTCCGAGTATGGGCTGCATTGGAATATATCTAAAACTGAAAGAGAGCATACAAGTTGTAGATCTTACAAAGTTAATGAATCGTTTTGTTAATTTTACCTTGGAATGGTTCGAAGAAGTCTGCTGTGTTAAGACTCTGTTGTTCTGTTTTTGTAAGTAATCTTGTAAGTTGGTTGTGCAGTGTTCGTAAATTTAATACCTTAAATATAAGATCGAAAATATATTAAATTGATGTAAAAATCAAATCCGACCACCCATTTAAAAGACATGGTCGTTTTTTTCTCTAAAAGTATTGAATAAATTTTTATTTCTTCGAGAACTAAAAATTTAATTGGGTAAAAATCAATAAAAAAACTACATAATTTATTTTTGAATGAAAATGTGATTTTAAGATAGAAAATTAAGTGAAAAGTAGAAATTTTCAAATCGCAGGTCTGTATCTCAAACCGTTCTTGAGATATGGCCGCTCAATGTTAGAATTTTTTTTTAAATTTTCAAGAATAAAGATCATAACTTTTGAACGTGAGGTCGGATTTGATTTTTGTTGACAGATTTGAAACCAGCGTGTCAAAATCTATATAATGACATATAAAATACTATAAAATTCGACAAAAATTTTTTTGGCAAAAATCGACATTTTTTAAGGTATACCCCTTGAATTTTTTCCAATTTTCAGCAAAAAAATTATTTTCGAATTTTGAAGTATTGTACATGTCATTATATAGATTTTGATACGCTGATTTCAAATCTGTCAAGAAAAATCAAATCCGATCTTACGTTTAAAAGTTACAGCCATTTTTAACCAAAATTTTGAAAAAACTAAAACTTTAAGTGGCCATATCTCAAGAACGGTTTGAGATACAGACCTGCGGTTTGAAAATTTCAACTTTTCACATCATTTTCTATACAATAAACGTACTTTTAACGAAATCTAAAATTCAAATTTTTTTAGTAATATTTTGTGTTTTAATCACACAAATATCAAGTCAAATATTAATAAATAAGAAAAAAATAACTGAAAAAGTATTTTTATGTTGTAATTAATCATTTAAATGGTATTTATCAACACAAAACTAGAAGAATATGCAAAAATATATACCTATTATTTTTTAGACCCGACAGATTAGATTTATATTGACAAAAAAAAACACCTAAAACGGTAAAAAAGAAACACACATATACAAATAATATAATATAAATAAATAACACATGCTGTTCTTATCCCAATAATTTGTCATAGCGAAACCTTTCAGAATTATATCATGAAGATGTATTTTTTTAGATAGGTTTGTAAAAAAAAAACTTAATGATATCATCATGAAATTATTGCTGTCTGAAATTGAGCAAAAATCAACAAAACATAAATTGATCTGCCCCACTTACTTCTTTCCATTTATCAGCAAATTTCAGCAACCTTCTAGGAACGTACGGATCTCCATTCCACGAATGCAAAGCGTGATTCGGCCAAAATAGTTTTGTCAATCTATCACAGGCATCAGTCCACTGTGTTACCAGCTTCACGCTCTTTTCTAATACTGCTGAAACTTTATTAAACGGATCGCACCAAACTTTAACATCTTCAAACTGTCTTGCAACATACACGATAATTGTATTACTTGTAATTTCAAGAAGATTTGCCATCCGTTGTTGCGGGAAGTTGTATTTTTCATGCCGCCACAAATCATCGAAAACATTATGCGCCGATTCTAAAAGATCTTCGACTTCGAGAAATTGTAGTGTGGATATTTTTCTGAAATCTTCGACGAGGTGTTCCAGGATATCACGAAAAGCTGCAGCGGAATGACGCTCTGAACTACGTTTTCCAGATTTACTCGCGGTTTTCCAGTATTCGAATTCGTGTTCTAATTTACTAACGATATTGCTTTTTTCTGATTCGGTGTTTGATATACATGAACGTAATTTACTTTGTAGTTCAATGATTTGTTCTTGAACTATGGTTTCAGCAATTGTATTAATTTTACCGTTCTAAAAATTAGATTATTATAAAAAGGAGAGAGGGGTTTTTGATTTAGATTACTTACGTGGAATATAGGAACAAAAACATGTTCTAATGTGCTGTATAATAAAGATACAGGTTGTCCGTTAAAATAAGAGACTTGTACAAGAGAATTGATGTTTTCTTCAGTTACGAAATTTGACTGTGATTTAAAAAATATAACAACCCCAATTTTACTGTTTTCTGTTGTATTTTTAATCTAAAAAATTAATATAATTACGTACTAGTAAGTAATTAACTTATAAGTTGCATGAAATGAAAAAATACCTCAGAATTAAAATCTATTGTATATTTTTCTGAATCAGACAAATACGCACACAGCTTTAATGAATATTCTACATTTAAAAATGTTTCCAAGTTTTTAATTCCATTAAAATTATCACTTTTCAAGTTCTGTTTGATTGGATTTTTTACCAGAAAATTTGCTACAAGAAATAATTTGTTATAAAGAAAATTCGCTATTAAATTTTAAACATTTCACTTACCTGCAATATTATAAAAAAATATTTTTCTATTATCTTCAACATTTTCCATGTTATTATTTAATTAATCCGAAGAATAATAAATAAATACGCTTTATTTAATCGCAAAATTAATATTTATTTTCGTTTGTTGCATTTTAAGCATTTTGGTTACTATGGAAACCAGACCAACTTTCAGCTAAAGCCTCGTTCACAATAGTCAAATACTTTAATTAAAGTTTCAAGTAAAGTAGGAATAGTTTTTATTTTTTATTACTTGAAACTTGAAAGGATAAATCAAATATCTAGTTAAGTAAATATTTAACACATTTACCCAAGTCAAGTATTTTCAAATTATTTTAATTCAAGTGACTTGACTAGTGTGAACGAAGCTTTACTAAACCAACCATAGATTAAAATGGCAGCCGTCTTTTATCAAATGTCATTTTTATTTATATCCCATAGACGTCGGTTAAAAAATTATAATACTTATTTATTATTTATATTATGCTTAAAATTGTAATTGAATTTAGATTGTAAAAGAGATGATGGTTCAAAAATTCCAAATAGACGTTTCTCTATTAATGAATTATCATTTAAGTACTTTTAAAGACAATGTATATCATTTATTATATTGTATTTATTTTAAGTACGCCACTGACTTTACGGAGAAATATCGAAATTATTTACGAAAAAAATAAAAATTAGTACCATAATATAATTGATGTTATAATAAAAATACCCAATAACAAGATTTGTTTTATTTACTCATATTATTATGTTTACATATTTTGAAAATTGATTATAGGTTATGTTCTGTAATAAAATTTTGTAACCAATTATGTTAAAAATGAGGTGGAAACCCCCAAAATTAGTTTTTATTTGCAGTGCTATAGGGGCAAGTGTAGGAATTGCAATATGCATAAAGTAAAATACACATTTTATTGTATAAATATATTTTTATTATTATTTATATAACATATAACCTAAAAATATAATTTTACAGAGATTACATGGGAGGTTCTAGATTTGAAAATCCAATCAGAGCGGATGGAAAAGTTGTTATTGTAACCGGAGGAAATACTGGAATAGGAAAGGAGACAGTAAGGGAATTGGCAAGTCGAGGCGCAAAAGTTTACATGGCTTGTCGTGATATGAAAAAATGTGAAGCTGTAATTATCCCATCATTAAAAAAAATAAGACAATTGTTTATATTTCAATTTTTACAGGCCCGTCAAGAAATAGTTCTAGAAACAAGCAACAAGTATGTTTACTGTCGATTGTGTGATTTAGCATCTTTAAAATCAATAAATCGGTTCGTCGAAGAATTCAAAAAGAAAGAAACCCATCTGGACATTTTAATAAACAACGCAGGCGTGATGCGTTGCCCTCAATCAAAAACAATTGACGGTTTTGAAACACAGCTTGGTGTTAACCATTTAGGCCACTTTTACTTGACAAACTCACTCCTGGATATCCTGAAAGCACCGGGTCGAATTGTGAATGTTTCCAGTATAGCCCATGTCCGGGGTGAAATAAACCAATTAGATTTGAATAGCGAGGTTAGTTATGATTCTGGAAAGGCTTACAACCAGAGCAAGCTTGCAAACGTGATGTTCACGCGAGAGCTAGCCAAAAGATTGGAAGGGACAGGCATAACGGTGAACGCCGTTCACCCGGGTATTGTGGATACAGAGTTAATCAGGCATATGAGTTTTTTTAGTAGTTATTTAGCGTCGATATTTCTCAAGCCATTTATTTGGATGTTTATAAAAACGCCAAAGCAAGGGGCTCAAACTACACTGTATGCAGCTTTGGAACCGAGTCTGGAGAAAATCACAGGGAAATATTTTAGGTAAGTTTTAGTTTTATTTACGTCAGAAATAATTAACCCTGATAAATTTTTTTTTTAAGTGACAATACCGAGCGTGAAGTTGCACCTCAAGCAAAGGACGAACAGACATCAAAATGGCTGTGGAACGTTAGTGCAAAATGGACTAGAATATAATTATTTTAATTGTTAAATCATTTATGTACATTTATTACATTATACTTTTATTTTATATACATTTATTGTTCTTGTAATTTATCGAGTCGTTCCAGTAATATTTTCTCCACCATTTTTAAATTATTCTGAAAAGAAATCGTGTCATAAATTACAACTCATAGAACTTTGGAACTATAAATCATAGAAGCATGGAAATGGTGTTAAAATATGCGTAATGTAGTCTAGTTTCAGGCATTAAAATTTGAAACTTTGTTGATGAATCATTTAATAGTTACAGCCGTTTAAGCAAATTGAATCTTTGAACATAAATGACAAATAATATAAATAATTTTTGAGAAATTTTCTCGTATGATAATTTTTAGGCTTTAAACTCAGTTTGAGTTATTTTTACTGTTTTTACCACATGCAGTATTTGAATGCCTAAATTACTTTTAAACAACCAATTTGGTATTGATTAGTCTTAATTAATTTGAACTTTCTAGAATTTATTATTTCTGTTTTATGTCGCCAGACAATGATTTTTTGAAAATCTACTTACTTGAAACACTAAAACACCCCGTGACGTAAAAACAATCAACTCTTTAACCCCGTCTCCGGTAACATCGAAATGCTGTATTGAAAAGATAGAATTTGCAAGTTTACGTTGGCCTATTAACCTCCAATCATCATCAGTGTATTTGTAAGCAAGAAGTTCCTAGATAAAAATCAAATAACTTTTACAAATAAACGTGATATAAAAATAAAAAACGTTACCTTTCCGCACGTACCAATTAGGATTTCATTTCTGCCATCAAAATCTATATCGCTGACGCAGCTACAAGATGAAGTATTGAAGTGGCTACTGTTTTTTAATTTTACACTTTCCTTAAACCCATAATTTAATATATCCCTAAAATCATATTAATAATTAATACTTTACTTTTTTATTCACTATCTGTATAACTCACATAAAAACTACCGAGCTCCTTGTACTATTGACGACTAATAAATTGTATTTTTCGGTATCAGACTGTCTGTAAATGCTTGAGTTTTCAGTCAGCAATCGGACATTGGTGATTAAATACTCAATACGTTTTTTCCAACAATTCAATATTTCATTTGTTGCTGTGTTCACAAGACTAATTTGAATATAACCACATTCACATCCGTACGCTGTAATTCTTCTGTAAAAATAAAAGTGTTTTAAAATAAAACATTAGTTAATCGATAATAATACGTACTTGGACATGTTTTCGCAGTAGATAATGTCCATCCACATTACAACGCTAGGTAAGTTTAACAGTTCTGGAAAGAAGTCTTTCACTTCAACTTCCTTGTAACTATGTGTCGATTTACTTTCTTGGTACATGTGGATTTTTCCATCACTTCCTGACAGTAGCCACACTATCTAAAAAAAAAACATTGAGTGTGTGTACTTATGCGTTAGAAGTTATACTTTTTTGGCATGATTGAAAAAACGACTATGAATAATCTCAATTTTAACTTGATTAAATGAATAAAATAATGTAATGCATATAAATTTATAAAGAACACTAATATTTTATTTAATAATTCGTAACATTATTTCACTATACTATTTAATCAAATTAAAATTTAATTGTATATTATTTCAAAGTCCATATTTATAAATCATGAAATTTGAATATTATGATGTAATAATCAACCAATTAGATCAGAAGGCAGATATTGTTTGACCAATCAAATATTAATGTAAATGTCGCTTTTAGTTGGTTCAAGATGGCAGCACCTGTATTAAATCGAGTTTAAAAAAGTTATTTTTTATATAGGCAATACTCTTTACAGTTGTGTTATTTAAGTAAAAAACACAATTTCTATATACCATGTCTATAGTTCCACCGCGTAACGCTTTGTTACATAGCTTTTCATTTCCATTAAATTACTAAATTTTTACCCTCAACTTGCCTAAAGAAGTATAACTTCAAAAATATAAACTGGAGAAAAAATACATTAGTGTGATTTATTTACTTACATCATTTTTATTTTCACCATTCGGTAAAACTGTATGATACAAATGATACGGAATAAAATTTAGTTCCAACATAAAACAGTTCTGTGCGATATTATCAATATTAAAGTCTAAACTATCTTCCCCGGAATATATATTTAAATACGTTTCTTGAGTATCCATCTGAAAAATATTCATATAAATACAAAAATAAAATATCTCATATTTGATTTTTACAATCTTACTTTAATTATTGTAATGCCTACGAATATATCATTAGAATTTGATGATTTGTTGAATGCATCTATAGATATTATTTCTGCCCCATCTGTAAGATAATATCACGAATTTTATAGGGGGAATGTTGCTTAATCTTTACATTTGTACTAACTTGGTATATAAGTAAATAAAACTTCTTTTGTACAAGGAAATATCGTATTACCAGCACCTTCGATGAAGTCTAGGCAATATACTTCTCTTTTTAAAGATGCGGCTAATATTTTATTGGTTCCATTAGCTAAAGGTAATTTTGTTATTGAATAAATGTTACCTTGTGATGGTATTTGAAAATAGTGAATAATATTTAAGTTGTCCATTGTCCTGTGAATATATTAAATTCACATTATATATTTTGTATTAATAACAACTGTCAATGGTGTCAATGTTTTGATTGTAAAAAGTGTAGAAAGGTGAATGTGGCGCTGCAGCGTATTTTTTATGAAGTTTTCATTCAGTATTCAATATGGCGACTGTCAAAATATCAAACTCATATTTCTAGTAAAATATAATATCGTTAGAGTAGTTAGAGGAAACATATTTTTTATATTCCAAAAACATCTGTTTTATTAATGAATTGGAGTACTTAAAAGTCGTGCTTTTCGCTGATATCTACTCAAGAAAATAAAAACAGGTAAATACTTTTGACAAGAGAAAGTTTAGAAAACAACTCCACTATGTTTAGGATTAAAATGTTTCAGGGAATAAAAAATTAATCTCAAAGTCTATTTCAATGATGTACGTGAAGACAAGCAATGGATTCATTCGTAGAAACCGGAACTAAAAACATTTGCGAGGACCATGCTCGGACAATAGTGCACATCGACTTGGACTGCTTTTACGCTCAGGTGGAGATGCTCAAGAACCCTGCACTTCGGACACAACCTCTGGGAATTCAGCAGAAGAACATCGTAGTCACTTGCAACTACGTTGCTCGAGAGTTTGGAGTAACAAAGTGCATGCAGATAAAAGAAGCCCAGCGACTTTGCCCTAAATTAGTGCTAGTTAACGGAGAAGATTTACGTGATTATCGGCAGACCTCATCAAAAGTGACAGCAGTTTTACAAAAATTTTCGCCCCTTGTTGAACGATTGGGCTTAGATGAAAATTTCATCGATGTTACAAATTTAGTGAATGATAATTTAGAGAAAAACATAAACAATGACACTCCGCAAGTCGAAGGACATGTGTATTCATATCAAGATGAAGACAGTGGGTGTTATTGTGAATGTAAGAAACGGCTTACTATTGGGACTAAAATAGCATCGGACATGCGTGCGAGTTTAGTGAACGAACTCAGTTTAACTGCTTGTGCTGGAATTTCTTACAATAAACTCCTCGCAAAACTCGTGTGTGCATCTCATAAACCCAACCAACAAACTGTTTTATTCCCTGAACATGTGAACCAGTTTCTAAACAGTCTCGAAAGTATACGTTCCATTCCAGGCATCGGCCAACGCACATCAGAAGCTCTGTCTTCGTTAGGTTTGAATAAAGTGATTGATGTGCGAGACTTTCCAATTGAAAAGTTAAAAATCACTCTCGGTAAAGATACCGCATTACGTGTATACGAATTATGTAGTGGGAGAGATACGGCTCCTGTCAAATCATCAGGGAAACCACAGAGTATCGGGTTGGAGGATAGTTGTAAAATAATAACTGTTGAAACAGAGATTGAGAATAAATTCAAAGTGCTTTTAAACCGATTGATGGAACTCGTTTCTGAAGACGGTCGGATTCCCCAAACAATCAAAATGACAGTGAGGAAGTTCGACACAAAACATAAAGTGAGTCACCGTGAACAAAAACAGTGCAACATTTCACCGTCTCTCTTCACGTCTGGTAAAAATCAACTGTCTAACGAGTCACAGAAAAAGATTTTAGTGATAGTAATGCGTTTGTTCAGGAAGATAGTTGATATGAACAAACCGTATCACGTGACTTTGCTGGGGCTCGCGTTTACCAAATTTCAAGAGAGACTGAGTGGCCGGAGCTCTATCGCTTCGTATCTGATGAATGATGTGTCTGTGCAGTCAGTTACAAGCATACAGAACGGGTGTGGGGGAGAAGTAGCTGGTACTTCGAGACATTTCAGACCATCTTCACCTGTCCCGATGGAGTGTTCGGTTATGACACCTCGTAGAAGTTCTCGTGACTTCAACACAGATGGTTCGGAATCTGAAGTTGAACCGTCGCCAAAGAAGACAAAGTTTGGTAAATTGATGGCGAGAAGGCGATGCCTGATACAGCACGAAGGTGATGAATCGTCACCAAGTAAACTGCGGGTCTCAGAGCTGAGATTAAACTCAAGGGAGCTAGAACGGAGCATACTTTCCTCAGAGGATGAGTCACCTGCGACTACTCCTCTTCCTTGTCCAGATGGAGTAGATATGACTGTGTTTCGGGAACTTCCTGATGATGTACAAAAAGAATTGGTTAATGATTGGAAAAATAAAATGCATCAGATAAGTCCCGTTAATAGAAATAGCGGTAATGTTACAAACGGAAGGCAAATTAAAAATAATGGTATTTTGAAATATTTCATGAAGAAAATGTAATTTTTTTTCAGGGTTGCATAAAATTCAATTAAAGAAAATTCTTTGCTATTTTTTTTTTTGATATTATTTAATTAATGAAATTTAGATCAATTCAACCCTGTTTTTTTTTTGTTGTGCTCATTTTTTATTTAACTGATATTTTTGCAAATAATTTTTGTTTCAAAAAAATCCAATTTGTTTGATTTCACTGAAAGTTTGGATTAGTGGTTAATTTTAGAGCATGGTTTTACTGTATAAATAAAATAATAAAAAAATGAAATATTTTGAAAGTGCGACAATAAATGATTTCTGACTCTTGAGTTAAAGTCAAATCTAATCGGTCAAAAATATTCCTAGAAGCCAATTAATAGATTTTCAGAAAGATATCATTAAGATATCTTTTTCTTAACGTATTGAAAGAAAGATGCCTTTGATGATATCATTTTAGGATCACCGCAAAAGCCTAATATTTCACAAAAAAAGAATGTAATTTTTTAAATTAATTTTTATGTGAATAATTTGAAAAATGTACAAATAAATTAGATTTTCAAATAATTACTTATAGTTATAACTGCATTTTTTTGTGTTTTATACTATTTTTAACATTTTTTAATATAAGTAGATGTTGGAGGAGGGAGAATATATATATTTTATAATATTTTTACTTTTGTATAAAAAAATCTGTGATTGAATTTATGTAAAATAACAAAAAATAAATTTTTTAATGTTTTGTTTATATTTTTTGGTGTAAAAAGAAAATATTATACTATTTTTTATGTTGTTTTTTTTCCTCAGGAAAATAAATTGGTACAAGAATAAAATTGTTCAAATTCAAAATCGTGTATGGGACTTATTTCCAATAAAAACGGGACCAAGAAATACAATCCATGTTTTGATATTAATAATTTTTTAAGAAGTCAGTTTCATATATATTTTTTAAATTAAAATCATTCTGAAAACTCTTTTGTTCTGTATGATATCTGTAGGTTATAAAAAATAACTTAAATTTTGATATATTTTTTTATATAATTATTTATTTATATACTGTAAGAATAATGTAAAGGGAATATTTACTTTTTAAAATATATATTTTTTAAATAAACATTGCTACGTTGTTTTATTTATTAACTAGTTTTTACAGGATGCCCAGGAAAAAGCGATCAGATCTAATTGGATCAGAGCAGATCTGAAATTTGATCCAATTAGATCTGATCAGATCTGAATGGGCTAAATTACGGATCTGATCAGATCTGATTGGATCAAATTTCAGATCTGCTCTGATCGAATTGGATCCAATCTGATCTGATTGGATCTGATCACATCTGATTGGATCCAATTGGATCTAAAATCGGAAATAAAATTTTTCATCAAAAATAGCATCAGATCTGATCAGATCCATTCAGATCTGATCAGATCCGTAATTTGGCCCATTCAGATCTGATCAGATCTAATTGGATCAAATTTCAGATCTGCTCTGATCCAATTAGATCTGATCAGATCTAATAAGATCTGAATGGGCCAAATTACGGATCCGATTTTTCCTGAGTGATCTAAAACAGGTGAGTCTAGCCTATGGGCTGCATACGACCCTAGAGAACTAGTAATGTAGCCCAAATAATAAAAATTTCACAACCCTGGTTTCAGTAGCGTACCAAATAATTTATTAAAGAGAGTATATTTTGGAATAGCATACACATTTATGTATATATGTATACATGTGTATATTAAATTATCAATACATACGCATACGAGTACACTCAGCGCTCTATACACCGACCATCTACGATTGCTTTATGGAACGACCTTCTCCTATCCCCATTATGGCTAGAAGGTACTAGGCATTCTAAAAACGTTTCTCACTCGTCGGCACGGTGGTGGAACCCCTCTCGAACGTACTAGTCATTTCAAAAAAAATTCTCACTCGTCGGCGTGGTGGTAGGGACCCCTCTAGCCGTCGTCGTATGGAGCGGTTGAATTATCGACGCCGTTGTTGTATAGAGCGGCGAGGTATAGGTATATACGCGCGTTCCATAGCAAAATATTTGTGTTACACATTGCATCATATTTCAACAATGAGTAGTACAATTATGTATTGTTTACAAACAACTTGAAATTCTTACAGCATCTTCAGAAAAGTTACCGCGTTACATTATTTAAATAATAAACAACATATAACAACAAATAAATCTACATTTTGCTGAGCACGTTGGAAATTGTATAAAACGGTCACATCTTTGAATTTTTTTTGTAAGTAATAACTTTTAATTTCTTCAAGATGAAAGCTATCATAGTATGTGTAGCAGTTGTACTGTTAATAAATTACATTGAAGCTAACCAGTTATATGGTGTATCAAAAAATGAAGGCAACCGTTTAATTAGTAAATTAAATCAATCTAAAAAAGTTGTAGAAAGTCTAACCGAATCTGACAATGTAAGATTTGGTTTAGATTCAGAAGAGAAAAATAAGGAAGTCGATTCGAAGAATGAAATTCTACAAATGAAAAATTCTAGATTAGAAATACCAAGTATCCAATTTTACAATCCATTCGCAGAAGAAAACTTCAATATTGGATTCAAACGAAATGACGATGAAAGAAAAATTGGCGCTCCTGTAACATTGGATATAAAAAGTAAACAAAAGAGAAATTCAGATGAAAATACCGATTCAATATTTAATGCATACGAAAAATTCCCTAATTGTGAAAAAATCGCACATGAATCGAATATCAAAAACGGCGAAAATGATATCCAAGAAAACATAATAAAAGACAACCAAAATTTGAAATTTAATCAACAAGAACATACAAATAACATTTGGCCTTATGAAGCAATACCAAACTATCATTTATATAACCAATATCCAAATCAACTTCCACTATATCAAATGCCTATCAATCCTGAATACGTACCAAATAATAACTTGTATCCCGATCAATATTACTATCCTATTTTTGGACAAGAATATAACATGGATCCTCTAAACTACCTAAGGGGGAGAAGAAGTATAAGAACTACTAATTTTAATCCATATTCAAGCGAAATAACAGTTAGAAAGAACAAGCCATGTTCTGGATTACAGGTACGAATCGATGAGGATAAAAATAAAGAAAATAATAAAATATCTTCTGTATCTGTTCCAGAATTGACCGGGGTACCTATTCAAAATCTCCATAGCTCATATCAAATATCGATGCCGACTACAACTAATATATGTGCTCCAATTATGGTTTCTTCTTTGGTGTTACCGTCGACTCCGTATTATGCGACGACTCCATATTATGTTTCTACGTTACCTTTAGATTGTTTTTTAGATAATGTTGACTTACCTATAGTTTTTTAGAAATAAATTGTCTCTGGTTGATATTTTTCTGTTTTATTTGACATTGATTTCGTTTCAGAAAAATATAAGCGCGTTAAAAAAGCAACTTAAACCCAGCATGTAAATCGATAAAATACAAAACAATTGGTAACTTTTAAACCGGAAGAAGGGGGGCATAAAACTTCCATTTTCAAACCATGATCAACTTGTCTACTTTAGGGCACGTGATCATGGCAATAAAGCTGTCGAAAGTTTTCCCTTAACATGTACAATTTTTAACGACTATAATCATGATATTTATTATTTAAATACTAGCGGTATCTACATGGAATATTTAAAGTTTGATGAGTCCAGTCATTTATATTGAATATAAAAGCGACACTTTAGCATATTATTATGCTTTAAAACGAGCATTAAGTATGTGCAAACACTGAGTGGCCTCTTCAAACAGCTTTAAACAGCAATTATGATAATCGGCGAGGCGGTCAAGATTTTTTGGACAGTTAGCGCGCAAGCACTAAAACGTCCTCTCGACGTATCGCTTACACATCGCATTTGAATAGAAACCGTCGTTCATAAATTTTAAAATGGACGCGGATGTTGTGAATTGCAAAATTGTAGGAAGCTGTGGAACTTCTTCAGGATTACACTCTCAAGTGAAAATGTTCAAACAAGGGTAGATTAATTTTTTTTCGAATTCATTAAAAGTATGTTTATTTTAATCTATCATCCTCTTAAATTTTTTTATCTATCAATTAATTAAATCAAAAATTGTTTCAAATAAAAGTTGTTTTTTTTTTTGAGAGGGAACCAAATTGACGTTATTAATTTTTTATTTTTTGGAGGTCTTCAAAGTCAAATAGAGCCAACATTATTTTAAATGGAAACCTAATTGTTTTCGAGTAAAAAATTAGTGAAAATCGAAAATGTAAAATTATTTTTTTAAATATTAAAGAAAAATTAAGTCATGCAACAAATTATTTCAGACAAAAGCTAGTTATTTTTTTCATACAATAAGATACTGTTATAAAAATATAGATTCCCATTAAAGAAAAATGTTGGTCCTATTTGACCTGTTGAAGATGTTAAAAATAAATAATAACGCCGTTTTGGTTCCCCCTCAAAACCAAACAACTTTTAATTGAAACATTTTTTGATTTTTTTTTTTTTTTTTTTCCTTGGCCTTCCATTTCTGATTTAGCCAGATTTTTTTGATTTAATTGCTAGATAAAAAAAATAGGAGGGTGATACATTAAAATGTGTCATCCTGTATAGAAAATGTCGAAAAACTTTGAAATTTTCAAACCGCAGGTCTGCATCTCAAACCAGAAGATATAGTCTTTCAAAGTTTTTTTTTTTAAATTGGCATGACAATTAATTCAGACTAAACTTTATATGAACCATTATTTTTTTCCCGGACCGGTGTTGAAACTCGTATTCGGTCCTGTTGATATCTATTTTTTTACTCTTACATATTTTTATTTCGGGTGTGCAAAAATCATATCATTTCTGTCGTTAATTCTGTTAATATAACAACCAAAACTTAAATTTATTCAATTTCATCCTAAAATACCCCCCCCCCCCTATATCCAACTGAATTACATATAATAATTGATCCATTCGATGTTCGCAAGTATGTAGAACAGACGCGGGTATCTTTCCACCCTAATGAACAATGCTTTTGGGTGCGGACATTTTGTTGATTACCTGCAGCAGCCATTTTGCGTGCACTCATGCACACTTCTGGTGATAGAGCCGCTCTATGCAAATGTCACTATTCAATGAGCAAGAGGAGGAGGTCTGCCTATACATTGTCGTGATTTAATTAATTCTTTAATGTACAGTGTTGTCTGGAAAAAATAATGTGATTATAAAAAATATGAAATCTTGGATCTGAATATTAACTGTGGCATTGTATTCATTTATAGAGAATCACTACAACGTATACAACGAAACGTTGGCGGAGATTCAACTTTCAAAATACTGTTTAGACAATAAATAGCTTATATTGGATTTTTTTGGTGTTGGATTTCTGAAAATAAAATTTCAATATATATTTTTTTAAATAATTAAGACATTTAATAATACTTTCTATTAATTTATTATAAGTTTTATTCATAAACCTACATAAAATTATATAATATTTTAATGGAAGCTTTTACATGTAGATATCAAACATTGTTTAGGTATAGTTCAAAAAATAACAACAACTTAATTTATAAACTTATGATTAAAAGTTTTATAAAATGCATTGCATTGTAAAGAAATTTGGTACATTTCAAGCACTTTGAATGGGGTATTAATTCTGTTACTTTTATTTACCGCTGAACATTAATAAACGTCATGTAACTGTCATAGATGTTTGATACCCCTTTAAAGAGCTTGGAAACTAACAGATTTTATTCAATTTCTTTATAATACTGCACATTTGACCAAACATGACATTATTTATTAAAAATACTATAACCTACATTTAAGTACATTTTAAAACACTTTAAATTTCATATCCTTATTAAAATTAGGTACATAAGTATTATTGTAAGTTATTTTTAATTTAGATGTATATAATGTGTCAAAATTTTTTAATAGAGATACAATTTTTAAAATATTACAAATATCGTTTAAATTAAGTAATAAGGATTGGGTAAAAATTAAAATTTTGATAAAAAATGCTCAATCGCTTTGGTTTTTGAAAAATACATAAAAAATAGAAGAGAAATTTAAAATTAGAGAGTATAGGTAGTTTCAGTAGAGGACTAGGTACGGGGGGCAGGGAGGTGGAATGATAAAGGAAAATTTCGTCGGAAGAGATACTAAAAAAATAATAGTAAAAAAGGTCTTCAGATATTACATGGACCATTTTTTATAAATTTTGCTATATTTTTATTTTATTATTAAATAATATTCCGCCCGGGCTGCAACCTTCCTTAGTCCGTCGCTGAGTAGTATAAGGGATTGAAAATTTACCGACTGTTTTCAATTACCGTTAATTTGGTAAAATTGTCAATAAAAATTCATCGGCAAAAAATTATATCTCCGTAAAAGAGCAACCAAATAATAAAAGTGTATTTTCGCGATGCCGGTAAACCGGTATTCAAATCCCTAATCAGTATTGTTGATAAAAATAACATTTAATCATTAAAAAGCTAACAGGATTATCTATCTAATATTCCGCCGGGACGTTAATCGAAAAATCAGTTGTAGTATCTTCAATTCCGATCGAACTATGTGTTGTAGTCGTTGTACTAGTGCTCGTCTCATTCACAGGATACGATGGGATATGCCATATGGGTGGATACACGACCGGATAGTTCCCATTCGGGAAATACGGATTCGGCATATACGGGTACATCTGGTTGGGATTATTCCCATAGACACTGTACGGATACCCGCCATAGTAGTTAGGTTGCTGGAATCCGTAGCCACAAGTACCTATCTGGTAGCAGTTGGGAACATGCGAGTGCCCCGGCCTGTAGAACGGGCCCTGTCTGTAGTACCTGCCGTATCCGAACCCGTCATCGTAGCAGGAGTGTTGACATGAACCGTACGGGTTTCCTCCAGCGTAGTTATAGTGGTCGTAACATCCGGAACACTGCTGGTACTGTTGGTTCCCGCATGACACGTACGGCCAGTATTGCGAGTAGTGACAGCTAGGACGCGGTTGTGGGATGTACCGAATTTGCTGCTCGCATTGAGGTTTGATCTCTATCTTGGCGTGCGGGTTGTAGGGCTGGTGGCAGGATTGTGTCTGCTGCATGTGAACTACCCTAGACGTGCAGTGAGGTCCGCATGAACGCCGACGCCGATGGTAACACCTATATAACATAGGTTAAAACTAATTCGAACTACAATTTCAAAAATCACGTGAGATTTTAGCTGTATCTTGAGATATGTTTATTAAATCGAGTTACTAATAAAATTTAAAAAACTGTTGATAGTTACTAAAATATATGCGATTTAAGAAAACACCTCTTTTTCGGTATTAAAAATCGCTTTGGTATATAAAATATATATGTAAGATACTAGTAGTGACGTTAAAATATAATAAATAAAACAACTAATTGTCTAAACGTCAAAGATTTAATAAGCAAGGAAACGTAGCGAGCTTTCGATTCACAGAATCATCGTCAGGCTAAAATAATAATTAGTAATTAAATACAATAAATATAATATAAAATATTGGTATTTTAAAAAATAAAAATTCAGAAATATACCTATTTAAAGGGGAGAATGCGAGAACGGTGTCGTTATCTCAACAATTTTCATTAGCTACGGAATTGTTTGGAAAAAATAACAAATCTCTTAGTAACTAAATAGTTACTAAGGAACGAAAGAAACATATTAAAAAATGAAATTTTGACAGATTTAAAATTAATTATTTAAAATAGTGTTGTAAATAGTAGATAATGTGGCTATGTCAGTTTTCTTGTTAATTGTATTATTGTTTCTTTTTATGTGTAACATTTCCGAGATGTAACGTTTAGCTTTATGTCTTTCACTATCTAAAATTTTAGTTTGTTCATAATCAAAAATATGTCCTGTACTATTTGTATGTACTGCCAATGCTGTGGATGTCGGTTTTAATCTTGTATCTGATTTATGTTGTGTTATCCTATTGATAAGTTTTTGTGATGTATTTCCTACGTATATATTATTACAACCTCCACATGGGATGCTGTATACCAAGTTTGATTTCTTAAAAATGTCTGTTTTTGGTTTAAGTTTTGTGTAGTTGTTAATATTTTTATTGTATGTTTTAAATACAGTTTTTACGTTGTACTTATTAAAAGTGTTTTTTATTATATTTGATGTTTTATTTATGTAAGGAATTGTAATGTATTGTGTTGGTGTTGTTTTAGATTTGTTATTATCATTATTAACTGTGTTGTATAATAAGTGAACTCGTTTTGTTATGCATTGTTTGATTAAATTACTTGGATAGTTATTGTTAAAAAATGCTGTTTTTATTTTGTTTAAATTTTCTTCTCTGAATTGTGGATGTGATAGTTTGAGTGCTCTGTCTATAGTATTGTTTAATATATTAATTTTTATATGTTGTGGATGATTGGAAAAATAATTAGTATATCTCCAACTATGTGTGTCTTTTTGGTACCAGTTTGTAAGTATTTGTCCATTGTCATTGGTAAGTTGTACGTCTAAAAAAAAATAAAATTGCATTTTTAGACGTACAACTTACCAATGACAATGGACAAATACTTACAAACTGGTACCAAAAAGACACACATAGTTGGAGATATACTAATTATTTTTCCAATCATCCACAACATATAAAAATTAATATATTAAACAATACTATAGACAGAGCACTCAAACTATCACATCCACAATTCAGAGAAGAAAATTTAAACAAAATAAAAACAGCATTTTTTAACAATAACTATCCAAGTAATTTAATCAAATATACAAGTATACAGCATCCCATGTGGAGGTTGTAATAATATATACGTAGGAAATACATCACAAAAACTTATCAATAGGATAACACAACATAAATCAGATACAAGATTAAAACCGACATCCACAGCATTGGCAGAACATACAAACAGTACAGGACATATTTTTGATTATGAACAAACTAAAATTTTAGATAGTGAAAGACATAAAGCTAAACGTTACATCTCGGAAATGTTACACATAAAAAGAAACAATAATACAATTAACAAGAAAACTGACATAGCCACATTATCTACTATTTACAACACTATTTTAAATAATTAATTTTAAATCTGTCAAAATTTCATTTTTTAATATGTTTCTTTCGTTCCTTAGTAACTATTTAGTTACTAAGAGATTTGTTATTTTTTCCAAACAATTCCGTAGCTAATGAAAATTGTTGAGATAACGACACCGTTCTCGCATTCTCCCCTTTAAATAGGTATATTTCTGAATTTTTATTTTTTAAAATACCAATATTTTATATTATATTTATTGTATTTAATTACTAATTATTATTTTAGCCTGACGATGATTCTGTGAATCGAAAGCTTGCTACGTTTCCTTGCTTATTAAATCTTTGACGTTTAGACAATTAGTTGTTTTATTTAAAATATATATGTATATTACCGGACATAAGGGAAGCGTTCAATCTTGACACATTCGCGCGGGAGAATCACGTGACAACAGGGCTGTCCAGCACTGTTATGCTTCAGAACTTCGATGTTGGCGATCAGGTTCTTGTGGTCCCTCCACGGCTTCCAAAAGCTCATTGCATTGCCTCCAGAAAAGCTCTGGTCATCTTGAAGACTCGTAATGTTGTTAATGTTTTCAGAAGATACCTGTCCATTAAAGATACAAAGATTAGTTTTAAGTAATTTTTTTCTTATAAAAAAAATAATTTCATATAATTACAAACACGTATACTATACACTCAGTACAACGTAAAAGAAAGTCATGTGACACCTGAATATACTTACATTAACAGGAATATCAATAACATTTGTATTATTAACAATGTTATGTAAGTGAATAATTGTAGTAATATTCTGCTCTTTCTGCGTCGCATGGGAATACGTCCTTTGTTTATACACGGCCTTCAAGCAGTCCTTCTTGCAGTGGACCTTGCATCCGTGTGTGTTGCACTGATTGTTACATGACTTTGAACAACAATTGGTCGACTGGCAAGAGTTGCAAGATCGGCAATTCTGACACGAGCTGCCTTCGCAATTCTTGCAGCCGACTTGGTAGCAATCGTCATCGCAGTAGAGGATTCTGGAATTTAGTTTATAAGTGTTAAGATGCATATCCCGCTATCGTAAAAGTAATTTCTTTTTACGAGCCTGTCGTAAATCAATTTAATGTAGTCTAAATTGATTCTAAAGAAATCAACTTTTGATCAATCAAAACTACATCCAAATCGGTTCTGTACTTTTTGTATTTACCCGGAACAGAAAAATTTAAAAAAAGTGTGACATTTTATCTTAAATTTTTTTACTGTCAATGTTTGTATTTTTTAAAGTTATTAAACATTTTTTTTTACAAAAATTTAGATTCCAATTTACCTTTTATGTCGAATTTTATTTTTCCTTTCCCTAGCTCTCATACATTTGACGTACTTGTCATATTGGGTCTGGGGGCATTCTTTCTCAATAGGAATATCTTCTTCTTCCACAAAGTCCTTAGGACGTGGAATACATTTATGGTCACGATTTATAATAAATGTTCCGGGATTTCCCGGAGCATCGCTTTGTTCCTGATCCAGATCAAACTCATTTTCGGTTTTTGATAGACCATCGTCTTTTGTTTCATCGATTTCGGTATCGCTAGTTTCATCGAGCACAGATTCGGGAATTGATTCGAGATCTATTTCAGATGTTTCTTTCGGCATTGATTCATATTCGAGTTTTTTCTCATGATTTTTGCAGAAAACGAAACCGACAAAAATCAAAGTAAGGAAAAAAGTTTTTGATATTATCATCTGTAATAAAATGAATAAATTTATACATATAATAGCAGAGACAGGATACAAAAAAAATCTGGGCCTGGGCTACATTGTTAATGATTCTATGTACCTCCCCCTCAAATAAAAAATACGGCATGGTTTCTTTTGACATTAATTTTTATTAAATTATTAACTGCCCCGGCAAACGTTGTTTTGCCAAAAGGTAATTTGCGTGTTCTTTTTATTGTAAAAGTGTCACAGCATAAAACTGTGATTTATATAAAAACAATGTAGCCATTGAATAACGAAAATTCTATTATTTACGGTTTCATATTTTCGTAAGTATCTCGATCCCAGCGCCACTCACCGGGTTCAAAAAAGAGATAAATCTAACGGAGCACCTAAGAAACATATGGTGTGAATATGGCTTCGATACGTCCAGTGGTTTAGGCCTGATGCGAACACGTACATACGCACCAAGAGTTTTATTCTAAGATAGTCTATGTTTTTTAAAGAGATATAGTAAAAGATATCCTACAATTTTATCATTGAAATTTCTAGGATAAAATTCTTTAGTTTCTGATTCACAGATCGGTCGTATCTTAAAATTATTTAAACTATAAAAAATGTTTCTCAACAAAAATTGTCTCTTCTATAATATTGCCAATAATTATCTTGCTCGTCTTTTAGATCGGCTTTAAAGCACGAAATTTTAATAGAAAAATCTATAGTCTCCGATGTTGCTATCTCTCCGTCTATTAATACACACGTGAAAATTTTTAATATTCAGTATATCTCTAATTGTTATCTTATCAACTGTAAATGTTTTACTAAACCTTATACAGAGTTGGCTGAATTTTGTGTTGTATTATTATGATAATTTTTGCAAAATATGAGACTGGGCCAATATTCATTGTCGTAATTATTGATTTAATATGGGGGAGGGAGTTATTTTAACGAAATTACAAGTATTGAGGGTTCTTAAATCACGTACGACCATTATTTCAGTAATGTCTTTGTATCTGTCTTTCTGTCTGTGAATAATCTTCAGCTAAAACTGTGAAATTTTAAACTTTACTGTAGATTTTTGAAACAGCATTACTAAACCGGAAACGGATGTTTGATTTTCATTTATACCATAGTTAAAAGGTTCACCCCACACACCGTGTCTTAAGATAATTTTTAACGCGGTTGTATAGAATTTGGGAGTTTTTTCTTAACGCTTTATGTAATTTTGGAATTTAAATGTTTTTCTTATAAATCCACCACTGATATTTTTATAGTTTTTTTCCAGTTCAATGACCAAGTTTATCAGGATTGATAAAGTACAACCAAGGTTACTGTAGGTGCAATCCTAAACTATATTTGCGAAGGTGTGTTTGAGTAAATACAGCTCATCTTGGATTATTGAAAAGTGACACATTTTAAGACATATTTATATAGTTTTATGTGTTTGTAGATATCAGCATATTTGACTCTTTTTTTGAATAGTGATGTACATACAGGTTGTCCCGATAGTCAAAGTTGAGTTTCTGGTTAAAATGTTTCATACAGAAGATTCGGAATTTAAAAATATAAACAACTTTTGTACGTATAAAAGATTTTTACCAGAAACTCAACCCCTATCGAAGTATTTGACGGTTTCTAGATTATTGGGATACACTGTATGTATATATCGATGGTCTTTGATCATTACATGAAAACTACAATAATGTAATTTCTTTAAATTATAAAATTAAAAAGAAAAACAACATAAAACTAAAACGTTTAATTAACTCTTTGTTGTTTAAGAACAAAATAAATGGGATAATAGCTAAGCAGAAATATTGTACTGTAAAATTATCAGCTGGTGAACGTTTAAATCACTAAAATTTTCAAAAAAAACGAACGGAAAAATAGAACATGTTCTATTGAACGTAAAAACGTGCATTAAAGATTTTATCCTTCGACATAGAGATATGGACTGCGCATTCTGTATAACATAATGTGTAAATTTTGGCTCACAAAAATGAAAATAGAGATATAACCCAAACAATACTCTATACTTATATAGACAAGAATTTTCCAAATTAATTTTTTTGTAAAAACTTGATTTTCGAATCAGATGCACAGTCCAATCTTTATGTCTATGGTTTTTAACGTTTTTTGAATACAGATATCATAAATAAACCAAACGAAAGAAAACGCAAAAATTTATAGGAATATGTGTTGATTAGAAAATAGTTCAAATGTCACAATTTTGATTTTTATATTTTCATTTTTTTGCTTAGGCGAAATATAAATGTATATGTGAACTTGTATCTTTAATCAAATAAATTTACAGCTTAAGTGGTGAAATAAATTATGTATAAATATTTTAAAAATATAAAAACTATACTACCTTTTAAAAATTATTTCCAGTTAAACGAAGAAAAGAATTTGCAAGATTACCTGGTTTATTACAACATCTAAACACTGACTGATAGTCGGGTTCATTGTAAAATAATTTATCTTTTACACAAAATTCTTGTGTCAATATCTGTCCGTTACGAGATACCTGCTAAACAGAGATCATAACAAAGATTACAATTGAAAATCGTATAGTTGTCCTTGCTTAATATAAGACACTTTTATGTGTATTGATAGTAGATAATTTTTGGGTTTCCGTATTTGCGCAAATCATTTATTGATTAATATTGGAGGGTTATTTTTTAGGTGTTTAGAAAATAAGGGACATATGAAAATATTTTTTGCGAATTTTTTTAAAACTTATTTTCCTAGCATCGGTTTCCGATTATTGAATTTCTCTTAGGATATGACGTTTTCTTCTTAGACTCTTGCATCAGGACCGTAACTACCACCGGGGCAGCCGAGGCAGTTCCCCGGCCCCCCGAATATAGGGGGGGAGGGCGCAGTACGCAAAAATGTTATTACAATTAATAACAATACTGAGGTAGCAATGAAAAAAGGTCTTCAATTTATATTTTACATATAGTGGAGATCCCCGGTCACTTGCTGCCTCGGGGCCCCCGAGCATCTAAGTTACAGCATTTATAGACAGAATGACATGGTGAAAATAGTCATAATAGAGTGAGGGAAGGTTATATATTAATTGATATACAGTCGAAATCGGTTATAACGACATCGAGAAGACCTATTAGGTCGTAAAAGCTGATAATCGTAATAACCGGTAAAGAAGCAATTATACGGGACTTTATTTAGAGTCGTTAAAATCGATATGTTGTATTAAACGATGTCGTTATAACTTATTTTGACTGTATTTTAATACAAATAAAAACAACAGTAAGCAATACTTATTTAAAAAATGTATTTTTCTGGTATTTTATAGATTTATATACACTCAGCGTTCTATAATACGCCCATCCACAAGACGTCCGATCCATAAGACAATGTTCTAACAGCTCTATAGTACGTCTTTCCCCAACCCCCACCATAATACCATTGTGACAGCTATATTTCAGCGCGAAATTTAAATTAACAAATTGACGTTAGTCTTCTATGTAGTTGTAGATTTTATAAACAAAACTTGTGTTTTGGTGTGACTCAATGTGGAAAAAAAATGAAATTCAATACAAATTTTCGTTAAAATTGAAATATAATAAATACATAGTATAAAAAAATGTGTAAGGTACATTTTATTTGATTTGATAATTCGAAAAAGATTAAAAAAGGAAATAACAAAAATAAATTATTGGCATATGATTGTATAGAAATCTATACATTTTTCATCCAGTATTAAAGCAATGAATAACAATTGTCTAGAGTTCTAGATAGTATGTAATTGAAAAAGCCAACAAATGAACAAACTACATATTATGTACATATGATCTCGTTCACCAACAGCGCCATTTTTATTATTATTATGTATGTATCTGTCAACTTTTAGGCGTGGTGGTGGGGGCCCCTCTAGCCGGCGTCTTGTGGAATTATTGAATTACCGATGGCTACGTATTATAGAACGCTGAGTGTACGTATTTCTTAATGATAACCCTCCTTTTCTGTGTGCGATACATGTCTTAGGTACCTACATATCAACCCTATGGACATGAGTCATAATTGCCATGGTATTTCCAACCTACAAATAAATATAATATATGATAGATACATTTATTAATATAACATAAGTATATGTATGTATTGTCCCTACAATAAAATTCTACTATTTTTTTAAAGAAAATTCATGAAAAATAACGAAAAATGTTTGTGAATTTTTTATTTTTGATGATTTTTTTGGGCGAGACCCAATATACGTTCTATCTCTTTTTTTTTGAAGATTTTGATTCAAACATATTCTATGGAAATAGTGTATTTGCGATATGTGCCTATTTTTCATCAGGAACATATATATGAATTACAAGATAGTATAAAATTGGTCGATTCTCCCGAAAGCAATTTCCAGTTAGAGTTGTGTGTGGGGGGGGGGGTCTAAACATTTGTATATAGTAATCATTATCAAACCTGCGTTAGGTTCTTCGCATTGCTTTATATGAAGTGAACAAGGATTACGGAATAATATCCTGTGCCCTACATTATTTATAGCACAAACTTGGTTAAATTCTCGAGTACATGAAAGTCCACAAGGTCGATTTAGACTCATTGACAGACCCATTGTTTTAACGTAAAAAATGATACAACTAAAATATAAAAAGAGTAATTTGAAAACCAGTTCTCTTAAGTTTCCCCCTCCCCTTAGAAAAAACACATATTTACTGGCAGTAAAAGTTTTATAAATAAAAATAATTTTTACCAACTCTTTCCTGACAAATGTTATATCTTTTAATAATATTTTCTTAGGGGAGGGGTAGAGGGGTAAATTAAAAGAAACTTTGAAGTGTTATCCAGAAATCATATTTATAATATTAATCAATTTATATCAATAAGTACTTACCAGGAACAATAATAAATGAAAGTGTTAATGAAATAATTAAATATACAATTAAAGTTAAGAAAACTGTGTCTTATATAGACATTTTTGAAAATATATTAAATATGTGTTTTTCGTAATATAATTATTATTTAAAAATAATAAAATTTTATAATGACTAATTTTTGGTGTATAAGTCATAAAAATATTCATTATTTTAATAAATATTAACTGTATATTAATGAACAGTATGATAAAATATTCATTTGAATTCAATTTTGTTTTAAAATACTGATTTGAATTTTTAAAAATTAAGTAAATAAACTTAGATTTTATTTTAATGGGGTTTTAACTGATATTTTCTAATAATAATTTCTATAGGAGTGGGGATGGGAATACCCCACCCCCCTTTCTCCCCTGGATAGTCCTGTTTGGAAGTATCCCTGTAGCTTGGAATGTTTAAAAAATACATAGACATATCAATTACAATAAAATAAGAAATAAAATCATAACTAACTATATTCACAATATAATTAGTAACCGGTTTAAAAGTTACAGTTTTATTTAATAAATATACATATATGTACATTTTGTACATACTTTTAACTAAAACTATAAAAAAAACTATAATAAAAAATGTAATTTCAGTTGTCAAAGAAAAATTAACTCAATTGCATTTACAAAACATTATAATATTATCATTAAAAAACTTTTTTTTCTTTTTGCAAAAGTTACAACTAACTACTACGTGCAAACTTTTAGGAAAATAGAAATTCAAACTATAGTATGTTTCTCAAGTTTGCAGTGGTTGCCGCCGGGAATTATACAGTAAGAATCGTGAATCGTACCGTCAAAAATCCCGGCAACCACTGCAAACTTAAATGAAACAGACTTTAGTATGTAACTTCACATTTCGAATCACTTTTAGGGGGGGATGTAACCGTCCCTATTCTTCCCGAACTTAGCACTTATGAACAGTAATACTATTGTATAAATACTCGTAGGTACATCAATCATATTGACATTCATATTATTGATAACATGAAAAAAATTTAAATATAGGTAAAAATAAATCGATTTATTTAATTATGTCAATCAAATATATATGAAAAAATATATAAAAAGACCTTGACTTATAAAAAAAAAATTATCTCCTACTTAAGATTATAGTTGATACAATATACAGTTTATTCCAAGTTGATTAAAGTAGTCTTTGGACAAATATATCGTCGTGTGATTGGTGTATTTTTAAATACCGCTTCGAAACAGACCGATAAAATTTAAATTAGTCAAAAGTATTTTGTTTTTAACTTTAATATCATAGAGGCCTATATACACCATCCAATTTGACATTTGACAATTTGATCGTGTATAGGCAAGTCGGGGCGGTTATAATACAGTATAGTAAAAGTACCCGATTTACCCGCAATCTCCCTACAAATTGGTTCTGTAGATTAGGGAGGCATTAATATTATAATAACAAAACACTATTGAATAGTTTAAAATTAATCAGTTAGTTTCATGGCGGCATTTCAAATTGCACCAATTACACGTCGTTATATGTATGTATATTATATCCAAAGCCTACTACAACATTTTTAATTCACCCAAAGTTAAATTTTCTATGGTTTAATTTTCCTAATGTTTTCATTGTTATTGTTGACGTTGCTAACAGTCGAAGCAAATATCTGGGAACTTAATATTAGGTAAAATATATTTGTCTAATTCATGTTTAAAATAATATGTAGCCCATATATTGCAGTCATCCATCATGGAATACTCTTTCTGCAAAATAAAAAACAAATATTATTAAGATTTTATTCATAAAACAGTTTTACAAACGAATTCTTTTTTTAGGGGTTAGACTCCCCTATTTCGGTGAATATATGCACATTATTTAACTTAAAGATCAACAAATTTTTGAGTGCGAGGCTGGTGGTTGAAATATTTTGAATTAAAAAATGTGTAAGTTCAGTTTTGAATTTAAAATCTGGTTATAACAAAGTGTACTTACTTATAACAGATTTTGACTGTATAAATACTACTTACATTTCTGGAAAATATCTCAGTAAATGGATTTTTTGGCATGAAATCAAAGTATCTATAACTTCTACTGCCCGAACAACTGACTGAAGATAACACTCTACCATAGGTTAAATAAAGATTTGTCTAAAAAAATACAAATAAAAAAAATAACTGTGATATATTATTTTTATTGACTTCATATCACAAACAGATTCCTTTAAAAATGAATTGAGAAGTGTGGCTTAAATAAAAATATCGTAGAACAAAAAATCAAAAATCATTTCAAGCTAAGTGGGCTTTTCTACGATTTTTTTACATCGAATGAGAGGCTCTAAAATATTTTAATAATTTTTTAAAATATAATTTTTCCTGTTTCGAGTCATTGTTATCCAGTTTTTCGAAAATGCTTTTTAAATGATCGTTATTTTCGTATTTTTTGATTCTTACTGCCGAGAGAAAATTAAATATATACTGTCGAAACCGGTTATAGCGATATCGGCTAATACAACATATCGGTTTTAACGACTCATACCCGGTATTATAAACGCCCTAGCAAATTTGTAAGCTTGCTAACACTTTCAAATGAGATACCAAACTTATATGACAGTTCTGTTGAAGTTTTTTTATGACTTTGACAGATTTCGCGCAAGCGTTGTATGTAAAAACCAACGGTATTAAAACAGTTGTGCTATTATGAAAATTATTTTATACGGTCAGAGTCGCCAACTGTGTTACAATAAGTTGAAGTGTCAGTGCTCTAAATTCCATAACTAATCCATAGATACTATAACAAAATTAATAAATTTTGCTAGGTCGTTTATAATACCGGACATCAAAACAAAAATTCGACTGAATTTAATAAATTTGCCTTTTTGCCGCTTTTTACGACTACCGGCGTTTACAACGTAATATGACTGATCCCCTTGATGTCGTTATAAACGATCTCGACTGTATTAACAAGATGATACTTACAGTTATTGTAAAAAACATTTCAATGACATTATTTTCAATAGTTCCGTTCATTGGGGGAATAGTGGAATTAACGGAATTTGCAGAAAATCTGTATATCAATGGTATATCAATGAATCGAACAATGAAAGTGACTTGAGCCGAATTGGTTTTATTGTCCAGCGTACTTGTTATGTGATCTTCGTTTAAAGTAATTTCGGATATGGATTTCACAAAACCATCAGTAAAGTGAAGATTTAAATCTACCTTTAAATCGTAATATGTATCGCTGAAAAAATGATTTTAAATCAATTGTAAATTAGATTTTTTGTATAAATCCTATAGTTGGGGGATTACCCTCCCCCTTTTAACTAACTTACTTTTCTACTCTACTAAAGTTTCTCAAGGGAAGATGTGATAGTCCAATGTTGTCAAGATGAAGTGCGAATTGTTGGGCTACTTTTATTGCATATTCTTTGTAACCAACTAGTTTTGTGTTTTCGACTTGATCTGCACAGAAAAAAAAACGTTTTTGAATCATAATATGGTGCATGTGTGCCCCTCTTCTATATCTCCTATGAAACGAATATCTTAAAAAGCTTAAGTTTGTAGCTGCTATATTTTTTTCCAATAATTTGTGAAATAATAAATTTAAAAAAATGCATTAAATTTATATTTAAGTCTAAATTTAAGTTTATGATTTCAAGAAGAGCAGTCAACTGGATTTCCTTACAATTATTATTTTCTTTGTGCACTTCTTCTTCTTCTTCGTTGATAGCTTCATCATTGATATAAGCTTGACCTTGGGAACAGTGGTAACAAATATCTGGGAACTTTATATACGGTAATATTTTTTTATCTAACTCCGGTTGAAAATAATCTTTCGTCCAATTATTAAAATCATTTGTATTGCGAAAGATTTTCTGCAAGAAATATGTTTATTGTTATTAAAATTTATAACGTACAAAAATTGTCAAGTGCGAGTCAAATCTCGAGTACTAGTGTCCCGCACTGTAAAGTTTTTACATTTATTAAAAATGAGTTGGATCCAAATATATTATTGGTCAGGCCACACCAAAAATTGATTCTTTATTTTTATTTCCATGAACAAGTTTACGTCTAATTTTCTGCAATGATATCAGAACTGATCGCGTAAATTGTTAACTGCTATATTTTGTATGTTCGTTTTAGTTAGTAATTGTTAAATTTTGTTGTATGCATTAATTATACCCATACAGTGTAAACTTATCGTATCTCAACGATGCGACAGAGAACTCTATTCATTCATTCCTTTCCTTATCCTGGAGCAGTGTCGCAGGACGGGACCACGAAGTGGGAAATTTTACTCTGTTAAATAGTTAACTATTGCGTATAGACGCAAAAATTACAATTCACTTATTAACGCACTTATTATCGAAGGATTAAACATATTTTTGATCCTACTCTCAGGATAACGCTACACGCGCAAACAACTATTTATTTTTATAATTTTGAATTCTTCTTGTTATACAAAGATTTTAATACTTACAAAAAGTTGGCATATTTTATTTTCTTGAATTCTTATTTCGTAAATCAAAATTGTAATGGTAGTATAGGAAAAGGACTGATACACAGTATTTAATTGAAATATTTCAGTATTCCTGTGATGTTTGAATAATAGTAACTATTAAAATTAAAACGCTTAGTGGTTAAGTATTACAAAATAAATAATAATGTGATTTTTTTTTAGAATATGCTAGTTTTGATGGTATATAGATACACGAAATACATTAATGATTATTTTTAGTAGTAGAAATATATAGTAATTTGGAATCATTCTACATATTTATCTCAAACATAACATTTTTTGAGTTGTGACAATTTTTTTGCGGGCGTGCGATTTGATACCCAACGAAATAAAATATTTTTATGATTCAGGTCTACAATTCACTATAATTAACTTTCTAGATCTAAATGTTCAGTAGCTAGAAGACTTCTAACATGGAAGCAGACAATAACTTTTTTTTTTAAAACTTACATTTCTGGCAAATATATCAGTACGGACATTTTTCGGCATAAAATCAAAACCTTCATCTTTTTCTTTATAAGTTGCAATGACATTAGATGTAACAGTGTGATTAGTTAACGACTTAACAATCTGTGAAAAAACAACATATTGTTTTTACATATCAACATCAATTAATTTAATTATTTATTTACTACCCCACCCCCCTTCTATAGGTTACTATATTATACAACGTATTAGGTACTTACTTCTACTTTAAAAAATATTTCCTTGAGTAAAATTTCAACGGTACCGTTGAATTTTAAATCAGTCAAGTCTGCAGCGAATCTATAGACTAAAGCAACGTCAAAGAAGCGAATAGGGAATGTTACTTGCGTTGTTTTGGTAGCATTGTTCAGGTCTGTTAGAATTTCATTATCAATTAAAGCAATCCCTGATATTGATTTAACAAAACCGTCAGTAAAGTCAACTGGACCTTCTACTTTTACACCGTAAATTGTTTCACTGAAAAAAAAATTATAATAAAAAATTATATTTAATATAAATAAGGGGAGGGGGTGCTAATATTTTGGCATAATGTTAAAGAGTTGTGTTCAAAATATTATAATTGGTAGATAATAATAAAATTCATGGTTCATATAACTTACTCTTCAATTCGTCTAAAGTTACTTAATGGTAGATTTGATAGCCCAATGTTGTCAAGATGAAGTGCGAATTGTTTAGCTATATTTAACGCATACTGTCTGTAATGGTATAACTCAGTGTTAGAGATACGATCTGAAAAATAAATTTGAGGTAGAAAAATACCCATAGACATAACTAAAGGAAGAGAAGCAGCTTTTTAATCATCTCTATATTTTGTGTAATGTACACTTATGTCCGGTATCATAAAAAAGCTAGCAAATTTGCTAGCTTGCAAGTACTCTCAAATGAGATACATATTAAACTTATGACACTTTCCTTAGAGTTTCATGAAGACTTTGACAAGTTTCGTGCACGCGTTTTATGTAAACACCAACAGTATTAAAACAGTGTTGATATTATGAAAATTATTTTGTACGTGGTTAGAGTTGTCAACTGTGTTACAATACGTTGAAGTATCACTGTTCTAAATTCCATAGCAAATCTATAGATATTATCACAAAATGAATACCTCATTTGTGAGTGCTTGCTAGCCCATTCATGATACCGGTATCAAGTAATCTACCATCATGGATTGCATTTTGGAAAATACTTTCTTACGTCATAAAAGGAATTTCATGATGCTAGGCCCGCTACGATTTTTCGTTTCGAAGATACAAGCTTTTAAAGTGTACAAATGTAGTTTTATATCAAAACTTTATTATGAATATTAAAAAAATAGTTGTACGTACCTCCGAATTCAACACTATAGTTGATTTTAAATATTGATATTATAAATAATATAAATAATTTTCTATTGGGAAATGTCATATTTGCTTGTGAGAAAAAGAAAAAAACTGATAACATATGTATGTAAAAATTATTATAATAATGATGAAATTAATCCAATAATAAGATTATTTTCAATATCATTATCTGTATTAAAATTTCCACATATCTGATTTAAATGATACTCTGTATTGCGTCTATAAGTACAATGATGATAAACCAATTTCTTAATTTAATACAATTTACCTGAAAAAAATATATACTTAAAAGGTATAAACATTTTTCGGACTATCTATATTTTAGTTTTAGAAGAAAAAGTATGTTATATTTTTGGAAAAATGGGTCAAATGTGAGTCGGTTTTCATGTGATTAGTGTTATTAGTAAATTAGAAGCGTGTGATGAACAGACATACAAACAGACACTGTACACTTTATTATGTTTATAAATATATACTTATTAATTGCATTTTCTATACATATTGATTGAACTTTTACAATTTTAAACTTAAATTTATTGAAATTAATTAACACTTTGCAAGTATTGGGAGAGGGGGTTCCCCTTGTACACTGTCGCTGGTTTCTTCTTGTGGCCAGTCCTCGGGATACGACCATAGTAACGCTTGCTTTGCCCTTGGTTGCAGTTGTAACAGATTTCCGGGAATTTGATAGTCGGAAGAATTTTCTCATCCAGGTCCGGCTCAAAAATTGTTTCTGCCCATACTTTGAAGTCGTCGGTCATATAATATTCTCTCTGTAAATATATATTTACATAATTTAACACCACAAAACGATTTATACATTATTCAAAATAATTGTGAATGGATAGTCGGTAAAGATACTTGTAGAATTAATTTTTAGTAAAGTTTATACGAGTATAATTTATCCCTACTCACATTTCTAGAAAATATTTCAGTGTAGGTATTTTTTGGCATAAAATCAAAAATTGGTCTTCCTCTTGTACTGAGAAATGATACTTTAGAAGTAACACTGTCGTCATTCAATGAATGAGTTATCTGAAAAAACGATACCCTGTAGAAAGCGTTGGTTAGATTTTGATCTAGACTATTTTTTTAAATAGAACTCACCTCAATTTCGAAAATTAATTCCATTGTTTCCATTTCCACCGTTCCCTTAAGTTGGTAATCCAATAGGTTGGCGTGGAACCTAAATACAGTAGCTATGTCGATAAGCCGTATAGGGAAATATATCTTCGTTACGTTTGTTGCATTGTCTAACGTTGTCGTAATTCTGTCGTCGAGTAACCAAATTTCCGATATGGACTTAACAAAACCATCAGAAAATTTTACAGAGCCTTGTATTTTTTTACCATATAATGTTTGGCTGAAATACAGTTAAAATAATTAAATATAAGTAAGGCTTCCGCGGTGATCTTGATATGAATTTTGGCGTATACCCAAGTTTCATATATGTATTTATTAAACTACAACCATCAAAAAATTAACGGATAAAAATATTTTTAGAGAAAAAATGGTCGTAGGTATAAAAATAAATAAAAAACTTTTTCAACATTGAAATTTCTATTTTTCAATGTTTTTCTGCAGATTGAATTTTAATTAATTTTTCGGAAAGTTAAGCAAAAAAAGGATTTTTTTTGTAATCTTTGTGAAGGTGCATGGGGTATTTTTTAAAAAGAAAATCTGGTCATGTCATTTGAAAACGTAGTTTCAGCTTTTTTGACTTTAACAGAAACATTTTACAATTTTTTTTTCTTTATTTTATAATTCTATTCTCAATCATTATTTTTATCATGATTATTAAAAATTTAATATTTTTCAGTAAATGTTTTGATACCTTGATTATTTTAAAATAAATAATACCATTTTATCTATTTTTTATTATATGTATTAGGTAATAAATATTATCAAAAATTATGTACGAAAACATGAATTTTTATAATTAATAAATTTTTTTATTAATGTATCAAATTTTATTATGTAAGTAATACATATATTATTTATTAATCTATGTAATAAAGTTTTATCAATTTTACTGTCTACACCAAAAGTGTCAATCACAATGTAATAAAAAAAATTGAATTAGGAATTAAAATATAATTATTTTAAATATTACAGACCGAAGACTAAGAGACGGTTTTAGAATAAAAGCAAAATTAAGATTAAGATCAAATAAAATGAGGGAAGAAGCGGGCTATTTCTGATTGTACTCCTTCACTAAAAAATTTTTGTTGAACTTAAAAATAATGAAATAAAAAACTATATATTGTTGTGTGCTCTCAAAAAAAAATTTGAATTAAATAAAAAAAAATACTTCTCATCATGGTTGAAGTCTTTCATTGGTAATGAAGACAACCCAATTGTATCCAAATGGTCGATAAATCTTTGTGAAACTTCCATCGCATATTCTTTAAAATACCTCAACTCCGTATTTGGAATGTAATCTAATGAAGTAACAATTACATATTTTTGTTAACTTTCGTTAATTGATTTTATATTAAATGAAATATAATTAGACCTACGTCTTACCATATTAATTAATATTGAATAATAGTTAGTCATAATGTGATTTTTAAGTTACTTACCACTTGTAGCGCCATTTTGAATAAAAACAAATGCAGTTATGAATGAAAAAATGCTAAATGTTGTACACATTTCGATAATTAAATGGCAACTGGGGTGTTTAATTGCTTCGAATGTGTTATTCAAATTGATTTAGATAATTTAAAGAAATAAAATTTAACCTATGGCCTTTTTTCTTCGATACTAAAAAGTTTTAATGATTTTGCATGAACGCTATTTTTTATTTTTAAGACTTCCCTGTTGTTTATATCGTTTAAATTATTAGTTAATAATAACAACAATAAATAATCTTTTTTATACATATATAAAATCAGCAGTTGGTAATACAGGTGCAACGTTTATGGGTAATTTCGTATCACTTGACAGTCGGTCGTATCAAAACTTAGGCCGTAAAATTTAGAGCCGTATTTAAAATATTATAGGTTTTCGTTTTACGACGCTATAACGTACCGGATCACTATACGAGCTGGAATGATGCTAATTTTATTGTCGATTAAACTCAATACATTTATTACAATGTGTGGATAATGCAAAAGGTAGTTAGGTATATTTTGTCATGCAGCTAATGAGTGTTTTCAGGGGTGTATTTATAATAATAAACGGATGCTGCGAGATACTGATATAAAACAAATATTTCTGGATAATTGAAGAAAGATAGAAATAAATTAATGGGGAGTATATTATAGATATTAATATTATCTACATCTTTTATCTAATTTTTTTTTCTTATTCGTACTGTTTCAAAAAATGACAAGAGTAAATATCCATTTTCGGTTGTATGATGGTTTTTAAAAATATGAGGTTATAACAAATATATATGGTGTCTAGAAAAAAGAAAATAGAAAAAAGGAAAATAACTTGGTCTGCGTGGGAAAAAAATAAAAACTATTTTTAATGCATTTATTTCCAGAACTTTAATTAAATGAAAAAAAGATTTTTTCAATATTATAAATTTTCAATGGCTGTAGAATTTAATTACGGTATATTGGGAAATCAAGATTTTATTTCCGATGCATCGAGACTTAATAAAAAAATACTTTTCCAAATAGCAAAAATATTGTCTAAAAGATTGTAACTTAATTTTTTTTTCCTTTATAATCCTATATCTCTATAGAAAATTATTTAATTAAATAAACTTTACATGCATCTGAAAAAATATTGAATTCCCTATATAACGTAGTTAAATTCTATGTGGATTAAATTACTATATTAAAATAACAAAGTTCATCTTATAAATATTTAAATTTCTCAGATCTTGTCTTCAATCAAAAAATTAATTGTTTTAAGAATTGCATTCTTCGTAAATCTCATCCCAAAATTTCATTCTTTCATCTTCAGGTCTTTCTTCTATGAACGTTATTTCTTCTCCGATATCTATATGATTCATTATTCCATTTTGTACTGGCTTCCACTGGACTTCAATCAGTTCATCTGGGACAATAGGGTTTGGGTTTCTTGTTTTGATAAAGTTTGTCCACAATTTAACCATTCTATGGCGAGTTTTATCTTCTAAACTTCCCGGTGGGAATTTCAGCGGGTAACTTGTTTTAAATAAAAACGTTAGTTCATCTCCGTGAGCCGCTCCGGGAAACGTAAGACCTAAAATAAACATAAAAATTACTGTACCGATTTTGATGAAACCTGCACCAACGTGTTCCTTGAAATCTCTGAAGTATTATAGGGTAAATATAATCACGCTATCACTCAAAACAGCTAAGCAGTGAATAAATAGTGGTGCAAGTAAAAAATAAAAAAAAGTGTGGACCATTTAACCCTAAACTTTAAAAGATACTTCAAAATTACGTACGGATGTTTTCAAGAATTTAATTAGTTCTACATTAACACATCACAGAGCGAGTGTCCGGCACTCACAATTAAAAAAAAAACTGTTGGGAGTAGACGGGTTATTTTATTCAATTTTTACTAGTCATGTTTACCTGTAAATTTCTTATAAAGGTTATTTGGTGTATCAACGCTAAACGTATAAAAATAAATTGGGACGTCACTGACTGCTTGCGTTGCTTTGATAGATTTTTGATCGCCTAAATTAAACTTGATATCCGTTTGTAGCTGAAAAAATAAAAAATTATATTATTTTCAATAAATTGCACACCCAAGCAGGCCCTGCTTGGAAGTGTGTTCTATTATCGTGCTAAAATTTTTTTTCGTATATAAATTGATAAAATGAGCATTATATCTTAAATTTCTTCTGTATCCCACTTACATTTTTACATTTTCTGATAGAAAACATTACAGTCCCCATTTATACTTAGTTTAATATCGATTGGTTTTAATTTTCTGTTATAAAAATATAAATAAAGTTCAATTTGTTGATTTAACCCCCTTTTTTGATAAAAACGCCGAACTGCAGGTTACAATTCGAAATAAATTTGCACAAATCCTTTTGAATTCACTTCATCTATTATCAGAATAGAACCCTATTAAAACTCAACAAAATTGAATAACTAAAAGTAACGAAATTTACAGTTTATTTAAACAAAAATTCATATTTTGACAAGAATTATTTTTACAAATAGAGTATAGCTAGGAGAAGTTCAAGAAACATACGTTAGGCGCTAGTGTCGCTATTTCTTCATGTGTCATTGCAAATTACATGTATTATAATTATTATATTGTGTTAATTAATATATAAATACATGTACATCGATACGTGCTGTATTTTAATTATTTTATTCAAAGCCAATCAATCTTTTTAATCAAGATAAAATCTGGTAAGTTTGCATTTTTAAAACAAAAATATATAATATATAACCTAACTTGACTTTTTTTAGATAATGTATGTTTCATTTTAAATGCTAGATATCAGGTGAACACAGCTGTTATCGCTGCAATATGTGGATGTATTTATCTTTTTAATTATTATTATTAATAATAATAATAATTAATTAATTTACTTTATACATTTTACAAAAAAAATATTTTATATAAAAATTGTAAATTAAAATGATTGTTGTTTTATCACAATACATCCTAAATTTAAATAAAAAAGGTAATAATCGATTGATATCAAGATTCATTGTTGATTTTCTAAAAAATCTTAATGAGTGATAAACTTCATATTATATATTTATATAATATTCATTACCTCCAATATTTTTTTTAAATATCCTTTTAAGTTTCACCAAATTTATTGTACCGTATTTATTTGATATTATAAGTTAATACATTTTTTTAAGTTTAAGGGGTGTGCATTTTATGGCCTAGCCATAGTATTTTAATTTTGATTCCCTTCACCTTTATATAAGTGTCTAAATTTTCACTAGAAGGTTCTTGATGCCCATAATAATAATGTTTTATTTTTCTTGCAATTTCTTTAGACTTTTTACTTCCTTTCTGAAGTTCCATATCCGGTAAGATTAAATCTTCTGGGTCGGTGAAGTCAAACGGAAGAGTACGATCTTTAAATGTTTCTGTAGCATACAGCATCCCATCTGCATCGTTGTGGCCAATAAGTAAAGGGACATGACTTATCTGACCTTTAGTGAATGTGGTAATAGGTTTTTCAGAGAGAAACGCCCGTTCGTATGAATTTTTTAACTCGACTATTGGTCCGAGGATTCTGAAACTTAATTTATCCTGTAAAACATAAAAAAGAAAAGATTATAAGCTTCTTCTTTTTTTAATTATTGCATCTTAAAATAGTTAAAAAAATTAAGCAATAGATACAATTCTAGAATACCATTAAAGCATACATATATGCTATTAGTACTAATGATTATTTTATTTATATTACATTAAAAAACTAAATGATACTTTAAAAGTATTCTAAACATATGAAAGTAACAAATTCAAGTAAAATAAGTGGACTATTGAAATTTTCATCGATTTATGTAAGAAAACTTTTTTTTCTAATCAAAATAATATATAGAAACAAAGGATGGTCTATAAAATACGTCACGCAAAAATCTCACATTTTTGATTCCTCCCTTCCCGTTTGTCCCGCTGCATCACATTTTTCGCAATCCCCTACCAAATAATACGTCAAAAACCAGGACCCCCCCAAATGAATTATTATTTTTAAGAACAAAATAAATCGTTAAAATTGTGGCTGAAAAAGAAAATTTATAGTTTTCATGTCAGTTTTTTTACCCCCTTTACCCTCGTCACATATGATTACGTTAGGCATTTGCCTACCTCCTTTTGCGTACGTAATTTTTGGACGATTTCTAAAATAATATCTATTTATTTATTATATTTTATATTAAATAACTTTTTAGCACAAATATGAAGATCATCATAAATATTGCTATATTGATGCTACTTTTTTGGAAACCCACACTGATCAAAGCCAGCTGTGAAATTCTTGAAAACAATAAATTATTTTGCAATAACGTTACAAAAGAAGAATATTTCAATGTCAAAAGTACCTTAACTACCCCTATTACATCTCTCAACATTGTTAATTCAGATTTGAAAACATTGTACCAATCTCATTTTAACGACACAATGCTTAGAAATATTAAAACTCTATCTATCATATCATCGGGTGTAGATTTCATATTCCAATATGCATTTACTGATTTGAATGATTTAGAAACGTTGGAAATGAGATATTTAAGAACTGCTATTCATTTATATGAATTTACGCTTCATGGATTAATAAAACTTAAACATTTAACTCTATTTGAATGTGGAATAGAATACGTATCTTCTTCGCCGTTTTTACAAACTCCTAATCTAATAAATTTAAATCTTGCAAATAATAGAATAACCCAAATAAGACTTAGCACTTTTAAAGGATTAAATAATACAAGAATGATTAACTTAACATATAACAGTATTCGTAGTATAACCCCAAAAGCATTTAACGATTTAAATAATTTACAAATCTTATCATTAGAAAATAATAATTTAGAAGAATTAAAAGATGACACATTCTTTGGACTGTCTAACTTAACTTCATTGAATATCAAATTAAATAAATTGGAAACATTTAATTATAATATTCTGAAAAATACAAAAATATTAAAATATTTGTATATTGGAGGTAACGATAAAATAACTAATTTAGACACCCTTGAAATTTTAAAAGCATGCCCGCTGATATATATAATTAATTAGATTCAAAAAATGATAATAATATCAATTAATTATTTGTAACATATATATTGTTATGATTAGTATATTTATAATAATAAAATTGCGATGCTTGGAAATTGACTGAATTTTTATTTGATTGACTAAAGGTCCTCCCCGGGTCCCAAGTACTAGGGACCCTTGTACGACGTGTTAATGAAAATTATCGTGATTATTATTTTTTTTAGAAATAATGTTTTCTATATCTTTTTTTAATTAAAAAATATATAATATTTCATAATGTGTCACCGGGGATGTGGGAGGCGTTAAAACATTATCAATTAGAATATTTTATTTTATAGTGTTACTATATTTAATTATATACATTATATTTTACTCAGGTATTAGGTATGTATAATTAAAAGTACAAAATCGCTTGGAAATTTACTAATTTTTTTATTTAATTAATTTAATTTTTTTTAGGGTTATTCCCTTGGAGTAACAGATTAAGGGGTTAGGTGTAGTCAGAGACATGAAAAAATGACAATTTTAAATAATTTTTTTTTGCCAGTAAATTATTTTATTTTATAAAAGTAAAAAGATAACATCATTAAATAAGGTTTCGACTTGACTTGACAGAAATTTTAGAAAAAAAATTAATAATTTTAAAAGTAATGGCTGTTTTTGTTGATCCAGTTCCAACCGAAGCTCCTTGCGGTGACCATCACTTATCCTTGAAGATTCATCCAAATTCAATCGGACAAAAAAAATAGTTTTATTAATAGATAATCTAGTGCCTGATCGAAGCTTTTTTCTTTCTTTCTTAAATTAACAAAATGGCATCCTCAGGAAATTTTTTTCCAGATTTTCGGAAAAAAAACAACAATTAATTGTTTATAACAAATCGAAATTTAAAAAAAAAGAAATCCTTCCATCAGGCACTAGTTTTTCATGTTTTCAAAAAGCTGTATAATTTTCATTAAAATCTACCGAGTGGTTTTCGAGCTACAGTGGTTACCAGTTCAAAAAACATAGTTTTGAGAAAAACGCATTTAAAGTTTTACACTCAATTTACGCAAAGTAATACGTATTATTTAATAACTTACACCGAGTCATCTAGTAATGGGCCATATAATAGTTCTTCAGCCGTTGTAGCAGCTTCCAAAAATGTAAAATTTTTTCTTGAAAATTCTGACTATACCTATAACCCTTTAACAAATTTTTATATATTTTAGCTTACTGTCTCGGCCGAGTACTCGTTCCATGTACACTAGGCATTAACTACATTTAACTACTAAAATATAACGAAAGTGAAGGCCACCGTTAAAATTGAAATTATATCTTTATATGTAAGAAAAATCTGTTTTTCCCGAACTTAAATGATTAAATAATTTATGAACATATCAGTTATTTCAAATTTTTAAGCACAAGTAATGTATAATGAAGATAATCACAAGTACCTACGAAAATTTTGATGCTATAATTTAGAAAATTCGCACAAAACGGTAGATATATCAACATAACCTTACTACCCCTCTTAAAATTCGTTTCGTGATGATCTGCCATTGGTTAACCATAAAAAAATATTAGTTAATATTAATTAGAAAATTTTCCTAATACGTGTTTGGTTATAATTTTTGTAAATTTTAAGTTTTTACTCTAATGTAAATCTATTTTTTTTGCTATACATATAAATGGCATTTAAGATGTCAATGTAAAAAGCAGGTATGAAATACATTTTAGAAAGAAAAAATATATTTTTTTTTTGTATGGGAATATTTAAATAGTTGTTTTTTACAGAAATTTGATTACAAAATAATTCATCAAGTGTTTTTCTTGACTTGAAACTTAATATCAAATGAAAATGTTATTTTTTATGATAACAAGTACTTATTTATACATTAAGTATATATAACTTTAATTTGTTTTAAAACGTTCATTCATTACATTTTTTTTATTAAATGCGTTTATAAATGTGCATCATTAGGCGCGTTTAAAAATCAATATAATTATAAAAAACTATTAATGAATGTATGTGATTGCAAGTAGTGATTATTTTATTTATATTATATCCTGGATGGGGCAATTTCAATAGTATTTTAAACACTACGATAGAAGCAAGTGCGTCATTATATTTTTTCATCGATTATGTAAGAAAAACCTTTTTTCTCTAAATCTAATTTCTCATCATTGTTATACTTAATATAAATTAACTTTTTAGCATAAATATGAAGATCATAATAAATATTGCTATTTTGATGCTATTTTTTTGGAAACCCACACCAACTAAAGCTAAATGCGAACACCATGAATATAACGAACTATTTTGCAGTAACGTTACAAGAAAGGAATATTTAAAAGTCAAAAGTACCTTAACTACCCCTATTAAATCTCTCCACATCGTCTATTCAGATATGGAAGCTTTAGGTCTAAATTATTTCAACGACACTATGGTTAGAAATATTAAATATATGCATATACGATCATCAATTTTAACTAATATATACGATCAAACATTTGCTGATTTGAATTATTTAGAATTATTAGAAATTAGAAACATAAAACCATCATTCGATTTACAACAAAGGACATTCTCAGGATTAGGTAAACTTACAAATTTGGTTCTGGTTGGATGCGGAATAAGATATATAAATATAGATTCACCATTTTTGCAAACTCCTAATGTAATAAATTTAGATCTTAAGGATAATAGTATATCTGAAATCAGAAATAGCACATTTTTAGGACTATATAAAGTACAAAGAATATCTTTAACAAACAATAGAGTTTCCAAAATCCATGAGAATGCATTTACTAGTTTGAATAATTTAGTAACATTGTCATTAAAACAGAATAGTTTAAAAGTGTTAAAAGACGTCGTATTCGATGGATTATCTAGCTTGAAAATGTTAGATCTTAGAATGAATCTGATGACAGAATTTAATGAAAAAGTTCTTAATTATACTAAAAGTTTAACACACTTGTTAATAAGTGGCAACAATTTCACTCAATGGCCAGAATTCTATAAACTGGTAAAATTATGCCCGAATTTGGAATTAGTTGATTAATAATATTTAATTTTAACATATATTTATTTAACATACAGTTGACTAAGCCATAGGAAAATTAATGCCTTTTGAAATACCGCCATAAAATTTGATAAAATAGTCATTAGTTTTTTGTTTTTACGTTTATAATAATAACAGTGGATTACAATCATAATCCATTAATATTTTTTAACATATAAAATTGAAAACAAAATACTAATGATTATTTTATTAAATTTTGTGGCGACATTTCAAAATGCACCAATGACATATTTAAATTTGACCAAATGCTAATGCAACACTTCAACTTCTCCCCAAGTTAAAATTCATATAGCTTATGCCTGGTATTATCAACCAATTTAAAGCTCATTTAGCGCTAAATGCTCCTTTAAAGTAAATTTGGTGAATTACAAACGTGATTTAAATCAATATTTAAGCTCTCAATGAAAAATGTACATAATATACATACGTTGTAAATAAATACTGCAGAAAATTTAATATCTATTTAATTAAATATATTATGCTTGGATCTGTTCATAATATGACAGTTAGTTAAAGGAGCATTTAGTTAAACTTGATAATACTGGGCATTTCAAATTGAATTATTGTTATTTCATTTTTTTTTCGTATTTCTGTTTTTTTTTGTTTTGTTTTATATTATCATTGGTTACACTATGGTTGTTATATTTAGATAAATATAATTCTGGTTATTTGAAATTCACTGAATTTTTATTTGATTAGACTTAATTTCTTCATTTTCAGGGATCAACTCATTTTAGACAAAAAATTGAATTTTATAAAATAATATTTTCGACAACTTAAAATATTTGTTTTCGTTAAGGGAGTTTTAAACTAGTAATTATTGATTACAGTAATGTAAATATAAAAAAATCGCTTTAATTTTTTTACATTTTCTTCCTTTGTCATTACTATTTTTTTAATTATGATTTTTTTATAAATGTTATACAGTTCTAGAAAACTATTAATTAAGCAAGTAATGATTCTATTTTTTAACATTTAATAACTTAAATATTACGAAAATAACAAATATAACTAAAGGCCGCCTTTGAAATTGAATTTATATCGATACATTTTTTCCTGAACATACCAGTTTATTCCATATTTTTAAGCACAAGTAATATAATATAATGCAGATAATCACAAGTACGGTAATTTTGATGTTATCTTTATGGAAACCTACAAAAACCAAAGCCGATTGTGAACTTGAAAACAACGAATTATTTTATAATACTTGAGAGTCAAAAATAGGCTACTCATAACTACCTACTCTTATAGCCATTCGTTTTGTGAGTTCATATTTGGATGTATTAAGCCAAGACCATTTCAACGACCCTTTGGTAAAAAATATTAAACATCTATCTATCAAAACATCATCCATAGAAAAAATAACTGATTCAACATTTTCTAATTTGACTAATAGTCTTAATGAACGGACTCTTCAAGGATTAAAAAAACTGGAAACATTGAATGGATGTGGAATAGCAAATATAGTTGATTCGCTATTTTTAGAAACTCCTAATCTTAAAAATTTAATTCTTAAGAATAATTCTTTATTAGAAATCAATGAAAACACTTTTAAAGGACTCAATAATATAAGATGGATTTCTTTAACACTAAATGCTCTTTCGAAAATAGGAAAAATACATTTATAAATTTAAACAGTTTAGAAATCTTACAATTAAGAACAAATTACTTAAAATAATTCGAAGATGATGAATTCTATGGATTGTCTAGTTTGCTTGTATTGGATATTAGATCGAATATATTGGAAAAATTGAATTTTAATGCTCTACAAAATACGAAGAATTTATCAACTTTATGCATTAGAGGTAACTATTTTCATGTGCTTGATTACAAGAAACTATTAAGAGTATGTCCAGCTATTAAATCAATTAAGTAATATTTTGATGCATGTATGTATAAAGGGGAAAGCCACTTTGACGGAATAATCATTTTTTATAAATTTAATATTCAAAAATATATAAAAAAGTAAAAATTTCGGAAATTGCTTGAGTTACAGTCAATTTAGTGAGACCAGATAGCGCAACCAATTATGACTCTCAGAATACTTTAAACGCGTTTTTCTCGAAATGTCTTTTTTCGACCTTGTCTCAGTGATTCCTCAAAGACTAATAAACCAATTTTTTTAAATTTCGTAATCACAGTGGCTATGGCTTTGCGTAGCCGATTTTTGAAATTTTGATATTGACTATTTTTAAAGACCGCTTGAATAAAAAAGGACTTAAAAAATTACGAACCGTCGGTATTTTGTGAAAAAAAAATGGCTACTCACATATAAGTATATTTCGAAGGGACAGTGGACAAAAATATTTTTTGGTGTTCACATTGAGGCTCATTACTTTGTAAATTTTTAATATTTTTCAATAAAAATTGGTATTGAATAAGTTGTATATATATTTAATAAAATGTCCTCTACCCGATCCTAAAATAATAATTAAGACCTGTAAAAAAAATTCCCAAGCATTGATAATTTTTTGACCCATCACAGTGGTTTCCCCCATAAGTACCAATTTATAAAAATCATATTAGTGTGATAAAAACAAAAATATTTAAAAAAAATACAAATTCTTATAATAATATAATTACTTAATAGAGTTTATTTCATATAAATGGACTGATGCTCCAATTGTTAAATAAATTGAACTAATTGATTCTGACTTGATGAGGATTAGCAAATATCCTAATCTAACACATTTAACTCTTAATAATAATATCTGAAATCAAATAAGGTACTTTTGAAGAACTCAAAAATACAATAACTATTGATTTAACATTCATCCTATCGCATGTCTTCAGGTTTGGATTTAGAAAGAGCACTGTTACCCCCCCACCTCTCTTTGATAGAGCAATTATTATACTTAATTAAATTTATAAATATGTTATCAATAAAAATTTTGAATGTTTTTTAGAAAACCATTAAACGATTGTATACCATTATTATTAATTATTATTTTATTTATATTATATCTAACAACTAAATATGATTTTAAGTATTTATATGTTAAATATTATAAAAGTAACACTAAAGTGCACCGTTAAAATATAATTTTTATCGATATACATACATATGTAAGAATTTTTTTTTCTGAAATATTAATAAAAAATACCTACAAAACCGAAATATATTTTATTACATACTAAATAATTTTTCAGAGAAAGTATGAAGATCATCATAAACATGGTAATATTGATGTTAGTTTTTTCGAAACACACACCAATTATAGCCAAATGTAAACTTACTGAAAATCATGAAAACAACGAAGTATTTTGCAGCGACGTTACAGAAGAAGAATATTACAGTTACAAAGCTAACATAACAACCTATATTACATCTCTATACATTGAAGATTCAGATTTGAATATAGTAAACCCACCTCACTTCAAAGATTATATGATCAGAGGTACTAAAAATCTAACTATCAAAAGATCAATTATGTATATTCATATAACAGATCATTCACCATTTTGTTATTTATATCAATTAGAACGGTTAGAAATCAGAGACTTAAGAACTAAAATTGATATTCATACAATGACATTCGAAGGGTTAAATAAACTTACAGATTTGATTTTGGTTGGATGCGGTATAGAATATATACATATAAATGCACCATTTTTACAAACACCTAATTTAATAAATTTGAATCTATGGAATAATAGTATAATGCAAATCAGAAGGACTACTTTTAAAGGATTGAATAATACAAGAATGATTAACTTAGCAAGTAATAATATTAGGACTATCGATCAACAAGCATTCGTTCATTTGAAAAGTTTACAAATTTTGTCATTAGAAGATAATAAATTAGAAGAATTGCAAACTTCTGTGTTCTATGGAGTGTTTAACTTGACTACACTAAATATCAGGTTAAATAAATTGAAAGAATTTAATTATAACACTCTTTTTAATATTGACAATTTAGAATGTTTGTATATGACTGGTAACAAGATAAAAATGGAAGTAGACGTCGATGATTTATTAGATTTTTGCCCGAAGTTGTATTTTATTAATTAAATTAAAAAATCATAATAGTCCGAGAGGTGAGCGCCAAATTTTACAACTACTTTCTAAAGGCTGATTTTTTTATATTAGGTCACATTTGTGGTGTAGAGATACAGCCTGCTGTCAGTCAACTAGTTTCGTTAGCGTTTGGCTCGGGGGTGGTTTTATCTTTGTAAAAAATCTATACACGTTGCAACTAGTTTCTAAAATCTGAAAATTAATTTGTAAGCAGTATACTAATTGTAAGTAAGAACCTTTTTTTATCATAGTCAGCCTTCAAAATCTTGCAACCGGGCGCGTCAGCAGCGTGTTTAACTCTATAAAATAAATCTATACATCGTGAAAGTACTTTGTAAAATATGAAATTCAGTATAAAAGATATTATTATTATTAAAAAAATATAGACAGTCCGATTTTTACCTTAACAAATGCTATCAGCAGACGATACAATATATGTAGCGCGCTCGACCGTAAAGTATGAATATTCTCATATAATCTTCGAATATTTTACGTTAAATAAGTTATTTAAAATAATAAACATACTATACTTTTCACTTAAATTTGCAAAGGCTGAGAATGAGATCCATGTAGAAAATGCCAGTCTTGATGATGGGCCCAAGCTGACGTGCCCGGTTGCAAGATTTTGAAGGCTGACTATGATAAAAGAGGTTCTTACTTACAATTAGTATACTGCTTACAAATTAATTTTCAGATTTTAGAAACTAGTTGCAACGTGTATAGACTTTTTATACAAAGATAAAGCCATCCCCGATCCAAACGCTAACGAAACTAGCTGACTGACAGCAGGCTGTATCTCTACATCACAAATGTGACGTATTATAAAAAATCAGCCTTTAGAAAGTAGTTGCAAAATTTGGCGCTCACCTCTCGGACTATAATATTAGTCTAATGAAAATATAAATATTTCTAAAATACAAGTTGATTTTATTTTATTGTTAGTAAAAACATATCTTATTTACTAACTTAATTATCATTAGTTAGAGATAATTTGTTTTGATTGTTATATTTATATACCTGGGAAAAAATTGTAGATCTACTCAGATCTCGATAGATCTGCATTTTGAGACATCTTATGTTTCACTGGTTTTTGATGGAGACTTGCAAAGATCTACAACGATCTACAAGGATGTACAAAGATCTCTTCAGGTCATTGTAACGTTGAAAATTTATATGAAAAATATAATGCTGTCTCAAAATGCAGATCTGTCGAGATCTGATTGTGAGTAAATCTCTTCAGATCTACATTTTTCCCGGGTACCTACTTAAATAAATATGATTATATTGCTTGGAAATTTATTGAATTTTTATTTGACTAGACCTTCTTTTTTCATATTTAGTCCAATCAAATTAAATTTTTAAATAGAATTAATATTCGCCAGGATGATTTTGGTTCATGTTCAAAATATACATATGTCAGTATCGTGGAAATAAATATTTTTACAAAAAATGAATTCGGTAGGTGGTGCTGGAGTCGAGTATATCATAAAGTTTTGAAAATTTTGTTTTCTACAACTTTTTAAATATTTTTTAATAAAAAAGTTGTAGTTTTGTTGCAATTTCATCGGAACTTCTTGTTCTATATTAAACAATTGAATTATATTAAATTATGCATCCTATTTCATGTACATTTTTGTCTACTCCTTATTCTTATTTTTTTAATAATATTTATTAAAAAAAATAACATCTAGCGTTATTATAAAAATCAGTAGGTACAATTCTAAAAAAACCATGAAAGCATTACCGGTATTTTTATTAATGATTATTTTATTTAATTTCAACAACTGAATACTTTTAGGTATTTTAAACATTACGAAAAATAAATGAAGAGCGCAACTGAAAAATACGTAAGAAAATATTTTTTTTCTTTAAATAAAACTGAATAATTCATGAAGCTATCAGTTTTTTTATATTTTTAAGAACAAATATGAAGATCATCACAAATATGGTTATTATGATGGTAGTTTTATGGAAACCTACACCAACCTCAGTCTATTGTGAACAGCCTGAATACAACAAACTCTTTTGCAGTATGACAACACAAGAAGAATATTTAAGATACAACTATATCTACCTTTAACATCCTTCCATATCGAGAGGTCGAAATTAGGAGTATTAAAGCAAGAATACTTCGACGATGATTTAATTATAGATATTAAAAATCTATCGTTTAGAACAGGCTTGTCCAACCCGCGGCCCCCGAGCAGTCTTCGAGCGGCCCACATAAGATTTAAAAAAAGTTGAAATAAGGAAATCAGATTTTTTGTCATAAAGTATAGAGATATAAATAATCATATAAATTATTTAAGTCAACGAAAAAAAAGGTCTTCAAATTTTTGTGCGGCCTTTTACAAATTTTTTCGCTATTTTTTTACGCTCTGCGGCCCACAAAGCTCAAAAGGTTGGACACCTATGGTTTAGAACATCAGTTATAAATAACATAGACGATTAGACGATTCAACATTTTATAATTTACTTATCTACTTTAGAAAACTTGAAAGTGATAGACATTAGACATTAAACCTGAACTTCGTTTATTATGTAAGTTAACGCTCGAAGGATTAAAAAATCTTAAGAATTTGACTAAGGCTGGATGTGGAATAAAAAATTTTTTTTTTTCATCATTTCTACAAACTCCAAATCTTGTTCATTTCGAGTAGAGCATAGGAATAATTTTTTAGTTGAAATAAGAGAAGGTTCTTTTAATGGACTTAATAATACAATAAATATTTACTTAATAAATAATTATATATTATATTAAATATAATATAATTATTTATTAATAAATAATAATTATATTATTATAATACTTTGGAAATCTTGTCGTTAAAAGATAATTATTTACAAAAATTGGAAGATGACGTTTTCTATGGATTGTCTAACTTGATTGAAAACTTTATATACCTATTAAATATAACTATTTGTATTGGTTAGATTTCCAGAAAATTTTAACAATATGTCCGAACATACGTGTTATTAAATAATAATTTGATGTAAGTAAAATTTAAAATAAAAATAAGTGTTGGATCATAATCCACCAAGTTTTTTTTGTTTAGGTTTTTTAATAGATTTTCATCTTAATAATTTATAACTTACATTCATTTCTACAACTTTATCAGCCGCGTTGAGCAACTGCTCCCCTGTAGCATATCTCAGTATATCAAACGCATCTTCTTCAGTTGTGACGTCACAGTTGGCAACGGCCGAAGCGAACTTGCACGCGCGTCTAACGCTTTGTGCCCATTGACTTAGAGCAGTCCCCGATTGAGCGATCACTCCGGCTATGAGATCACGAGTCAGAGGTGATACAGCGAGCAAGTGGGCTGCGGCACCTCCCGCACTTTCACCGCCTACTGTGATGCGAGCATTGTCGCCTCCGAACGCTTCGATGTTCGTATGAGTCCATTGTAGGGCTTGTGATATGTCTTTCATTCCGGCGTTTCCGGGTATCCCGAAGGATGGGTCTTCGAAGCTTAGGAAACCTAGAAGAAAGTTAGATAGATAATTGGAGTATAACAACTCAGCTGTGATGTTTTACCTAGGAGGCCTAGGCGATAGTTTATAGTGACAAGTATTATATCTTCTGTAAGAAGGAAGTCTGGACCAAAAAGTTCGCAATTTCCGGTTCCTGTCATAAATCCACCTCCGTGTATCCAGAAAAATACTGGCAGTTTTGGATGCACTTCTTCAATTGGAAGCTAAAAAAATGTGTTTTTTTTTATTATTGATTTCTGGGTATTAGTCACGTCGTTTCGGTCATCACATTGTATTTGATTACTATGTGTTTTGTTTGGAGATATTTTTAATTGTTGTTTTATGTGAGCGAATAGAATTTTTTAATTTCTTACCTTCTTTGTATAAATATTTAAATATAGACAATCTTCACTTCCAAGAACTTTTTTGTTCATTGTAAAAGAAAGACTTCTGTTTCCTTCTTTTGTAGCATCTCTGATTCCATCCCATTTTTCTGGCGGTTGAGGACCCTTCAATTTTATAAAAAAAAATATAATTTATATTTGATTTTTTTTGATTCATTGTATTTTTTAATATTTTTTGTCAGTGCTATTTTAGCTAATGATTATAATAATATAATTTACTAGAAACTATCTGCGGTTTCCTCCGCATTAACTTCGAAATCAAATCAATTTGTAGAATTTTTATTAGAATAAATAAAGAAGTAGTTTTCGTGACAATCATTACTACTGATATTAATTAAATACAGGTAGGTATGTATAAAAGGGGGGTACCAACTAAAAATTGTTTATCATTTTTTTAATTCTAAAAAATAATATTATTTACCTTAAATCTCAATTCCCCAACCGGGGGTTTCGCATAAGGTATTCCTTGAAAACTATAAAACCTGCCTCCTTTAAAATCAGTTGCAATTTTTCCCTTGATCCGACCCTGCTCCACCTTGACAGCGCATTCCATGACGATGTACAATCAGCTGATACGAGACCGCAAAATGGCGACAGCAGTTGATACGAGAGAGACAAAACACGACTATACTGGTGAAGTTAGCTACAACCAGGTGCTTTTGACGTTTGTTTCGTAAAATACTCTTATGCTATTATTTATTGTTAATTAATGAACGTCGGACGTCGAGTTAAATATAATAATAATTAATTATTTACACTTACTTGATGTAAAAGTTTATTAACAAGGAGCGTACTTTTGGTATTTATTTATTAATATAATGTAAGCACTACACTCTTAAATATATGTGTGGCTTGATTGAACTCAATTCGTATAGGTTATGTCAGCGCTGCTCAAACTGTTGACACGTTAGTTCGTATAAAGAAAACTGCATGGGCAAATCTTATCTAAAGTTGATATTGCAGTTATGTACATTTATTTTTTTATTAATTATGATTATGGTAATTGGATGTAGACAGGGGTGCATTGAAATTATTGATTGATAAAAATGTTTATTTTTTAAAAGAGAGCTTGACATATATATAGAGTGACTGAAAAGTAAAAAAAAAGATTCTATATAGTATTCTCTATCATACATTATTTTTACATGTCAAGTAAAGTAGAATGCCACAAAAAAACACATTTAAAAATTATATTCTTTACTTTTTATCCATTCTGTACATTTTGTTGTAATTTGAACATCAGTTAAATAATGGGTGTTTGTCATTGTATAACATTTAAATCGTAGGTTCATTGCATATTTAAAATGTCAAACTTAAAAATTCATATATTTTTAAATGAATGCTAATGAACCAAAAATATGCTCACAATTTTTGTATGTAAGTACTCTCTTAACGACAATATGTCTGCTTAATATAACTTGTTTTTTAAGAGGGTGGTATTTACAAGCAAGGGTAACCTTCCATTACATTAACTGATGAAATCAGCTCCCCTTCCACCCAGTTAAACTTTATGAATAATGTAATAATAATTATGCATTAATTAATTCGTATTAAATTCATTGTTTCGCCAGAATATTTAAAAGTTTATTCACTTCTTCTCAGCAATAAGTAATTTGGTTACTATGAACCTGAAAAGCAGTGTGAGTTTGAGAGAGTGGTAATGTGTTGTATAACTGTTTGTGACCTTTCACAAATTATTTTCTAGTACAAGGTTTCATTTTCACGACCTTGCATATGTAAAACATTTAAATAAAACGAATATGAGATGAAGAAAAAAAAACATCTAATGTTTGGTGACATAGTACTTTGAAACTATAAAACACACAGGATGGTCCTAAAATGTTCGTTATAGTTCTAGTTTGATGTATTCAAATTTGAAATCATTTTGAATAATCGTTTAGAAGTTATATCTATTTGATAATATAATTATAGTTTTATCAACATTTTAAAATCAATCTGAAATTTATGTGGTTTGTAATTACACGGGATGTTTTTTAATTATCAACAAATTTGACAGTTTTTAATTTTTTTATTGATTCTAATAAATTAAAAAATACATTAAGTTATATTCTATCGTTTCTTACATCGTCGTAAAGTTTTTCCCAGAATTGCATTCTTGCATGTAAAGGATTTTTGTCCACTTTGGGTTCTGGTTGTAATACAGCGTAGTTAAATTCATCTTTAGTCATAGGTTTCCATTCGATGTCTACTAGAGAATCGTTTTTACGTACTTCTTCGGGAATATCGAAATTACCGTTATTTATAAAACTATTCCAGAGAGTTTTTATCTGAAAAGTTAAGAAAAAAAAACTAAAATAATTTCACCAAGTTATATATATATTGAATCACAATGAACATATTTTGTTCTTTGTACTTTTTCTCTAAAGTTGATAATTTCTGAGTAAAACAAAATCCAAAAGCCGGAGAATTAAAAAAAAATTCCTTCTTTTAGATATAAAAATATGTTCACATTCACCTGATGTATTCCTTTGCTTTCTAGACTATCGGGCTCGATATTAACAACCCCGATTAACCTATTCGTGAATAAGTACGCCAAATCATCCCCATGTGAAACAATCGGTTGGTCGAGCCCGATTAGCATTGATATGACGTTCAGGTCGGTCAACCAGTTGAAGTTATAGAAGTAAACTGGACCCGTTGACATTTCTGCGTGGAGTTTAGCTGTTCTAACTATCTTCTCCATGAAAACTACATCTGTCTGAAACTGCAACAAAAGAATATATTTATTTGTTAACTCTTTGTAGCTGAAGATCTTAAAAATTTAAATCATGTTGATAAAGAGACAAGTTTAGGCATATAAAAAACACGTATTTTTAAAAAATTTAAAAATATTTATTTTTAATTATTAATTTGACTTTTTTGGGAGTGGCATTACTGTGAGTTAATCGTAAAAAACACTTATGTCGTATGGCAGGATTTGAAACAATTATTTAGTTTGTTGTAGCATAATGCTACACCGCATTTTTCATAAATTGTTTGTGAAACGCCATACACTGGGGAAACTTACAACGTATTCGTTATTCTACCTAAATCGGCCAATAGTAATTAATATCTGTGAATTTTACTTGATACTAAGTTATTCAGTGGTATGTTACAGTAGTGTTACACATATTTGAATGGACTAAATATATTTAGTACGTATATTAGCGGGATTATTGAGGTTTGTTACAGAAATGTCACATGGGGCTACAAAGGATTAATTTTTCAATATTTGAAAAAATATCAAAAACGTACATCAATGTAATTTCTCCAAGTTTCTTCGGATGGAGTCAAATCTCCCCAATAAAAATCTTTAATCCTTTCGCCGACTTTTTTCGACAGTTCAGTTCCTCTTCGTATTCTCATATCTGCTGGAACTAATTTATCAACATCTGTGAAATTTTGTTTAACAACCGGGCTCGCACTTCGTGATAGTTGAATACCACCTTCATCCGAGACAAAACCAAAAACGATTGGTACATGTGCGAAATCACCACTTCGAATGATATCTTCAGGATGCTGACTCAGGAAAGCGTCATCAGAAGGAGGTTCTATCACCACTGTCATTTGGCTCCAAGATCCAAGTGCACGCTCCTAGAAATATTTTTATTATTTTTCGAAAAAAAAAAAAAAAGAAAAGAAAATTCTTACCTCTTCTTCAACTAGTAGATCTTGAATCTGCAATAGTTCTTTCGGTGGGAGGCTGTTTACTGTATCAAAAACGGCCATAGCTAGAGTTTTATTATCAGCTCTGAGTGCTCTGTACAGTCGTTTAGAATCAGGGGTCGTTATGACCCAAGGGCACAGAGCCGAGGCTGAGGATACAATAACACCTTTCAGAAGATCTCGAGATAGAGGTGATAGCGCAAGAAGATGCGCTGAAGCTCCTCCTGCACTCAGTCCAGCCGCTATTATGTGGGAGGGGTTACCTCCGAAAGCTGCAATGTTATCTTTGGTCCATTTCAAAGCTGTCACTATGTCTTTCATAGCTGCATTGCCGGGAATTCCGACTTCTGGAGCTTCAAAGCTCATGAAACCTTAAAACAATACGGTTTTAGTGATTTCAGTTCTGTTATATTTTTAAAATAACTTACCAAATATATTTAATCTGTAATTAAATGAAACTAAAACTATATCTTCCGTCATTATAAACTCTGGTCCGATTACCTCCCTGCTTCCGGTTCCTAGTTTAAAACCTCCTCCATGGATCCAGAATAAGACAGGTTTCAAATTATCCTCATCTACATCTGAGTCGTTAGGCATCTACAGAATTAAACAATAATATGTGAATTTTTTCCTCGATAAAATTTGAATTGAGTATTTACATTTTTTGTAAAAACGTTCATGTAGAGGCAATCTTCTTTCCCTATTATTTGTGTTGGAACAAGAATATTATATTGGATGCATTTTGACCCATCTGCTGTGGCGTCACGAACTCCTTCCCATGGTTCTTTAGGTACCGGAGCCTGGAACGTAAAATGTATTTTAAAATCTTGAATATTATTAAAAAATAATATTTGTCGTAGCAAATAGTTAAAATTTGAGACTGGTTTACTATAAGGCTAATAAACAAATTAAGGGAAATTGTTAGGTATAAACAATTAATTAGTTGAAGAGGAGATAAGTTAGAAAATATTATTGTTTCATTTATCTTCGCAGGAAACAAAATTAATAACTTAATAATAATAAATGAACAATATTATGCCTATAATATTTTTTTATGAAATATTAATAATTTATTTTAATTTTTGGGAGGGGAGAAGATTTTAGAAAGCATAATATATACATATGCACAATGCATTATAAGTATAAAAATATCATTGACATACAATATTCAATGTCTTTTTATACCATTTTTAAAAGAAGTTCATGAGAAATGTGTTGATATTTTTAGTATAATCATTATTCTTTCGTAATTACATTAGATATATACTTTTGTTCACTTACGTATTTATTTTTGTAAATTTAGTAATTTACTAATTATAAATTAAATTTTATTGATAAGGTAATCTATTAATTATTATTTATTAGTAAAAAATATAATTACGTCTGTGAAAACCCTTTGGAGTCTCTTTTTTCTACAACTTGTTATTAATTATTACAAATAATAATACAATTTTGTATCATATAATATTATAAGTAATAAAAATAAACTGCCTTGGTCGGCACGAAACTTTTTTATACATCATGATACCGAAGTATTGATAATATGGTTAATTTTATTTTTTAACATTTGATTTTTAAATATTTTACTTACAAAATGATTTTCAGTGAATGAAATGGATACATTATAATTGCACACCCAAGCAGGCCCTGCTTGGAAGTGTGTTCTATTATCGTGCTAAAATTTTTTTTCGTATATAAATTGATAAAATGAGCATTATATCTTAAATTTCTTCTGTATCCCACTTACATTTTTACATTTTCTGATAGAAAACATTACAGTCCCCATTTATACTTAGTTTAATATCGATTGGTTTTAATTTTCTGTTATAAAAATATAAATAAAGTTCAATTTGTTGATTTAACCCCCTTTTTCGATAAAAACGCCGAACTGCAGGTTACAATTCGAAATAAATTTGCACAAATCCTTTTGAATTCACTTCATCTATTATCAGAATAGAACCCTATTAAAACTCAACAAAATTGAATAACTAAAAGTAACGAAATTTACAGTTTATTTAAACAAAAATTCATATTTTGACAAGAATTATTTTTACAAATAGAGTATAGCTAGGAGAAGTTCAAGAAACATACGTTAGGCGCTAGTGTCGCTATTTCTTCATGTGTCATTGCAAATTACATGTATTATAATTATTATATTGTGTTAATTAATATATAAATACATGTACATCGATACGTGCTGTATTTTAATTATTTTATTCAAAGCCAATCAATCTTTTTAATCAAGATAAAATCTGGTAAGTTTGCATTTTTAAAACAAAAATATATAATATATAACCTAACTTGACTTTTTTTAGATAATGTATGTTTCATTTTAAATGCTAGATATCAGGTGAACACAGCTGTTATCGCTGCAATATGTGGATGTATTTATCTTTTTAATTATTATTATTAATTAATTAATTTACTTTATACATTTTACAAAAAAAATATTTTATATAAAAATTGTAAATTAAAATGATTGTTGTTTTATCACAATACATCCTAAATTTAAATAAAAAAGGTAATAATCGATTGATATCAAGATTCATTGTTGATTTTCTAAAAAATCTTAATGAGTGATAAACTTCATATTATATATTTATATAATATTCATTACCTCCAATATTTTTTTAAATATCCTTTTAAGTTTCACCAAATTTATTGTACCGTATTTATTTGATATTATAAGTTAATACATTTTTTTAAGTTTAAGGGGTGTGCATTTTATGGCCTAGCCATAGTATTTTAATAATACTATTTTAATAATAAAACCAATTAGGGTTATTAATTATTGAATACTTATGTTTTTATTTTCATAGACTTCAATTTTGACAGTTGTATAATAATAAATTCCTCCAATGTCACAGATAACTAGATTATTAAAATTATTTTTAAATTAAAACTAAAATTATTATTTTTTTGGTTAATTCATAAAAGATACAAAAAAAGAAGAGAACATAAATTAAAGAAAATAACGTTCTCTACAACTTTCGTTATAAACATTTTTTTCTGGTATGAACCATTTGAAATATAATTAAGAAAAAATGATTGTTTCCTTCCACATTTTTTTTTTGGGAAAAATTATTAGAATATAAATTATAGAAAATAGTATTCTCTACAACTTGTATCTCAAACATTTTTTTCTAATACCTACCGTTTAAAAAATAAATCGAAAAATTTAATTTTTTTAGAAAATCGATTATTTCCTAAAAAAATTTTGGGGGGGAAAATGAATAGAACATAAATTATAGATAAAAGTCCCCTCTACAACTTTAATCTGAAATATTTTTTTCTACTGCGCACCGTTTCAAAAATAATTCGAAAAGTTCAAAAATTGACATCAGTAAACATCCGTTTCCGGTTTAGTGATGTTATTTAAAAATAGGAGGTGCACATCTAGAGTATACAAGAACCTTAAGTTTAACATTCCATGTTCGTAAGTCTAACAGTTTAAGCTGTAGAGCGTTCACAGACAGACAGACACACACACACACACACACACAGACGTCATTGAGTTAATGGTTGTATATGATTCAGGGACCCTCAAAACGTGTAATTCCGTCAAAATCTCGAGTTCGATTTTTTTCGTGATCACTATACTTTATTTATACATTACATTTCATGTATGTATAAAAAAGTAAAAAGTTAATAATATTGATTCTACAAATTAGTTATTTTATAAACGTCTCTATAATGACACAACAAGTAAATAAAGAGTACCTACTTATTATGAATATTATGTAATTTTTTTTTAAACATATCAAAATACTTTAAATCAATATATAATTTGTCTATTTTATCATTTATCAAAAAAAAATAGTAAATATTAGAAAAACAGTATATTTATTTTATTTTTAAGTATTAGTAAATAAGAAAAAAATACAACTTGACAAATAATAAAGGTTATCATGGCCCTTGCATCTTATCACAGAGTTTTAGGCCCGGTTTCTCAATATGAGTTTAAACTTCAGATTATTTAATCTTCATCCTAGGTTTAAACTGAACATAATGTCCAGTTTAAACCTCACTCAATTTCTCAATATAAGTTTAAATGGTGGATTTTTGTTATGTCAAACTACAAATTAGCCTCAAATTATTAAATTAAATTTATTAAAATGAGTTAATTCAGTAAAAGAGAACAGGGTACATTACTAGAATTAATAAAAGAATATAGTGTTACTATAGAATGTAAAAGAAGTTGGATAATAAGTTAATATTTGGGCTAGAAAAATAAATTATTTCATCTGTCAGTTAAAAGTTAATCTTAAGATTAATTATAATTTTTAACTAGACATTGAGAAACAAATGCATAGTTTAATCTTAAGTTTAACTGGGACATGTGGTTTAAACTCATATTGAGAAACCAGGCCTTAGACTAGAATAATACGGCTCTGAACGTAGAAAACTATGTATAATAATAAATATAGAGTACAAAAAATTAACAGAAAGCTGACATGGGTGCCACGAAACTTTCTTATACGTAATACTGACAGTGACTTTTATTTTATTGAAAGATATTTCTGACAAACTAATAAAAGATAGAATAAAATGAATGGGACAAAAAAGTTAGTTAGGTTATCATAGCCCTTATGTTTTATTACAGAGTTTGTTTTCAACTTTTAGTATCACAGAACAGTAAATACGGTCCTGCACGTAAAAAACTATAATAATAAATATGGAGTGTAAAATTTTAAAAATATTAATACTTACATACCTATATGATAAGTTCTAACAATATTCACTTTGTTAATACTCGCGTCGTTGGCCCTGTATTACCTATCTATAATCTATAGATATGTCTATAAAAAATCAGCTAAAATATTGAAAAATATACAAAGAAAAATCAAGGAGTGTAAGGGTAGTTTTATAGGGGATGAAAAGGGTGAAAAATTGTTTTTTTTTCGTAAATAAAACCAAAACGGCTAATTTTATGAAAAAATATTTCAAATGTCTTTGTAACTTTTTTTTAGACCTTTATTTTTTTTTGTATTTTAATTCAATACAATAAAAATTGACTGAGATACGGCCGTTATAATCTGACTTGTTTATATTGCCTCAGTTCCCGTTTAATTCGTGCTGCTATTGCACTGAGCCATTAATTTTAAAGGATATTTATATTTTCCGTATCTAAACTAAATGATTTTAAATAAACTTTATTTTTTATTAAAATAAATTAAACATCGTTTTGAGTAATAATTTATCCACGGATCTTCAATAAATTCATCTATTGTTAATCTAGAGTCGGGATCGTACTTCAGTAATTCTGATATAAAACTTTTAGCACTATCCGAAACATAGTTTGGGAAACCATAACTAACATTAACAATTCTCTTAAATGTTTCAACGTTGCTGTCATCTTCAAATGGCGATTCTCCGACAAGAAACTCGTAACAGACCAAACCGATACCCCACAAGTCTATCTTGGAACTTAATTTTTGTTTCAATAACACTTCCGGTGATTGATATTTGATATATCCGTAATGCGTTGTAGGTTTTTCAGAAAAACGAACCGCACAAGTAAAATTCGAAAGTTTAATTCTATTATTGTATATAACAAGAAGGTTTTTCGCTCTTATATTTCTATGAATGACATTATTTTGGTGGCAATATCTCAAGGCGCCTGCAAGTTGTACGATGTAAGTAGCCGTTGTCATCTCATCAAAACGCTTGTCCGGTTGTGATTTCATCAAATTATAACAGTTTCCTTCTGCTGCATATTCCAACATTGAATATCTTACGGAATTATCCACGAAATTATTATACAGTCGTATTATATTTGGATGAGTTAAGCTTTTGTGGATTTCTAGTTCACTTTTAACTTTTTGTTCGTCATCAAATTTGTGACTTTTTAAAGCAACCTTTAATTTCGTTATTTTATAAATAGCAAATTCAAATTTCCCACTACGTGATATTTGATTTTCTAGATAAAAATCATCGAGTATTTTTTCTTGTTGTTTAAATGAATACATTATTCGTTTAAGTTTCAGATTATACTAAATAGAATGTTGTTTTAATATTTTTTAAATGTAATATTAAAATACAATACATACATAACTTAATTAATTAAGTTAATAATAAACCAGTGACGACATGAAGATAGACTCCTGTGTAATCACTTACATAAATTCTAAAATAAAAATAAAAATATTCTGTTGATGCAAGTTTCTTCCTGAGGTAATAAATAACATTTGTGCATATAATAAACTTTTCGCAAATTGTTTAAACAATATAAGGCCAAAAATACAGCCCCCCACCTTAGCCTCGCACTCCAGGTTAGAGCTCTGTCAGCCCCCCCCCCCTCCTTTATGAGGACTATGAAGATTATATTTGTGGATAACAATAAAAATTAATAGATTTATAATAGATAATAAAAATAAAGTTTAGATTCATTTCGAGGTAGTACGTATACTTATCACAATTAGTTATCTGTTATATTGTCTATAGATACAATGTAGATATACAGTGTTAAGTGAAACTGTATTATATGAGACCCAGAGCTAGTACAAAAAGAGGTGTTAGGTTCCGAAAAAAATCAAAACAGTTTTTTTGTTAATAACTTAAAAAATGTGTCAAATAGTATTTCGAATCATATTATTATAATGTGTGTGTGAGAGAGCACAAAATGGGAAAAGGGAAGGTGATAATGGGCCAATCATAGAAGATTTTATCGTACATGGATTGTAATATTAATAAAATTGATTTTGTTTACCTTGAATCTCAATTCACCGATTGGAGGTTCTGCATAGGGTATCCCTAGGAATGCGTAGAAGGTTTCTCCCTCCATGTTTTTCATGAAGGTGCCTTTAAGCAGGCCTACTGTTGTGTTAGCTATCGGTTCATCGTCGATTGCATTTTCAATATCGGGATTTGATTTTGTTGTCCCTGATGGTAGCGATGATCCCAACCCTACATTCTGTAAAAGTGTAAAGTAACAGATTTTAGTTTCACAGTTTTTAAAAAATATAAAAATAAATAGTTTCAGTAAAATAGCAATTTTTTCTAGGGTACCTATCAGAAGGGTTAATCTTATGATACCCTAAAAAAGTTATACATATATCACGTTTTTTTTAAAGTTCAATTTATTTATAAATTTTAATTATACACATTTCGAGTAAGAAATGATTGAAAATCCACAAATTTCGGTTTGATTTGTTTAGAAAAAAATTTTCAGACAAAAGTTGTTTATTTTTTATGGCAAATTACGAATATTCTACAAAAATATAGGTTTAGATTTGAAAAAGAAAAGTTGAACCTGAATACTCATCAAGGGGACGTTTTTAAAGTTACCCCATAGTGTCGATGTTTACCGCCCTCGGAACTATGAAACTTTTATCTGGAACATTTTTTCAGAAAATTTGTTGTTTTGGAAATAATCAGCTGGAAAGTCTATATTGAAATTTATTATTTATTTTATTTTTTTCAATATTATATGTGTCTCGTAAGTTAGGACGCATAGGAATTTCTATTATTTTATTTTTATTTTGAATTGATTATGTCGCACACCTAGATCTAAAGGGAGTTAACTCAAAAATCTAAATTTTTGAGTTATGCACACCATCGAATTCCTTATCTCAATACCTACCAACAAAAAAAAAAAAAACAGAATTAAAAATTCCTACAATATCTTTCTTCTAGCTGCATATAAAAAGCATAAATCTATACAGTGAACAATCTAATTGTAATCAGTTTTTCGCCTGTACTGAAAAAAGTGTTTTTTGAGTTAATATCTGTTTAGATCTAGGTGTTGTAATAAAGGATCCTGACTTAATGGACACCTATAAAAGATATTAATTTTTATTGTTTATTTATAATTTTGAATGCACATTAAATTATAAAATATAGTGTTAAAGTATTTTCCAAACATTGAAAACGGATTTTTTTAAATTTATTCTTTTAATTTAAATTCCTTTTTAAGTAGAATAATTAATTTATACAAAATACAAACGGTACTATTTTTTTAAACGTATACAAACATTGTATATATTTAGATCTTTAGCAAAACTGGATTTTATATAGAACATAGTAACGGTGTTTCTGCAAAATGTATATACATACACACCCACTTACCAAGATCAGCAAGTAAAACAAAACATTGTATACAAGACCCATGTCAATGACCACGAACACAAACTGACTGAGCCAATATGTGTAGAGATTCGCGCTCTTATACAGATCCTCTGAGATGCTGCTTGACGCCGCCCTTCAATCTAATACACTCATATAGCTATAGTTATAGTTAAGCCTGATGCACACTAACGGTCCGATAAAAAAACGGACTAAGTAAAATCGGACCCGATAAAAATCGGTGCTGAAATAGAAAACAAATAGAAAAAATGTATAGATGAAGGTTTATAATTAAATAACAAGAAAATTAATATCATGCTTTTTATCGTGATGTAAATATAAATTAAAAATAATAATATACCTACTTACAAAAGTAATTTTTATTTAATTGATTGAAATACGTATTCTGACGTTAATGTGTATTATAATAATAATTAATATAACATTATACCTCCCCCCCCCCCTCTTGCATCCTAGATCTCTAACGACAGTTTTTTTAACTGACAAGGAAAGATCCCGAGGTGTCACTCTCGGATTTGAATGAAACTTGGTAAAAATGTTAATCAGGTAAAAATTAAGGACACCTATTTTTTTATACGTGCCCGTTTAATATTTAGGGGGTGAAATCGGCCCTTGAAAATGAGGGTAAAATTTTTAATTTGTAAATAGCTCGTAAACCACTTGGAATATTTGCTTGTGTATAATGCAACTTTTGTTGTTCCACTAGCTTTGACCAGTGCGCGGCGCGGCATGTAATATATGTACTTTATACACTGTATAAAGTACACCCAAAAAAGAAATTAGTAAGTATTACAGCGCGGCATAGTACAAAATCGCTTCGAACCGTCAAATTATAAAATTTACAAGAACTTAAGCAAAAATTACAACTTCGTCTTGTAAATCAAGTAAATACAAAATAAAATAAGCAGTAGATACTGTAAACATTGTAATTTTAGCTCATTTTCCTAGCACTTGGCCGGATTCATTAGTAATAGTTTGTAAATTTTACAATTTGACGGTTCGAAGCGATTTTGTACTATGCCGCGCTGTAATACTTACTAATTTCTTTTTTGGGTGTATATGCCGGACTACAAAACTCCCGATATCTCCGAAGTTTGAAAACATGTTATTTTGAAATTTGATATCATTGTATTCAGAATATTACACTCTATTGATTTATGAAACAAAAAACAATAATTTTTTAAAATATTGAGGGGTGTCAATTATACCCCCCAAATAAATTTTTTAGGGGGTACCACATTTATGCTATTTTATAGCACTTATAATACCAAACAAATGTTGCATTATACACAAGTCACTATTCCAAGTGGTTTACGAGCTATTTATAAATTAAAAATTTTACCCTCATTTTCAAGGGCCGATTTCACCGCCTAATTATTAAAACGGGTACGTATAAAAAATAGGTGTCCTTAATTTTTACCTGATTCAAATCCGTGAGTGACACCTCGGGATCTTTACTTGTGAGATAAATAAAAAATATATTTTTCTGATTATAATAATCAATTTGGAATTGAAATAAAGAAATTAAAAAAAAACATCTAAATAAATAGACGTATTGTTAAGGGGTACCTAAACAATATTTAAAAAATAATAATAATTAAAATCCTAAAAACTACATATATAAAATATTTTGTAATATCTAATTAATGTATAAAAATTAATGATGCATTTATACTATACCTATAATGTGCATTAATTTTTATTAAGTAATACGTTAATCATGAATTAAAATTGTATGAAATCTGATGTATGGCATTGACGACTTAAAATTTGTTAATGTGATGCAATATTGTATAACTATTTTAAACTTAATATACACTGTTTATCACAATTAGTGGGACACTTTTTCAATGTAACAGTTATGTTAAAAAATATATATCATATTAATATGAAAATTCAGTAAAATCATGAATGCGGATTTATTTCAAAGTCTAAAAAGTTACAGCTTTGGCCGTTTGTTTTGGGAAAGTGTGTTATCCTTAAAATGGTAAAAAATGATAAATAGCATTTTCAAGTATTGAATAAAAGGATAAAAACTGAATATTTTTATTTTATTATATTAGCTAGACCCAACTAATGAGTTAAGGATTTTTTGAGATAGACAAAATCATATTTTTAGAAATGATCACATAGTTTCTCATTACCTTAGAATATTATGAAAAAGCAAACTAATCTAATAAAATATTAATTATACATGTATGACAACTTACCTATTTTAAAAATACACTTTTAACGATAGGTACTACTGAACAAAGTGATTTGTATTGTATCAAATATTATTTATAGGTAATGCAAACCGATGCATGTATAGTATAATTATAAAATAATATCATATCGTTAATTGAAATAAAGAATATTGCATGAAATGTACATTAAAAAAAATCTATACTGATCTAGCATAATTACATATGATTATAGATGTGAATAAAGATAAATATATATGTACATTATTGTGCATGCAATATATGTATGTACATGGTGAGCAAAAAATGTGTCATTTTGAAACATTAAAATTAACTAAGTATAATGAAACTAGTGTAAAGTTAGCACCCCAAATGTTTTGGAAAAAAAATGTAAAGTTCGTGTTTGCGTTCTAGTGTTGTATTAAAAATAGATCTGTCAATTATCCTCCTTAATTTTTCTGCGACGGAAATTGGGGGGGGGGGGTCAATTAATAGACCTTTAATTTTCAACAATTCGTTATTTAGCGTTTAAATAATTTTATATACTATATTTGATTAAAAATACTTTCGTGTGGTATTATAAATTTAAATGTCAAAATGAAAAGAATTTTTTTCTATATTATTACTTAGGTATTAATTATTATTTGTGTCCTCTAATAAATATAGTAGAAATATATTATTCACCTATAAAAAACTGCTATGGGATTTTCTTACACCAAGTAAATTATATGTGTTTTTAGTTATATAAAACAAATAGTTCTGCCTGACTGATACAAAATGTGAAAAAATGAATGGGTCATAAAATATAGAAAATAATTTTATCTACAACTTTTATCAAAAGTATTTTGAGAAAACTTTAATCTATTTCCGGTTAAAAAACGTTATAAAAATATGAGGTTTTCTTACCTGAAGAAAATTGATGCAAATATACAATTTCACCTTTCTATGTATTGTTGTTTTTGAGTTAAAGCGTCTACAGACAGAAAATGGCGAAAATAGTCAGAATGGATTCAGGGAAGGTCAAAATCGATATTTTCATCAAATTCGAAAAAAATCAAATAAATACTTTACAAATTGTATTTATTAAATATACATGCACTAATATATCTAACCCTTTATTAAATAATTATTCTATTATATAAATAAATAAGTCCGAATAAATACTTCAGCAATATTTAAAATGTATTAAAGAAATCTAATTTAGAACTGTCTGCAACGCCTATAGTTTGTAGGTCGATGATAAGGTTCTTCCAAAACACCATTCGATCGTTTTCTGGAAGTTCGACAAATCTCAAGTTCTTGCCGATGTCCAGACAGTTGAAGTTTGAAGCTGTCAGTCTCTTCCATTCCACATTTATAAGAGGGTCGCTTTTGATTGGTGGATTTGGATTCCCTGTTTTGGCGAAATTTGTCCACATTTTGACCATCCTGTGAACTGTGTTATATTCAACCGTACCTAAAATAATTTAAGGGATCTAAATATTTGAGGATAAAAAATATAATTGCTTCCTCGCAATATCAAAGATACGAGAAGCTTTGTGAAAAAAATGCTCTTCGATTTAAAAATTTTAACTTGATCTATCCGTTTCAAGTCAAGATAAACACTTTTTATTCCGTGTATGTCTGTCACACGCATAATTCATGAACCATTAAACCAATATTAATGAAACTTGGTTGGTTGGTTGGGTCTGGTTTGAGGACGGTCCCATTTCAAAATTATCAAAATCGTGTGTAAAGGACAGGGGTGACACCCCAAAATATTTATATTTTCAAGATATCTCCACAACGACACATGTTACGTGAACATTTTATAAAATCTTTTTTGTAAGCATTAAATTTTCTATAAAATATTCTTTACAAAGATTTATCTAAATTTGTTTTAAAAAATCGTCATTTTTTTAACAACCGCTGTTGACTTTGACATAATAAATGTCATTTTGACGTTTGCATAGCAGAAAAATGTACCTAATGAAATTGTCAAAATATTAAAAATATTCAACAAAATAACCAGGGCGTATTAAAAAATATGTTAAATTATTTTTTTCATAAAATTGTATGAAAATTTACCGGTTTTTATTTAAATTGTTCATTTAACTACCTTTAATGAATTTAACACGAGGAAGCACTGTGCATTTACTTGGCAGATGTTTTTTACCTGGTAAGAGTTTTTTTGGTGTTTCAAAGTTGGTAAACAAGTAGGGGACATCATCGACGTGGCTTGTTCCAGGATGTTGAATGCCGAACATCCGTTTGAACATGTTGAGGCCAGCATCTACTCTGAATCTGTACAAGTAGATGGGATGCGTTGGGTCATTTTTTATATGTAACTGCAGTAATCGAACTATGTGGAACAGGAAGTGGGTGTCTGTCATGAACTGCAACAGTTATTAAAGTTTAGGAGTGCCTCTTATCTTAAAAAAGACAAAATGGTTGGCGTGGGAACAAAATGTTAGTGTAAAATAAATTAAAAATTAAAAATGAATGATGGTGGGGTATGTTTAACATCGAATTATCCCACTAGAAAAATTATATCTTTATGATTAGAAGTTTGTTATAAAAAACGAAATTTTTAGCGGTTCGTATCCTTGATAGATATACAAATATTAGACAATTAGTTAAAATTTTAAGACAATAGCATGATAATTAAACAATTGAGATGCTATACTTACTAACTTTACTATTAATACATATACAATGTTTTGAATACAAATCCCCTAACCATAAAAATTGTAAGAGTTTAGACTTACACGTGTTTCAATAGCAATGCTATCATCATCAGAGTCCTAAAGACACTAACTTAATTTTAAAATAACTACGACTATTTATAGGCCTAAGAAATCACTGAACCAGAACTTATCCTGGAACGGTACTCGTTGACCATACTGGTTCAGTGATTTCTTAGGCCTATAAATAGTCGTAGTTATTTTAAAATTAAGTTAGTGTCTTTAGGACTCTGATGATGATAGCATTGCTATTGAAACACGTGTAAGTCTAAACTCTTACAATTTTTATGGTTAGGGGATTTGTATTTGATAAGTCATAACCATAGTTTTTGTCTGTTGTTTGTTACAATGTTTTGAATTAGTTTTATTATTTTTTTGTATTTGAGCTGATTTTTATATGACAAATTGATATTTGATACATGAAATTAGACTAAATTTTTTTGAATTTTAGATTTTGGTAAAAGTATGTTTATTGTATAGAAAATAATGTGAAATGTTGAAATTTTCAAACCGCAAGTCTGTATCTCATAAGATTCTTGAGATATGGCCTTTCAAAGTTTTCGATGTTTGAAAATTATGGAGAAAAAAGGCCGTAACTTTTGAACGTGAAGTCGGATTTGATTTTTGTCGACGGATTTGAAATCAGCGTATCAAAATCTATCTGAAGACATATATAATACCTTAAAATTCGGAAAAAAAATTTTGGTCAAAAATCAGCATTTTTTTAAGGTATACCCCTTTGAATTTTTTCGATTTTTGCAAAAATTTTTCTGTCGAGTTTTGAAGTATTTTTCACGTCATTATATAGAGTTTGATACGCTGATTCCAAATCTGCCAACAAAAATCAAATCTGACCACGCGTTCAAAAGTTACAGCCAATTTTCTCCAAAATTTTGAAAAAACTAAAACTTTGAGAGGCCATATCTCGAGAACGTTATGAGATACAGACCTGCGGTTTGAAAATTTCAACTTTTCACGTCATTTTCTATATAATTAACATACATTTAACGAAATTTAAAATTCAAAATTTTTTTGTCAAATTCATGCACCAAATACAATTTTGTCATGAAAATATCAACTCAAATAATGTTAATTTATAGTTTATTTAGTCACTTAAACATCTGAACTGTTGAATCATCTGTAAAACTTTTACTTATTGACCAAATTATGCATTATATTTATTTTTAGATAAATTATTAACAAGTCGAACTATTTTCAACAATTTGAAATTCTTACATCAATAAGTGGTTGAACATTTCGTTTCGATGGTACACTTTCTCCATAGTAAAACTTCTTTATGCGTTCTCCCAGTTCTTTAGAAACGGATGTTCCTCTTTCAACACCTAACCAATAAGGTACCAGCAATTCTGAGTTGGTGAAATCAGGGACTACCTCGTAATCCGAAGGTACATGTTTTGCTATCATTATCATCCCATCGTCTTTACAGAAACCAGCAATGTATGGTACCTAAAATAATATAAATTAATCTCCTGTTTTGGGGTAACATAGAACTGTGAAACTCTTTAACACACAAACTTCAAAATTGTTCGTTATAATATAGTCTTGTGTTACGTATTAAAATTTTAAAGCATTTAAATGAACCGAAACTATTTATTAAAGGTTGTCAAAAACACTTAACCTTATGATATTTTCCTGAAGAAATGATATCAGACGGATGCATTGTTATAATACTTTCTTCATAATTTGATCGAGGTTCAACTACTGGACCAAACATAACAAAATCGCCTTTTCTACTTCTCTGAAACATATTTTTCCAACATTTAGTTTTTTTAAATAGTTATAAGTACACATATTTGAGAATATTTAGCCTATATATAAAACCCCTAGTGGTTGAATTAAGAAGGCTAAAAAAAGGTTTTTTTCAAGAATTTTTAAAGAGAAGACTTTAAAATTTATTAATGTAAAAATTTGTACACATATTATGGTAACTTTTATTTGTATTTTAACATTTTTTATTTGTAAAAATAATAATTTCGAAAGCTACTACAGCTGTTCTCCAGGAGGTCCTCTCAAAAAAGGCGCCTTGCGGTGACCACTATATCTCTGGACTGGATCATTTAAAATAAAAAACCCAAACGAATTTCGTTAAAGTAATGTATAATCTTGTACTTAATCGAAGGAATAAGCAAAATAATTTTTTTTCACAAAATGGCGGCTTCTTAAAAAAATATCGATTTTCGACAAAAATTTGACCTTAAATTGTTTATAAAAAAATAAATATTTATCGGTGAGATAAAACCTTCGATTAATTACTAAAAAATATTCTTAAGAAACTTGTGTTAAAATTTGAGATTGATCGGTTCAGCCGTTTCCGAGGAATAGTGGTCACCGACTTTGAAAACGTAGATTTGAGAAAAACGCGCTACCACTCCGACCTCCTACATTCAAACGCTCTGAGACGTCTTTACAAATATGCGTGTAACTTCGAAAATAATCGCCGGATTGACTTGAAATTTTTTTTGTGTGTACTTAAATATATGTAAATTACGAAAATGAAATAAACAAAAAATTATATTTTTTGAAAATTCTAACTGTATGTAACCCCTTAAAAAATCCTTCTTGGTGCTTATGGAATAAAAGGAAATCCAGAGGTTTGGTCAGAGTGTCAATAAATCTATCAATTATTATGATATTTTAGTCGACAAATAAGCCAAATCCACTGTTTTTAATTTGAATACCTCAAAATCTAAACACTGATCATTTGCGTCGATCAGGTCCTCCACGGAAACCGACCTCAGAAACTGCAGCACCTCCGCATCGGTGCCATCACTGAACCCTAGCTTCCTCGCTAAAGTCTTTGGAGTCACATAATCCATTATTGTCAGATAATTCGACAGGGAGCTCTGTGAGATCGCTTTATGGAATAGCCCGTCCGATAGCGGTGTTAGCATCAGAAAGTGCACTGCAGCACCACCCGCACTCTCTCCGAAGATCGTGACATTGTTCGGGTCACCGCAGAATGCACTGATGTTCTTCTGGACCCAGCGTAGCGCCATGAGCATGTCTTTCAGGCCGGCGTTTCCGGGAACCTGGAGTTCGGGGTTGTCGAATTTAAGAAAACCTAAAATATTGTTTGCAATATTATAATGTAAACAAACTCAGTGTGATCTTATTTGACTACCCAGTGGTCCTAATCTGTAGTTGATCGTAACCAAGACAACATCTTCAGCGACTAAGAATCCCGGTCCATATATTTCTGAGTTTCCGTTTCCTGTGTAGAATGCACCGCCATGCAACCAGAACATAACAGGCAGAAGTTTGTCATTTGTTGTGTTATCGTCGGGAAGCTACAAGTAACGTTATTTGTTAATTGTATTTCTTAACTTATTGAATAGTTATTCTTTAACTCTTTAAGGTACGGATTCATTATAAAGAATACCCTTGATGTACAAGAAAAAAAAGTCCGGCGGTTGGTGGCGACTAATTTGAACCGGTGTACTTTAGAGCTATAACATGAAATTTGAGTGAGTTGAATTTTGTCCCAACATACCACAAAGGTTTATTTTTCAGTGGTTCAAATTTTGTCCCATGGTAAAGAGTTAACAAACTATTTAAATTAGGTAACGTAATTATTTGCATATTAAGAAACTGAAAGAAGATCAATTATTATTTTTAAGGGGGTTGCTACCTTCTGACCAGTTTTTTTTTTCAAAAACTGCAAACATTTCGTAACGTACTTACTTTTCTGCATATTAAGGAAAGTAATTTTATTCATTATTTATACTAGGGGTTTCCAACCTTTTTGGCAAGTAGACCCCTTTTGAAGGAGTGACAAAGTTCATAGACTCCTCGTGTAATTATTTATAAATTAAAAATTGTAAATGACCTTTTTTATGCTCTTTGAACTGTTTTTAAACTCTTGTATTGCATAAAAAACATCGAATTTTAAAACGTACAAATTTCCCATAGACCTCTCATAGACTCCTGGTGTACTATAGACCCCTTTCAAATTTCCATAGACCCCAGGGGTCCACATAGGCCACGTTGGAAAATCCTGATTTATACCTTTAAAATTTTTTTAATCTATCTCTTAGAAAACTATTTAAAATCGTACTAAAAAGCTGTGAGATTTTTTTTATTATTAAATATTTATAAAGGTTGTTACCTCCATTTTTTTCAAAAACGATTAAAAATTAAGTAGTATTGTTACTTACTCTGGGTGTATAGATATTGGCAAAGAGACAGTCTTCACTTCCAGCCCTAAGAAGAGTCAAAAGGTCCCTGTTCCGACACTGACTCCCATGTTTAGTCGCGTCTCTTATATCGCTCCAGCATTCTGGTGGTTGTGGTGCCTAAATGAAACATTATATTATTAATAAAAAAGTTATGTCGAATTGAAAAAAATTAAAATATCAAAACTGTCATTTTCTTGTTAGAAATAAATGCGTAAAAGGAGGCAATGACCTTTTTTATTTAGTGTTTGCTAATACAAACGATTATATTATTATGTACATATATTAAAAACTTATAATATCCGTATCCATGATGACTCTGATTTAATATTTCATTAAATACAATAATTAATTAAATACAAAGGACATAAAACATGGAATCTTCTATTGTTATTGTTCATTTGTAAATGAATATCCAGGGCCGGTTCAGAGGTTATGCGAGGTAAAAAAAACACATGTAATAATTTTTGTTTCCAAAAATAGTTAAATTAAAATTTTTAAAATTTAAAAAACAAAATAAAAACTTATGTTAAAATGTTTTTAACAGTATCACATAAATAAAACATAAAAACGAGATCGGGGTCAAGACGAAATGGGCTTAAATTCAAACGAGACGAGAACGAGACTATATGAACAAAGTTTCAAGGATTATCAAATAAAACAATTAATAAAAATTTGATTATTTCAAGAGTCAAGATTTTAATAAAAATATTAATTTGCATCTTCCCTGAAATTAGCAGTTTTTTTTTTATGAAAATGACATTTAATCTACTATGTAATTGATGTTAAATATATAAATATAAATAAATTATCACTTAACTAATTTTTGATGATTAATTTGACATAGAATACATATAAATAATTATAAAAAATAAAATGTAAAAGTTTAAACCGAATTCAAAAATTAATTAAAAGCAGTGATATTTACCTTAAACCTCAAATTTCCGATGGGGGGTTTTGCGTACGGTATTCCTTGAAAACTGAAGTACTGATTTCCATTAAAATCGAGTGCACATTTACCCTTGATTTTCCCCGTATGCACGGTAACAATCGGCGTTGATTTGTTATTCATTATCAGAAGTAAATAATCGATTTATTTCAGCTGTCTTAACATCCGCGACGACCACTACCAAGTGTGTATAAAATATATATGGTTAATAAATACAATTTGAAATTGCAAATTGTTAATACAGTGGTTCTTAAACGGTTACAATCCGTAGTAATAATAATTATAATGAAATTTTGGAAAAGTCATACGCAGACTAGAATATGTTTTTAAAAAAAAAGTAAGGGCCCAGTGCAGGACCGGCCATCTCTATGAGTGGACCCGATTTAAAATATTTCATAAAAAATAGATTTTACAAATCATATACAGGGTGTTCGCGGGAACCGAGTAATCATTGCTAACTTTGTTATTATTGGAGCTAGAAGATCAGTTAATTGAGCAAAGTATTAGTATTTTTCCGGGATGATTAATGACGGTGTCAAAAAAATATTGAATGTCAAATTTCAGAGATATATTGAAATACAACTTTTTTTTAAATAGAATACCCTGTATATTATTATTGAATTTTATAGCTGAAAATGTTTTCTTTATAAAAGTGTAATACATGTATGACGGTAAAATTGATAGAAAACAGTTATAACACGTATAAAATGAATAGAAAATATTGAAAAATAGTGTGTATGAAGATTTAATAAAATACAAAGAAATGATAAAAAAATTGAAAAAATAATTTCAGGTATTTGTGCCTTATTTCGCAGATTTTTAATGTTTTTGAGTAATACTTATAAAAAATATAATTAATTATAATAAATATTTTTTTTCATTATCAATTATATTAAAAAACGAACAAATTACATAAAAACCTGAAACTATATGGAATCTTAATATTACTATAATGTTATTTTAGGATATATCGAATTTTTAAATAAACATAAAAACTATTTAATAACCACTTCATATTAATGTACTATGTATTATAAATTCTAAATTATTATAATATCAAACGTGAATTTTCTAACAAAACTGTCACACTTCTTGTAGATAATATAAACAACATTTTTAACATATAAAGTATTTACTAACTTTGTTTCAAAGACAAGAAAGGGGTTCATTAGTGAGAACAATAAAATACATTCCTTATAAAAGGTATTTTACTTTAATATTTAGCAAGTTTTCAACTAATTATTCCAATATCACAAAGTATTGTCTGAATTTATTTACAACACAAAAGTTTTGTGGTAAGGTACATGAACTGAAATATGCTAATTTTGTATTCGAATTGGCTGTCTTATAGGAATATATTATATTAACCTGGTAGTAGGCGCGTTCAATGGTTTATAAATATATTTATCAATACATTTCTTTTGTTTTATATAGGTGTATTGTTATATGCAACCAATTTGAATTAAACATTGGCAAAATCTGATCAAATAACTTTTACATATCAATTAAAACTGCATAAAAATCGGATTAGTAGTTTTTGAGTTATAAGAGTACAAATAGACCGTCATACAGACTTAACAAAGATATTGTTGCATTTTATAAATGTAAATATTTTGAAAGAAATGACTTTATTAAGATATTATGATTTTTTCCATATACTTTTTCATAAGAGATATACGAATACTTTTTAATAAAAGATTTTTTTGCATGTGTATATCAGGGTTAAAAGGGTTTAATGTATACCATTTGATAATGCTTATTCATAACTTTTGAATATGTTCAAAAGTATATATACATTTCTTGTTCTGTTTATAACATCTTATGAATTATTTATTGATAAATTTTCTTATATATTTATTTAATATCACAATATTTTTCATGTATTTTAAACGCTATAACTAATAAACCTTTAATTAAATTAATATGAAATTTTAATACATAAAATTAGATTACATAGCAAACATTTTGACACCATTCTAAAGTCTGTGTGATTTGTAATTACAAAGTACTATGTATATCACCAAACTATTAAATTATTATTTATCCATTATACCGGTACATTACTTAAATGGCTCTAACTACTTAACCTTTCATTGAAATGGTTTGAAATTTGAAAAGATAAAACTAGATTAAATAAGAAACACTTTAAGACTAATCTGACGTTTGTGTGATATATAGTTACGGAGTTCTATGTTGCCAAACATGATATGTATTTAAAATTATTATTTATTCTTTATACCGGTATATTACATAAATGGCTCTAACTATTTAACCATTCATCGAAATGATTTGAAATTTGAAAAAATAAAACTATAGATTAAATAAGAAACACTTTAAGACTAATCTGATGTTTGTGTAATATATAGTTACGGAGTTCTATGTGGTCAAACATGATACATTAGTTTTTATTGTTGGAAGTTTTGGATACCTACATTCTGAATGAATATCATTTTATAAAATCGGCCGCATCATTTACTTGCACAAAGAAACTTGCAAATACATGCATCAAACAACATTCAGAAAGCATTCATTTCCATTCAACAACTTGAAATTATAAAGTTTTGTAACTTCTTCGTACAGATCTAACGTCATATCTCATTCCTTGTAGGTCCTGTGTTCCTGGTGTGCGACAAGCTGGTCGAATATGAAACCTCTGAATTCTGGATGAATGACACAAACGATGCTGAATAAAGGTGCCTTTTCATGTGACGCTCGATGCTGCGTCAAATCTAATCACGTGACCGATTTTGAATTTTGAATGCTTGCTATTGGTTAGCGTCAAGTGAAAAAGCTCAACTTGGTTAAGCTCATACTGCTTGACGCTAGAAATCACGTGACACCTAATGTCAGTAGTTTTGATATTATGTGTATTCTTGTTTGTTTTGTGAGTTTACGTATTTACGAATAGTATAATGAAATGTAAATCAATTTTTAATTTAACAGTAGTTGACAGCTAAAATTCAAAAATTTTAAATCGGTCACGTGACTAGATTTGGCGTAGCGTCCAGCGTCACATGAAAAGGCACCTTAAGGTTATTTTTCAGTACACAAAATCCTATCTTATAAAAGACAAAGATAGATTTGTAATTGTAAAGTGTAAGTCACTTTACAATTACAGTTGTTTTATGTTTCTCATGTTATTGTGCACATATTTCACTCACTTCACCAATATATGTGATTTATTTAATGTGTTTCTGTAGGTTTTAAATAAGTTACTGAACTGATTTTGATGCGACTTTCACTGTAAGAAAGTCTAAGACCTTATAGTTAGCTTAGGGTTTATATATGTACATATAATCACATAGTTGATCAGAACAAGGAATTGGTGAATTAATGACTACTGAGCCGATTTTAAGGGGATTTGTTTTGTTAAATAGTGATAATACAAACATAGCGTAGTAGGATGAGTTTAAATCACGCGAATATTCACTGATATAAAATAAACTAGTATTATAATATTTATTATATGGATATTTGTTTTATTATAATATACTAGTAGTGACGTTAAAATATAATAAATAAAAACAACTAAACTGTCTAAACGTCAAAAATTTAATAAGCAAATATTATAAAGCAAGCTTTCGATTCACAGAATCTTCTTCAGGCTATTAATAAGGGATAGAATATAATGAAACATTGTTGAATTAACGACACTGTTCTCACATTATCCCTTATTTACCCTTCTTTCAACCATTAGGTCTGGCCAGACTTTTTGATCTTTCCATATGTTTTTTTTTGATAGAAATATTTTATGTATCTTTATCAAATTCCTTGAATTCCTTAACCTACCTCTTTTCTATGATTCAGTGCAAAAAAAATAAATGGGTGTGTGGGAGTGCGAAAAAAAATGATATTTGTATCAAAAATGTATTTGTATACCTCTTGTCTACCTTTTAGGTCTGGCCAGACCTTCATACCTTTAAAATGGGACACCGTTACAACATAAAGTTCCACAGCTGACCACCAGCCAAACAGCAGCAAACTAAAAGAAATCCTGCATAAATGATACGATTTTTAGATATTTGTTTTATATAGTTTGATAGTAAACGTGTCAATATTACAATATATTCGCCAATTGTTGTAGAGCATAAATAATAATGTTAAAAAGAATAATGAATATTTAAATCTATTGAATGTTAATTAATGCGAACATTTAATTTAGAATTTTCCATTTACATAGATTTTATTTCAAATGTGCTACGTAATTTATATTATGTAGTTTAGGTTTTTACGGTAATTTTCTTACAAGGTGAACCCTTCCCGCCCCACCGGATGTCTTGCAGATTTTGATTAATATTAAAGCGTTACTTATGTTAGTTTTTTAATCTAATGAATTATTTTAAAATACTTTTAAATCAATTAATTTTTAAATTAATTAATAATCTTTGTTACAAATGGGGGAAAGGGGTTCCTTATATTTACGGATCTAAATAGGTGGGGTAGAAAATTTCAAAAATCATCTTTACGCAAATAATCGCATATTTACAGGCAATATTGTTTGAGTACTGCTGTCCTATGTTACATCCGTACTTGTTCTATGAATTTGCTTAATAATTGTTTATAAAAAAGGTCACTGATCGAATAGGTCGGAATTATAATTGTTAAGGATTCATGGGAAAATAAATGTGTCCTCAACATTGGTGACCCCTGGCTATAAAACGAGCCTATAAAAATTATTACGTTGTATCACAATAAATGAACTACTGAATGGGTATTAAAAAAAATAAAATAACCGATAAATTGTTGAAAATTGTTTAAAATTCTTTAGCCCTATTTTTAATTTAAAGATGTTGAGTCATTTGTACATGCAGTACTAACACTAACCAACTTGACGGAAATATACATGGGGATCACATTTAATTATTTAGACAGGTAACTTGTCTATAGCCGAGAGTGCTAATAACTTCTACAGACGGCTTACTTATGCAACCGGACATATGTTCTGTGTATGTACGGTTGCATACATACAGATAATTCGATTTTCTCGCACTTTGTAATAATTACTAATGTACGACGCGACCGACGAAACTAATGTATGAGGGTATATTAAATGTCAGTATGAACATCGGTGGTCGAGAGGACATTCGTCTTGCAAAATTTTGTGTCTTGAAAATCAATTAGGATTTAATGATGTATTCAAGTACAGTGAAATTTGATTAAGTGGGACTTATAAGTGGGAAATTTCTATAACTAGAATCCATACTGAAGTTTCGTCACTTCTACATTTACACCTCTATAACTGGGTAAGTAGTACTAAGTAGGATACATCTTTAAGTGGGATAAAATAACTGGTTCCTTGAGGTTCCAGTTATCCAGGTTTCACTGTATTATGTAAACTCATATTATTTTCAAAAGTGTGACTCCCCCCCATCCTAAACATACTTACGTAATACTTAAATAACCTCATAACCCTAGATTTTGTTTATTCAAGCCAGCAGTTTCTATAATTATAATATAACTCGATTTTTTAACACAAAAAATGCGTGCTAACTGATGCAATTTATTCATTTAAATACCGGCGTCGATAAACTATTCATATAATAATTGTAAAAGTTACAAAAATTTAAATAAGTATTATATATGCAACCCTTTATACACAGTTTTACAAACTATGTTTGGTTCTACGGCCACGGCACAGATGGCACCACTTGCACTGTTTCCAAACAAATGTCAAGATGACTATCGGATCGCATGTCTTTTCACAAGCATATTAATTTATCGTTGTGATGATCTCTTCCTACACAGGTATCGAAAGCTAATTTCTGTTGTTATTATACTGGTCGAAACGTTGATAATTGCTGACAATATGTTATATTAATTTGTTGGTTTGCGTGTACGCAAATTGAAATGAATGTATCATTTCTTGTTAACCATTAACATGAAATGGAAATTTTAATTTTTCGTTGGATATCCTTATTATTAAATGTCAATAAAGTAGTTATTAACAAGCTATTTAGTATTGTTACAAGTGGTTGTTAAAAAATACAAATAAATTGTTCATGTTGAATATGAAATATAATATATTATTATAGTAACATATTATTATTTTTGTCTAATTGTTTCATGATGAATTACAATTTCTCGTTAAAATATTTAAAATTGAACAGTCATAGTACCAGCAAAAAAAAACTATTTATTTTTTAAAACATAATGCCAATTTTTTTCACCACTATTAAAGTTAAACTTTGTAAAATCGCGATTGATGTTAATTCTTAATAGTAAAATATTTTGTCAGTTCTTTCTTTATACTACACTGAAAAAATGTTATATTAATTTTTAACATGAAAAACATATTAACGTTAGGATGAAATTGATCCTAGAAATTTTTAACACCCGACATGGTAAAATTTAAAAGAACGTCTACTACAATTCAATATACTATATTACTGTATATTATGAAAAGTAAAATTGAAACATAGTAAAATTATAGAGAATGGACGTGAAATTTTCATATGCAAGAAATTATATTAAATAATAGCGTATATTACTTTTTCAGAGTAAATAAATTTTAATAGGTATACTATGTTAAAATTTACCAGTATGTCATTGTAATTTTTCATTTACTTTATTTTAAATTCTACCGACTTTTCTGTTGATTTTTTTCAGAAATTGATTCAGGTTCACAGCATTTTCTGTTAATTTTTAAAAGAATATTCTCTCCGTGTATATATAAATAAGTGTTACCTATTTTTGGTATTAACTAAAATACGTTAAACTCTTATTCAAATTTGAAATATAAAATAAATACGGACGTCTATTAATTTTTATTATGTTGCATATATAGTATATAGCGATTTAATATTATTATTAAGCGATAATTCTAACGTGCGAGCACGAGCTGATAAAGATAGATTACACATTTAATGTTTACAGTTTATCCATCAATTTATATAGAGTATCTGCAAACAATATTACAGTTTCTGACTGTAAAAAATATTTTATAATTATAGGCTATCGCTTATTATCCGGGATGTATAGGAAAAACTGTAATTCTTCAGTGTACCACCATATTATACGAATCCAATGTTTTTAGTACAGAGAGTTATGAGAAAGAAAAAAGTAAATGTACGCTACTGATCATGGTGCTTACAAAGTGTAAACTGAAAAGCTCATCTGCATAGATATTTTTTTTGTTAGCGAGATAAATGAGTTGGTACACAGAGAAAATTTCATATGTAGATTAATATTTGAATAAAAGCTATGACTTTGCTGCTAAATTCATTCGTTTTGATTGATTCCGTGCCACCAATTGTGAATAAAAAATACACAATACAACACAGTACGTGTGTGTTTTTGAAAATTTAATTACGAATCGTTGTCATTGTCGTGAAAATAGTCGCAACGTATGAATTTTGACGATTTCAACTTGAAAAATATAAAATCAATACTTATACTTACATATGTATAGGAATTTTATAAACTCTTGGATTTTTTGTATCGTTTTTTAGGCAATATACTTAATCTAGTTCTAAATCATCCTGTATACTAGCGATTTCCAAACTGGGAGGTGCAGTCTAGTGCAAGGGGAGGCGCGAAAAGTTATCAGTAGTGTAATTTTCATAACATAACATATAATGATAAATATAAATTAAAAAAATATTTTCTTATAAATAAACGTAATATTATTTTTTTAAATATATTATCTGTTCCTGAAAGGCACGTTAACGTTTTGTTTTAGACTGACAATTATTAAAAACGAAAAACTGATAGAAATACTTAGTAAGTGATACTTCCAACAACAAGTTTAGAGTGAACCCTTAGTTCAGTTTTGGTTGAATCGAAGTGAAAAATATAATACTGTTTTTATATTAAACCATTTTATACCTTTTAAAAATGTGTCTATTATTTTTTGAAATTCAAAGAGGGGGGGGGGGCAAGATTAGTTTGAAACTACTGCTGTAGAGGTACAGTAGGTATATTCCATGTTGCTTAATGCCCGGTATTATAATGTGTTTACTTGAGAGCAAAAGCAATTGAGCTTCAAGCTAATGCAATCCATAAATTTAAGTTATGGAGAGATAAAAGTAGCTAAATTTTAAAATTAACAAATATCATGACACAAATTATAGCTAGAATCGTTAACTTAGATATATGAAGTTAATTTTCTCTCCCCTATAACTATTTTGATTAAATTTGTTAAGATTTTATTAAATTATAACACAATTGACTATACGGTATATTCAACATTAAAATGTAATAAAAAAACGCAATCCTGTATGTAAATACCTAATATTAATTTTGGCAACGCTGTAAACATTTTCAGGTTAGTGAATAGAGCTGCCAAACAATAATAGAATACCATGATCCAGTAATACCAAAATTTTCTATAAGAAACATAAAATATGATCTAATTATTTTTAATAATAACAATTATTAATTTGTTAAAATCCATAGACGACATATTAGTTATCAACTCAGCAGTTCTGCCTCTGTGGGGGGGGGAAGGTAGAGATGACCACTAGTAAAAAATTATTAATTTTTAAGAAAAAGTATTTAATTTGGAAACGGAAGGGATCATGCCCAAGTTGCCAGACTTGCTTAGGCCGGCTTAGTTTACAGCAGAAAATATTAAAACGACTTTAATTCGTTATGTGTTTGTGTGTGAATGATATAAAAAACGTTGATAGTAGATATAAATAATGTCAGACAAATGTGTTCCTTTTGTTTGAGACGCGGCCGGTGTGAACGCGTCGGGGGGGCGGGGTCCACCGCGTTTCCGGTTTCCGGTTAGATTCCTACCAATCACAAGCCGCAAGATAGCTCTCAGTAACAATGGTGTGACCCGCTTGGCTGAGTCTCTGCAATGCGCTTAGTAGTTTGTGTTAAATTTGAAGGAAAAAGGTTCATAACCGCCAATGATTTCTGGATTAGAATTATCACTTTCTTATACAAGCATAAAGAAGTGAATTGTGATCATTTTTTTGAAGAAATTATTTTTGTTATTGTAACTTCTTTTTAAGTATTGGGGTAATCGCCCTGGTTACCAGGAAATGTACATGTTATGTATTTATTTTAATAAAACATAATTATGTAAATAATTTGTAAATTAAACCCACAAACATGAACGGTGGTACATCTTTAATTTACGAATTACATTTTTGTCTAAATTTATGTACTTGTTTAAATGTTTTATTTGATATTATTAGCATACATAAATACACCCATCTAAAAAAATAATCAGTTACAGAGGTGTACTCGGTACAGTTTGAAAATATATGTAATACTAATTTTGTTTTACATCCAAAAATAAAAATAAAAACTACGAAGTATTTTTTTTTTTTATTCTCTCCTATATTATGAGACAGCGAATATTAATGAAATTTTGTACCCAATGGCTCTATCATGAATTATTTACTTACTGAGTTTTTAAACATAAAGTGTTTATTTCTAAATGTTAATATACATATTTCTATCCTCTATGTATATTTAGATAAATGAGAAATAGTGAAAATTATTGTTTATTTAGTATATGTTGTTTGCTATTTCATGAATTATTTACTTATTGTAGGAGTTTTAAAACATATAGTGTTTACTTCTAAATGTTAATAGAGTAGAAATCGGTTATAACGACATCGGTTAATACGACATATCGGTTTTAACGTCTAATATAAAGTCTAATTGAATTCCATATAATTGCATTTTTACCGGTTATTACAACTATCCGCTTTTACGACCTAATATGACCATATTTAACCATAATTAACCGGCTTCTACTGTATATTTCTATTTTCTATGGATATTTAGATACATGAAAAAAGTTATTGTTTATTTATTATGATATGATTTTATTTATTTTTACTTTCTTATACCAATGTATATGAAATATACATATAGTATAAGTAAGTATTGTAATCGCGATTTTTTTCGAAATCCGGATTTTGATGGAATTATCAATTTTGACCTTCCCTGAATCCATTCTGACTATTTTCGCCATGATGTCTGTGTGTCTGTCGGTCTGTCTGTCTGTAGACGCTGTAACTCAAATACGACAAATCGTAGAAAGGTGGAATTTTATACTTAAGATTGATTTTTGCCTGGGAAGAAAACCTCCTATTTTTGAAAACGATCATTCAACCGGAAACAGATGTTTACCTACATCGATTTTTGAATTTTTCGAATTACACTGAAACAGTGCGAATTAGAGAAAAATGGCCAAGTTGAAAATTGTAGGTAATATTATTATCTATAATTTATGTTCTATTCATTTTTTCGAAAAAAACAAATTTAATTTTTTTTTTTTACTAAGTATTCGATTTTAAGTACATTTCAAATGGTTTATAACAGAGAAGAAATATCTGCCATGAGTGTCATGGGACTTTCTTATACGTATTACAGAGACTGTACGTGTTTGCCATAGGTACCATGGGCCTTTCTTATACGTAATACTGAGAATAAACACTGTATACTCTAATTCATTTAGTTTGCAGTGGTCGTCGTGCGACTTGACGGTATTAGTCGTGATCCGTACGGTCAAAGCACCCAGCAACCAGTATAGATTATTCTAAATAATGATTTTAAAAAAACTATTTCTGGCTAAATCATAAGTGTTGGAAAAAAATGTATGGGGAATAAATTATAGATAATAACATACTCGACATTTTTTATCTAAAACATTTTTGTCTTATTTCAAAAAATTCAAAAAATTACAAGAGTAAACATCCGTTTCCATTTTATTGTTAGTAATTATGTTAAACAAAATTCGTTCGATACATAATGTATAAAATAATATTTCTATAGTTTATGTCTCATTCATTTTACTCTATCTTTTATTAGTTTCTTAGAAATATCCTTCACTAAAATAAAAATCACGTACACTGTTCACTGTCATTATTACGTATAAGAAAGTCCTGTGGCACACGGCAGATTATTTAATATTTGTTTTGATATTTCTATGTCGAATTGAAATTGATGGTTTCAGTTTATAAATTAGATTTTAAAATGATTAAAGTATAAGGACATATTTTCTTAGGATTTTTTTTATATAGAAGATAGTTAATAAGCACTTTGAAGTGTCATGTGCTTGTTTACCAGACTCGCACGCGCGATAAGTAAACACTAACGGTATTAAAACAGTGGCGCTATTATGAAAATTATCTCGTACGGTCATCACCTGTGTTATAATAAGTTGAAATATCACTGATCTAAATTCCAAAACCAATCCATAGATAATATCACTAAATTAATAAAAGTGCTTGTAAGGTAACAAATTTTGATAGCTACTTTATAATACCGGACATTAAAGCAAGAGAAAATATTGTTTAAATAATAAAATTTATTGTTTTCGTCCGATATTTTTCCAAAAGAAAAATAATAATAAAGTTGGATTAAGGTTTTATTCTTGTATATTAAGATAATATTATTTTCAATTTATATGAAATAAAGGACTGTCTCGACTCAATACAATTTTTTTCTGTAATAAACCGTCTATGGCAGCGGTTTCCAAACTTTATGTAACTACGCCTCCCTTTAAAAAAATTTAACCTCTTGCGCCCCCCCCCCCCTTTATTTTATAAAATTATACAGACATATTTTAAAAATGTATAAAATTTATTTTTAATGCACACAAAAAAAACTGTATTGGATCAAAAAAATCTTCTTTGTATATAACGAAAACAATATTTTCTGAATATAAGAAAAGTACTCTTAATCCTACTACATTATTTCTTCGTCCAAGAATACTATAGTTGGTTTAAGAATATATTTCTTATCTTAAGAAAATATTGTTTTCGTTATATACAAAACAAGGTTTACTTGGCTCAAGTAAACCTTTCTACCTGTGTGCGATGAATGTACTTGTTTATTAGCACAATCTTCATTAAATCTAGGTGTTATAAAGGGGAGTGCGTTCACTCAGATTTTTTTTAGAAGTATCGCATGATAATTCTATCAGTTTTGCTTTTTCAATAATAGTTGTCAGTCTAAAACTACACAGTAACGCCCCTTTCAGAAAGAGATAATATACATACATATGTCTGTATACACAAATAATGTTATGTTATAAAAGTTTATTTGTATGTATACTCGTATATTTTTTATTTATATAACTTAATGTGATGTTATGAAAATTAAATTTCTGTTAAACTTTTCGCGCCTCCTTTTGCACTAGTCCGCGCCTTCCAGTTTGGAAACCACTGGTCTATGGATAGCTTATACTATTATGTATAAGAAAATATTAACCCTTAAATATATTAGCAAAATAAATGATAATAAACGTTATTATTTGGGGTATAGTTGCTCCCAGTATTTTTTAAATAATAAATTAAAAATTACGTTTCTTAAATAAAAAATAATTTTAATCATCCATAATGACAATATAAAAACAAAACAATCGAGTGGGCGTATAAACGCGCATGTCGCAATTATTTTCAAATTATCCATGCACATTTAATACGCCCTTATTATTAATTAAAACATATTTTTCCTGCAATTTGTCTAAAAGAAGGGGAAACAATTTAACGGTTGAATTATCTTCACAACAATTAACTATATCCACAATGGCGACAATCCAGTGAGCATTGACAAAAGACAAACTGTGGTAACAAAAAAACATCGTAACATGAAACAATGCTGTACCTGGGAAATAGACACTGTATGACGTATTTAACGTTATTATTGCGTTTTGAACGTAATGAATTGTGTGCTTGACACTATCTCATTAGTGATTTCGGTCAGTGGTATTAAAAATGTCGTATATGTATTTAAATAACCTACATACGGCTATTAAAGATATTTCTCGGAAAATTAAAAAAATTAAATAGAAAGATAACATTACGAGCATTATTTCTATACTTGCAATGTTAAATTTATTGATTTTATTTTGACGGGATCTTTGCTCACAGATGGTGAATCAATTAAGAATTTTGATTTGAGCTTCTTTTTTTTCTATTTTTTGGCTTTCCTATAACTATGCAACCAGTTATAACCGGATGAACCCAACCTTCTCCCGACGTGGATGACATAAAGGAGGGGAATGTGCCCTGGGGTAGTCAGGGCAGGTGACATTTATGAGACCCTTCGATTCACGTAGAGAATTTGAGTTTCTTATAATATTTTTTTTAATTATTCACAAAATTTGGGCTTACTCTTGATTTTTGTTTTATTTTTCTCTGTTTCTTTGATTCTACCGAGAAATACCAAAATGTATCTAAACTCTAAAGTATCCCCGCCAAAAAAACCACACAAAATTGTACTTAATAGTTTGATCTCGAGTTGCACAAAAAAAATAATTCACGATTAGTTAATCAGTTGTTTTCAAAGCATTATTACGTCAATTCTAAAAAACAGTCACGGCTATGATACATATTATAAGGTAAAAAATTGTCATATTTAGTGAATTGTTCATTTACAAATTGAGAATAAGTTTAGAATTAACATTAATCATGGATTGAAAACAACCGATTAACTAATCGTTAATTATTTAGCTTTGTGCAATCCGAGGTGAAAGTTTTTATTTTATTTTTAAATAAACATGGACTCTTTTGGTTAATTTTTCAGTGCTACCGACAAAAATTTATAATTTTCATAATATGCAAAGAAAACGATAAAAATTTCGAGTTGTAGAAGCTACAGTTAAATAACTTCGACTTGCAGTGGTCGTCAATATAATATATTGAGTTATAGTGGTCGCAAAATGATAAAGAGTTATAGGGGAGCTGAAAGAAAGATAACGGATACTTTCTTAATTTTCTAGAGGATTTACTGTATTACAGTAAACTGATGTATACTTTTTTTTCATATAAATGTGAAATTTTTTCGAGTTAATTTAAAAAAAATTAAATTCAAATTTTTAAAATTTGAATCGGAATAAATAAAGTTTGACAAGCTCTGGCCGTAACATCATTTACTTTTGCTGTGGGTATTTTATTTTTATTTCGTGCTATGCCGCTTAGAAATAATGACAAAATAATTTTAGTGTATTCTGAGAGACAATTTGGAATTTCCTTTGTTGATTAAGCTAAGAACATTTATTTATATATGTAAATACCTGCATTTGTATTAAGTTCACATTTATACAATAAATATGTACACAGTTCATTTTAGAAATTTCGTTCCGTATAATAAAACGGAAATGAATATTGTGGAAAATTAGCCCATTGGTTTTATTATAATTTAACTACGTAATTACACTTTCTAATTTAAAAATATTTTGCTTCCTCGCCATATCGAAGATACAAGAAGTTTTGTGATCGTTTTAAAATGAGAAAAAAATTGTTTTTCGATTTCAAAATTTTAACTTCATCTTTCCATTTCCGGTTCCGTGTCACACGTATTATTTATGAACCACTCAACCGATATTAATGAAACTTGGTTGGTTGATTGAGTCTTGTTTGAGGACGGTCCCATTTCAAAATCATATCTAAAGGAGAGGGGTGACATCCCTAAATATATTTTTTAAAGATATCTCAAGAACGACACGTTACGTGAAAATTTTATAGAATCTTTTTTGTACAGCATTAATTTTTTTATAATATTTAAATTGCTATTTACTTTGACTTATTAAATGTCATTTTGATGTTTGCATAGCAGACAAATTTATAGATTTAGATTGAAATTGCCAAAAAATTATAAATATACGAAAAAATTATCAGGTGCGTTTTAAACTAATATTTTTAGTAAAATTGTATAAAAATTAAATGTTTGACCAATACCAGGTAATTTATCTGAATAATAATAATAATTTATTATTATATTTATTTTAAAATTTTACAATAATTAAATACCTTTGGTGAATTTTGTACGAGGAAGAACTGTGCATTTATTTGGCAGATGTTTTTTCAATGGATAAATAAAGTTATGTGTGCGATTCGTGAAACTCGGAAATATGAAACAAAAATTAAGAGCAAGACCAAATTTTGTAAATAAATAAAAAAAGATTATAACTAAATCATTTTTCATAATTTTTAATGAACCTTATTATTATTATCTTTTCTGGTAATTTACAAAAAGTATAGGCTTATTCTTGATTTTTTTTAATTTTCTGGAAAAATACTTACATTCTTACATACAATACTAAATTTGGATATACGAGAATATGGTATTTTTTAAAGAATAACTTTATTTCACGTGTCAACATTTATGCTCGCTTCAAGTTGAATTTTATACAAATTAAAATAAAAAATAAACCGACATAAAATTTTTATTCCAGATAAAAACATATGTAATACCCAGTGCCGTCTGAAGACCTGATCCTAGTATTTCCTGATGAAACATTTTAAATTTGTTGTAAAAAGTTTATTTTTTTCTTCGCATTTGCTTACATTATCAATTAAAATAAAAACATTACTGGAAAGTCATGTGTTGATCACAAAAATTACAATTACATTTTATTTTCCCAGGTCGGTCCTGGGAAATGCATTTTCCGAGTATGTGTATGTAACAAATGTTACATTCAGTTGACTTATTCCTGCTGGCATGGCGGGTGGATGGGTGAGACGTCGGTGGGTGGGCGAATTTTTGTTTAGTTTGTTGTAGCAGACGTTTAAACGAAGACATGATTAAATTCGAGATTTTATTCCGACAATGCATTTTTATAGGACACAAAAGTTTTATATTTTATAGCTACATTCAACCGTGCATTTTTTAACTCTTTCTTACTACAGGAATTCTAGGTTCTACTAAAGAAATAGAGGGTAATTACCCCCCCCCCCCCTCTCACCCTTTAGTACGAGTACTAAATAAGGTTAAAAAATATCAAAACTTGTTTTTTCGTCCTAATATACTTTAAAATGCTAGACCGATTTTAATGAAACCTATACCACGTGTTCCTTCAAACCTCATAAGCACTATAGGATACATTTAATCACGCTATCACACAAAACAGTTGAGCAGTGAACATTCCCGGATATCAGCTAGTAACCTATATATAAAATAAAACCGTGGAATTTTGTTCAATATTAATATTCAATCAGACGTTGTTTCGCATGCGATCTAACGTCGCTTACCATGTGACATGTGCTATCTAAATACGTTATTGACATCACACAGTGTCGAAGTGTGACAATATAGATACGCGCGCGTCTATGTTTGCACGAAACGTCGAGATATTGGTGGGAGTCGCGCAGTCAAACACGTCCACGTCAGAGCGGGTGACATTTCTATTAGATGCCGCAGGAAACTGTATTATTTGTACTGTCAGTGGTAAATAGATAAATTCATTTTTATTTTATAGTAGGTATATGTGTGTGAATGTAAATGTAGTCGGGATGTTCATGAATTGATGCATCCATACTAATATTAGTCTGTCTGTCTATTTGTTACCTTTTCACGGCTAAATCGATGAATCGATCTTCATGAAATTAGGCAGGGAGATAGCTTACATCTTGAAAAAAGGCACATGCTACTTTGTATCTTGAAAAATTTATTAAATATAAAAAAAATTAAAAAAAATCATGTGGATAAAGTTGCGGGTAACAGCTTGTAGAGAATAATCGAAAAAAAATCTTTATAAATAATATTTATTACATTCAAATAATAAATAAAAAAAATAATTGAATATTATAATATAGTCTGTCCCGTAAGTCATGTATCTATGAAATAGGTACATATAGTATTGTTCAGTAGATCATTTTTGAATTTGAGATTTTAATGGAAATATCTTTTTTACCTTTCCTTGAATAAATTTTGACTGTCTATTAAAGACGCTGTAACTCAAAAAGATAGGTGAAATTGCATATTTAGGATTAATTTTATCTTGGAAAAAATCCTAAATTATTAAAAACGATCTTACTACCGGAAACGGATGTTTACTTTTATCAATTTTGGATTTTTTCGAATTATTTTTAGAATGTTGCGAGTTAGAATAAGCGTTTTGGATTAAAGTTATTTTCTATCTATCCTGACTTTCGAGATACCTGTATTTTATAACTATGATTACATATTTAAATGTTTACTTTAAAAATGTATTTTAACCCATTATTTCTCGACTTTTTATTTATTCGAATTTTTTGACCAAGTTCTCAATTCTTGTTGAAAATATGACAAAAAAGATAAATTCTATACAAGGCATAATAATTATCAGTCGCAGACTAGATTATTATCATGAGAACCCAATGTCATATTTATAGGACATTACTTTTTTTAACGACGATATTCTGTACTTGGATTTATTTTTGAAATTATTGATATTATTATACTTTATTTACACTCTCATAAGTAATTTTATATACAGTTTCGTCAATTTGTAAACGCTTTACTAACAATAAGTGAAAAAAATGTAACTATAAATGTCAGCTAGCTGGAATAATTACACTATTACTTTTAAAGTGTTATAATTTATCATTGAATGAACTCTAGAGTTCGTTTTAAAAATTATTGTAAGTAGAAAGACTTAAAGAACATATTAGTAATGTAAATCCAATTAACAACGCTATTATGTCAGAGAAAAAAAATAGAAAATAAGATGTCCTATAAATATAGGACACTCGGAAGTAATGGTTTAAACCAGTGGTTCCCAACCGGTGGTCCGCAAGGGGTTAAATTTGGTCCCTGGAAAAGATTTAAAACTAAAGAATGAACTTATTGTTAGAATTATCGGTGGACTTTTTTTAGGTTTTATAAGTTTTTTAATCTATAAAAAAAAACATAAAAAAGCAACGTAAAGACCTTTTTTCTAGGTTTTTTTCATTTCAAATTTATATAAAATTAAAAAAAAAAAGAAAGTTTTTTAACCTTGTGGTCCCTGGTGATAATAATTATATGAAAGTGGTCCCTGGTCACAAAAAGGTTGGGAACCACTGCTTTAAACTATATGATTTAATTGATACTAAATAATTAATGCAAGTCTCTTTATGAAGGACAATTTTCAATTAATATTTTGTTTTATATATTATATAAACGTATAAAAATGTAAAAAATTTGATTTCGAATAACAACTATAAAAAACTGTTGTATTCTTTTAAAGATGACATAATGTCTCGATTTATAAAAATAAGATAAAATTGATATCGAATAACAAAAGATTAATTGGAAATGATGCTGCAGAAAAACTGAAGATACAGGGACGTATCTAAAGTAGTTTTCTAAGAGGGATAACCTTTTATTCATTTTTGAAATAGTAATTAAAAAAAAAAAGATTATATGTAACGTGCTCTAGTATTTTCTACCGTGCTTATTAGCGCCCTCCACTATTATTTTCAGTTGCATGAACCTGGAAACATTGTGAATGTGTTAACTGAAACAGTCCAAGAATAATTGTGTTTTGAATTTTTTTATAATGTTCATTAGGTATATAATATTTTTTAATATATTTTTTACGTTATTATCAAATCAGATGTAGACCCACTTACCCTTTAATAGCCGCCACTGTAAGAGGCGCATTGTAAAATAATGACTTTATAGACATCTAAATCAATATCGGCGAAAATCGATAGAAAATATCATATATAAAATATATGGATTATTTATTATTAGACGTGACAAGCGACAGATGCTGTAAACATTCTACTATTGGTCCAGATCCGTCTTATTATTGCGATATATTTGTATACCTATATACAGATATGTATATACAGTAAACAATCATACCGGAATTCGCTTCATATTTGGTTATAGATGCATGACATACATAAATCAAAACTTTTCTAGACAAAACACGGTCATTTTAAATTGATAAAGAGACGTAACTCAGAAGCATGTGCCGCAACTTCGAGGAAGAAATCTAAATGGGTTTATTATGAGTAAATTATATTTGAAATTCTAGTATGTGACCTTCACCTAGAAGCCAAGGTTCTCTTTAATATCACCGCGTAAGTTTCCAAGTCTATTGAATTTAATACAATCTGAAAAAAATATTTTGAAAAGATAGCAATTTGTAAAATCGAGGTCGGCGTTGCGATTACCGAAACAATAATCCTGGGCCCGGCAATTGTTCACGCCGTTTTGTACATGACGTCCGAACAAAGCCCGATTAAAATACGGCAGAGCTTTGCAGAGAATTGTGCCGATGACACGACTCGCAAAAATTAGGCCAGGATTTAAATTTTTTTTATGTCTACCTATACAATTCTTTAATACAGGAAATTCTTGATTTAACGTACTAATTGGGTGGAGAGGGGGGGGGGGTAAATTCACCTCAATTTATGTATACAGGTTTATTTCGTTTCTTTACATTTTTAAATATATAAAAATATTTCATAACAATCACTCAATTTTTAATGAAATATTATTATTTGACGTAGTGAATCTCAATAATATAGATCAAAATCTATATTATTGGTATAGTTTAATTGGTTGTATTTATTATTTTTATTATTACCTGTCAAATTTTGGCGTGGTGGTGGGGGTTCCTCTAGCGATTGTATAGTGGAATTTTTGAATTACCGATGCCGTCGTACAGCAGAACGCTGAGTATACATGTTAAAACTGATAATTTTTACTTTTTTATACATACATGAAATGTAATGTATAAATAAAGTATAGTGATCACGAAAAAATTCGAACTCGAGATTTTAACGGAATTACACGTTTTGAGCGTCCCTGAATCATATACCACCATTAACTCAATGACGTCTGTGTGTCTGTCTGTCTGTCTGTATGTGTGTGTGTGTGTGTGTCTGTGAACGCTCTACAGCCAAAACTGTAATACTTACGAACGTGGAATTTTAAACTTAAGGTTCTTGTATACTCTAGATGTGCACCTCCTATTTTTGAAAACCATCACTAAACCGGAAACGGATGTTTACTGGTGTCAATTTTTGAACTTTTCGAATTATTTTTGAAACGGTGCGCAGTAGAAAAAAATATTTTAGATTAAAGTTGTAGAAGAGACTTGTATCTATAATTTATGTTCTATTCATTTTCCCCCCAAAAAATTGTTTTTAGGAAATAATCGATTTTCTAAAAAAAATATTTTTTCGATTTATTTTTTAAACGGTAGGTATTAGAAAAAAATGTTTGAGATACAAGTTGTAGAGAATATTATTTTCTATAATTTATGTTCTATTCTTTTTTTTGTATCTTATGAATTAACCAAAAAAAATAATTATTTTGGTTTTAATGGTTTTAATTTAAAAATGATTTGAATAATACAAAAAATCTAGTTATCTATGAAAATTTTAGCATTTATTATTAGAAGTGTCAAAAATGAAATCTAGCAAAATAAATACTTGTTAATACAATAATCACTAATCTTAATTGATTTCGTTTAATATTTAATGTCAATATTAAATAGAATGTATCAATTTCATTCACTGAAAATCATTTTGTAAGTAAAAAATTTTAAAATCAAATATTAAATTATAAAAGTAATCACATATTAATACTTCGGTGTCATGATGTATAAAAAAGTCTCGTGCCTGCCAAGGCAGTTTATTTTTATACAAAATTAAAATTTTTAATCGGTAACTGTAATTTTTATCAAAAAAATTGACTCAATTTTACTCCGTGTATTTTTTAATGAAATGTTTAAAATCTGATTGTAGAATGTATAGAGAAGAAAATATGAATACTAGGGTGATTCATTTCCGCAAAACATTTTTTTTCAAGTTGCTCAAGCAAAATTTTAATCTACATATAGAAAAAAAAAACTCACCAAGATTGAGCTCTTGATTCCTATTTTAAGTACTTACAATTTAAATATGAAGTTTTCCCATTTAAAATGCATGTAATTTTTTTTTTTCAAATTTCTAATGCTTAGACACCTTTTATCATATTGGGAATCGGTTTGATGGACCTTACGGGAAATTTCACGCTCTTTAAAATTGCCTTCGTGTTTTTTTCTGTAACTCACACTGGTTCGCCAGTAGGAGTCATCTAAATACTAACTAATAATGCAGCATTATTAGTTAGTATTTATCAATTTCTTGCATTTTAAGGCCTAAAAATGGCTGTAAATTCATTAAATATTGGTAAAAAAAACTATTTTTTACGAGTCAGCTCTTTTTTTCTCCCTAATATTTTGCGGTTTGCTCAAAAAAATGAAAAAAAAAACAATTTATTCCAAAAACTGTATTTAGATGACTCCTACTGGCGAACCAGTGTGAGTTACAGAAAAAAACACTAAGGCAATTTTAAAGAGCGTGCAATTTTCTGTAAGGTCCATCAAACCGATTCCCAATATGATAAAAGGTGTCTAAGCATTAGAAATTTAAAAAAAATAATTTTTTTTATATGCATTTTAAATGGGAAAACTTGATATTTAAATTGCAAGTACTTAAAATAGGAATTAAGAGCTCAATCTTGGACAGAATTTTTTTTCTATATGTAGATTAAAATTTTGCTTGAGCACCTTGAAAAAAAATGTTTTGCGGGAATGAATCACCCTAATGAATATATACATTTTAATCACGTTTTTCTGATAAAGGGAAGGTGCAGTTGAAATTTTTGAGGTTCCTGTCAACTTTGGATAGGTGAAAAATAATGAGTATTTTCCTAACTTCACAAAAACTTCAGCTGCGTCAGTAAAAGTTTTTTTAAAACTATACATTAAACGAATAATAATTAAGTTGCTTGAACATCGTTAGAAGGGTAGAAAACAAAATGAATATTTTTATGTTCTTTGAGTTACTTCTACATAAATATTAGCGATTAGCAGAAACTGAAAACAATAAATTAATACACGTTAATTGAAACGTTGTACGGTGGTGCTGCCGCGCGGCGAGAGCTCGAATTACGCGTTCACAGCTGTCTGTGATTTATAGCGACGGCCGGTCCTAGTTTTATCTTATATTTTAATCTCCGCCGTCTTTTATTTACGTAGCAAATTGTTTTACTTTCGTTTAATTGTTCCACTATGTCTCCGAAACTCTATTGTTTAACTCTATATACGGAGACGCTTTTAGTGTTTTGTTTTTTGAAGAGGAGAGTTTAATTAAATTACTTTATACAATATATACACACTATCTTTTTATTTGGTTTTTGCACAGAATAAAGATTTATTGTTTCTTAAAGAGAATTTAATATTTAAATAGTCTGAATTGATTTAACTATTACTTTGATTGCCATTCAAGTACATTTCGATGTGAGCAAAAAAACAGTTACCAATGTACTCCATAAGGTCAGCGACTCAGATATTAAAATAAATATTAATTGTTTGGAGTTAAAAAATGAATTTTGTATTTACTTAAACAAATGTCACTAGTCTGAAAGTACCGAAAATTGAACAATATTTGAAGTCAATAATATATCAATAGAAAAGATAAAAAAATAAAAAAATTTTATTTCGTGTGGATATTCAGCGCAGCTGTGAAATGCCTCAACGTTTAAAATTAATTCCAATACACATTTACCGATGTTTTTATTGGAATTTCGAGTAAAAAATGCGCTACGCGTTTTATAAATACTGTATCTTAACGAACAATAAATAAATTAAACGTTTTTCGAATATTCCTTCTTTGAAGGGCGGGTTAGGAACATTTTATAGGAGGAGATATTTAAAAAAATAATTAAGAAGGAGCACTGAACAAAATCAATTTATCTTGAAGTATCGATTTATCACAAAATCAGGTCATATTTATATGAAAAAAAAAATTCATTTTGTCAGCATAATTTTGTTGAAATATTTAAGAATCTTTTCTTTTTTTTTGTCCTGCAAATAGATATAAGAAAAGGGGTAGGGGTAAAAATTGAAAGTTAAGAACTTGGTTTAATAAATAGAAAATAATAAAAGTTGTTAATATTTTTTTTCAGTTAGGGGTGATTAAAAATAAAAATTAAATCGTTTCTAGTTGGTTAATATATAGATAAATAAAAATAAAATATATATCTTAGGTACCACAGGACTTTCTTATACGTAATACTGGGAGTGTACGTGTTTTTAATTATATAAGACACTTTTTTGGCTGATGAATAATAAATTGGGCATAAATTATATAAGAAATGTTCACCACAACTTTTGTTATAAACATTTGTTTCCTCTTTTGCTTTCCTGTTGGACCCGCCACTGGTTCCAGTACAAAAATATGTGGTGATATAAGTTTATTTGTTTGAAAATAACTTGAAGATCGTATCAGCTCCTGTTTTCGAGGAATTCCTTATTTCCAACGATTCTTTATTTCAAAGCTAAACGTGTTTAATCGATAACGATAAAAAACAACGCCGTCTGTATTCACTAATACTTGTAGAACTGAAGTTTTCTAATGTTGGTAATATGTCATTCGATGGAAGTCATATGTTTCAATAATTCTTGGGTTTTTTTATTTCGGGGTCCGGTGTTAAAATAGAAATACATAGTTGTGAATGTGCATAAAAACTAGTAGTGATAGGTTCTCAAAGAATTTGTTGTGGGAATTTGTTTGGTTATTTATTATGGTTTATAAAACAAAATAAAGGATGTTTGAAAAGTGTGAAATTTTTATTACAAAATATACAAAGCATATGGTTGAAGACTTCAGTTAAATCATTTATATTATTCTATACAGGGTATCCCATTTTAATCTATCACCACCCCTAATTTTTTTATCTATCAATTATATAAAAAAATGGTTCAAATAAAAGTTATTTGGTTTTGAGGGGGACCCAAAATGGCGATATTAATTTTTGATTTTTTGGACATCATGGTTAGGTAAATAGGGCCAACATTTTTTTTCAAATGGTAACCTGTATTTTTTGTTACAATATATTATTGTTTGGAAAAAACAAGCAGCTTTTGTATTAAATAATTTTTTGTATGACAATTTTTTTTAATATCTAACAAAATAATTTTAGATTTTAGATTTTCACTAATTTTTTAGTCGAAACCCATTAACTTTAGATGAAAAATGTAAAAACAAAAAAATGTTTATTTTAATCTGATATAACTAGGAAAATTTTATTAGGAGTTTTTCTTTAAATTTTGATCTTAAAAAAAATTTTTTTTTTAAATCTGAAATCATTTTCCTAGATATATCAGATTAAAATAAACATTTTTTTGTTTTTCACATTTTTCCTCTAAAGCTAATGGGTTTCGAGTAAAAAATTAGTGAATATCTCAAATCTAAAATTATTTTGTTAAATATTAACAAAAAAATGAAGTCATACAAAAAATTATTTAAAACAAAAGCTACTTTTTTCCAAACAATAAGATACCGTAATGAAAAATATAGGTTACCATTTGAAAAAAAAAATGTTGGTACCATTTGACCATGAAGACGTCAAAAAAATCAAAAATTAATAACGCCATTTTGGATTCCCCTCAAAACTAAACAACTTTTATTTGAAACATTTTTTGATTTAATTGATAGATAAAAAATAAGGGGGTGATAGATTAAAATGGGACAACCTGTATGTTACTAACACTACTTACAATTAGTATGTAAATAATAAAATAAAAATAAAAACTTAGCTCTGGATAGTTTTGATAAAATGATCTCTTTCTCCTTCCCTTTAAAAATCGATTTTTTAAATGCGGTTTAAACGGCTATATACAGAAAGGGTTATATAGTTCAAAAAGTTTTACCAGTTTAACTTTAACATTTTTTAAATTAAAACTAGGGGTACCTTAGCAACGAAATTAAAAACTATCGCTCAGTCAGAAAATTATCAATTTAACATTAAAATAAAATTTAACTTTTATAATTTTTATGATACTTCGAAAAGAAAGCTGTATATAGAAAAAAAACTGTTTACAAACATTATTCATTGCCATGAGTGTTTTTATTTCTTCGTAATTGTTTTTTAAACGTTCTTTAAAGTATTTTTTTGATAATTAAAAATTAAATGATTTTATTTTGAATTTGGACGATATCTTTGCTCAGAGATGGTAAATCATTTTAGGATTTTGAATAGAGCTTCTTATAATCTTCATTACACTGGTAGAAAGGATTTCTCAAACCAAGTAAACCTTGTTCTGTATATAACGAAAACAATATTTTCTTAAGATAAGCAATAATCTTTAAAACCAACTATAGTATTCTTGAACGAAGGAATAACGTAGTTGGATTAAGAGTATGTTTCTTATATTAAGAAAATATTGTTTTCGTTAATATACAAAACAAGGTTTTCTTGGTCCAATACAGCTTTCTTCTGTGTAGTTTAAAAAAATTCTTCTGATTTTTTTTAATTACACTCGCAAAATGTCTCTTTTTTTCATACATAACGCACCGTTTTGCTCCCCAAGAAATACCTTAAATGGTAAGAAATTGTCGAGGCGACAAAAAAAAAACTTTATTGTGAGCATATATATTTTTTTACTATTCAAATAATTTTCAGAACTACAGGATGATCAAACTATTTAATCAAGTGGTACAAAATAAAAATCTGCGAGTGATTTGATCGGCAACGCCTCAGTTGTAAGCAGATACTGGAAGATAGTAGTTTATTTATACAAGGATCCTAGTTGGCCGATTCATTGCGGTGTGCTATTGAATGGGACAAAAGACATTATTGGAATCTATTCTGCAAATGCTTTTAAGTTAAATAGAATCGGGTGATTTATTCCGGGGTTACAGGCGGTGTGTTAGCGCCAGCCAGGGACGCCCTAGTCAAAATTTACAAGGGCAGTTTTTGGAGTCTCAACAATTTTTTATTTATTGTTTTCAATTTTCAATAAAAAATAAGGGGGTAGATTTTTTTCAAATGTCGTGTTTAGAATTTTTATTTACCGGTCTAAACCGATTTTTATTGGGATTTTAATTTATAGGAATACTCTAAACTCTAAAGTAGTAGATATTGTCACATTAATCTATTAAAGGCTGAGCAGTGATATTTTTAATGAATAAAAGTATGAATTATTTTTTATAGATTTAGTTCATAAAAAAATATTTATTATAAGTAATTATATTTTTTTACGAATAATACTCAAAAACGTTAAAAATTGGCGAAATTAGGCAAAAATACCTGAAATAATTGTTTTAAAATTTTTTATCATTTGTTTGAATTTTGTTAAATCTTAAAAGCACACTATTTTCGGATATTTTCTATTAATTTTATACTTGTTTTCTATTAGTTTTACCATCATACTTTTTTACACTTTTATAAAGAGAACATCCTCAGCTATAAAATTCAATAATAATATACAAGATATTCCATTAAAAAAAGTTGTATTTCAATGTATCTATTAAATTCGACATTTTTTTAACACCGCCATTATTCATTCCGGAAAAAATACTGATACTTTGCCCATTTAACCGATCTTCTAGCTCCAATAATAACAAAGTTAGAAAATGCTCACTCGGTTCCCGCGAACAGCCTGTATATTTTTTTAAAATCAGAAATTTTAATTTTTTTTTCAGTAAATAATGTTTTTTCGAGATTAGATTCTTAATAATTTTACTTATTTATTCTTGTTTAATTCTGTCAGTTTCTGTTTTGACACATAACAGTTTTAATAAAATGTATTTGAAAAAAATATTCTGAGCCGGTCCTGTGTACAGGGTTAAAGTGCGTTGTGTGTTGTAGGTGGTGCGCCTCCTTTGCTTTTTTACAATCAAAACCATTGGCGAATGGAGCAGCACTTATATTCATATGGAAATCTGGCTACCACAATAAACTCTTGTAGCGCAAATTCGATTTTCATACACATTTATTTATTTTAATACGAATCGAAGAGAACAATGATTTTTATTTTGCTTTTAGGCAAAGTGGACCGTTATTGGATTAGGTTCAAACACAATGGCGCGCTGATAAACGTTCAAGAGGGTGAATAATTTTGAATAGAAATACAAAAAGATTTTTAAAATTAACTTACAAGGTAAGAAATTTTAATACAAAGTACGAAATTGTTTTATTATATTTCGTGATCGGTAATGTATTTTTTTATAATTAATGTAAGAGATGAAAGGGCATGTTGTTTACGAGAAGCAAGAGATATTCAATTCTTGTCTCGTTTCGGTTTTTGTAAAAAAAATTGGATAAAAATGGCTGTAACTTTTGAACGGGTAATCGGAATTGGTTTTAGTTAATGTCTATGTGAAAAAATGAAAATCTGAAAAAATTGACATTTTTTAAGGGTGTTCTAGAATTTTTTCGATTCAATTTAAATAATATTCTCTACAACATTTTTTCTAATTCATACTGTTTCAAAAATAATTCGAAAAATTCAAAATTTGATAAGATTAAACATTAATATATACAATTTCACCCTTCCATAATATTTTATATATTGTCATATTTGAGTTACAACGTCTACAATTCTACATGCATGGCAAAAATAGTGACAGTAGATTACCAAAATTTTGAATTACATAAAAATCGGCTTAACAATACTCATGGCCATATAACAAAGTATAAAAAAGCATAGGGTGCTAGGACTGCTAGCAACGCACTAACTAAACCATAGATCAAGATATGTATCTGTAATACTGCGAGGAGGGGGCGCGTTGCTTTTTAATTGCCGGTTTCCATAGCCTCATTATCTAGATCTTGAGTAAACAATTCCTCCAATAATTAAAGTCATCGAATAGAATGATCAATAGCTTCTGTCGTAGCTCGATGACGATTATATTCAGTTATCCCTTTCCTTTGTTGCTGTTTTAATTATGTTCATAGGTATCTAGATCTGATATCGGCTCTGTTGAAAAGGGTCACTTTTATTATACGTTTCTACATATCAGATAAAGTCACTTTGTTGTTTTGTTTTGTACTTTTGTTGATCTGTGTTGAGTTAGGTCAATAATGATTATGCTTTTATTAAAAAAATATTTGTTAATATTGTGATTAGTTATGAAAACTAGAATAAATATTCATTTTTTATAAATTGAAACAAACAAACTAACAGACATAAAAATATATTTAAAATTATATATATATTAGTATAAAGACATTTTTTAAACAAATAAATAAATAAGATTTACTTATACAGTAATTTATATCTATTTAACCTTTGGAGGACTGTCATTTTTTCATATTTTTTGTCCTCTAGAGCAGGGTTTCTTAAAGTAATGGCCGCGGCCCCTTAGGTGGCCTTGACCTACTCACAAGAGGCCCGCGAAGAACCACGATTATAACAAATAAATTTACTATTGTTAAATAAGTTTAAATGTTCAAATATGTACTTGCTAAAATTATATAAATGAAATAGAGGTCCACTGAACTTTTGGCATAAATTATTAAGGTTATTCGATCATTAGAGCAATGTATAGATAAAAGTCTAAAATTTTAATATGTTATTTATGGATAATTCATATATTTTACTAATTTTTATTTAAAATATTGGACGTATGGTTTTTCAGTAATTGGATATTAAAAATAGAGTTTTTAACTCACAATAAATGAGAGAACTTGTCGAAAGTGTTCTATTAATTGAAATTCTACACAATTGACTTAAAAACTAATTATTCGAAACCTTAACCCTTTTAAATACTATAAAAATTATAAAACAAATATATTCATGTGTAATTTATTCAAAATAATGAAAAACTAGCTCTGCCATTACAGCAAATAGTTAGATACATTATCGTTCTGTCTATTTCAATTTTCAAATTAAATTAAACTTTTTTGTTATTAATAATTAACAAAGTAAAATATTCCATTAAATGTGAGTGCATCTGTTCTGAATATAAATTAAAAACAACATTTTTCGAAACCAAATCTTTTTTTTACAGTGTGCTAGACGTATAACCTTAAAGTACAATTTAGATTTATATTTACCACTGATTAATTATTATCTAACGACATTCTTTATTTTTCTGTCAGGGGGGAGGATCTGTTCAAAAGGGGATCCCTAGACAACAAAAGTTTAAGAATTACTGCTTTAGAGGTTAATACTTTATAAACAATACAAAACATGGGGTGCATCTTTTTTTATTATTATATATGAACACATATTTCCAATTTTAAAATAAATATTTCTTTTGTATTACTTACAGTATTTCAAATCCGATCTTAAACCTTTTGAGTGACATTTATTTTATTAAAGAAATCAAACTGGTATAAGTTTTTATAATCCCAGATATAACACAAATATACAATTACGTAATTAAAGATTAGGAACCACTGACATTAAAATCTGACAGATTTTTTTATTAATTTTTTTATATCAATATATTAATATTGAAATCATCAATATTGTAAGAAGATTCGTTATGAAATATTATTATGGACATTTTGATAAAAATAATAGGGGGGGGGGGATATTATTCATTTATTACGTTCTAAAATACTTTAAACAAAAACCCAAGATATTTTTATGTTTGTGGGGTCTTTATGCATGTAAATATTTGACCGTTAATTTTTATTGTCATCCCGCTACCGAAATATTGTAGTTGTTAATTCAACAAGCACATTAACATAGGAAATTAAATTAAAATATGTATATTTTATAGTCTGAGAAGATACGCTATATTGCCAACTACCAGCATAATAAAACGAAAAACACTGTGAAATATTTGACCGTATAAAATAATTGCTGCAAATTTTTAAAACATTTAAATACACGCATAAAGTTGAAATACTGTCAAACAGGACCGGACTTGAATACATTTTTTTTTGATTCACTAGTTTTGATACCTAAAAACTCAGTAGAAAAATTTTAATAATAAGAGTTATTTTTTATATAAACATTTTCAACTAACGTATTTTAATATGTATATAATTAATTCCTAGGGAAAATATATGAAAGTAACGATTTGAACCTTCATCCTCTTTCTTTATCACGGTAAGGATTCATACATTTTTACGCACCTTCCCCCACACAAAAAAAACAATAACCATATTTTCAACATTAAAGAAAAGTATTTTTTTTCCAATGACGCTCTCCCTCTTTAAAAATTCGTAAGCTTATGCACCTCACCCCCTCTAAAATCAGCTAATTTTTCAACATTCAAGAGTAATATTAAAATTTTTTTTCTAACCCGGCACTGGTTATTAAATCGAAAAAATTATATATAAAAAACACGATAACACATAGCATTAATACAAGACGAAAAAGAGAGAGATAGTATGATCACATTGAAATATCAAATTTGAAGATGACAGATTATAAATTTTGTTGGCAGTTTAACCGGCATTGCATATTTTAGAATAAATTATGGTTTAAATTTTGATTTAGTGATTGAGAAATAGATAAAGGAATGCTGGTAATCTGTTCGAATCTATTTTAAAGTTGTTGGCCGGCTCATGATCGTTCGAGCGTCAAAAGAGACAATTTGGAAAATTATAGGTGTAGTTGCTAAAGGATTGAATAACTAGCTAAGTCTCTAACTATCTATACTACATACTAGAGCTGTTTATAAAGTCATCACACCTTCAATTTAAATGTAATTAATATCAGTAGGGTTCATATTATCAAAATATGGTATATTTAATTTGATTTAATAAGGGAGAGTCATGGCCATTTCAAATTACTCCCTGAATCACGAATTCTTAATTTATATTTAAGTAGAAGAGTGTGCAATGAGTGTGCGAAAAATTTCAGAATAAGTAATATAATATATTTTTGAAAAGATAAATTAAAATTTATTAAAAATATTTCAAATTGTCTTTAAAAAGAAGTAAGTTTGTAATTTTGAAATCGTCTCTTGACGCCCTTTAATTATACCAATCATGATGGGTTTTATTGAAAAAAAAAATTTTTTCTCTATTAAAATATGGTGTTTCATGATTGCTATTTTGAATACTCTAAAACTTTTTTAGCCAATAATATGTGGACAATCAAGAAGAATCCAATGATACATAAACAAATGAACTTACATACATACAGACTGCCAAAATCATAATCATCATTTTGGATTGGTCGGGAATTTTTTGTCCCTTTTAATAGTTCTTCGCAATTATTTCTATAATGTTATTGAAAAACATATTCCAGAATCAAATTTTTTGAGAATTGGTTTAGACAGTTACCTATATTTAAAACACGTCTTCTTTTTCTCCCTTAAACCGATTGTCAATAGAATGTATCTATCGATATTTAACGTACTATGATTAGGTCGATAATTTTCTGAAATATCCTCAGAAATAACTGTTTGTTATTTTTCCATAACTATACCGCTTAACCGATCTTGTTGAAATTTGACAGGAAGATAGTTTGCACCTTGACCTTGAGGAAGGATATACACTACCGTGCAAAAGTCTTTGAACACCTGTGATTTTGAATGTAAATATACAGATTTCAGTCAATAAAAATCCCCAAAATAGTGAAAAGAATATGTTTACTCGCAGTCAAAATAGTTAAAAATAAACAATTACTCGTCAGCTTGAAAGACACTGTGTGTCAATACTTTTAACATGAGTAAATCTGACCTTTCAGGCATATAATTTGAAAATTTTCCCTAACATGGAAAAATGTAAATGCTGTATTTTAGATATGCTAGGATTATTATAAGAGTTGTAATTAAGTACTCTTAAGATTTTTTATCAACCATTTTTGCAGTTTTATATTTACAAAATTAGTTTCAAAAGACTTTTGCACGGCAGAGTGGTATACTACTTTGTATTCCGAAAAATGATTAGATTAAAAAATACAAATTCCACTCTGAATTTAAAATAATACTCAGTTTTCTGAATACTTTCATTTTCTTTAAAGATATACTTCTGTTCATATCTTAAAGGTATTAAAAATTATAAATTCCTCGCTCGATGTCAATTTATACATTAATATTTACTAAAGATGCTTGTATAGAACACATTTCAATACTCTATTGTCTCTTTATATTACATATACACATTTATCAGCCATCAACAGAGGCCGTTTATTGAATCTGGAGACATAACTGCTACGTAGATTAGATCCAGCTACCACAGGAACTACAACAGACCTATCAGCGATCAATGTCGTGTAACTATTTGACAAGTAAATTATTATTCATTTGATGCTATCACAGCCGTCTATGGTACAGTAAGCTGTGATATACATAATTGAAATGCAGAAACTGCGTCTGACACTTTTAGCGCTTCAAAATTGACATTATTACATCTAATTGACTGTATTGACATTTTAAGATTAAGAGTTCCGTCAAAACGGAATCTTCATTTGTCTGTCTTTCCGCAGTTTAATTTTATTTAACCGATTAAGCTGAAATATATTGAGATTAAAAGAAAAACTACAGCCTAAATTATATTTTTCTGAATGTAGAAAATAACATTTATATATATTTTACCTTTAAAAATATGTACTTCCCAAAAGTGGTAGAAAATATTAAACGAAATTATATCTACATATATGTATATGTAACTAAAAAAATGAGAAAATAGAGAAAATTGGAATCTACACTAACTTTTTTAATGTGGGGTTAAGTGGGAAAATTTTAACATCAGGGTAAAAGTAATAATAGTCTATTATTTTTTTCTATGTAATCGATCTTTTGAAATATATTTTTTGTATTTATTTTACTGTCTATTAACTAGTTCCTATCTGATCTCAAAATAATTATATTTCTTTATATTCTTACATGTCTATATCTATAAAAGAGTTTGTCCTTAACCACTCACTCACTCACTCACTCACTCACTCATATATCAACGTACAGACCAAACCCCTGGACCTAGAAACGTGAAATTTCGAAGGTGCCTTCCTTTTATGATGTAGGCACCCATTAAGAAAGGATTTTTCGAAATTCAACCCCTACGGGGTTGAAACAGGGTGTCAAAATTTATATAATTTTTTTTGCATTTAATTGAAACTTATCGAACGTACACTACAATATGAATAATGAAACAATTATTTCAGCATTTCACAAAATTTAACCCTTAAGGTGTTAGGGGGGTGTAAAAATTTGTAAATAAAATTTTTTGAGTATTCACCGAATGAAACATGGCGCAAGTAGGTACTCTAGAAAACAAATACACAAATTTCAGCTACGAAAATTCAATCCCTATGGGAATGGGTAGGGGGGTTAATTTTGATATATTTATCTTCATAATTGTACATTATATTAAAGTAAATTCGGATAAATTAATATTCAATTAAAAATGAAAGCGAGGGTAGACAGAGGATTAGTTTTTACAATTTTTAACTAAGATCCGAGGTATTTACATTTTTTATAGGTAATGTAATATGTCATCCCCTATCACGTATGGAGGGTTCTATTAGTTTCGAAGTTTACGCGAGCGAAGCCCCGGGATTCCGCTAGTACATATATATATATGTATAATATATAATTCACATTATCTCTCCTCGCTAGGGTAAATGCAATTATCTGCCACTTACCATATAAACGCGAAAGTGTGTCTGTCTCTCTGTTTATCTATTTGTTACCTTTTTACGGCTAAACTGTTGAACCGATCGTGATGAAATTTAGCAGGGAGATAGCTTGCATCCCCAGGAAGGATATTATATAGGCTATTTTGTATTCCGAAATTTGTAACCCGAAAATTTATTAGATAAAAAAAGATGTATATGATATTGGTATGTACGTGCGATCTGTTTTATCGACTATAACACTGGCTCTTAGACTTATGAGGTCTAGGGACCTCTTTTTTGAACAATTATTTTCAGGGACCCCCCTCCCTGATAGAAAAACAAAGAAGGTCGTTAGATACTAATTAAGCACTGGTGAATAGAAATATAAAAGTACTTTATATAAAGTAATTTATGCCAAAAATGTTTCACGGACCACCGTAAAAGTTTAACGAACCCCCGGGAGTCCGCAGACCCTAGGTTAAGAACTGCTGGAAAGAAAAATAATTAGAAGTTAGGTCAGACAGATTCATGTTATAGAATCTGTTTGACCTAACTTCTAATTATTTTTCTTGATGGGTGACAGTTGTACAACTGGCTGCTTTATTTCTGCGCGAAATTTAAATTCACCAATTAAAGTTGGTATGGTGGTGGAGACACCTCTCGCCGTCGTTATATCGAGCGGTGAGTGTGCATTTTATTTTATTATACAGTGGTGCCTCGCATAACGAACTTAATTCGTTCCGGGAGCAAGTTCGTTATGTGAAACGCGTTTTCCCATAACAATACATGTTAAAAATTTTAATTCGTTCTGTAGCATAAAATATGGTACTGTAACATAAAAAAGATTGTACACACGTTTTTTATTTTTTAGTTAGAATCAAAATTAGGAGAGTCTACCGTGACTTGCAGGGTCAAATCCTCTTTCACATTATTTCTTGTTTCATTTCAACAGAAATAACCTTCCTGCTTTTTTTAGAACTCATAATATAGACATACAAAATTACAATTATTAAAAAAAAAAGTGTGTGTGAGTTAAGCACAGTAAAGAACGACTGACGCGCGTTGATACATGTTCATGCAAGTTTGAGCATCGACTGCGTGCGACCTTGTAAGTTCGAGCGACTTGGTGATACGTAGGAGCGTTCGAGCGGCAAAATGAAATACGATGCAGTTCGTTGTGCGAAGCGAGGTTCGTTGTGCGAGTCGCGAAATGAACGAACAGAAAGTTCGTTGTGCGCAGCGTTCGTTATGCGAGGCGTTCGTTATGCGAGGCACCACTATGTTTAAAATAAATATGTAGGTACCTGTTACGATAATTTAATAGAACGTCAATCCACCGCAGCAAAAAAGAATAGTGGAATAAGTAGAAAATACAATATTAGCAATGCTGCTTTTATTTATCCTTACTTTACCCTATAACTAAAATTTCTCCGTAGATTCACTCGCGTGTATTTGAAAATCTGCTCTGAACGTTTGTATTTAGATTATATTGTGTTACAAATCTGAATTTATATTTTTTATTTACCACCCAGTATATTTCTGAATTCCATTTCCTATTCAATAAATACCGTTGGAAGTAGATTAATTTTTAAACGTACTAATATTTTTCGCTGATCGAATTTCACGTCAAATTGCAGCCGTCAGAACTGATGTAGTTAGAGCTGGTATTGAGTCATTTGACATTTCCAATTATTATTATTTTTCTGAATCAATTACATTTCTGTGGCGTATAAAAATTGATTCTGTTACAATTGGACCGCGTGTTGTAATTTCTGAAAACCGCAACTATAGTATATCTTTGTAGTCACTTTTCTGTATTGCACCTCTACAATAAGGAATGCATATTATTAAAATTGATAAAATTTTATTATATTTTTTGAATTTTTTTACATGGATTTTGATGAGACTTTCACTCATTGAAAAACTAAAATCAGGTAATTAATTTAAGATAAATGATAGTTAATTTAAGACAGACCAGTATTAAGGAAATTTGTAATTGTTAATATTGTTATTAAAGTGAAACTTTTATTACATCGTCTCAAAATTTTTCGTCTGTGTGTTGCATGTCGCTCGGCCGCGGAGTAGGGGTAAATACGTCAGAGCCATAGACATAAAGAAATGGACAGTGCATCTGACTCGAAAAAAGAGCCGTGTCAAATGAAAGAGACAGAAATTGTTTGGTTGTTATATAGAATTTATTAGAATTATTAGAACTTTTTGCTGGTGCATGTTGTTGTTTATGGATTTATTTCAATTTTGAGTGCTTGAATTTATTATTCCGAAAATTTTTAGTTAAATGTCTATAATGTGAAAAAAAGTATCACTTTTACCGTGGTTTCATAAAACCACACAATCCTTTTTTCTTAATGAAAATGTATAAAGTTGTGATTTTGATGCAATTAAATCAAAATCAGTCGTGTAAAAATTCATTTCAAATCCGCGAAGTAATTTAACTTAAGTATTCACTTTGTACATCGAACATAAATTTTAATACTTTGCACTTCAAATTTTATAGTATCCACTTTATATATAAAAATATCTATTGGTGCGAAAGGAAGTTGGTTAATTTTTACGTTTGGCTAAAATATAGAAAATTACAAAAATCACATTAAAAATATTATAGCCAAAAGAAGGAGGTTAGTATGTAGGCTAGGTAAAAATATAGAAAATCACGAATATCATAGTAAATACATCATAAATATGTAATTATTTAAATTTGATTGGTCAAAATTTAGGTCAAGTGCAAAGTATTTTTTTTAGTGCACAGTAGGTATTTATTTTTGGTGGAAACAATTTATTTAAAGTGATATAATTTGTTTTAAGTTCAATATATTTGTTTAATGCTAACTAATTAATTTTTCGTGCAGTATATTTATTAAATTAGTGAAAACCATCAAATAAAAAGTGTTTTTTATTAAAAAAAAAGTTCATTTAAAACAAGCCTTAGTAAATAATTTTCGTTTCTGTCCAATCAAATTCGAATAAAGTTTCTATAATAATCAATTAATTATTTTGTCTAATACTAATTGAATAAGTGTCAAAAGAAAAGAAGAACAGACGTAATATATGTTTTTTTTCGTCACGTCATTGTTGACAGACCCGTTCGATAGTTTATCTTGTGATTATGTGACATATGTCAAATGAAAGTGCAGGCTATGGTTGTCTTTAGACATGCGATCGTGTGACGTACAACCTATTTATTATTTACACATTTAATTTGTGTTTTAATTAACAAAAACAATGTGGAGGCGTGGGGGTACTTTTTTGTGATGTTAATTGAAACTCGAGACGAGACTAATATACATAACAGTATATTATATACGTATAAGAAAGTACAAATCTGATTTTGAATCAAAATTAGTTACACCTTTCCCACATTTAAAAAAATAACAGAAATGTCCGGTATTACAACTTTTATTAATTCAGTGATATTATCTATGGATTTGTTCTGGAATTTAGATCAGTGATACTTCAACTTATTTTAACACAGTTAACGACTGACCGTACAAGATAACTGTTTTCGTCTAAAAGAGACCAACAGGTCTAAAAGACAAAATTATTATATTAAAAAAAAATTGTTTTCATATTATTTTTGTTCATACTAACTACACCTGCGAGAAACTTGTCAAAAACTTCACGATACTTCAAAAGAACTGTCATATGTGCACACATTTCGTTAGTTCCTTTATAATACCAGACATAATACAGATAATTTTCTAGAAAACATCAAAACTGCAACCTGCAAGAATTATTATTTATCAACAGCAGTTAACTGCACTGCATACATATCTTCATACTTACATATATAATTAAGAGCAATCTGAGCGTGGATGCATTGTACATTCACACATATACACACACATACATGCACAGACAGATCATGGCTGACCCACAAGCTGCCATGGATTGAGTTATCATCCACGGGATTGGCTAAAAAGATAATATATAATTATCTTAATAATCTATAATTACGGGTGTATCTTGTACGAGGATCGTGCGCGGCCGTGGAAAGGGGAGCGAGGAGGGAGGGGGAGGTACCCCCTCTACATTGAACCGTGCACACGTTAGGTAACGTATGGTACCTACCTGTGAACGTACTAAAGCGGTACTCGAACTGTTGTTTTTTTTGTTAAGTACACTTTTATGTTAATTAATATAAATAATAGTTTTATACTTAATCTTAATAATTTTATTTTAATGTTTTGATGATCCTTAAATCGAGTACGATCATTGTCTCAAACAGTGGCGTAGTTAGGGGGGGGGGGGGAGTCAACGAAAATTATAAGATGATTATAAAATGCGAGCATTTTTTCAATAAATAATACATCTAAGTCATTCTAGGTGAAGAATAAAATCAATTTTTGTACTTTGCACCACATAAAATATGATTTTCATAGTGAAAAATGTAATTATGAGATTTAATACTAAGTAATAACCCCCCTCCCATTGCAAAAAATCGCCACTGGTCTAAATGATATCGGTGTGTCTGTTTGTGAACGCTCTATTGAAATGGCAAATTAACTGTCAATATTTATTTAGGTAAAATCTTTTTGAAAGGAGGACTAGAAAAAGTAGAATAGTAATTTTCTATGATTTATTTTTTGTTGAAATATCGTTATCAAATATAATAAATGTCATCACAATTATTACTCTTACTCATAAAAAATATCTGTTAAAATTAATTAATTTTTTACAGATATTTTAATAGTTAAAAAACATTTTTTTGTATTAACTAACCTAAAAAACGAATTTACCGATTTTGATAGGATTTTGACTGTTAGAAAGAACGTAAAGATGTTGCTGTAATGACGATATGGTGTCTACGTAAATTATATTTTATTTTTGTATAAAGAATTTATGAATTTTTTTAATGATCGTTTTAACGACCAAATCGACCCGGATTATACCCGGAAACCTAGTACACATAATATTATGATCATTGCATAAGCCATAATAAAATAAGCTCTAATAAAATATTTTTGATTTTATTTTTTTTATTAATAGTAAATTATAAAAACATATATAGTTGTATCCGTAAAAAATATCAGTATTGGTAATATATTGATGAAATGAAAATGATTTCAGCGTATGGAAATTTCGAATCGTAATGACATTAATTTAAAAAAGAACGTGATTTAAATACGCGGCAGATACACGAATGCATAAATTGATTTGTACAATAAATGGGTTACGTGTTTGGAATTACAACAGTTTTATAGTTTGAGTTATCGCAGAAATTATACTAGAATTTTATAAACATGTGCATTTTTTGTAAACATCAAAGAGAAAATTAATATAACAAGATCTAATCTGCAATATAAATTTTCATGGAAATCCTTTGTAGGAAATTCTAATTTAAAAATAACCTTTTTGGATTAATGGCTATATTATATATTATATGGAACGATAATCTTTATAGATTGAATGTAAGGTTCCTTCAATATGAAAATATATTTTTTATGAATATTGGTGTACAAAGGTGGGGTAGAATAGAAAATTTTATAGGTCCTTTAAATTTGCTTCTTTTCATTCAATTTTTGGTACATATGTATATAGTTATATACATATACTAGCGGCCCACCTACATAATATACTGTTAATCTAGATAAAATACTTTGAAATATTGCGATACACGCGTATTTTTATTTTAATAGAAAATGTTTTGCCTGAAAATTACTTTTATTTAATGTACCCTATAAGCAGTTATGGAGATCAAGTTTAATACACTTCCCTCCTAGAAATCGAATTTTGTAAATCACTAGGTTGATTAAAATTGATTAAATGAATACGCTTCTAAAATTTTTAGGAATTAGGATCAGGTGTTGATGAGTCAGTCATTCATGACTTTTTTCTTTATAGTTTTATCAAATACTTAATATTGGGGACTTCACAATACAATTTAATTCGAAAACGTATTAATCGAAATTCATATAATGTAACTAAAGATCGGATTATATACCTACAACATAAAATCGTTAAAACATACATGCAAATATGCACAAAAAAGGTCATAATATGCACTAAAATGGCCAAAATATGCAGTTATTTGAAACCATTTGGCAAATAAATTTTTAAAATGACCTATGATATAATATTTAAAAATAAAGACGAAAATAGCAGTGTGAGGCAACCAAATAAAATTTCTGGCGGTAAAAACAAATTTTTGAATTTGTATTTGGTCATTTATCCACCAAAATTGTAAGAAATAGGCAAAAACAACAGAACATGATCAAAATATGCAAAAAATATAAAATTTGCAGAAATATTTGTCTTTAATTATTTAAATTATATAAACCATTTATTGAAAGCCCCAGCCCGTTTAGAGTGTTTGGCATATTTTATTCAATTTCTTTATAAGTAATACCGGACATTACAAACTAAAAAACATTTCTCAAGGACGCCAGCGATAAAACAAAATTGATTCTAGTACAAGCATTTCAATCTTGATAAAAAAAATTAAATTTTTAATACAAACATGTGAGAAATAAAACACGATATGTTTTGTTTTTAATACTATTACGAAATTACTTTTTTTAATTATAATGTTGGTAACACACCTTTCTCTCTACATTTTAAATACTCCCCATTATTCAGTAGAATTAATAACATTGCGATTAACGAGATAGAATAATGTACAAAATTAAGTTATTTTTTGGACAGTACGTCATTAAAGTTGGGGCAGAGTTAAGTGGGTATCTCATTACGTATCTGTGTATCAATTATAATCTATTTAACAAGGCCGTATTAAGTTTTATTTGGTGAATGAATTTTTATATATTTGTATTACGTTTTGAAGCACGAGGTGCAAAAATGTTATTGCTATAAGTTATGTATAACTGTCGATGATTAAAAAATGTATCAATACTAGTGAACCCGCCCTGGCTTTGCACAGAATTTAATATTTCATCTCCTATCGCATATGGAGAGTTGTAATTAGTTTCATTAGATTCGACGGAAAAAATACCACGAGGGTAGGGGTTTTTAGGGAAAAAACAATCCCCTATCTCGCATAGGAACCGAGATATTTACGATTATTTCCGATGAATTGATTGATTTACTATTATCATTACTGTTAATTCCTTATAAAACCTAACGTAACAAAATATATACTAAAACCTGGGCAAAAAACATTTATGAATAACAAAAAAACGACGTAAATCGGATAAGTGGTTCTCGAGTGATATTAAGCGCACTAACGGACAGACACACATAGATACATTGCATTTTATAAGATATACATACCTACATAGATATATTAATGTCTGGTATCATAAAGGCACTAGCAAATTTCTCTCTCAAATGTGGTATCAAACTTATATGATAGTTCTCTTGAAGTTTTCTGAAGACTTTGGCAATAATTACGTGCATGCGTTGTATGTCAACACCAACAGTATTAAAACAGTGGTGATATTATGACAGGTATTTTTATACGGTCAGAGTCACCAAATGTGAAAATATGTTGAAGTATCACTGCTCTAAATTCCATAGTAAATCCATAGATACTATCACAAAATTAATACCTCATTTGTGAGTGCTTGCTATAGCTTGCAAATTTGCATATAAATACATAAGATGTATTATTTTTTACGTGAAGACCTTATTAACGTTAAAGATAGCATTTAAATTGGTTAAAATAGTATAAAAAATATCTGCAATTACAAATATTTTTGTGTGAGTAATATACTCGAGCCGCCACTGAATTAATATCAATTATATTGTGTTTAACCGATCCACGGTGGCTGGACAACTAATAATGCCGGCTTGTATTCCATAGCCAACCACTTATATTCCGTATGCGTATTAAAATTACTACACAAATTAATTGAGAATGGAATTCACAATTTCCCTCTTATTTTGCTCATGCAGCTGGTTTGATTGATAAATAATGAAGTTATTAAATACCTTCTGATTAATTTATGTCGTGGGTAAGTGGGTACTCTATTATTATGTATACCCGTAAAGTGAGTAATAATTGATTTTTTATATTTTTACTTTGTATCATAATAATGTCATTAAATTTTTTGCAGAACTGTTTATGTTAAATTCGTAATACTTGAAATTTTAAGAAAACAAGTAAAAAATGACGCATTTTAAAAATAGATGTTAAAATATATTGTTGACTCCATTTTATTTGTAATTGAAAAATGACTTCAGAAACGGGCTCGAAAGTGTAATTTTATATACCCCCTCTTCTAAAGTCAAGAATATTATTTTAAAATTGGAAAAACACGATTTTTTTAAGTAAAATAGTGAAATATATATATGAATATTGTAAAGGGACAGGCGCCCATTTAGGAGAGAGGAGCGGTTGCCATATTAGCTGTTTAGTTTAGTTTAGGTAGTTTAGTTTGAATTTTATATTTAAATATATGATTTAAATGAAAAAAATAATATAAAATAATTAAAATTATTGTTAATTCTTTTTTAATTTTATACCTTTAATTTGATATTTCTTTTAATTCAATTTATGCTAAAAAATTTTGAGTTTTAAATTTCTATAAAAGTATGTTTATTATATTAGAAAAGATGTGAAAAGTTAAATATTTTAAATCACAGGTTTGTATCTATAACCGTTCTCGAGATATGGTATCTGAAAGTTTCAGTTTTTTTCAATATTTTGGAAATAAATGGTCATAACTTTTGAACATGTGGTCGGAATTGATTTTCGTTGACGGATTTGAAATCAGCGTGTCAAAATCTATATAATGACATGTATAATACTTTAAAATCCGGCAATTTTTTTTTGCTAAAAATCGACACTTTTTTTAGGTGAAATTTTTTCGTGAAATTTTTTTTGTCGCGTTTTGAAGTATAATACATGTCATTATATAGATTTTGACACGTTGAATTCAAATCCTTCAACGAAAATCAATTCCGACCACAAGTTCAAAAGTTATGGCAATTTTTCCCCAAAATTTTGAAAAAAACTGAAACTTTCAGAGGCCATATCGCAAGAACGGTTAGAGATACAGATCTGCGGTTTGGAAAATTAACTTTTCACATCATTTTCAATATAATAAACATAATTTTAACGTAATCTAAAATTCAAAAAATTTTAGTCGAATTTCATAGTTCTAGTTTCACATTTCATAGAAACTTCATAAATTTTTTTTAACTTTTTATAAAAATATCAACTTAATAAGTTTTTTTAAAGTTAATTTATAACATATATTTAATATTTGTGAAAAAGCAAAAAAACTTCGATTTTCGATAAAAATTTTGTTGTCAAATTTTGCGGCACATCTTAAAATTGCACTACTGACAAGGGAACCTTTTCAGGTCGAAAATTCGTATCGAGTTTAAACTTTGTATATAGTTAGAGGAGGTCAAGGTAAGTAAGAAAAAAATTATCGTAGCTGCGGTAAAACGGTTTAAGGGGGTGAAACACCCCTATGAAAATGTGCAAAATAATCATATTTTTCAAATAACTCTGAAACTAATGAAGATTTTAAAAAACCTATAATGCCAACTTTTCATGATTTTTTATGCTCTTTCGAATGGCGATAGTCAAAATTCAAAAAAATAAAACCGTTAACCCCCACCTCCCACCCACCCAATTATTTATTACAGATTTTTTTTTCTATTAACTCAAATTAATTGTAGTATACAATAGTAATCCAAATATATAAGACATATTTCACAAAAAAATTGTTTAACCCTTTCATCGTCACATTATCATATTTAGAAAAATATTAATTTAATTTTTTTATTACGTTAGCGATAAGAAAAGTATTGACTATAGTTGAGAAGTTACCAATTTAGAAGGATATTTACATTTCAGGACCCCTAGAATCCAGTAAAAAATTTTTTTAGCGCAAGTTAGTCTAGAAAACGGCCGGTTAAAATCGTTATTAGTTACGTTTGTTTCTTGTATTAGTCCGATTTACTTTATGTGAATTCAATGCAGCTTCAAATATGAATTAATTTTGAATTTTCTTCGAAACTAATAATAATAATAATAATATTATAACGATATAAATAAATCTTTAGTACAACATTTTCTTGATTTTTTAAACTCTTTCGAATGATTATAGTCGAAATTAATAACTCCGGTCGTTTTTGAAATCATTTGGTTATTTGCCGGAAAACCACCGACTAACATTTGTCATTCGTATGTTTGGATTCTCATCAACATTTTCGACCGAAGCCAATAATTTTCTCATCTTTAATAAGAAAAATAAAAATAAAAAAAAACTGTATTTTTTTAATTGCAATGAAAGGGTTAAAATATTTAAATGAAAATTTGTAGTTAAAATGGATTTAAATTACTTTTCTATAATATACTAAAATTTATTCAATAGAAATAAAAATTATAAATAATTTTTGGGGTGGGGGTTGACGGTTTCGTTTTTTCGAATTTCGACTATAACCATTCTAAAGAGTTTAAAAACTCAAGAAAATGTTGTACTAAATATTTATTTATATCGTTATTAGTTTCGAAGAAAATTCAAAATAATTCACATAAAGTAAATCGGACTAATACAACAAACAAACGTATAACTAATAACGATTTTAACCGGCCGATTTCTAGACTAACTTGCGCTAAAAAAATTTTTACTGGATTCTAGGGGTCCTGAAATGTAAATATCCTTCTAAATTGGTAACTTCTCAACTATAGTCAATACTTTTCTTATCGCTAACGTAATAAAAAAATTAAATTAATATTTTTCTAAATATGATAATGTGACGATGAAAGGGTTAAACAATTTTTTTGTGAAATATGTCTTATATATTTGGATTACTATTGTATACTACAATTAATTTGAGTTAATAGAAAAAAAAATCTGTAATAAATAATTGGGTGGGTGGGAGGTGGGGGTTAACGGTTTTATTTTTTTGAATTTTGACTATCGCCATTCGAAAGAGCATAAAAAATCATGAAAAGTTGGCATTATAGGTTTTTTAAAATCTTCATTAGTTTCAGAGTTATTTGAAAAATATGATTATTTTGCACATTTTCATAGGGGTGTTTCACCCCCTTAAACCGTTTTACCGCAGCTACGATAATTTTTTTCTTACTTACCTTGACCTCCTCTAACTATATACAAAGTTTAAACTTGATACGAATTTTCGACCTGAAAAGGTTCCCTTGTGAGTAATCCTTGTGGGGGGATATATTTTGGATTATAAACTATCTTATTTCGTAACGAGAGTGAATAAACAATATAAAGATTTTTTTGACACCTCTAATGTATATATTTTGAAAACAGCATATACCCTGTTTTTTTTTTTAATTTTTATAAAATAAAGTCACAAACATATTTTTAAATAATTTTCAACATGTCTGCATTAAAATTCCAGCAAGTGTCTGTGGCACTTGTTTACAAGAATAATACACGAATCCGTCGTGTGGAAATGCATCTAGACCAGCTACTGTTTAATTTCTTTCGTCCTTTTTTTGCTCCTGCCGCCGCGGGCAAGTCGTGCGTACATAATCAGCCGATTGCGTGACCTCTTTGAATAACTGGAGGTCTTTACAACACTGATGTGTGTGTGTATGTAAGTGTGTGTGTGTGTGTGTGTGTGGATTATCTCTATACAATATTATAATCAGACATGAAAACGTGGGGGATGTATTACTTCTACATATCTCTCCTTTGTTTCTTTGATTTCTTAAAGATTGGAAATGAATTAGAGCAGTGGTACTTAAACATTTCATGAGATTGTTAAAAAAGTCTGGGTAGATATGAGATTTGAAAGTCTCATCTAGTGCTGTACTTATACAAGGGAACCTTTTCAAGTCGAAAATTCGTATCGAGTTTAATCTTTGTACATAGTTAGAGGAGATCAAGGTAAATAAGAAAAAAATTATCATAGCTGTGGTAAAACGGTGAGTGAAGCACCCATATGAAAATATTCGAAATAATCATATTATTTCAAATAACTCTGAAACTAATGAAAATTAAAAAAAATCTGCAATACAAAATTTTCGTGATTTTGTATGCTCTTTCGAATAGCGATAGATAAAATTCGAAAAAATTAAACCTACGGAATGTTGGTGGGGGTTAATGGTTTAATTTTTTCGAAATTTAACTATCGCCAAGACCATAAAAAAATCATGAACATTTTGTATTATAGATTTTTTAAATTTTCATTAGTTTCTGATTTATTTGAAAAAATATGATTATTTTGCACATTTTCATAGGGGTGTTTCATTCCCTTAAACGGTTTTACTGCAGCTAACATAATTTTTTTCTTACTTATCTTGACCTCCTCTAACTATATACAAAGTTTAAACTTGATACGAATTTTCGACGTGAAAAGGATCCCTTGTTAGATATTTTGAGACACAAGGTGCAAACATTAAAAAAATTACAGTATTATATACAATAGCAGTCTAAGGTAGGGACAAGGGGTGGTGGTCCAGTTCGGGCCCCAAGTGGTTAAGGGTAACAATGTGAAAAAGTTGCAATGCTATTGCATGGAAATTGTTTTGTTTTAATTTTATAAAAAAATAATATTTTATTTTTTCTGATTTTTTAAAAATATAAAATAACATTCTGCCCCAGGCCGCATCCTTCCTTAGTCCGCTACTGAATTTATGTAAGCAAATTTTTGTTAATTTTCGACCCCCTGCCCTGCCCTCTCCTCTATGTAAAAAATAAGAATATAACATTAAACAAAATTGTTACAATCATTACAATAAATATTTGAATTCCAAACTTGTCCATTTAGTTTCATAATCAGCCACTAGAGGCCCTCAGTAATTATAGTTTTATTAGCATTATATGTAAGTAGTACATATATGTCAAAATTTGCGTCTTCTGTGATTTAAATTCATTTGATTGATTTTTTAGATATAAATAACTTATTGTGTTAATGTTATGTTGTGTTTTTAACTCTTATTAATTTGTGTTAGTGTTTTGTATATTGTGTTAGTTAATTCTATAAGAAAAGCAAATGATTCGGCCAATGATGTATAGGTATAATGGCGGTAAGCTATAATATGTGATATTAATTACATTATAAAAAATGTTTTAAATAATTATTTATTGATATTTAATACGTGATAATACGTTTTATATTCAGTTAGATATTATTGTAAATAGTAATTAAATTAAATTAAATATTTTATCATAATTTACAAAATTAAATTTTGTCATTTCTGAAATTATTCATTGATTGATACATTCGATCAAAAGTAATAAAGTTTCTATAAACTTATATAATCTATAATGTAATTTATATTAATTACCTACGTATAGAATATCATATCATACTTTATAAATAAAATGAGATGATCTTATACTCTCTTAATAATATAAGTAGGTATCACATTCTTCTACAAAACTGAATAGTTAACATTAATGTAAGTTGGTTCATAACCTAAAAAATAAAAATGAAAACCCCGACAATTAATATTTATTTAATTAACTAATAGTTATTCATTCGATTTTAATAAAACTTTGGGAAAATATATATTTTTGATACGTACCTTATAATCACAAATAAAAATTCAAAAACAATTTTTTTATTAGAAGGGGTAAGAATTAAAATATATAATTATAAAAACTAATGAATCTCAATATTACATAAAATATTGAATAATGAAAAATTACATGGTAAATATTGTTTATATAGTTATTTATGAGTTAATTTGTTGATATTTCTATCTATGACATTAACATTTGATGCATGAAATAGGTACTAAAAAATTTCGAATTTTAGATTTCGTTAACATACTGCTTATTGTATAGAAAATGACGTGAAAAGTTCGAATTTTCAAACCGCAAGTCTGTATCTTATTACGTTCTCGAGATATTGCCTTTTAAAGTTTTCAATTTTTGAAAATTTTGGAGAAAAATGGCCGTAACTTTTGAACGTGTGGTCGGATTTGATTTTTGTTGACAGATTTGAAATCAGCGTGTCAAAATCTATATAGTGACATATATAATACTTCAAAACTCGACAAAAAATTTTTTACGAAAAATTGAAAAAATTCAAAGGGGTATTACCTTAAAAAAATGTCGATTTTTGGCAAAATTTTATTTGTTGAATTTTAAAGTATTATACATGTCATAATATAGATTTTGACACACTGATTCCAAATCTGTCAACAAAAATCAAATCCGACAACACGTTCAAAAGTTACAGCCATTTTTCTCCAAAATTTTGAAAAAATAGAAACTTTAAAAGGCCATATCTCGAGAACGTGATGAGATACGGACCTGCGGTTTGAAAATTTAAACTTTTCACACAATTTTCTATAAGATTAACGTATTTTTAACGAAATCTAAAATTCAAAATTTTTTAGTAAAATTTCATGCATCAAATTTCAATAGAAATATCAACTAACGATAAGAAAATATGAAGAAAAATCATAACTAACTATAGAATATAAATATAAACGATATTTTTATTGAAATCAATTAGTAATTTTTTCCTGTAGGATCGAAATCTATATTATTGGTATAGTTTAATTTGTTATATAAAAAAAAAAAAAAATATTTTATGTAGTTATTATATTGTTTTTTAATTGAAATGAAATAATTTGTATAGCACTTTACTAACAAATAATTCAACTTAAGAATAATAAGTTGAATAAATCATGTAAGTACCTATATGATATTTACGAATATAGTAAAAATTGTGCATTTTAAAAATTACAATGGAGATTGCAAATAGAAGTTACTCAATGTTAAAAATTGATACTAATTTTTGATACAAATATTATTTTTTTATTAAAAAATCGACTCCATTTTCTTCAGGCAAAACCCATACCCAGAAACCTTGGTAATAATACATAAATGAAGTTACTAATCATAATATTTTTTTTATATAGAAGACAAAGCTTATACCAATAAGGCATGATAGGTTATATGTGTTATATGCTTATATCTGAAAATACACAAATAAAAAGCCAATCATTATTACATTAACAGCATCTTGTATATTCTATCTAATCACATAACTATTTAGTATAAAAAATCTCAGCTGCTATTACATGAAATAAAATAACAATAAAAAAACAGTTAATCATGTATTTTATCGCATCCAGCATCCGTCATATCTCGGCACCCCTAACTGCGCCAAGCATATGTGTAATTATAGGTTTGAGTTTCTTGTACCCCCCCCCCCATTTCCCCTCTTTATTTTCGTAGATTCAGCTGCTAACTAGCTGTCAGGTGTATCTTATAATATAACCCCCTTGGGGACGATTTAAAATTGTAAATTGTAGGCGAATGTCGAATTAAAATATATGTTTTTATTTTTGTAATGTGATACTTTGCAAATTTTTATTTATTTATGTACGAAAAAAGCAGATGTTTTGGCTTATTTATTCTACTTTTGTCAGCAATTGTTTATTTTTTAATTCTTTGAAGAAAAAAATATTGAATTTTAGAGACCGCTGATTTTCGGTATACGTGTTGCTTAACTCGAGTGAAAGTGGGAGGTTGGGGTAAAGGGGAAGGGGTGATGTCTGTGCGTCTGTCACACACACATACACACACACACACACACGGTAAAGTCTGACAGTGCCTTAATAAGGCATACAATTGACAAGATCACGCATAGCCTGATAGATCTTAATTAAGTGAAAGGTGGTGGAGGTGTGTGCGTGCGTGTGTGTGCGTGTGTGTGTGTGAATGCCTAATATTATTATTATTTGAGTTAGTAATCGAGTTACAATACTGTTGTAACTTGTATTAGTTTCAAGGATTCGAACAGATATAATTTCGGGTTATCGGTTTGATCTTTTTCCGGTTTTAATAATTTGGAGCTATATTTTTTGAAGGAAGTTATTTTTGGTTTCTTGCCATTTCCATAGGATAAGAGAAAGTTATGCGATCATTTCTGAAAATATAGAAATATTTGGTTTTTTATTTTGAAATTTTTGCCTCATAAATCCTTAATGGATTTTAATTTAACGAAACTTGGTTAGGTCTAAATTATAGATTGTCTCATATAAAAATCATCGAAATCGGAAGGAAGAAAAGGTTGTATTTTCAAGCTTTCTTAAAACTGATTGAAAGTTAATTGGATTTCTAAAATCATTTTAAATAAAATAATAATTCTACTAAATTGCATTCGTTTGTGAAAATCTACAGAAAAAGTGTGGGAAGTTTTGATATACGAGCTAGAATATAATAACCATTGATTTGTATAAAAAATTGAGATTAATAGTATCAGTTTTGTTATTTATATAAACGTTTGACATATTGGTAGCGTGACTGCCAAAAGTGCAGGCTTCAACACTCACTTTGGAATAAACGTTCATTTCCTTTGCGTTAAAAAATACACCTACCATGCTCGATAAAGTATCACCAGGCCCGGCTTCATGCGTAAAAAACTATAATTTTTTAATTTTTTTATATACATACGACTCACTCTCTCTTTGTCACAATTTTGTTAACCCCCCTTACTAATTGTAAGATTACGTCATTATGCCCTCTTCATACTAATTTTGAACAATATATACCTAGTATTTCATATTAAAAATGAAAAATTTCTTTAGGTAAATTACTTTAAATAATAAATTAAAAACCAAAAATATTCAAATTTAGTTTTATTTTTCTTGGATTTCTTTTTTTGGTTAAATGGGGCACTGTATACATATATCCATACTAATATTATAAATCCGAAAGTGTGTACGTCTGTCTGTTTGTTACATTTTCACGGCTAAACCGGTGAACCGATCTTGATTAAATTTGGTAAGAAGATAGCTTGCATTCTGAGGAAGAACATATGCAATTTTGTATCACAAAAGTTATTAGATAAAAAAATGTGTGTATAAGCGATAGTTTATACTTTTTTGTCGTAGACATCTAGCGTGTAAATGTAAAACTAGAAACCTGTTTTATCGACTATATCATAATATAAATCTGTATTATAACGCGGGTAAAAGCTAGTAATACATTATATTTTATCTATAGTCTGTTTCATTTAAGTCTGAAGTGATTGCTAGGGATTTGACGGTAGGATTTACGATTCATACCGTCAAATAACCAGGCAACTTATATGCAGGTTTAAATGAAACAGACTATAGTATATTATTATTAATTATTAATATGAAAATATTTATAAAATAAAAATATTTTTGTCATTTGGGCTAAGCCGTTCCTGTATCTGATGATCGATAAAAAAATAACATGAACCATCCGTCACCTCTATCCTATTATTACGTACAAAAATTGTCTTTTTTCAGCCAATCTGATAGAAATAAGAATCTAAGAGGTGTGGATAATGACCGTGGTTTTTTATGTAAGGTTAATTTTACTTAATACCCGGCTTGGGAATAATTACTTCATTTCAACAATTTCGAGTAATTTTAAACAAGATGTTAATATTACATAATGGCCGTTAGGTAATTTTTTACATTTATTTCTATACACTTATTAGTTTTTGTTGTACATTTTTGTCCGTATGATATATATTATATTTTTTGTACCCCATATGGCGACAGTTTTAAACTGGTCATTTAAGTTTTCAAATTATGGTTGGTGAAAATACTTATATAATTTGAACCGGTACCACCGAAATATCGTAAGCGACAATTTTTCCGAAAAAAATTTTATCATAAAAAAATCTTTGTAACGGTAGTAATTTTTTTAATATTTATTATTACTATACGCTAGGAAACCATCTGTCAAAAACGACACGTCGCCACCTAGTGAGCGCCGCTAGCAACTTTGGGTATATAACTTTTAAAATAGGACAGCCGAAAGTAATGTTCCCAAGTTCCGATTTCGTTAATTTTTTTTCTTATCTATAAACCTATGTATGAAGAAGTACTAGACCAAGTTTTAATTAATTTTAATAATTATTTTAGCTGTAATTAATTAAAATTTGAAAATCGAAAACATTTTTCTTTCTACTTAATGGCTTGACATTATTGGATGAAATTTTCAGAAAAACTTAAGGATGATATAAGGTCTTGAAAAACATTTATTTTTTATTTTTGCCAATTTTTTTTCATAGCAATTTTTAATTTTTAATTTTCAAATGTCGGATTTTACCCAATAAGAAAATTACGGGGCTCGAACACAAAATTATGTGTGTTATATTAAAATCTGTATTGGTAAATATCAACCTTTGCGCATTATTAGGATTCGACCCGCAAAATTTTCATATCTTCCATTTTATGATTTTTTTTTCTTTTGAGAGGCGTATCTTGACCTGTTCTGATAAAATGATCTAATTCTGATAAAATTTATATGGGACCAACTAGGTAGTACACTCTTTCAAACAAAGAAAAATCAACCGAATATGTGGATATTTGTCGGAGTTATACCTACCCGTAAATACTTTAATAAATTTATAAAAAAAATTGAAACCTCCCTCCTTTTTTGAAGTCCATGGTCAGATTCTGATAAAATTTACATGAGACCACCTCGGGAGTATACCTACTCTTTCAAACAAAAAATAAATCAACCGAATAGGCGCATATTTGTCGGAGTTTTACTCGAACATATAACAAAATATATTGATTGAATTGATAACCTCCTCTTTTTTAGAAGTCGGTTTAAAATAAGAAAATTTCGGGGGTCAAATTCTAATAATATGCAAAGGTTGATACTTATCAATACATATTTTAATATAACATACATAATATAACGGCAATTATCCACTTTTTTCATTTCAATTATATGACAGATTAGTTTGACAGATACCCAAAATTATTTATTTTTGCCACTTGGTGGCGCCAGGATCGATGGTTTCCTAGCGTATACAATAAGTAATTTCTATCAAAATCGCTAAAAATATTACCTTATTTCTCAAGGTTACTAAACATACATATAGTTTAATAACCTTGCTTATTTCTTCATTAAAGTAACTGAAAATATTTCTAAAAAAAATCTCTCCTGTAAAATTAACTTTTTGTCGGTTATGTGTAGGTAGTCTTGAATTTTTGGTTACCAAAAAAAATGAATATTCATTAATGTGGCTTGCTAATTGGCGCATACGCTAGGAAAAATATTCGTTACGCTAAAACACATAATAATTATGTTTTGTTAACAATAGAACATTACACATGCTAAATATCACAAAAATAAATCAAGAAGTATTTTTTTTTTGATAAGGGAAACCATTCTTGTTATGTTTTTGATGGATTGGCTTCAGGTAATTTGGCGAATAAATGTGGCGGTCACGCAACCTAAATATGAGTATGGCAATCTCCGTTTTCATCAGAAATATCCCCACCCCCCCTTCATAAAAAACATTGAAAATGTTTGATTTTTAATGATTTTTGTTATAAAATTAAATTAATTTTTAAATTTACTTCTCTGAAGTTAGTATCGCAAGTTTCGGAAAAAAATACTATATTAATAAATGTGAAAGTGTTTGTCAGTTTGTTACCCTTTCACGGCTAAACCATTGAACTGATCATGATGAAATTTGGCGGAGAGATAGCTTGCATCCTGCGGAAAGACATTGGCTATTTTTTATTCCGATTTGTATATGAAATTTATGCACGCAATAAGTTATAATTTTTCTGCGTAGACATCTAGCGTTCAAATTTGAAACTAAAAACCTGTTTAATCGATTGAAATAATCATAACAGAAAACTGTATTACCTAAACAATATTCCACGCGAACGAAGTTCGTAGGTAACAGCTAGTGGTGTTTTATTTATTTAGAAAAAATAAATTCTGTCAATTTATTCGGGTTAAATTGAAAGATAGAATGTTTTTTATAGAAGTTTCGATAAAGAAACATTATAGTCGTCAAAAATAATACATTTTAATCTTTCCACCCGATATACATAGCAACTTGAAGACGGAAGTAATTAAATTGCTAATTTTCCGATTAACTAGATACATATGTTTTTATATAACTGGATACTGTATTTAATTTTAACCAATATTTAGCTACAGGCATTTGCTAAAAACATAATATCTAAACTGTGTGTACATAAAAATTAAAATAAATTAATGCGCCAGCTCAGGAATAAATTATTACACCATTTAAATAAAACAAACAATTAAAAACAACTTCTGGAGCTGGTACGTTAATCAGCTAACTAAAAATAGATATCGATGTAACTGATCTAAGACCAGTTAGAGTGGATTCTTATGATGTATAATTGAGTTATAATAACTTTCAGAATTGTCATGCAGTGGGACATTAATCGTTTGTATTTGAAGGTATGTATATGTACAGGATGAGTTTTCTTGAGACTGCTTAATATCTGGAAAACTATGGATTTTAACGGAAAATGTTTGGTACAGACCTTTCAGGATTTGGAGGGACAAAACCAATGGAGGTAACAATTTTGATCTTGAGTGGAGATTTTATGGTCATTTTGGGGCCAACAAATTTTTTTTTAAATGGAAACCTATTTATTTTTTTGCAGATTCGTACATACTTTGCAGAAAAAAAGAAACAACTTTTGCCTAAAAAGTAAAAAAACATTTTTTTGCGTTCAAAATTTTTGAAATAATTATACAAGATGTTTAAAGAAAAAATGCAGATTAAAAAATGAATGTGAATGTTTTATTTTTATTTTTCACAATTGTATAATTATTTCAAAATTTTTGAACGGAAAAAAAATTTAATGTAAAAAAGGAAAACTAAATGACCTTAAAAAAATAATATAGGTTTCCATATGACAAATTTTGTTGATTCCAAAATAATCTTAAAACCTCCACTCAAGATCAAAATTGTTACCTCCATTGCTTTACCTCTCCAAATCCTGAAATTTTTGTACCAAACATTTTCCGTAAAAATCCATAGTTTTCCACATATTAAGCAGTCTTAAGATAAGAAACTCACCTTGTATAGGACGATTTTTAAATTTCCAGCTAAAATCGAATGTTTTGGATAGTACAGTACTTCCTTCTGCTAAAATATGCATTTTATTACAAATGTTGTAACAACATTTCTTATAAATAATTTAATACTGTATAAAAAATATTCATAAAATTACACGTAACATGCATCGTTCTTGAGATATTTTTGAAATACCCTCCATCCGATTTTGTTATTCTTTATATAGGATAATCTACTAGCTAGACCCAATTAATACACCAAGTTTCATTGAAATCCGTTTAGTGGTTCATGAATTATGTGTGTGACAAGAAAAAGAGATAGGTATGGAAGAAAAAGTGTTTATTTTGACCAAAAACCGATCAAGTAGAGACTAAAAGGTTATCTGCTTTCAGACATGATTACATAGCTTCTTTAGGGACGTAGTTTGACATGTAAAATACATATCGATTTTTGCTGTTGGGAATTTAAAAAAAATACTCTCCATATATTTATTTTATTCTCATGTACGGTCACTTATTAATCACCCCTCCCTAAAAGTTATTATGAGTTTATTTATACACAGATATATATAAGCGATATGCTTATCTATGTTTCTGATTGCCAGATACGTGGTTTGTTTCTAATTAAATTAAAATTCGTCGGAAGTCAGGCGGGAGCATTCGTCAGCTAATAATTACTCAATTAAATGGACAAAATGAATTTTTTTCTCGTTTTTATTCATTGAGATGCCGACCTACGATAGCGCATTGTTCCATTCGTTGCACTATTATTTTAGATTCAGTGGTACTCAAATGGTGCGACCTCTCAAAATTGTTAATAAACATTACATACAGGATGATCATTGCTAACATTGTATTGTTGGAGTTAGAAGATCGGTTAAATAAGATTTTTTTTTTAAATTCAGTGGTACTCAAATTGTGTGACATCTAATAAATTTAACCTATGTGTTTCATAAAGTACATACAGAGTGTATTTGTTAAATGGAACCCTAAAAATGTACTGCTTTAAACCAAGATCTTTCAAATGATACCTACAAAACTAGTCTACTTTAGAATGTGTGGTCAAATATAAATTTCCCTTATTAGGCATTAGAGTTATAAAGATTAAAATGGTCCATGTATTGTAAAAAGTTAAGGACTACTGATTTAGATCTATTATTTTAGTTTTTCAACAGGATGTTCGCGTCTGCACGTTTGTTAGAACGGCTTAATTCGTTTATGGGTCAGTTAATATGGATACAATTTTGTTTTTGTTATTATTATTATAGTTATTACTGATTTTTTTTTTGCAAATGAACGTATTTTGATGAGAGGCAATTTTACGCAAAATATAAAGTAGTAATGGACGCCATTGATCCCCCTTGTAATTGGTTCGGGATGTTATTAACAAGTATATAATTATGAGCGGTTAATTTTCTTGTTAAATTTTGTACACCTAATTTAAATAACCTCTATTTTTACGGATTAATAGAACAAGACCTGTTTCTATAATATTATGCATATTATTTTTTAACATAAAAAAATGTCTATTATAAAAATGCAAGTTTTTAGGCAACCGCGGTGATATTGAAATGGATCTTGGTTTTTGGGTTTAATCTACGTCAAGTTGGGCGTTCTTTTGGTCAACGTTTCACCTCAAATTGCAGGGCTTTATATTTATATACAATAATATACATACATTAGGGTAGAGTGAAATTTCTTTTTTATATTTTCGAATTTTTAGAAAATTTGTATTAGCGAATTTTAAGCCCGCGCCCCTACAAAAGTTAGTACTAGGTGTCAAGTTCCAAAAATTTATATCCACAATTTTCAGAGTAATTTCAAAGTCAAATGTTTTTAGGAGAACATACAATGAAGGTATGTTTTTTTCATTGTATTTCATGCATTTGATCGATTGGTGCTAACCTAAAATCATCACGAATTTCATAAAAAATTTTTTTGTGATTTCTTGACTTAAAATTCGCTAATACAAATTTTCTAAAAATTCGAAAATATAAAAAATTTTTTTTTGCTCCACTCTAAAATTATTCTAGGCTAGATAAAATTAAATCATTTATAAATATGCGCGTGAGAAGCCGGGGTTGAAGGATCTATTTTTTTGAGTCGACGTGACACGAAAACTATTGAACCGATTTTGATAAAAATTTCACTGTTCGAAACTCAGTTTAGACTGACGCAATTGAATAATTCTGTATGGGCCAAGAAGTTGCGCGAGTATTTATGTATTTTGTAATGCAAGCGGGTAAAGCCTCTAGTAAAAAAAACTTGTTCCAGACAAGTAATTAAATAGACTATATATAGAAAAAGCATAGGATATACTGTATAGTTATTTTATTACTATATTAGACAATGTAGATATCTATTAAATACTAAATATTAATGTGAATATTAATAACGTTAAATGTTACCGATTAAAATCTTCGTACCTATGTACATATAATTTTATTTAGTAAAAAAGCATTTTTATAGTTGTATCTTCTAAATTACATAGCAACAAAAACTTTTATTAGTAATTTGTAGGTATTTGAACCCCGCTATTTTTATTGTTGTATGTGATTTCACATTAAATTTTAGGTTTTTATTAATTTATGTGTATGTGTAAACATAGTTTTATCTGTTAACCGCAATCGGCTGAAAAGCAGGGCTGGAATTGATGAGAAGGGGCTCAAAAAATATTTTTTTTCAAAAATCAAAATTTTTTTTGGGTTATCAATTTACCTCCGTATACCAAATTTCATCTTGATCAGTATAAAATTTATATAGATAGAAAGATGGGCGGATAGGGCAAAACTAAAGGGGTTCTTAGTTTTTTACGGAAACCTAAAAAGGCCTCCGGGCAAAAATGTATCCCAATTTTACCTTTATAGACTTTTGTGGCATTTCATGCAAATAAAGTCAACCCTTAATTTTTTTTACTTTTTTTTCTTACCCAGAAGTTTCTGTATTTAAAAAAAATGTGATTTTTTTAAAAATCTTCTCTCTAAACCTGAAATAGTGAATTTTCACTAATTCACAGTGTATATTCACTATTTGCCACAGCTAAAAGTCGGCCACTTGGAATTAGTGCATATACACTTATGTACCCAGTGAAATTCACTGTTTTCATAAGTACATCATTTCACTGGGTACATAAGTGTATATGCACTAATTCCAAGTGGCCGACTTTTAGCTGTGACAAATAGTGAATATACACTGTGAATTAGTGATAATAAGATAATAATAAGAGAGTGGATAACTGAAAAAAATTATTAATATTTATTTATCTAAAAACAACATATAAACTATAACAAAATAGAAAAGTATGGTAAAAAGATATAATCTTACTGAGAGTCATTGTAAGTTGTAAGTAATGGATATTACTTACAATTAGAATAAAAGTGAGGTTAGGTTGTTTATTAGCCCACATAAATTGCCAATTCTTCTTGATGGAATGGTAAAAGATTCTAAAAGTTTATTTACATTGAAGAGCAGGCAGAAATTTTAATACTTTAACATAATTTTTAATATTAATTCTAATATAATTTTCATAAACATAGTATGGAAAATTTTGAAATACACAAATGAGGTTAGAATCTATTTTCGCGTTTAAATCATTAGTATGTGATATTTTTATTTTATTGGGATTATTGTATTTACAACAGTGATTGTTGTACAAACAATAAAGCGACAAATTCCAAATTAGAAAATATAATCAATTCTAGACATCTTAGCAATCATAAAATATGGTTATAGTATATATCGAGCAAAAAATAAATTATTTATAAACATAATATAGTTATAAATATGAATTCCATTGAAGAAACTATAAATGCTAATTATTTTACACAAAATTTTATTAGTTTTATGTTTTATAAAAATCATGAGTTAATTTTATATTTACATTACAAATCATTGGTTATAACCTATAAATAATGTCCACTGATGATTACATTTAATATAAATTTCCTTCTCATAATAAAAAATAAATAAATGAATAAAAGCTATATATTATATAAACCATATCATGATATTAATTAGAAAAACAAATGTAAACTTACCTTATTAATCACGCACGATAAAAGCACTCACACAATGTAATCGTAAAATGGATGCCAGCCACATCCACATCTGTCACTTACGACGCATGCGCAAAAAAGTCACTGGTTTATCAGTGGAATTCACTTTTTTCCAGTGAATTAGTTGATCACTGGGAAAAACAGTGAAAATTTCACTATTTCAAGTTTAGAGAGTTTAATTATCACATTTTGAAATTTATTTAAAAAAATCTATGTATTTCGTATTTTTTTTTGTTAAAGCAAATAAAGTTAACTCTTGAAGGAGCGTTAAAGACAAATATTTTTTTCTGGAAGTTACATGTCAGTACAAAAATTTTAATTTTTAAAATCACTAAAATTCAGATTAAATGAAGAATGTTTGTTGACAATTTATTTTGGCAATTTACGAAGAAAAATATATTTTTGCTTAATTCAAGAAGAATTTGGTTTCCTATTTTTTGTACAATTTAAAATTTCAAGTGATCGATTTTAATAGTAAAAAAATGTAATTTTTATTAAAAAATTTTTTTTATGCTCTACAAAATTTTCTCTTTGGGCCAGTCTGACCCTGCACACGTTAACATTTCGTATTGAAATATGTTTTATTTTTTATTGTATGCAAGCCTGAGCGTGAAGCTATAAAAATTGTATAAAAATCAACAAGATGCAGAGTGATTACAGCATCTAAATGACTTAATCTACGTACGGCCACTGGGTATTCGAATTCCTGTGCCCGGATTCTCGACGTGGTGTCGGTGTGAATATAGCCTCAGGTTCAGATTATTATTTATTTAATAATTTGTAAGCGCTTGTATAAACCGTCTATATTTTTCACTTTTATTACATCTAAAATTTCTTCAAACAGAGTGCATCTAACTAATTTAGAATTAGAAGTTTTGTAGTAGCCTTTGGTTAAATTTTCATAATAAAACACTATTGACTAATTTAAATTTTGACAGTTAGTTTCATGGCGGTATTTCAAAATGCACCAATCATACGTTGTTAAAGATAAGCTTTATTCGTACAAAGCCTACTACAAAATTTCTAATTCGAAAACACTGTATGCCGAAGAAAAGTCGAATCATTTTTAAGGTAGTAGACCGGTGTGATGGGTCAAAAAAATCGATTTTTTTTACATTTTTCGGAAGAACCACATTTTAAAAATATGCTCTTAAATTTTCAGACCAAAATTTAGAATATTTCCAATGTTACAGGCATTTATCGTTCGACGAGTGCACATTGCTATAAGATTGGAAACAAACGTTTTAGCGTTTTTCTCGAAACCATGTTTTTGAAATTTCGGGGAAGCACTGACTCAAAACTATTCAACCGATTTGGCTCAAAATTTAACTAGTTATTCTACATACACATATCTAAATACATAACCTTTAAAACATTTAATTTTTTAATAATAAATTAATTTTTTTAAACATTTTATCAACAAAAAAAATTACATTTTGAGAACTTTTTTTTCATAAGTCCGCTATTTTTTTTTTTTATTATGTATATTATTGGTTAGTTCATTAAAATAAGGTCTACACAATAATACTATTTTTGATTTTTTCATTTCAAATGACTACGGAAGGCTGTGTGCTTCCCCGAAACAGCTCATCATTCTTTAGAGGACTCCACTTTGACATTACATATTGTAAATAAATAAATGGATAATTAAATAAAAAAAAAAAAATTTTGTATCATTTAAAGTACTAAAATAAATATGTAAAAGTTACAAAACGATAGTATATTATTTACTTGTTAAAATAAGGTCACGAAAAAAAGTCGAAATTTCGGCCGTCACACCGGTCTACTACCTTAATACATCAGGGAAATCAAGAAAATGTATGTATTTTATTTACATACATAGTCGAAACAGTGAAATTGATATCTTGTTTTATCTATTCACTCTAACTAGGGAAGTATAAAGAAAAACTTAAACTTATTACATACATAAAATTGATTATTAATATGAAGATAGTCGCACTTCTTCTGAGATAAATATTATTTGTCATACGATTAGAAAACAAATATATATCATATCTTACTTTATATAAAAATAAAATATGATTTCCTAGTTTGTACATTAATATAAAATGACACAGTTATCGTATCTTTAAATTCTTTAAACCACTAAAACCAGCATTCCTTAAACTTTACAAAGCCCGCATCCCTATTTCCATTAGGTACATGCTTATAAATTAATATAGGTTTGGGAAAACTAGTCGGTAACTTCGGGAGCAAGAATGCAACGAAATATGCCACATTTTGAAAGCTTATATATTCAAAAATTATACATATCGCGCCCCCGCAAAAAAGTGCCACTACTCAAAAAATGTAGTTTTGAGGAAATAGGAATAAATTAAGTTATAACAATTTAGGTAAATCAAAATTGTAAAGGTGTTATATATAGGAAAAGGACTGATACACAAAATTTAATTTAAATATTGCAGTATTCCTGTGATGTTTGAAAAATAGTAAATAATAAAATGCTTAGTGATTAAGTAGGTATTTAAGAAAATATGTAACATTTTTTTAGAATTTGTTAGTTTTGACGGTAGTATCGGTATACGAAGTACATTAATGACAATTTTTAGTAGAAATATATAGCAATTTGGAATCATTCTACATATTTATCTCAAATATGACATTTTTTGAGTTGTGACACTATTTTGCGGAGGTGCGAAATATTTAAAATCTGCCAACTTTACAAAAAAATACGTAGATATAATAAATTTACAAATTTATTTCTTTGAACTACATTTTTTGAATGGCTGTTTTAAATAACATATTTTATGCCACATGTGTAACAAATATCAAAATTAAAAAATATAAAGAAATACATCAATTACTTACATAGGACCATGTTATGTTATAGAGATTATGTCTGAGACAAAACATTTATATTGTGTACATCAAAGATGGCCGGTGTTTTCTCAGCTCGCGGTTAATCATGCACGCTGCAGGATAGGGGGGGGGGGGGTGCTCAAGAGACAACAAGAAACAACACGCGGCTGCATCTTTGGGTAACGTCTCAATCTCATGGCAGAGGTGATCCTTCACCTGAACCGTCCATCATCTTTGGACCTAGAGTTTCACTCGGTATGCAGTGGTCTCAGCGTTTTATGGTTAGACTTATTATTTCTTATAGAAAAAGTATGATATTTTATTTTATATTACAAAAAAATAAATTTTTAGATTTTTTCTAAGATAACGCACACGAAAAATATCACATAACAAAGAACACTAATTTTTTTTTATTTGTAAAGCTCTGTTATACACTCTGTTATACGACGGCATCGGTAATTCAAAAGTTCCATTAGTTGACGGCTAGAGGTGCACCCACCACCGTTGCCGACTTTAACGTTAATTGGTGAATTTAAATTTCCCGTAGAAATATAGCAGTCACGGTGGTATTATGGTGGGGATAGGGGAAGGTCGATGGCTAGAACTGCCAGTCGTGGGGTGGAGCGGTTGTGCAGTAGAAGGTCGTGTTATAGAGTGCTGAGTGTATAGGTGAATATTTTAATAAATAAATTGATTTGTTGGGTCATTTGAACGACCCTTAATTGATTTTTTTAAAGTGAAACTTTTATTTAATTTATAATAAAAATTATAAGTAGGTACCCTGTTTATATTAATTCAATCAATTAATCGAACTGACCTCTTAAACGACCAGTATTCAATAGAACCAAAATGTTTTTCACGCCTGCAACTTTGAAAATAACTGATTAAAAAAATTAGAGCGTAGAAGAAATATTTGTGTTTTCTGAAAAAAATACTTTTATTCATATCGGTCAACATTGGTGGGGTACAAAGTGTATAATGTACACTGGCTGGTGTAGTTGGTCGGTTTTGAGAATTAATGAAGTTATTAAAAATGCCGCGGTTGGCGACGCAATGCTGAGAGCATTGTCTGTTCTCACAAATCGCAACCGCGGCCTATAATAATCTCATCGGGCCCGCTGGAATTATTCCCAATTACGTGATACTCTCAGGTGAACAGATAATTCGAGGGGCGGCACGTTTATGCAGGGCCGGATCCACTTATAACGCTTCTTGTTCTCATTATCTTGTTAGAATTTTTACCTATATCTATTATTATTGTTTCGATTAAATTTGAAAATAAATATTAACATTGTCTAAATATGTCATAGCCAACTTTATGGCCCATATGAAAAACTAAAGTTAATGCTTGTAACTCGAATAAATGAATCCAATTCTACATTAAAAGTGTTACATGAAACCATTAACAAAAATATAGGAAAAAATATGGTGAATAAAAGAAAATCTGATTTTTTTGATATTTTATCATAATACTTCTTACTTGAAAAACGGAGAAACTGTGGTTTCTTAGTCACTTAAACTAAAAATACACCTTAACCAGAAAATTTATGTCACTCGACACGTGTTTCGACTTCACAAGAAGTCCTCAACAGGAGCCTAACGATTCCAGTCTGGAATCATTAGGCTCCTGATGAGGACTTCTTCGAAACACGTGTCGAGTGACATAAATTTTGTGGTTAAGGTGTATTTTTAGTTTAAATCATAATACTTATAAATAAATTAATCTCATTTCACCAAAAAAGTTATCTGAAACACCTTATATTTGCATATGTAATTAAATAAAAACCGATGTTGCGCGCCTGATTTTATGATTAACAGGTTGTCATAGAGTTTTTATTTTTCAAGAATAAACACTTCATTTGTACATTTTTGTCCGTTGTCGAAGCCCGCTGTGTTCGAAATAAAGCGAGAATCGAGGCGCCGAATCGGTGTTAAGAATTATATGTAAATTAAAAAGGCATAACTCTATTGCATTCTTTACCCCACACATAACCGTGTCGGTGTCCTCCTCTACCTTATTAATATGCCTCTCTCTCTGTCTAGATGATGATACTAGTTATTGTTCAAATTTATTATTGTATATTTATAAAAAATCATATGTAAATTTATACAGTCATTTAGTAATAAATTAACGTTTCATGATAGAGGTGGTGTATTCGTTCAATTAAATGTTTTTATTTTGTCCCTGTCGGTTGCAGAGATGAGATAACAATGACGGCGTTATTATTTTTATTAAGAGGGACTATCAAATAGTGTATTCAACGAATTTTTTAGATATACTGTCAAATATCTTCGATGTTATCGACCATTAAAAAGTAGATTTTATTATTTCCAATTAAATGGAAGATCTCGTATAAAAATATTTAATCTTATTAGAAATTCGTTTACAACATTGAATGCCCTATTTAAAATGAGACACTATGTACTGTATATTAGTATATATACCATATAAATAGCACAGTAAGCTTACATTTTTTAGATTCCAAAACTTGTATTTAAGAATAGACGAAACATATTTTTTTAAAGATCCCCCAATGAACTGTACAGGTTGCCGCCCATGTATTTTATTATATTTTTTAAATGCAGGACGTGTTATTATATATCTATGTTTAATATTCATACGACAAGATAATTATCAATGACATTTTTTTTGAATCGTCTATTCAGAGGTGTGGAGATGATATGTCAATTTTAATTTTAAATTTAAATGAATTTTTAATTTAGTCAATGTCGCCGGGACATATTTCATATTATGATATTTGTTTTTCGATTACACCATCGGTTGTGTAACTATTTTTTTGCTATTTTTTAATAAGATAATTGTGCTGTAGATGTTATCAGATATGAGATAAATATTTATTTGATGTGTTAAAATTAAAAATATAATTTATATTCAAATAAAAATATAATTAGTTTTATAAATACTTTGAAATATATTTGACTTGAAAAATTATTATAATATTTCGGAATGTCTTAAATTTCAATTAAATTATTTACCTGATCTTCACCTTTTTTAAGGATATTGGTTTAATATAGATGATTAATATTCAATATAAAGTAAATTTACATTTAATGATAATTTATTAGAACTACTTGATTCATAATAAACCTACAGGCAATGTCATTGATAATATTTGTGTTATTAATGAATACTAACATACGAGATTATTTGATATATATGTAAATGTAAACCCAATTTATGAAAAATATTTCTATATTAAAGAAAATTAGTAAAAGATATTTTAGAAATCGTGATCTTATCAATTCATTCATCTAGAATTCTTAAATAAATATATACTGGTTTTAATGTTTGTATAATTTAAATATATTTGTATAATATATAATATAAAAATGATTTATTTAATTTTTATAAAAAAAAAGTAGAGAAAATTCCAGTCCAAATATTTATATAAACATTTTTTAATACCGCATTGATGTTTACCGTATCTTTCGAAAAAAGTTCGCAATTGAATTCAAAAGTAGGAGGGGAGGAGGATAAATTGAATTGGCAGAACTATTTTTCAAAACAACAGAATTCTATATATTTTTTTCTTCATATATTGATTTTTTCATCTTATATTTAAAATTTCTTAAGGATGTTGACACCATAGAAAAATAACGATGAAACTTTGAAAATTATAAGAGATTTATATTTAAAAAAAGAATAGAAATATTAAATAAACAAATCAACATGCATTCTTATGAGGACTGCATAATTTCGAGACACGACAGGACTTTTCAAAATGATGTGACAGAGAATTTGTTGAAAATTTGAGTATATAAATATGTATATTCTTTATTCATTTACAAAGATATTTGTAAATTTTCAGAATGATTAAAAACAGCTTTTATTAATTAAAAAATTATGTGTGTAAAAAAGGAGAGAGACGCATATATGTGATTTCGCGTGCACATTACCTTAACTCTATATTTATCTACAGGCGTTTACCCGCACCGTTCCCAGCATTGCCAGCTCCGCACCCTATGGTGTCGACTTCTATAAATAATTTATTTCCATCTTTACTTATTTTCTGACGATTAAATTTTATTTTTTAGAAAATAAGTTTAATGAACTGAAAAGGCACTTTTTGGTTATCGTTTTTACGATATTCGACTATATAGTCCAGTATTAGTTGAAGTAGATATTTCCGGGCGTATTTCTAACAATTTTTATTTTACATTATGTATATTAATAGTTAACACAAGAATAATATTGAAATAGAATAACAAAAGTTGCAAGCGCAGGTAATTACAGGTACGTATAGATATTGTGGTTAGAAAATCTCGAGAGTTAATTAACATTTGTATGTTAAGAAAAACACGTGTTAAAGTTGTTACGATGGCAAACACCTTCTAACAAGCTAAGAGATATTTCCAATTATCTGTTAATTACACAAACATCATCTGCAGCCGCACACCGCGCCACGTAATTAGCATAAACATCACGAAAGATCATGACTCAATTTATATCTCTATACAAAGACTGTATCTACAGTAGCGTACATGGAATTTACTTACGTCGGGAGATATTAAAGGTTAATAATTATATCCATACTAATATTATAAGGCTAGCTTTTTTTTACTTTCTTATACCAATGTATATGAAATATACATATAGTATAAGTAAGTATAGTAAACGCGATTTTTTTCGAAATCCGGATTTTGATGGAATTATTAATTTTGACCTTCCCTGAATCCATTCTGACTATTTTCGCCATGATGTCTGTGTGTCTGTCTGTCTGTCGGTCGGTCTGTCTGTCGGTCTGTCTGTAGACGCTGTAACTCAAATACGACAAATCGTAGAAAGGTGGAATTTTATACTTAAGATTGATTTTTGCCTGGGAAGAAAACCTCCTATTTTTGAAAACGATCATTCAACCGGAAACGGATGTTTACCTACATCGATTTTTGAATTTTTCGAATTACACTGAAACAGTGCGAATTAGAGAAAAATGGCCAAGTTGAAAATTGTAGGTAATATTATTATCTATAATTTATGTTCTATTCATTTTTTCGAAAAAAACAATTTAATTTTTTTTTTTTTTTTACTAAGTATTCGATTTTAAGTACATTTTAAATGGTTCATAACAGAGAAGAAATATCTGCCATGAGTGTCATGGGACTTTCTTATACGTATTACAGAGACTGTACGTGTTTGTCATAGTTACCATGGGCCTTTCTTATACGTAATATTGAGAATAAACACTGTACACTCTATTTCATTTAGTTTGCAGTGGTCACCTGGTGTCTTGACGGTATGAGTCGTGATCCGCACGGTCAAACACCCGACAACCAGTATAGATTATTCTAAATAATTATTTTAAAAAAATCTTTCTGGCTAAATCATAACTGTTGGAAAAAAATGTATGGGGAATAAATTATAGATAATAACATACTCGACATTTCTTATCTAAAACATTTTTGTCTTACTTAAAAAAAATTAAAAAATGACAAGAGTAAACATCCGTTTCCGGTTTAGTGATCGTTGTAAAAATTAAGTGGTTGTCTTTCCAAATGAAAGTTTATTATAAATATAAGATTACACCCTTCCATCATCAGTCGTTTAGGAGTTATGGTATTTTTACTTTCTTATACCAATGTATATGAAATATACATATAGTATAAGTAAGTATAGTAAACGCGATTTTTTTCGAAATCCGGATTTTGATGGAATTATTAATTTTGACCTTCCCTGAATCCATTCTGACTATTTTCGCCATGATGTCTGTGTGTCTGTCTGTCTGTCGATCGGTCTGTCTGTCGGTCTGTCTGTAGACGCTGTAACTCAAATACGACAAATCGTAGAAAGGTGGAATTTTATACTTAAGATTGATTTTTGCCTGGGAAGAAAACCTCCTATTTTTGAAAACGATCATTCAACCGGAAACGGATGTTTACCTACATCGATTTTTGAATTTTTCGAATTACACTGAAACAGTGCGAATTAGAGAAAAATGACAAAGTTGAAAATTGTAGGTAATATTATTATCTATAATTTATGTTCTATTCATTTTTTTGAAAAAAACAATTTAATTTAATTTTTATTTTTTACTAAGTATTCGATTTTAAGTACATTTTAAATGGTTCATAACAGAGAAGAAATATCTGCCATGAGTGTCATGGGACTTTCTTATACGTATAACAGAGACTGTACGTGTTTGCCATAGGTACCATGGGCCTTTCTTATACGTAATACTGAGAATAAACACTGTATACTCTATTTCATTTAGTTTGCAGTGGTCGCCGTGCGACTTGACGGTATTAGTCGTGATCCGTACGGTCAAAGCACCCAGCAACCAGTATAGATTATTCTAAATAATGATTTTAAAAAAATATTTCTGGCTAAATCACAAGTGTTGGAAAAAAATGTATGGGGAATAAATTATAGATAGTAACATACTCGACATTTTTTATCTATAACATTTTTGTCTTATTTCAAAAAATTTAAAAAATTACATGAGTAAACATCTGTTTCCATCTTATTGTTAGTAATTATGTTAAACAAAATTCGCTCGATACATAATGTATAAAATAATATTTCTATAGTTTATGTCTCATTCATTTTACTCTATCTTTTATTAGTTTGTCAGAAATATCCTTCACTAAAATAAAAAATCACGTACCTACACTGTTCACTGTCATTATTACGTATAAGAAAGTCCTGTGGCACACGGCAGATTATTTTAAATAATAAACACATTTTATTTAATTGTTTTCACTTATAACAAATATACTGCACGAAAAATTAATTATTTAACATTAAAAAAAAATTGAACATTAAACAAATTATATCACTTTAAATAAATAGTTTCCACTAAAAATAAATACTTTGAACTTAAAAAAAGAATACTTTGAACTTGACGTAAATTTGGATCTGTCAGATTTATAAATTACATATTTTTGTTGTATTTATTGTGATTTTTGTGATTTTCTATATTTTAACCTAACGTAAAAACTAACTAACCTCCTTTCGCCCTAATAGATTTTATATTTTTAATGTGATTTTTGTGATTTTCTATATTTTAAAACGATTAAATATTCGTTTTATGCATTAAAAAAAGTAGTAAAATGTATATTCGATATACAAAGTTAATATCATCTATATAATATACATATGTAGGTATACCCGGGGAAAAATTGTAGATCAAAAGAGATCTACTCAGATCTCGACAGATCTCCATTTTGAGACATCATATTTTTCACTGATTCTGTGGAGACATGCAAAGATCTACTATGATTTACAAAGATCTATGAAGATCATTGTAACGTTGAAAATTCATGAATTTTTAACTTATTAATCTCTATCACGATTTATAACGATCTTTAGAGATCTTTGTAGATCCTTATTGGAATATCTTTAGATAGATCTCCAAAAATGCAACATAAAATGTTAAATGATCTTGTGATTTTAACCCGGCAGTCATGACCATATATTTGCTTTTCAATGTCGTCATCAGAGTCTCCCCCACCTCTATTTTTTAAACTAACGATTCGAAAAATCTGAACGAATCCAGAATGTAGATTTCAATTAGTACTTTCACTAAAAATTATAACGAAAACTGTAGCAAAAATTGTTTATGAAAAATTGGAAACAATATTTTTCTATAAATCGTAGTGAGAATAACTACGGAACCCTATCATGTGCGTGCCCAACACGCACTTGGCCGTTTTATTTATTTAATGTTTCTTATATTTCTTACATGTATCTAATACAATACATGCATCCCCCCCATTCCTCGAAAAACCCTTATATTTAATATAAGGCTCGTATTAATGAAAATTAATCATTTGCATATTATAATAAAAAAAATATAAAATTTTTAATTCGAAATTAGCGCGGACGAAGCCGCGGGTAGTTTTTAGTAGGTAAATAATATCATGTAGGTAATATAATCAGTATCTTTAAAAACAGAATAATTAAATCAATGTAGTACAACGTATTAAAATCTCCGCATTACACACTTGAGTTATTTTGTTACATGATGTAAAAAAATATTTAGTCCCATGTCCGGCTTATCGCTAATGACGAGGCATAGACATCTCATGAGCTTGTTCTCATATCAGGGCATTAAAATTCCTTATCGGAAACAAGGTGTAAAGTACAGTGGTATTTAACTTCAACGTGTGATCCTATAACCTGTTCTTCTGGAGTGGTCAGGTTAAGTTAAATAAACTGTTGATAATTTTGGGAATTTTTTTCTTTATAATTTTCATCCTTATTTGTAGACTGCACAGGGACAAAAAAGAAGTTGAATATGAGGCCGATCATAGTATTAAGTGTATTTAATTACAACTTTTGTAATAATACTAGCATATTAAGGGTAATTTTTGAATTATTTATGCCTGAAAGGTCAGGCTTACTCAAGTTGAAAGTATTGACGCAGTCAATTAGAAATTGTTTTTTTTACTATTTTGATGCGAGTAAAATATTATTTTAGCTATTCTGGGGATTTTTATTGACTGAAATCTGTATATTTACCCTCAAAATCACAGGTGTGCAAAGACTTTTGCACGGCAGTGTACCTATAAATTAAATCTATAAAATGCATATGTAAAGAGGGGTACAAATAGTGCTAGGAGATTGGCTCTGTGTCTGCCAGAGAAATGCTACTTTTATTTCATTTTGACACTTTAGTGTATTTATATAATTAGGTATTAATTTGTAAAAACATTTTGTTTATTCAAGTTTTTATATTTTATTGATTTGGCTTCAAAGAAGAATAAAACTATAAACTTTTCAATGCGACTCTGCTATTATATTATTTTCTTCTAGTTACGATTAAAAAAATGGCCTTGGAATGCACCCTGCTGTTATCACCTTTGTATCGTAATTATATTCCCAAACATATTTCTTTGAATTTTTATTATGATTTAAAAAAACTTCATTAGCTTTTGAAACTAGTTCAAACTTTTTATCCTGTGGTTTTATTTCTTGGTTTATAAATTCTTGATTTATTAAAAATAAAATACATTTTTAATGCTTTTTGGCATAATTGGTAAATGGAAACGTAGCAAATTGGTTTATAGAAACTGGTTAAAGTTTCTTACTTAAAAAAATTAAAAAAATTTACCGCACGTGTTTTAAAATTGGTGAATGCTCGTGCGACTGGCTACTCTAAAAACGTAAAATAAAAAAATCTATTTTCTTAAATACGGACCTGTCGTAAATCAGTTATCATTTAGATTTATAGGAATTCTGGACAGAGAAAACTTAGATAAAAAAAATTTAAATCAAGAAGTAATAAAAAAATCTAATTCAAAAGTGAAATCGTTAAATACCTTTTAAAAATCTAAACTAATATTACAAAGGAATAAATAAAAAAAAGAATAATTTAAATTACCCGATATACGAATTAAAATATCAAAAAAATATACCAATTTATTATTTGATGATTATTTAGTTGTGTAATGGATATTTTTGTTCGCATTCTTCTGGTTTCGTATTCACATTATTGAAGCATCAAAAAACTTTTTAATGCTGTCATACTTAACAAATGGTACATTCTTTACAGTGGCGTACACAGGTATTTTTAAATCACATTATTTATTTTTATTGCATTTTTATTTATTAACAGTTGTATGTTGTATGTAGATAGTTGTGTATTTAAAATTTCATGTACATTCCGGAAAATATGAATAGTTAAAAAAAATTATTTGCCAAGAAAAAAAACCGCTATTATTAATAAATCATTTAGGAAAAAATACAGTGATAAACTAGATTAATTTTTCTATGTTATGACATACTTAATTTTTCAATTTAATTTTTTTATATATTAATAAAAAAGATCTGAAAATGTGTGTATTTTTCTTGATATAATAAAACTCAATATATAACAAAAATTCTTGAAAAATACAGAGAAAAAAATATACCACGACATAGATATTTGTTTAAGCTTTCTAATTTTATAATAATTCTGCAATTTTCATTTGAAAATATTGAATCTAAGCCTAAAAACATAAGAACTAGTTCTATCCTTTGTAGCTTCATCTCTGTTTAGTTTCGAGAATATCCCATTTTTCATTCGATCGTCAATTGTCACTGAATTACTTGTATCTGTCATTTCCCCTCAGGGACTTGTGCAAATAATTTTTGTTTTCTACGGTGGCGACATCTCGTAGAATTTAGTTTCGTAAAAATCGGCATGAACAGCATTGAAAAAATATTCATCCACGAAAAGTCGTAGAAAAAACAATATCATTTATTTTTTAAATGTAATTGTAATCAATATCATATAAATAAATTAGGTAATAAATAAATAAAATCCCCTTTACCCTGCCACTGGTATTATCAGCCATTAAGGTACATGAATAATTACATATACCTCTCTCTCAGTCAATCTATCTTAAATCAGAATCAATCTGGCATCGGTTCCGGACAAATAACTCCGATAAGAATAATCTCAATCAACAGCACATCAAAATTTAAACTGAAAATGGGCGTCAGCTATTATTGTATCATACAATATACATAATATACAATATACATGGTAGGTTGGCTTTTGTTACAACACAAATATCAGCACACTGTGTTGGTTTCTTTCGTAATATTATTAATGTATTTGTTATTTTCTATCAATTCATTTTCTGTTGTTTTGATACTGAAACTGGTATTATTTTTTGTTACTATTTATGTATAACATATTATTAGGTTATATTTATTTATTAATAATGTAAGGCTATAAACAGGTTAGATTTGATGTTTTTATAATTTTTATATCTTTTTGTTCAAACCTGACATGAAAACTACTGAACTGATTTTGACGAAATTTCCATTCTTAGAAAACCTAAAAACCTAGAATTAGTTTAAGCTTTATTGCTATATGGTATTTAACATTGAAATTAGAGCAGATTGGTATTAAGTAAAATGTATAATTTTTATTTTCTTATTAAAATTATTATAAATGAAAACTATTGAACTGATTTTAACGAGATTTTCATTCATACAAAGCCTAAGACTCTATAATAAGTTTAGGCTATACGGTATTTAACTTTGAGATCAGAGCAGGCCGGTATTAAGTAAAATGTATAAATGTTATTTTTGTATTAAAATTTTTATAAATGAGAACTATTGAACTTATTTTAACAAGATTTTCATTCTTATAAAACCTAAGTCTCTAGAATTAGTTTTGACTATATGGTATTTAACATTGAAATCAGAGCAGGTCGGTATTAAGTAAAATGTATAAATGCTATTTTTGTATTAAAATTTTTATAAATGAGAACTATTGAACTGATTTTAACAAGATTTTCATTCTAATAAAGCCCAATAACTCTATATAGAATTAGTTTAGGCTATATGGTAATTTACATTGACATTAGGGCAGGCCGGTATTAAGTTAAATGTATAATTATTTTCTTATTAAAATTATTATAATTTTTTGAAATTACCGCGGCTGTATTTGCGAATAGATCACAGTATTTAATAAACTCAAAGCTTGTTTTATTTTAAAATTACTGGGTAGATACGTTACGTTGTAAGAAAATAATTTCATCTACTAACTACATCTGTGCTAAAACTTTGAAAAAAAAAACAACAACTTAAACTCATAAAACACGTTTAAAACAAGCAGCAACATTGTTTCCTGGCCATATCTCTGTCAAGAATAGATCCTCGCGAATAAATAATACCGACGGAGAGTGTCTTGAGATTTTACGAGAGTTTTAACAAAGCATTTAGCGCCCGGTATCTCTTTTCTGTTTTCAACGAAACCGTTATCTGGCAGTATTTCACTGTGGAGCGGAATTAAACAGTCGCGCATTGTCTCAGGTAAGGTTGCCCCTACTCTGTTATCTTATCTAAACACGGTTTAAATGTTCCCAACCAATGAATTTCTGTGTACCTGTGTAGTCGGGAATTGTAGAAAATTTAACGGGTTTTCCGAAAAGTAAATTTATATCTGGTTTTACTTTCTTACCGGTTGAATTAATTTTTATATACACGGAGAAAAATTGAGTTGATTTTTTAATAAAAATTACAGTTGCCGATTAAAAATTTCATTATTGTAATCAGTTCTAACATGTTCTGTCAGTTGAGTAACTTCTACAATCTCCATTGTAATTTTTATAATACGCAATTTTTACTACATTCGTACATAAATATCATTTACATGATTTATTCAACTAAATATTTTTATGTTGAATTATTTGTTAAGTGCTATACAAATTATTTCATTTCAATTATAAGACAATACAATAAATACTACTATTTTGTAAAATTAATTATATTAATATAGTATTTATTATTAGTATAACCAATTAAACTATACCAATAATAAAGATTTAGATCCTGCACGCAAAAATGACTAATTGATATTGTAACTTTAGTAACAAGCACGTGACCTAGCAAGAATTACAATATTTTGGACCGTTTCAAGATTACTACGTCAAATAGTAATATTTCTTTAAACATTAAGTGATTGTTATGGAATATTTTTCTCCGTGTATTTTTAAATTGCATTATGCCCAATACTTTTTAATTTTGTATACGGACTATGTTTTACACTAATGTATCAACCCACATAAAGCTTATTTTAAGATATCAACGTTTTTGATGCATGTAAATAAAAAATACATTTGTAATTTTGTTCTTTTAATTAAATCTCAAAAACTTTGTATTTTTATAATCAGTTTTTTGTAAGAGTTATTGATAAATTATAATTTTGTATAGCTATGATCTATTTTATGTAATATTGTAAATTTTATTTTAAATGTAACTGTATTCATATAAAGTCATAAAAGATATTTGTGTGGGTAAATATATTAGTGCGTAGCATAAAATTAATATAGCCGATTTTTTTGAATTCGAAATTTCGATGGAAATATCCATTTTGATCCTTCCTCAATCTGTTATTACTATTTTAGCAAAGATGTCCCTAGGAACCTTAATTCAAAACGAGGATGAAATTGTATATTAAGAATCAATTTTCTTCAAAAAAAAACACCAATTTTTTCTTGTTAGTTTTTGTATTTTTTATGTAATTTTAAAAATTTCAGAAAAATTATAGAGACAAAATTAATATAACGTTTTTTATTATTCTTTTTCAATGAAAAAATATTAAATTTTTAAATAAAATATACAAAAATGAATATTGTAATAACCACGGTCGAAGCCGCGGCGAATTCCTAATATAATTATATAAAACAAGCATGGCATCTAAGGTCTTAATGAAGTCATTGGCGGAGCTGACTCAATCATTATATGATTGGTGCTAGTTGTTGTTTTTTTACATACGTCATAAAATTGTTTGTTATACTCGAAGTAATACGTGCCGCCGAGATCCCGCGGCTTAATTCAGGCAGCTGGACCTTGTTTATTGGCCACTATCATAAACAAAATCATGTAGGGTCTTTTATTATATCAATCTTTATCAAATGCATAAAAAAAATTTTTTTACACCATCACAAGTTCGTTACTATATTTTTTTATGTTAGTATAAGTTTTATTGTCTTAAAATTTATAATGAGATCTAAATTACATTATATGTCAAATATACTTCCAATAATTTTTTTAATGTAAAAAATATCTACTTGTTTGAATTTAATAATATGTTTTGATCTTTAAATAAGTCAATTTCTTTAGAAATGTAACCTAAAATTTATCGAATGCTACTAATAATTTTGAGAGCCATCACGAGCTGTGATATTTTTTTTATCAAATCTAATGGATGACTTTTGTAGATCATACTTTTCTCTACAATTAACTTTTTTTATATCGCTGTATGACCATTTTTGATTGAGTTATTTACGATTAAAGTAAAAACCAAACTTTTAAATTTAAAAAATTGCAATGGCAGATTGGAGTATTTTCTTTATAACTCAATCAAAAATGGTCGTACACCGATAGAAAAAATTGAAGAGATCTATAAAGGCCATTTATTAGATTTGGTCAAAAAATTTATCGTGGCTTGTGGAGGGTCTCAAATTTTTTTGCAATTTTTTGATGGTAGTAAAAAAATTTTTGGGGGTCAATTTTTTATTGTCAAATTCAGTGGTCAAAATACGTAAAAAAAGGTAGTTCGGTTAAGAGTATAAGACCTTATTTTTTGTGGGTCTGTGTGCACAGAAAAAAACTCGATCTTATTGAAAATTTGAGATGGAAAAATGCTTAGTAAATTTATCTTGTTAATATAACAATATTTTCTCAATATAATAATAAAAAAATCCTATTGAGGATATTTTATTCATTTGAAAAATGTAATCTTCATGTTTATTTAAAAATCTTTTCATTTATCAAATTAATAAATTATTTATTACACCAACTAACGAAACTCTCAAATAGATACATAATGGTTGTATTAGTAAATATTTATTAGTGTGAATATTTTTTACATCACCCAACTAGTGAAAGTGCAATTTTCGATATGGTAAATTCAGTGATGTCATTTATAAAATATTTTTTTGTATTTAAAATATATGTTTTCAATACGAAATAAAACTTTTACCGTGAAAAGAACATTGTTAGTAATAATATACATTTATCAATATGATAAACGTGAATATTTCCATATTGGTAAAAAATTATCATATTAAAAAAACAACCTCTATCAGGGGGAAAATGTATCACAGTTTTTTTACATTGATCACATTTTTTAACACAGACAAATTATTTTTTTCTGTGTGGGCTAAATATTTGAAAACATACTTTTCTATACTGTATCGATAATAATTGTAAGTATCTTCGGATATTTGAGAACGAGCTGACGTGGTGATCGGTTAATGACGTCACGTGCTCCAATCTCGCCACAAAACACAGTGTATATGATTTTTTGCCGCGGGTTGTCCGTGTGTATGTGTGTATTATAAAGCGATCCGGGCGGCGGGCGGCGCGGCAAAGGTTTTTCACTTGTTTCTTTCTCATCATCATGGAAACGTGGCCAGAGCCGTCTTGATTAAGTCATTATAAAGTGGCCTTGGGCGATCGGCCGGTCAGTTTTTGTAACACGGTATTGTATAGTTGGTACTTGATTGGTTTTCTAATTAAATTCTTTGAAAATTTTAAAATTGTTTCGTTATTTTCGCGCAGCGGGGATGTTTGGAAATTGATATTGGTGTAATAAAATGTTTGATGGAAAAAAATGACATGTGTTCAGTTATTATCGTATCCTGTTGAATATTATAATAGATTTTTGATAATGAATACTATCTAGTAGGATATATACCTAGAGTGATCTAGAAGTTGTTTTTCTATTTCTAATAGAAACTTTCGATTTATTTAATACTATAACTAGATAGAGATATTAAAATAAGCAAAGCTTGAAAATTTGTTTTTTTTATTTGTTAAGGTTAATATTAGAATGCTTAGAGCATATACTACTAGAGCCAGCCTTGCCACTCGGCCGTGCGAACAAGCATGCGAGAGAGAAAGCGTAAGAGTGCTACATCCTTTCTCTCTCGCTCCGCGTGCTGATTTGTACCGGTAATAGCGGGAAGCACTTGCCCCTCCCTGCCGACCAATCAGCATGCGGAGCGAGAGAGAAAGGATGTAGCACTCTTTACGCTTTCTCTCTCGCACGCTTGTTCGCACGGCCGAGCGGCAAGGCTGGCTCTAGTAGTATATGCTCTAAGTTAGAATGTATTGAACCGATTTGAATTAAATTTTCACCAATGTTTTACTTATAATTAGAGATAGGAAAAGAGTTTTCAAACTATTGTGAAGATAATCATTTATCTTCATACTCTGACGTAATGTAATATCATGCTATCTTGCTGAACTGTAAAAAATATGGCGCAAGCTGGAAAATAAAACTTATACTGGCATATATATGCATTGAAGAATTTATATTTATTTGGCAACCTCTTTCTATGATTTAAAGTGAGTCTAGTTTTAAATCCATTATGTTTAAATATTTGTTCTTATTATCGAGTTATAATGTTCGAAAATAGGTACATTTTTTAAAATATATTCTTAAAAATGACTTAAGTATAGTAACTAATCGTAACAATTTACGTATAATGACTTAAAAATTTATTTTTATGATTTTTTTTATAATCACATTTTTTGTTCCAGGTGTGTTACTAGATCTACCTGCTGTACTACTCCGTGGTTTGTGGTAGTTAGTGGCACCTCCTAGACCAGGACAGAGCGATGCACAACGTGTTGACGCTGATGATGGAATTATTCTGTGAGTACGTGTTAACTCTTAATAAGATATTTTTTCAATATTAATTATAATTGTTTGTGAAATAACATTCTTGTTCCTAGATTTTAATTATAATACATGTAATACAAAGTGTATTATATGCAGGTTATTCTTCGGGTTTTGAAAAGGTTGGTATAAATATGCTATGAAGCAACGATATCATTGGAATTAAATGAAATTACAGAAAATAAAAAATTATATTATATATCATATAAATACCAATTAAAACTATAAAACATGGCAACCCCACACTCAATAATTGCTATCTGATTGGTTTAAGAAACTAATTATATTTGTATAAACGTTTATTGCCAATTCAATTCTACATATTTTTTTTCAGTAATTTTTATTTAATTTTTCTCACATGCGAAACTGTGAATACTAATGAAATTTCGTATCAGTGTTTTACGTGTTACAAGAGTATAAAAAAATCATGTACCTTTTTAAAAGGTAATATATGTCTGTTTGACTGTTGTTACATGTTCTCTATCTATGGATATTTATACATTTGAATGCATCTTTTAAAGCGTTTTGTCTAAATAAATGTGATTTAAATGAAAAATTAGGTACATGGAATATAATGAAAATACTATTATTATGTAGTTATGATTTTACTTTTTATTTTCATGTATGTGACTTCATATTTCTATGATTTTGTCAATTAGTACAAAATTTACAGTTACAGCTTGATATAAACTGTTTAACTGATTAACTACAATAGAAATATACATTGTTTTGGATTAATTTTGATTCTAATCTTTATGTTTTTCTAATTGAGTTAATATTTACGTGATGAATTGAATTATGAACAATGAAATTGGCAATTTTTATTTAATTTTAAATTTCATTAAAATTATGGTTTTCATATAGAAAATGACGCGAAAAGTTAAAATTTTCAAACCGCAGATCGCTATCTCAAAACATTCTTTATAAATGGCATGTCAAAGTTTTATTTTTTTTTAATTTTGGAGAAAAATCCCCGTAACTTTCGAACGTGTGGTCGGATTTGATTTTTGTCGACGGATTTGAATTCAGCGTATCAAAATCTATATAATTACATGATAATACTTCAAAAGTAGAAAAAAAAATTTTGGTCAAAAATCGACATTTTTTTAAGGTATACCCCTTTGAATTTTTTCAATTTTTCGCGATTTTTTTTTGTTGAGTTTTAAGGTATAATATATGTAATTATATAGATTTTAACATGTTGATTTCAAATCCGTCGACAAAAATCAAATCCGATCACACGTTCAAAAGTTACAGCCATTTTTCTCAATTTTTTTAAAAATACTTAAACTTTGAGAGGCCATATCTAGAGAACGTTATGAGATACAAACCTGCGGTTTAAAAAATTCAACTTTTCACGTCATTTTCTATATAATTAACATAATTTTAACGAAATTTAAAATTCAGATTTTTTTAGTGAATTTTCATCGTTCAAAATTCAATTCGTCATGAAAATATTAATAAATTACAAAAAAAATAAGTGATATAATCAGAACTAGCCCAGAAACATTTATATTTCTATTGTAGTTAGTCAGTTAAGCAACTAAATTGTTTAATCATTGTATCTTTTAAATTTTCTTATATAAAAAATATCAACTATTGCATGATCAAATCATTAAAAATTTCATACCATGTTCAAAGTGTTTGAAAACTAGCAAATTCTATTGAATTTCTTATATTTCTGGGCACTATATTCCAAATATAACGATTACTTCGTTGAATATAAAATAATAAAAACATATTGATAGAAAAACGGTGAAACAAATAATGATTAATTATAAAAATATAAACGTTGACATGCACTGGTTTGTAAGAATTAAAATGAATTTCCATTGCGCTAGTGTATAGATCCATTTTAGGAAATTAATTACTTTTCTTAAATGTAATTAATGGTATAAACTTTATTTGGGATAACTAAATTAAGATAAATTTTATTGGCTTTTAATTTAAATCAACTACATATATTATCTCTGGAACATGATATACAATTTAATTTTGTAATCAGCTGCAATGATCTTATATGTGAAAATAATTAGAAAGTAAGTAATTGTATTATTTGTTTTTGGTCCATAAGCAATTACTTATTTAAGAAAAACAAAAACTCTAAATTAATTATAAAATTTTCAAGTTTAGAAACGTAATTTCTTTATTCGCAGCGTGCGCGACGACAGCGCCAACTAATGGGTGGACTTTAGTAGCAACTTGGGTGGACTTTGACGTACTAACAAACAAATAATTTCAATAAAATATCGTAATATATACATTTTAGACGATTATTTATGACTATTAGCTATGTGCACGAAGTCTATTAACGCCGCTAGCGGGTAATAGAGAAGGATTGAATGGATTTAACTCTATTTTTATCATTGTTTAATATGTTTAATACCGTGAAATTTTTTATTAAACAAATATCATTTAATTTAGCTGTTTGCATATAATGTAAATAGTATAGCATAAAAGGTACGTGAAAATTATTTATTTTGGGTATCTTTTTCTCTTTAATTATGACGTATAATAGAGAAATAATTAATTCGTTTGCATTGACAGCATAACCTCAAATTTTGGCGCCGATAATTTTACAATATTGCTCACCACGAACACTCGCATCGATATTATTTCTAACTCCACCCCCTTGCACATAGTCTATAGTGGGATTAACCATGTTGACCTTTCTATTTTCAGTTGAAAACGAGTCTATTAAAAATGACAGTTAGTCCACCCAAAGTGTTATTTTTTGCCACGTTGTGCGCTGTGATCGATTTCGTTTCCCCCACTACCTACTTTGCACCCAGCGAATAGTAGTACAGTAAAAATATACAAAGAAAACGCAATAATTCCTTCATCAACAAAAATTGGTATATAATACGTAGTTTTATACATAATCTTTAAGGTAGTCGCCCGAGGTGTGCTGGGAAAGTTTGGTAGGGGGTGAAAGGGATAAAAATCTATTTTTAATATACATACCAGAAAATCAATTTGTTTTAAATATATAGTATATTTTTACCTTTTTATTTCTGTAACAATTTGGTTAAACTTCAATATAGTTTTATTGGTTTATTTGATTTTGGAGGTAGAGGGAAATATACTTTAAGAGATGATGTTATTAAATTGTTATCTTTAATTAAAGAGGAAATACTCACTGACTGACTCATCAACGCTTAGCCCAAATCTCAGAACCTAGAAATCGGAAATCTTTTGGGTGTCTCTCTTTTATGACGTAAGTATTTATTAAAAGGGATTTTTGTAATTTCTTTAATATACTGCTGAACTAAAAGTTGCATCTAAATCGGTTCAGTAATTTTAAACATTAGTACAAACAAACAAACTCACATACATATGTATATTTTATAAAATTTGTGAAATTTAAAAAATGGTAGCATAAATGTATAATTTATTTAGATATAGATTAAATTTTGACAGGTTATTAAATAAGGATAGGAATACGATAATACATGTAATCGTATCATCCCATCTCAGTCAAAGATCGGTAACATATATATTTGAAGAAAAATAATTGACAGGTATCTGAAAGAGATGCTGTATACTAATTCATCATTCTATCTCTGGGAACCAAATATATTTGACATGTTTTTTAACTGATTGCTAAGATGAATAGTTAGTGAGATGGACAGGTGTTTAGTTTGACTTGATCCTTTTTCAAATGTCGGTAAGTTTTGAAGACGTCTTGTTTCACTGGAAATTAAGTAGGAGGTGTAGAAGTGGTTCTCGAATTGTGATACACAATTATGAGCTCTATAGAGATGTATATCTTGTTATTTACTTTCATCAATATATTTGTTTGTGCGTTACCTGAAGTAAAATTCAGTTTCTAGATTCAATTAAGATTATAAACTCTGTTTATATATTTTTTATTGGTGGGATAGTAATTAAAATGTTTGGTTTTTGGTTTCTCTTTTGACCACGTGTTGTGTAATTATTAATATTTGTTCATTTTACTTCCATGCTCTGAAAGAATGTAGAATTTTCTACTGTAAAAATGCACCGAATTGAATTATGTGGAATTGTGGAAAATGTTTGCCTTAGTGAATACTCCAGATGTGTTAATTTTGGTGCTAATCAGATTGGGGGTTTTGGAAATATTCGAAATTTTGTACCTATTATTATTATCTAACAAAGGAAACATTGCTATATGATGAATTCAGCCAATTTTGAACTTATAAAAAAATATACCCAATTGGAATTTTTAATGGGGCAAACACAAAAAGTCACGGGGTCCTCAATTAAAAACAATTGAATATGTCAAATTTAGGTAAGTCCTGATTACATTGAAAGTAAGGATCAATGTACGAAACAAATGTGAAAAATATGTTAACAAATATGCCTGACACACAATTTTGAACATTTAAAATTATATATTTCTAAAATTAATGGTTGTCATTTTTGTAATTGCAGCAAGTGATTTTTTATAAAGGTATTGGAAGTGACTTTATAAACATACAATGTATAGTCTATTGAAAGTTTAATAAAGTTATTTGTGTATTACAGTTGAAATCGGTTATAACGACTTCGATGGGACCAGTCATATTAGCTCGTAAAAGCCGACAGTCATAAAAATCGGTGAAAAGACAATTATATGAGATTCAGTCGGACTTTCATTATGAGTCGTTAAAACCGATATGTTGTATTAACCGATGTTGTTATAACCGGTTTCGACTGTACTTGCATATAATATAGTATGGTATTTAATGATAATCGAATCCCGAGCGTTCAGAAAACCGCAGGTCTGCGTAGTTGTTTTTTTTAATAAATATAATCTTGTCTTGCTGTTTCGGAAATTAGGTAGGTGATGCTAGGTCTCTCATTGCAAGCAGCCTCGGCTAGTTATAATTAAGACGCTAAGAACAGGACTTGCGCAACGTTACCTCTCACATGGTAATGTACTTATCACGCGATTTTATAACCGAGAACCTCCAGGGGTGGACAATAAATAATAATATGCCAAAATTACATTTTTTTTCTGAGTTGACACGTAAAGTACTGAACCGATTTTGATGGGACTTTCACTTTTTGATTGAATCAGGGCAGGCACGTATTATGAAAATTTACGAATAAATAAAAATGTATAAAAATGGGGGTTAGGTGAAATTTTAGTACTATATTTATGTTTGTATAGATATAGTGTTTATAGTAAGTATGAAACATTGGTTTGATCAAATGCACATGTAGTTTAAAAGAACCTTAATCCGACTCTACAAACTTTGAACATTGCGCGCCGCCGTTATATTAACAGTGTAAATCAAATTTATGGTTGAAAATTGTACACTTTATGTCGTGTTCCCGATCAGGTGATCTATGGACGCTACAAACGGAAGAACTTTTATTATATATAAATGTACGTATGTAGCTCTTTCACGGTTCGAAATAATTGATTGAGGTTAGAATTATATACAATAATATGTCTGGAAATATAATGCTTTTTATATGTAAATTTCTTTAAATTAATAAATCATCAATTTGATATTGGAGATATTTTTATAAAATTTAGTCATAACATATTTGCTTTATATATTTCTTACGCCATATTTGATAAAAAACACACATTACGTATAATTAATGACGAAAAAAAAATGATTTTTCAATAAAAAGTATTGAATTCAAAATCTTAATATATAAAACTCTTGGTGCGTATGTACCACGGATCATCAGGCCTAAACCACTGGACATATCGAAGCCATATTCACACCATATGTGTTAGATTTATTTCTTTTTTGAACCCGGTAAGTGACTCTGGGGTCGAGATATTTACGAAAATGTGAAACCGTAAATTATAGAATTCGTTATTCCATGACTACTTTGTTTTTAAATAATGTGAAAAATTATATGACTATTGTTGATAACCGCATTGAAATCGGTAAGTTTTGTTGTATTTCTTAAATTCAATTGTGTTCAATTTAAACAGATATTTTTATTCTTAAAATATAGTGAAATAAGTAATACAAAAATGCATGCACGACGACGTTTTAACATCGATCGGAATACTCAAAACAGGCAAAATACACAAAATAACTCTAACAAATTTAACACCATAACAATGAGAAAGAAAGAGCATCCAAACTATCATTTTGCAAAACAATGTATGCCGGGGCAGCTAGTAATATATAAAAATTATAAAAATTGTCCGTCCAATTATTTGATTTAATTGCTATATTGAAATCATCTATACGTACGACATGGCAATTATATTATTAAATTAACTCTATTGCTGGCCAACGTAATACCAGGAGTATTCTTGACTTGAAGCAGCGACATGGACATTAGTTGCGGTTGTTTTTTTGTCGACAGTTGGGGGCACCTGAAATTAATAAATATAGAGAGAAGCAATAAATCCTTAGAATCGCTGCTGCCTCGGGCGAAAGCAAAAACCCTTGGTTTAATGGTCGAAGTTAACACTGGTTACAGTAGAACTTCTAGAAACAGAATTTTACTGTCTTGAGTGGTGTATAAATGCTGAAAATTGATTTAATTCAAAAATTACATGACAAATAATGAAATTTATTGTTTATATATATATATATATATATATATATATATATATATATATATATATATATATATATATATATATATATATATATATATATATATATATATATATATATATATATATATATATATATATATATATATATATATATATATATATATATATATATATATATAGTTATTGATGATTTTCTTCTTGTTTTCTTGTCTTTAAGTTGTTATTTAACATACATATATGACAAGTTTGACACATAAAATATTACTCAAAAATTTTGAATTTCAGATTTTGTTGAAATTAAGATTTATATATAGAAAATAACGTGAAAAGTTGAAATTTTCAAACCGCAGGTTTGTATCTTATAACGTTCTTGAGATATGGCCTCTCAAAATTTTAGTTTTTTCAAAATTTTGGAAAAAAATGACTGTAACTTTTGAACGTGTGGTCGGATATGATTTTTGTTGACGGATTTGAAATCAGCGTGTCAAAATCTATATGATAACATGTATAATACTTCAAAACTCGATAAAAAACAAATTGTCAAAAATCGACATTTTTTTAAGGTATACCCCTTTGAATTTTTTCGATTTTTCGCGAAAATTTTTTTCTCGACTTTTCAAGTATTATACATGTCATTATATAGATTTTGATACGCTGATTCCAAATCCGTTGACAAAAATCAAATCCGACCACATGTTTAAAAGATACAATCATTTTTCTCCAAAATTTTGAAAAAACTAAAACATATCTTGAGAACGTTATAAGATACAGACCTACGGTTTAAAAATTTCAACTTTTCACGTAATTTTCTATATAATAAACATAATTTTAACGAAATCTAAAAATCAAAATTTTTTAGTAATATTTCATGTGTCAAACTTCAATTTGTCAGATAAATATCAACTTAAAGATAAGAAAACATGAAAGAAAATCATAAATAACTATATAAACAATAAATCTCATTATTTGTCATGTAATTTTTCATTTAATCAACATTTATTTATATAGAGAATTTTTGATATATTCTACTCCTAATACATTTAAATTCGCGTCCAATTTGTTGCCCTATTTTTAATACTGAGAATAAAAAGAAAATTTTCAATTACTTATGTTCATACAAAAATTCTGTAGGAAAACGTACTAACTCCAATACTACTTTTGTTAATCGTTTACAGAAAATATCTCCAAAAATCATATTTTAACAAATCCACGAAACATTTTATTATTTTAGAATATGATATCATATTTTATTTGAAAACAATCAAACGGGATTTTCAGTTTTCTTTGAATGTGAATATAAACGATTTAGCACATTTTTTTGCTCTCTTATAAAATTCGTCATTTCGGACTTTGCAAATTTTCACTTTAAGCTGACGATATATTGCCCGTCTGCCCGTTCGCAGTATAACTCAAAATATATCGGGGTGAAATTTGAAATATATATATATATATAATTTTCCTTCGAAATTATTGGGTTGTTTGGTCAAATGAAATAAATAAAAAAACACTTTAGTTTTTTTTAATTAATTATTTTAATACGCTTTTCGGAAATGTATTTCCTTCATCAGTGATTGATTCTGTTGACAATTATCAGGATTTTAATATACATACATATTTCTAAATCTAATATAATTTATATAATATTTAACAAACTCACCATTAATAATTAAATAATACATTATAATATACAAGTTTTATACAATTATTTGCTGTAGCAATTTATAAAAATGCATTAAAAAATTAAAAATGTCAAAAAAATTGTTTTTACAAATTAAAGATAATTTTAAACTACTTAAACAAACTAAAGATTTTTTGAAAGCTAACCCCAATTTAAAGATCATCAAAGCTGACAAAACTAACAAAACAGTTATAATTGACAAAAAACAATATTTAGATAAAATGACAGACTTACTAGACGACAAAAATACTTACTTAAAAATCAATAGAGACCCAACTAACATTTACCAAACAAAAAATAATGATATTGTAAAAAAATTTTATGAAAAAAAATATATAACTAAAAACACAGCTGACGAACTCAAAATACACAATGCCACAGCACCCCAAATATACGGTCTAGTTAAATTACACAAAGATGGTTACCCTATGCGTCCCATTGTAGCATCTTACAACTCACCTAATCAAAATTTAGCAAAATTTCTCTTCAATATCCTTAAAAATATTACTAATAATAATGATTATTTTGTAAAAGACTCGTGGCAATTTCATGAATTTATTAAAAATCAAACCATACCTAACAACTACAAAATAATATCTCTTGATGTAACATCCTTATTTACCAACATACCCATAACTGAAACAATAGACATTATAAATAAAAAATGGGATCAAATTGAACAATTTACATCAATCTCCAAAACTGATTTTATTGAAGCTTTAAAATTTTGCTGCCAAACATCGTATATGCAATTTGAAAATCAATATTATACACAAATTTTTGGTTCACCAATGGGTTCCCCTCTTTCTGTGGTTCTAGCCGATATAATCATGGAAGATCTACAAGACAAAATTTTAAGTAAAATACAATATAATATACCATTTTTTAAAAGATACGTAGATGACATACTTACTTGCGTTCCTACTGACGAAATTGAAAAATTAGTTAAAATATTCAACTCATACAATCAACACCTAAAATTCACATCTGAAATAGAAGACACTAACAGAACCATAAACTTTCTCGACATTAAAATTATTGTTAATTCTTCAAATAAAATTGATACTATATGGTATACTAAACCTACATGGTCTGGTAGATATTTGAATTACAACTCTAATACACCAATATATAACAAAAAAAATGTCATAACTGCCGTTACAAATAGAGCCATAACATTTACCAGTCCTCAATACAGAAATGACATTATTAAAAAAATATTCCAAATTTTTCTTATAAACAATTATCTTATAAATTTTATTAAAAACATTATAAATAAACAATTACACAAATTTCACAATTTAAATAACATTACAATAAACAAACAAAACATTTCAGATGACACGAACAAGACAAACCACGAAACAATTGACAACGATCAAAATCCACACATGTATTCATTTCCATACATTCCAGGTCTATCAGAAAAAATTAAACAAATCACCAAATCTTCTGAGTTAATCCATGTGAACAAAAATTATTATACAACAAAAATATTTTTTTCCAAATTAAATTCTCCCATAGACAAATTTAAACAATCAAATTTAATATACAATATCCCATGCTCTGACTGTGACAGGACCTACACCGGACAAACAAAACAGTATCTAAATAAAAGAATAAATTCTCACAAATACGCCAAAGAAGAGACTGCACTAAAACAACACAGTATACAATATGGACATAAATTTGATTTTGAAAACACCAAAATTCTAAGTTATCAATCATCTTTAAAAAAACGACTTATTAGCGAATCAATCCAAATTCTAAAAGACCCCACAAGTATAAATTCTAGAACTAATATTGAATATCTAAAACAAGTTTACCAAAATCTTCTTAAAAAATAAAAATAGTAGCCAACTTTTAAAATTCAAAAATATATAGCGTCTCCTAGGTAGTTTAAAATTATCTTTAATTTGTAAAAACAATTTTTTTGACATTTTTAATTTTTTAATGCATTTTTATAAATTGCTACAGCAAATAATTGTATAAAACTTGTATATTATAATGTATTATTTAATTATTAATGGTGAGTTTGTTAAATATTATATAAATTATATTAGATTTAGAAATATGTATGTATATTAAAATCCTGATAATTGTCAACAGAACCAATCACTGATGAAGGAAATACATTTCCGAAAAGCGCTTATGCTTATTAAAATAATTAATTAAAAAAAACTAAAGTGTTTTTTTATTTATTTCATTTGACCAAACAACCCAATAATTTCGAAGGAAAATAATTTATAATGGTCATATATCTACATTCAAAATATATATATATATATATATATATATATATATATATATATATATATATATATATATATATATACGTATCTAAAAATTCAAAAATATCTACTATACTCATGAAAAGTGGTAGAAACTTGTAACATTGAAATTATTTGATTGGAAAAATTTAGAGCATATTAAAAGAAATATGTGGGACTCTAGGAAAAATAGAAATTACAAGTTTCAAAATAATTTTAGAATGATCACTATGCGACTAATTTTGTTAAAAATGTGACGATTTGAATTTTACCTATTTCTTGTATAATTGTGTTTGACGTTTTTAAAAATATATCATTATTTTAATATTTCTGGTACACCTTGTCGAAGTCGCACTGTACAAAAGATGGCAGGTGGCGATACGTTAACATCATGATCAACCTTCCCAAGAAGGTAATTATCAAAACATACGATTTGGTTCCTTCGCGGTAAGATTGATGCGTGCCCGTGCGGTTTGAAATGAAGTTATCAAGTGAGCCATGCCAAGCATTTGTGTTACTGATGTTCGGACAACGTGTTTATAGGTTATGTTACCTTTGTGATAAGTAATTAGTTGGCGTTGGTATGGGGTTCATTTTTAATGAGCTCGTATAAATAAGAATTGTGCAGGTTTATTTTTAATGGTAGGCATTTGGTTTTATTATATTTGGGGCTAGCAGGTCCCTGCGGAAATACACATTTTACATTAGTATCGTATCTAAATTTTATTTAAGACTTAATTCAATTATTAATAGCATAAACAATTTTCTGTAACAGAAAGTTTTATCAAATTCCGTTATTACACGGAGAGAATATTCTTTTAAAAATTAACAGAAAATGCTGTGAACCTGAGGACAGAATCAACTTCTGAAAAAAATTAACAGAAAAGTCGATAGAATTTAAAATAAAGTAAATGAAAAATTACAATGACATACTGGTAAATTTTAACATAGTACCTATTAAAATTTATTTACTCTGAAAAAGTAATATACGCTATTTAATTTAATTTCTTGCTTATGAAAATTTCACGTACATTCTCTATAATTTTACTATGTTTATACAGGGTCCTCCAATAGTGCGTCCGGCATTGTTTTACGCACAAACTATTGAAGATAGAGAGTTAGGATAAAAATTTTACTATATATATCGACCCTAAAGAATTTCAGGAAAATATTTTCAACCCCCTAAAACCGCTCCTTGGGGGGTAGTTTGAGGGGTACATGCCCGTTTCTCAGTAAAATCAAATGGAATGGTATATCAAAAATTACATATTTGTAAAGATAATGAAAAAATAAGAAACTTTTGTAAAACAAAAATTTTCATACTTTCAATTGTTTAAAAAATATGGCGACTTGTTCTCAAATTTTAGGTTTTCACTAAAAGTGCTCTAATTTCGTTAAAAATTAATGGAATTTTATTATTTTTTCAAATTTAGAAAGTAGAAATAATGAACTTTGTAAAGATGTATGACTATTTGTGATTTTGATAGTTTAAAGTGTCATACGCGATATATCAAAAATTCAAAAGTTCAACTAGGGATAATTCGAAATTTTCAAATACAACGGTATATCAATTAGTACTTTTTCTTAAAAAGGATATGTAAATAAACAACTTTTGTTAAGAAAATTTAAATTTTAAAATTATAATTTTAAAATTGAAAACTGAAAATTAAAATTTTTAATTTTATTTTTTTTTTATCAAAAACTGTTTATTTACATATCTTCTTTAAGAAAAAGTACTAATTGATATATCATTGTATTTAAAAATTTTGAATTATCCCTAATTGAACTTTTCAATTTTTGGTATGTCGATTATGACACTTTAAACTATTGAAATCTCAAATAATCATACATCTTTACAAAGTTCATTATTTCTACTTTCTAAATTTAAAATAATAATAAAATTTCATAAATATTTAACGAAATAAGAGCACTTTGAGAAAACTCTAAAATTTGATAACAAGTCGCCATATTTTTTAAACAATTGAAAGTATGAAAATTTTTGTTTTACAAAAGTTTCTTATTTTTTCATTATCTTTACAAATATGTAATTTTTGATATACCATTCTATTTGATTTTACTGAGAAACGGGCATGTACCCCTCAAACTACCCCCCAAGGAGCGGTTTTAGGGGGTTGAAAATATTTTCCTGAAATTCTTTAGGGTCGATATATATAGTAAAATTTTTATCCTAACTCTCTATCTTCAATAGTTTGGGCGTAAAACAATGCCGGACGCACTATTGGAGGACCCTGTATATTACTTTTCATATCTGGCTTATCGCCGTCATAGAAACTGCTATACAGTATATTGAATTGTAGTAGACGTTCTTTTAAATTTTACCATGTCGGGTGTTAAAAATTTCTAGAATCAATTTCGTCATCCAGTTAACATGTTTTTCATGTTAAAAATTAACATAAAATTTTTTCAGTGTAGATTTCGTGTCATGTCGCTATTTTTGATACAGAATATCGATTTTAAATTTTCTTTAATGAGGGCCTGTTCTAATCCAAACTAATTTTAGGGTTTTATGAACTAAAACAGTGAAAGTCTTATCATATTTATAAATAAGAATTAATTTATGTTTTTCCCTACTGTTTGGTAAATCATACGATATAAAATACTGCATTTTTTTTTACAAAATACGTTATTTTCATTACACAAATTCTATATACCAATTTTTACACAGATTTTATATGAATATACCTACATTTTTCTCAAGATTTTCATGTAAATATAACATTTTTACAAATGATATATAGATATTGTAACTTTATGTATAGAAAAAAATTTAAATTGCTGTGTAAGTACACAAAGAATGAAGATATAAAATGCAAAATAAATTCCAAAAGCTTGCGTGAGAAATAAACATTTGAATATCATACTTGTATGTACCTATGTATGTGTGTGTACATAAGTAATATTTCTATTAGATTTGTCAACACATATAATATACAGGTGATCTGAAAGTCTTTTGAACAAAAACATTTTTTATGCAATTAGAAATTCTTGAGCACTAGATATTTTTTTAAGATTCCTTCAAAACGGTAACCTTATTTAATTGTCTGTCCGTCCGTATCATAACGCAAAATCTACGTAATTGATTGAGCTGAAATTTAGTAGAAACTCTAAATTTTGAAGAACTAATTTCTACGTCTGTAATTTCAACTGTTTTAAATCCTCACTTGGTATAATCATTACATTGAATACAAGTAGGTGTATTACATATTAAAGCTAAGCTAACGCCAAGATACATAAAGACAAGGTAGCCTCAACAGCTCCTTGACCAATCAGCGTTGGCGCGGGAATTGGCGTCACCACGAAGACATATTCAAATGTTATAAATGTACACAAAAAAAACTGTATTGGACCAATATTTTCTTAATATAAGAAAAGTACTCTTAATGTAACTACATTATTTCTTCGTCCAAGAATACTATAGTTGGTTTAAGAATATATTTCTTATCTTAAGAAAATATTGTTTTCGTTATATACAAAACAAGGTTTACTTGGCTCAAATAAACCTTTTTATCTGTGTATATCAATATCAATTTTCCTTTATTTATTCTTGTTTTAGTATTTTTTGAAATTTTAACAACACATACAATCAAATAAGTACAAATTCGACATTGCAAAATCATTAAAAGCTGTGAGAATCACAGAATGTATTGCCAACTTAAGAATAGTAAAAATACACTTCCCGAGAAGACCAATTGTCTGTGACTGCTTTTTTTTATGAATTTGCAATGTCAAATCTTTGCTTTGATTGTGTGTGTAGTTGAAATATCAAAAATATGAAAACAAGAATAAATAAAGGAATTTTTTGTAATTTATATTCAATTATATATTTATGACAATTGAATATGTCTTCGTGGTGACGTCAATTCCCGCGCCATCGCTGATTGATCAATGAGCTGATGAGGCTACCTTGTCTTTATATATCTTAAGCTAACGCTATCTGCGAGGTGTCAAACTGTCATATGATTTACCTAGGGATTTCAGATCAATATAATAAATTCTATGCATTTTAAATCGTTGATTTAAGGTCTATTAAACGATAGTATTGATTACAATTGTAAGTGGCTGTCATTTATATTTAATACCACGCAGATAGCATTTGTTTAGCTTTAGCTCGAGAGCAAATTCTTAATAATACTGGTCATAAAAGACTTTCTTGCCATCCTATAAAAGTTAACAGTAAACCTATAATAATAATATTAAGTGTCTCAAATACGATAATAAAATAAAATTTAATACATAAATAAATTAACATAATTTACGACATAAACTCCTGAAATATTTTATAAACGACACTACAAATGATTACAGGATTTTATAACTTCATCATCTATCAATAACCGTAGACAGATTTTATCGTTTTTCGTTTCGCTTAACAACCGAGTAACATTAATATTATTATAATACTATGAAATCCATTCTCTACGAATGAATTGATTATGTCATAAAATCCAGAACACTTATTGCAATAAAAGCAGTAATTTGCTTTCTAGTCTTCGCTTGGATATCTTAATACTACATAATAATGTAGATACGTATATATCTCAGTAAATAATTACGTTACATGATTGGCTGTAAATATCCAGGGGTATCAAATTTAAACATTTAATTTTCGGAAATAAAATAGACGTAGTTTTAAGATGTAAAAAATACATCTTAGTTATTCGAGTCGGAAGGTGGGGGAAGAGGCATTATGCCATGGGTGAGTCAAATTCAAAAGTACGAAAATAAAATAATTTAGCAAAAAAATTTTTTTAAATAAATCAAATTTTTACGGGATTCTGAATAAACTTTATATAATTTTGTCCTTTATTAACCTTTGTTTGAGACACTGGGGTTCAATCAACCTCACGTTTTTAATCAAATATGTTTTTTTTTCAGTTTCTTTGAATATTCCATTTTTTTAACATACTTACTTTTAATATTTTACTATATAACTTATACAGTCTTCAAAAGAAACTTTTCAAAAGCCTGTAAAAAAATGTTCGTTAATGGGTACCAAAAACCCTAGTGTGTCAAGTATGCTATTCTAGAGAAGTGTGTCAAACAAAGGTTAAAAAAAGTTATTTTATATTTCATAACAATCACTAAATTTTTAAAGAAATTTTACTATTAGACGTAGTAATCTTGAAACAGTCTAAAACATTATAATTCTTGCTAGTTAAGTACCAAAGTTACAATACGAATAGTAGTTTTTGCGTGTAAGATCAAAATCTATATTATTGGCATAGTTTAATTTGTTATACAAATAATAAATATACTATTAATATAATTAATTATTGTATTGTCTTTTAATTGAAATGAAATAATTTGTATAGCACTTAACAAATAATTCAACTTAGGAATATTTAGTTGAATAAATCATGTAAATGATATTTATGAATATAGTAAAAATTAATACAGTGAAACTTGATTAAGTGGGACTTGGATAAATGAGAATCCTCTATAACTAGAATTCATACTGATGTCCCGTCACTTCGGTACCAAAATACCCTATTAGTGAAATTTATAAAATTTCTCTATCTGGAATTTCGTTTTTTAATTTTTTAAAATATTTACCTGTCTTACTGGAACAGCTAAGATTGATAACTGAGACACGAGGCAAAAAAAATAAATAGGAAATAAATCTCTATATAACTGAGATTAAGTTCTGTTTTAACTTCTATTAGTTGGACTCTGTAAATGAGACAATCACTTGGAAGAACTTGGATATCTGGGAAACTGGGTAAATGGTACACCTCTTTAAGTGGAGATTCCATTTATTCAGATTTAACTGTAATAAATAGTAAAAATTATAAACAATTAAATGGAGATTATAGAATTTATTTAATTGACAGAACATGTTAACATTTATAGTATTTTTTGATACAAAATTGAAATTTTTATTAAAAAATTGACTTTTTTCTTTTCCGTGTATGTAAAGACAAATATTATATACTAATACTCGTATGTATAACAAACTGTTGTTTATTCAAAAATTGTATTAGTCATGGGAATACAATTCGATCTTCTGTCATAAATATTCATCGTAGTTATTATAATTGATAAATGATTGATAGAAGACCACCTCTATTTTAGGATTTGACAAGCAATCTGTGGGTGGAAAGAGGTCAAGACACGATGACTCATATACACTCGACAAATTAATTAAGGGGACACCTAAAAAATAGCATGTTTTCAAATGCTTGTAACTTGGTCAAAAATTAATTTTTTTCTAAACTTTTTTATTATTAAATTGAGCAAATTTACTCTACTTTATGATGGTCTAATTCGTTCCTCAACATCTTTTAATTTTTTAACTTTTTTATGTAATTATATAAATTAAAAAAAAAACTGCATATTTTGACACTTGATGTAGAGTGCATCTATGTAGAAAATGAAATTTTGAAATAACCTTTTTGTAGAGAATTTTAATACCTTCAAATTTATTATGGTGCGAAAAAAATGTGACAAAAATTCGCAAAAGTATTACAGTTTTAGTGAAAATCAGGAAAAAATAATTCAAATGAATATAGCCGGAGTAATTTTGGTGGTACAGAAAATAAATAAAAATAAAAATGAAGCTCAAAGTATCACCTTTCAGATTATGCAATGTAATGAAAGATTTTTTTATGAATTACAAAAAATATTCAAACTTTAAACAGAATAGAAAATATGAGTAATTAGACAGTAAAATTAAAACAAAGAATACATACCCTAAACATTACATTTTAGGTGGCCCGAGCTAGAGGTCTCATTAACAATACATGTTCTTTATAATTCATTTTTATTTTTTTAAATAGGACCATATTACGCGAAGATATTCAACTTTGATGTCTCAACATCAGAAAACCCCAAAAAATTACAAATTGCAAAAATTTTAAATTTTTTTTGTAAAATAAAGCAGGTCATGGAATGTTTACGAAGTCAAAAAATACTTATTTTTACTAAATATTTATTTTTACATGCACAAATGAATGTATACAGTAAGCACACATATTAAGGTACAATTTTAAAACTATATGGATCATTTTGGGTTATTATTTCAGTAAAATAATGCATTTTTTGACTTCTTAAAATTTTTCATAAGCTGCTTTATTTCGAGAAAAATTTCAATAAATTCCAATTTGTAATTTTTTTGGGTTTTCTGATGTTGAGACATCAAAGTTGAATGTCTTCGCGTAATATGGTCCTATTTAAAAAAATAAAAATGAATTATAAAGAACATGTATTGTTAATGAGACCTCTAGCTCGGGCCACCTAAAATGTAATGTTTAGGGTATGTATTCTTTGTTTTAATTTTACTGTCTAATTACTCATATTTTCTATTCTGTTTAAAGTTTGAATATTTTTTGTAATTCATAAAAAAATCTTTCATTACATTGCATAATCTGAAAGGTGATACTTTGAGCTTCATTTTTATTTTTATTTATTTTCTGTACCACCAAAATTACTCCGGCTATATTCATTTGAATTATTTTTTCCTGATTTTCACTAAAACTGTAATACTTTTGCGAATTTTTGTCACATTTTTTTCGCACCATAATAAATTTGAAGGTATTAAAATTCTCTACAAAAAGGTTATTTCAAAATTTCATTTTCTACATAGATGCACTCTACATCAAGTGTCATAATATGCAGTTTTTTTTTTAATTTATATAATTACATAAAAAAGTTAAAAAATTAAAAGATGTTGAGGAACGAATTAGACCATCATAAAGTAGAGTAAATTTGCTCAATTTAATAATAAAAAAGTTTAGAAAAAAATTAATTTTTGACCAAGTTACAAGCATTTGAAAACATGCTATTTTTTAGGTGTCCCCTTAATTAATTTGTCGAGTGTAGTGTTAGATTTTTTTTGTTTTGAATTACTATTCATAAATAAATTTTAAATTTTAGTATCGTAGGAACATACATGTTATAATAATAAGTTCCTATTTCACAGAAACAAAAATCGCGCATTATTACTTTTGTCAATCAAAACTAGTACCCTCCTCCCTCTTATTTTTATTAACAGAAAAAATGAAAAATATATTATAGCAAAGCCACCTTGATTACAATGCGAAAATACTGGAAAGTAAAGGTTTCAAACCAGTTGTATTTAAAAAATAATATATATACATAAATATTAAATACATGCAATAAAAATTATATTTAATTTATGTATTACTGATTAGTCACCTCAATGCAACAAATGAAGATATCATTACAGTTTTTTTTTCACTCGTGAATTATATACAAATGTAGATACACATATGAAATATGTAGGTACGTTTTGTGTGTGTGTGTGTGTGTGTGTGTGTGCGTCTGTGTGAGTGTGTGTGTTTGTGTGATCCGCGACAATGGGAGGTGTGGGAGGTATGAAGTGGGATAGTGGGAAGATCTATAGAGCGGGTCTGTGTTTTATAGTGTGCAAAGATCTTAAATTGTGTTAGGATTCTGAATATTTGTCAAATAATAATTTTACCAGAAGTCAAAAAGTTTTCAAGCTGATGAAAATAGATATAAGATGTTAGTTAAGGGGGAGAGGGGTAATAGAGCAGGGTAACCAGTTTCTGGAAAACCGAGAAAACCGGGAAAAGTCAGGGAATTTGGTTGGAAGTCAGGGAATTTTTATAAAAATGCAAAATCACACAAATTCTCGCAAATATTTAAAGAGTGACGTTTTTCTAGGGTTTTTATCTAAATTTTTAAAATAAAAAACGGTAAAAATTCTCCTGGAAAACCGGGAAAAGTCAGAGAAATTTGTTCCAGAGAAATACTGGTCATCCTGTAGAGGTAAAGTTAAGCTAATTTTGTTATCACTAGGCAATAACATAAGGCTCGAAGATATTCTCATGTTTACCACGATAAGGACTGGCTAAAAAAATCGGAAATTTTTTTATCAAATTTTATCCAAATTTTCGAATAAAAAAAGGAGGATTTTTTCATTATTTTAGTATTATTAAGTCGATTTCAATCTGTAGACGCTGTAATTAAAAAAAACGACAAATAATAGTGGTGAACCTTTAGAAGTGCATGCTTTTTACCCTTCTCAATTTATTTTCGAAATATTCTTGATAAAAGTTGCATAGTGTATTACTATCAATATATAATGTATGTTCTATTATTTTTTTGTATATTTTATTCGTTAACCAGAAAGATCCTGGGAAACTTTTTTGTAAAATCTTTGTAATAATGAAATGATTTAGGTATTGAGTTATTTTTGAGTAACATGCACGCGTACAGTTTAGATACGTCTGGTATACCGGCATAAAGACTTAATTAACAATGCAGTATGAATCCCAGCCTCCGCCGGTACTGGACCGCGCCATAACTCTCGGCCCCGTCCTCAGACAACAACAGCTGTAATTGTTTCACTTACCATAGCCGCCTTGGATAAAATAAATAATGCCACATGATTAACCGGTACCAAAACATAAATTTTCGTCCATTCGGATACGAGCCGTGTGCTCCTTGAGGCCTTTTTCTCTTACGAATGGCACTTAAACAGCGGTCGCCGAATGGTGGCATTTATATTCTATCTATAGTTTTTTCATTTTTATTTTATTTAGTTTTCCGTATTGGAATTGGTAAAATAGAACATATTTATGCTGGCACACTCTTCTAACTTGGTCACTAAAGTTTTTGGTGTCTTTTAGGGGGGGGGGGGGTAGCATTTTTGTATATTGATACCATGAAAATGAAAACTGTTAGTTAAAAGAATTTAAATGTGTAATCGTTTTGTTATAAATATGAAATCACTCTTGATTCGATGATAGTTATGAGTTCTCCCCCCCCCCCCCAATGGATATTTGAAAAATATGACGTGACTTACACCCAGAAGCATTGGTTCGACTGTTTCGGACTGCAGCTGCGGCCTGATTATTAACAAAGTGATGTTTTTATTTCAGGACTGCGTCCATTGCTTGCACGGGGTCTAATTTATGGCATTTCTTTGGTGGCCGAATCGCGCAAGGGTGTTACTCTCTCATGGTGGAGAAAGCGGTTCGCGCACATGATGCATGGCATGTTAGTTGTTGTGTGTTTTTATACCCGATATTTATTTTTAATTATTTTTTGATTGGTTTTTCTGAACTAACTGCTGTGACTTGTGTTACAATACAGATGTTGTATAGACGAATACGAGTGTGTGTGTGTGTATTTGCAGTGATTAGATTTCTTTGAGCGAAAGTGTTTATTGACCGATTTCGATTTTATCTTTTGTATCAAACGACGCTGAATTAATTGAATTTTAAATATGTGTTTGTTATTAATATTAATGTTTATTTTTTATCAGCTCTTAACTGTGAGACTGTATCCGCGTAGAATTTAGTTTAGATAATACAGGTTTTTGTTATGATAGTCGATAAAATAGGTTTTTAGTTCCATATTTGGACGCTAGATGTCATTACACCAAAATAGTATAACCTATGGCGCGTACAAAAGTATACAATATATCCAATTAATTTTTCGGGATACATAGTAGCCAATGTTTTTTTTAGAATGCTAGTTATATCCCTGCTAAATTTCATCAAGATCGGTTCAGCGGTTTAGCTGTAAGAAAGTAATAAACATATAGACATATAGACAGAAAGTCAGAGACACATTCGCATTTAAAACATTAGTATAAGCATCTATAACATTATAAGAAATCGTAAGATTTTTAATGGTATTACCTAATCGTACCTTTAGTAAACTTGATCTCTGATGAAGACTTTTTATAAAGTCGAAGCACGTTTTGAGTGTCATTGCTTTGTTCTAGTTAGCAAATACATTTTAATCCAATACTTTATATTACTTTATTTCAAATAAAAATGTAGGTGTCAAAATATTTTCTTTTATTTCCAGTTAAGTTATCGAAAAATATTATTTTACTTATTTTATGAGAAGTATCAACTGTACATTTTTCTTAAAACGTGTCTAATTATACAATATATTTTTTGGTTTAATTACATCATTGACTGTTATTATTAGAAAAATCTAATGTAAATTTTCCCAATTTAACTAATTCTTTTTTTCAGTGTAGAGTCCTGTCGTAATTTATTATCAAAATATAGGGTGTTAGGTTTTCATTAAGCAACAGAGACAAAATAGTAAAAGCCTTAACAGATTTATATATTTAGTGGTAAAAAGATGGATATTTTGCCGCAGTGCAGTTTGGGTTGAGAAACAATGTTCTAGTTTCTAGATGACCTCTATTTCAGTGCTGACTTTATTCGAGAGTAATTTAGATCAGTGTTTCTCAACCTAAACTGTACCGCGACTCAGTAAAAAATCTTTATTATAAAACATAGAAATACTTATTTAGATAAGAAATTTCGTATTTGAAGAATCTAGAACAATTTTGATTAGCAATACTTGAATATGTATATACATAAAAACAAAACTAAAATGGAACAAAATTATTACTTAAACTTTTAAGTCAATTACATTGTCTTATTGTTAAACATCTTCCTCTAGATATAACAAATTTGCCGCATAAAAAAACGGCAATTTCTTCAGGAACAATACGGTCGTAATTTTCTAATTGTCGCATATTGTCTAATCAAGATGGCTGTGTCGCGAGACCTCCCAAGATTGCGTTCAGTTTCACCGCACCTTAACACTTCTATATCATTGTATGTCTGATGTAAGACAGTGGCGGGTACGGAGAGGGGTAATTGTTACCCGTTGAGTAGAATATTAACATTTATTTCTACTGAAAATATTGAATTTAAAAAATATATAATTCTGTTAGTTTGCCTGACAGACAAACACATAGATTTGAATTTTAGTTGAATATATCAACCCAGTGCCTACATTATTAGCTATTAAAATAGGATAAAAAGTTGCAAATGTACAACAACTCGGTTCAGATATCTTTATACTCTGCAGGATTATTTTCTTCGAATCGAATAAAGCCAATTACAACTCTTTATTTGCGAAAGGGAGCAAAATATTGTAGATTCTGTTTACTAGTGCGAAAATTTCAAGTCAAAATAGTTTTACTCTTTTACGATATACACAGAAAAGTGTTTGTCATTGTTTATGTATATAGTTTTTATTAATATAGCCCCATATTATATCTGTCTGTACCTACCACTGTCTTCCTTTACCCCATTGTTCACGATATCATCGTATGCTGTGAGTTTTGTTTGAACTGCAATCTGAACCTGCTCACATGCAGTTGCGTGTATCTAACTTTCTAATTGTCAAGTTGGCTTCACTGTTTATAATTCTGTTACTGTTTTCAATTTGATTGAATTATAATATTTATATAAATGTTATTTCTGATTAGTGTGATGTCTTTTGTCAAATCCTCAGAGAGTTCTATAGTAAATTTTTCGTTGTTTCGTTTAAAATAGGGTTTGAAATTCTATTTTGAAGTATTAATTGAATATAATGTTGTCTAATGAAATAAGCATTTTTTACTACGTTAATTTTTAACTTTTTACTGCTTGTTTTAAAAGTATATCTAGATTTATATCAGTAAAAAGAGTCTGATTACTTAAAAAGCACAACTCGAAAAGTTTATTTTAATTTACAATACGTTTTGAGTTTTTCTTCTTCTTCTTCTTCTATATGTTTATTGTCAGCTGGATCGTCTCCTTTTCTGACAGCTCCTTCATATGATAATGTGTGTATCAGTGTGTTTTGTATGTGTTCGTATGACTGTTTATTGGGGAACATAGGGGAGATAGGATACGTTTTGAGCTTTAATTTACAACGGTGTAATTTTTCATTTTAATTCACATCCAGTATAGCATGGATTATTTCACAATTTCTTCTATTTCGAGTTTTTGATAAACACATGAACCACCTTTTTACAGTTTATAATAGTTAGTGTTTTGATAAAAAACACCTTTTCATGATTTAAAATATTTTATTTGTTCCGTGGTAAAGCATCTATAGATAAACCGAAAAAAAATCAGAAGTGATTAAAAATCTTGAACCTAATTGAGCATATAAAACGAATGGATATTACTGAACCCATAATCAGATAATCCGCCTCTTTTATGAACCCTAGTTACATTTATCTGCAATAAATAAATGAATTACATACGTAAGGCTCACAAATGATTGTAATTTCTGCCGACACATTCATCATATTGTATATATATCTCATAATATCATACCTTGTCTCACCCTCGTGTCACTTTGAAGGGTTGGCTGCAGTCGTGCCAACTTAAAACTTTGCAGATGACAGCGCATCACGCTTCGATGCATCTTTATTCTGTCTTATTATTTCATTCTTCCCATCCGCTCTTTCGAGAAATGAAACATTTTTCGGGCGTGCTACGGAAAAGGACCGGCTTTTTATATTCTTAACATCATAAATGTGCGTCGGTATATCGCGGTTTATACCCAGAAACCGAGATTTTCATCAAATACTCAAGAATTACTTCTTCGCCATATTCTTTCTCACTAAGAAACCACCGTTTTCATAATTAATTTATAAAATCTACTATCTACTACTGCTATTTTTAATATACCATTTTTCTGGGTCAGATAGAAAGGGTTAAAAAATTTCCACTTGTCGTTCCGTGTTTATGTGCGTCACATATTCTTCTTTTTCTGAATATTTGTAGAGCGGTGTATTTTTCGTGAAATTCTTATTTTGTAGAGCATTAATTTTTCTATAAAAAATTTATCAAAACTCACACGTGGGTGTTGCCGCGCAATCCACTTGGACTCAACACAAAAAATACTCTTGCCAATCGATTCGTGAATCAATCCCGAGTCCAACGAGGTACATGAAGCCATATATGAAAATTTTGCCTGTCCGTGGCCGGATGGAAGGTCATGGCCGAATAAATTCTTAAAATGGGTTAAACTAGAACCACAGACCAACTATTCAGCGAAAGCCAGAGGTCTCTAGGTGGTCAGAAGGACGAGATCTCGCGATGGAAGACAGACGGACGGACGGAAAATCGACCATATAAGCGCTATCACTTTGTGGATTGCGCTAAAAATGTCATTATCGATTTTGTAATAAAATATTCTCTTATACAGAAAAAAAAACTGTATTGGACCAAGAAAACCTTGTTTTGTATATAACGAAAACAATATTTTCTTAATATAAGAAACATACTCTTAATTCAACTACGTTATTCCGTCGTTCAAGAATACTATAGTTGGTTTAAGAGATTATTGCTTATCTTAAGAAAATATTGTTTTCGTTATGTACAAAACTAGGTTTACTTGGTTTGAGAAATTCTTTTCTACCAGTGTAGAATGTTATAAAATATCTTAGCAGATTATATTTTTTGAAACTTTATAAAATTTTCGGGCGATGTAAATTAAAAGTCGTCCCTGTACAAAACAAGAAGCGCGCGCTCAGATTTTAAAAAGGAAGGTAAGATAGGGATGTTAAAAGTTTGATTCTTTTAATTAAAAAGCGTCTTTAATGTAAGATGCATATTTGAGATTAAAATGTTTCATTCAACGCAAGATTTGGAAATATTTTAAAGTGGTGTTTTGTGAAATTGTGAATTTATAATTAAAATTTTAAGTAATCATAAGTAAATCTGAATATAAAAATATTTTACCGAGTTTATGGTTCTTAAAATTAAAAACTGACGAAAATTAAGTGAATATTGTTTTAAAAATTAAATTTATTTTAAGTACAAACTTTTTTATAATATCCAAAACGTTGTTTTAATACATACATACTTGAAATTGTAAAATTTAATTTCTAGCATATAACAAAATTTTCTCCTATTAGGGGTTGAATTTTGAAAAATCCCTTCTTAAGGAATGATTATATTACGTTGATGGGTCAGTTACTTTTGAAATGGTGTCTGTTTCAAATAAAAGTTTGTGGATAAAATATGTATATCTGTCATAATAATTTTTGGTGACCAGAAATATAATTAATGATATAATATGTCCTCTATAAAAAATAATAAATACAGTGGAAAAATATGTTACATGCATTCCACGTAATTAAAAACTAAATCGAGGAAAAAAATAAAATAAAATGAATCACGATTATTATTCACCCAATGACTCCTTGGATCATTTAATCATCGGTAATTGGGTACATGTCAACAAGTATACATACCAACGTATATACATCCGAATAAAGACAAAAACAAAGGGGGGGACGCAAGCTAGCTCTCACACATAGCCAGGAATTCCGACAGCGTGAGACATCTGCTGGGAGTGCAAAAAAAACCATATACATACGGCTCATTAGTTACACATACATACGTAAATGGCGGGTGTGTGTGTGAGTGGGGTTGCGGTAGATACTCTACATATCTTAGAACCGGACAAAAAGTGGAAAAAATATACAGGGTGGGTATTAAAAAATATATCGTGTTTTGTGACGTGAAACTCTGGAACTAAAAATTGCAGAAACTTGAATAATTAGTTTGTAACTGTCTTTGATTAAAATTTTAAATCATTAGTTCCAGTTTTTTTGAAATAAATAATATTTGTTAATTATTTGCTATCGATAACACGACCAAATCAACGCAGCCTTCACCCAGAAGCCAAGATCCATATCAAGATCACCGCGGAAGCCTCAAAACTAAATAATATCTTATTAATTTTTATTTTGTCTACCACACGGAAAAAATATTTTAATAAAAATTACTATGTTATTCTGGTACTGGAAGGACGGTTCTGTATTATGGTAAAAATTGCAATGTTCATTAAAAATGTTATTAATATTATAGTAAAATGTAATTTGTAATCTCTACAATTTTACTAATATTCTAATAAAATTTTTAATGAACATTGCAATTTTTACCATAATACTGAACCGTCCTTCCAGTACCATAAAGCATAGTAATTTTTATTACAATATTTTTTCCGTGCACTAATTAATTTTGGAAAATCTTTTAAAATTCGTTCGTTTCACACTTTTATTGATAAAAAAAATATTACGGTGCACAATAGTAACCTACTGTTTATAGAAAATCTGTAATATTAATGTTTAGTACCTTTTTCATACTGTTCTTTAAGGGTTGGGAGATGGTGGGTTAAAACTTATTTATAATAAAAAGGACTATAATAGCTATGTATTGTTTTTTTATTTATTGCTCTACGATTATTATTTACGAAGATATAAGCTTTAAAAGTGTGGCATATTTCGTTACATTCATGCTCCTACCGCCGAAGAAGACGTAGTTCGATTTCAAAATTCAAATGCAATAGTTGAATAAATTAAAGATGATTGAGACACTTTTTTGATGTATATTATTTAAAATTAATACAACAAATAAAAGAAAAATCCTAAAGATCTCTTTATCTATTTTGATTTTCTTAAACAAAAGACAAAACTTGAACTACGAATATAGTAAATAAATTTAATGATTTTAGAGATCCACAAACCCCTCAATTTTTTTGGGTTGAAAACAAAAACAATAACAGACTAGATGGGACATATATGTATTTATATGTTTATACAAAATTGCAACTAAAAAACGAATTAAAATGAAACAACTGAGAGGGAATGTGTAGAAGAACAGGCTGTCCAAACACAAGTTCTCGAAAATCCCTGTAGGCAGTGCTTAGCATTTGCTCTAACGAACAAAAAACAAGGTATACTTGATCGTCCTTAATTGGGTGAAATATTTTTCGTCAAATCTATGTCATTTCTCAGTGATGAGGAATTTAAAGAGCATACCAATATATTTTTGTTACGTGAGGGCTGCCAATTTCAAGGAATTATATATAATTTATTCAATAAAATGTGTTTTCGGCTCTTGAATTGTTTTTATATTAAATATCTTTTACTGTTCTTTGCTTAGCTTAGTTAGAAAGTTAGAACAAAATCATCTTGGTTAGTTGTTTCATATTTCTCAGGTTATAGTGTATATAGTGTACTCACTTTACCTATTTCTTTATACATTTTTGGTTTCAAATTTTGCTGTAATAAATAGAATAATAACATTTATTTTTGATTGTATTAATTTCCATTTTCTTAATTTATTTATTTATATATTCCATTTTATTTATTATTTTATTGGGGATCGTCAATTAATTATGTAAGGCTTCTTTTGGGGACGGGGCGTAAAACATTACGAATCCTTACATGTAGGGTAAGGCGGTTCAAAATCATTACTTAAGTAAGTTTTTTTTCTAATTAATTATTTTTAAATAAGTGTTTTTAACGAAGTATAGTTGTAATTGCCTTTTTTTTAATTAATAAACATTGCCATAAAAAACCCTCTGTAAGGTTAGAGAGGCGGGTCACAAACCCTTACAAAGAGGTGGACGAAAATTTCGAAATCATGTTAATTTTAGATTAAACTATTCTCTTTCAAAAAATAGTTGACAGCCCTGGTTATAAACTCTAAGTTACTGTACAGTACATTTTTGTATAATAAATAATACAGATATTCAGAAGGAATGTAAAATGAGGAATATTTAGACTATTTGAAATAATATAGTTTACAATCCCAGATATTCCTCAGGTACCTATTAATATTTTATTTAACAAATATAAAATATTTTTAAAGATTTCCTCGACATGAGCAGTTCTTCAGAACAATGTAAGAAAAATGTATCAAACACTAAAATCAAGACGAAATATCTGGCAAAACTAGTTTTATATATTATATTACTTGTTCTTGGTTGGTATCGTTTTTACTGAAATGTGACTTTCTGTAATACAACTGATATGTTTCATATTTTACAGTTTGGGATTTGATGTTTTTTTATTCTTCTTCTTCTTTTTGATCTATGTTACGAAACCTCTGTGTGATCGATTTGCTAACTCTTTAAGTGATTTCTTCAAATATTCGTAGACCAGAGGTGTATGAAATTTTTGGTGAGCAGTGGCTCTAAAGAAAAAATATTGAATAAAAAAAATCTTTTTTTTAATGTGTGAACTAATACGATAGATAGGACAATTTTGTGAGTATGTTTGTAACGCTAATTCATGTTAGAGCTAAGCAAAATTGTGACGCAAGTCGGGAGAAAAATATATTTAAATTATGAATTGAAAATTGTTAACAGATATTTTGGTAGCAGATTAAATTGTTAAATCGATTAGGTGACATTCCGGCGTCTATCTAGAAAATGCTGAGTACAGCAGCTAGTTTTTTTTAATAAAAAGTGCGAATCGAGCTTCGTGTAGAAGTGTTTTGTTCCGTATATTTATTTGTTTTCATTTTATTCAATTAGGTGTATTTTATTTAATTTTAATAATATTAAAAACTAAGAGTTCGAAATGTTTAAAATGTACTTTATATTTTTATACTTAACATTTAAAAAAAAATACTATACTAAGTAAACGGACATACTGATTGATTCTATAAAATATAAAATTTCGATACAGAAATTGTTTGAGGCGTTTTAAAATTTGGTACCTCAATTTTCTAATGATTTTTTTTTACTGTAAGTGAAATTGATTTTGTATGTTTTCAAGTTTTGAAAGTCTTAATTTATAAGTTAGTTTTTGAACTAAACCGGCTTTGCATATAAGGCAGGTTCCATTTAACCTGATCAGGTACCGCAGTCTGTCTATTTTTCTTGAAATATGAACAGTTGAAATTTTACGTTTTGTTTAAAAAACCATAATTGAGAACCGTCTATCTAAAGTAGCGAGTTTTTGTTCGGGAAATTTATTCTGTCTGATCATTTCGGGATAAGGTCTACATATGAACGAGAAAATACACAGTGTCGGGACGACAAAAAATATCTAGTTATATATTGTACCACTATTTCATGTTTTCTATTAACGTTTTTGTGCCGAAACTAGGCAGTATTGAAAAGTCAAGAGAGTTAATTTGTTTTTCTATTTATGGCAAAACGGTTCAAATGAATATTTCATTTGGTGGGATTTGAATTTATTTATTTTTTTGTAAAGTTTGGAAACAAACATCGTTATAAAAGTTTCTAGACTTGATGCAGTTTTTATGTATTTTTTAAAGTTTATATTAATTTTGACTTATATGGAATGCCAGCTGGTTTATCTTCTAGCTAAAAAGCTTTATCATAAATAACAAGAGAGGGGGAGGGGGTTAAATACATATTACATAAAGAGAGACGTCATGACTGACTGACTTATTAGCACCTAGCCCAAATTTTTAGATCTAAAAATGTGAAAATTTTATAAATGCCTTTTAAGATGTAAGCATCCAATAAGATAGGATTTTCCAAAAATTAACTCCTGAAATAGGATACTGATCGGACTTTCAACTACTTAAAAGTTTTATTAGAGTTAAAAATAATATCACTCGATTTTTGAAATTCTATTGCGATTTATTTTGACATGCGTTAAACTGAAGAATAAAACAATGAATGCAGTAGTGTGCTGTGAATGCATGGCCAATCGGATCATTGGCACATTACAGACATATTTGGCCACGTTTCATTGCAAAAGGATAAACAGTGTCGGAGGAACTTTTCCAGAGTCTTAAATAAATCAGGTCAATTACTCTCAATGGGATTTAATTGTGTCTAGCAGAAGAATGGATTCACAGAGCTTTTGTGTAAGCAGGACGTAGTTTCTTGTTGTATGTGTGCTAGATAAAACTATTGTCTGATTTCACGTTTCACGATTTCTTTTATATCAATTTACATTTTTGTTTTACGCCATTTTTTGTTTAATTTTTACTTTGAAAGAATGATTAATTTTTCTTTCGACTCGTTTTTTTTATATTTATTATAAAAAAATCCCCGCGGATTCCTAGCGTGTATATCAAATTTATTATAAAATTGTAAATTTTTTAATTTGGGTCAGCTATAACTAAATCCAAAACATAGTGTGAATTTCCCATCAAAATTGGTTCAGTTGTTTTCGTCACAAGAAAGAAAGCCTATTACAGATTAATGTATAATATACAAGATTAATATATTCATGGGTGTACGTAGAGAAAGAAAAACGAGGTACTTTCTTTGGGATAGAGTAAATTGATGCAATATCGTATCCTATAATCTAGTTCGGAAAAAAATTAAAAACATTTGTCTCCGAATTCGTTACCTTGCCAGAACCACCAAAATAATCAGCTGAATGAATATCAGTGTATGTTATAATTATTGATTTTTTCTATCTGGCTAGTTTGATTAAAAAAAATATGTTTTCGAATTGTAAGAGTCATCAAAATCGACAAAAAATCATATTTGTATCATTATATCAATTCTTTCTACTTGCATATATATTTTCGATGTCGACACATTATATTGAAGCCAGAATTTAAAAGCAAAAATAAAACGAAATATTAAAAAACAACTCGTATAATAAATATAAAAATGTAAAAATCTGTCAATCGCACTGCGATAACGAAGATTAAAAAACGCCCCCCTATGAAAAAAATTCCGACGGCGGAATTAAATCTATTTTTGTTCACACAATAGTCTGGGCGCGCGACCCCAACGGAAGGAATCAATAATCTTTTAGAAAACATTTCCACTAACGCCCCCCACCCCCCTAACTTATTATATTACAACACAAAGGTGTGAATTTTCACTTTCCCGAGTACGTATGTACAAGCGTTAGTAGCTTTTGTGTCATGTGGAAATGTACTTACATCATATACAGGATGATCAATATGTAATATTTCAAAGTAACTTCAAATTTAAATAAATTCTTTTTTATTTTTTTTTCTTTGTTTGTTTATTACCAATAGGTTCTTCTTTTTTACAAGCTTTTATTCAGCTTCACTTTTTAGTTAGTTAGTATGTTAGGGTCAAATATTGTAATCAAAATTTCGACTAGTTCTAATTAAACTAGAGTTTTAAAATTTGGTATACGTATATGAGTAATCCAGATACAAAACCTGCTATGTGTGTTTGAACAAATTTCTAGCTAAATTGCATAAACTGTTTTTGCAGCTTCTAGGTAAAATATCCTTATGCCGTTTTCATGAGTCTGGATCCAAAACCTGTCATGTTTTTTTTCTTGTCTCAATTCGATACAAAATTTATTACTTTTATTAAAATAATTTTTATGTTAGTTCACCAAAAATATAGCAATTTCTGCAACAGACTTAATCTTTCAAATTTAATTTTAAGAGATTTTTGTCGGGTTTTTAGTCCAATTTATTATAATACTTGTAGCCTGAGACGAGTAGAATCCAAAGATATAATAAATATTTTTAATACCTAACAAGCTTTTATTAAATGTTCACAAAAAAGTAAAAAATAAATTTTCAGCTATCACAAAATTTTCAGGTTTTTATTACTTAAATCAATAAAAGCGCAAGGCGCTATAAAGGCAAATGTATGAATAAATATTTGAAATGAAGTATAAATTGCTATACATAATTTTCAAAAAGTATTTTTTTTTATATTATATTTTATTTCTGACTATCTTTTTAATAATTTGTATTAATGTTTAATTTCAAACGATGTAATTTAAATGACCATCCTGTAGATACGTATTATACATTCTATGCGTGTATGCGGTGTATCTAGGTAATGATAAGGTAAATGGGAGGAGGGTTGTCGCACTAGTGTGTATTACCTACCAGTTATATTACGTTAGTTTGGGGGAGCTAGAATTTTTTTTCAATTTTCAATAAAGTCCATCCGTGCAGTTTCTAATGCGATATTTCGCTTGAATTATTTTGTTATATTGACAATAGAGAAGGAAAAACAAGTATGTGTTGACGGAACTGTCCGATTGGAGGGGGGGATGAAAAGCTGTATTAGAGACCTTGGAGGAAGTGGTTAGATGTGGATAACAGTTTCAATTTTCATTTTTTAATAGAGTTTCTACCGAAGTGAAGGTTTCAATTTTCAATGTACAGATATTGTAAGGATTTGTTTTGTTAATTTTATTACAAAATGTAATTTCCCCGCGGCTTAGACCGCGTTTATTAAAAGTATTATCACAACCTAAATTTTTTTTAATACGGACCTGTCGTAAATCGATTATTATGTAACTTAAAAACTTGCACAGAAAAAAAATCTCGATTTTATTGTTAATTTGAGATGGAAAAATGCTTAGTAAATTTATCTTGTTAATATAACAATATAATAAGAAAAAAAATCTTATTGACGATATTTTATTAATTTCAAAAATATATCTTCATGTTTATCTAAAAATCTTTTCATTTGTCAAATTAATAAATAATTTATTACACCAACTAACGTAACTCTCAAAAAAATTAAACATAATGGTGGTATTAATAAATATTTTCAGTGTGAATATTTTTTATACCACCCAACTAGTGAAAGTGCAATTTTCGATATGGTAAATTCAGTGATGTCATTTATTAATTATTTTTTTATATTTTAAATATATTTTTTCAATACGAAGAACATTGTTAGTAATTATATTCATTTATCAATAAGATAAACATGGATATTTTCATATTGGAAAAAATTATCATATTAATAAACAACCTCTATCGGAATCAAATCGATCACGGATTTTTTTACATTGATCACATTATTTAATACAGACAATTCTTTTTTTCTGTGTTAGTATTGGACTAGAATAATGAAAGTCTCATTTAAATCGGTTCAGTAGTTTTCGTATCAAGCAAAAACAAATAAAAAGACAGACTATCAGATATAATAAAATATTTTATGTTATATAAAAAAAATAGAACCGAGTATACTACACCATGATATAAGCACGTTTAATGATACGCCACAATTGTTTTGTTTGGGGTCACTTTTCCATAGCACCCCTCGCTCCTACCCTTCTCTTATCAATACGAAACAGTGGATTTTTTTGTCGCCGACTAAATTTGTTTTGTGAAATTAGTTTTTGTGCATGACGTCACACGAGAGCGGCCCGCCACGCCGCCGCGATCCTGTGAAATTAAAATGTTTGTGTGGTATTTTTTGACGTATTTTTGCTTGATGAAAATTTTTGATGTTTTTATTTGATTAGCTTCATTTACAATAGAGACTCATAAATTTTGTCTTGGACATTGCTTCTTTTGTCTGTTAATTTGTTTATACGCGGACAGTTTTTTGCTTCTGTGTGCGTGTACAGAATTAATTTGTTTATTTATTTGTTGATTTTTGTGAATTGTAAGAATTATACTTGTAATTTACAAAATCTCGAGAAAATTTTAAGTTAAGAATCAGTTTAGGTATTATCAAAAAGGTTACATAGCAAAATGTATTTTAACCTTTTGTAGCTCAAGATCTTAAAAATTTAAATTATGTTGATAACACAGCCACACAAAAAAATGTTTTTTCGGGTCTGGAGGTCAGACCATGTTTACTATATGTTTTCGGGGTCGCTGAATCCGAATCCGAGGTCCAAAAAACCCCAGCACGTCAGGGTTCTGACATATACCCAAAAAATCTCATACAAAATTTTATTCGAGTCCGGGGGTCAGACCATGTTTATTATATGTTTTTTTTTGGTCGCTGAATCCGAATCCGAAGTTCAAAAAACCCCAGCATGTCAGGGTTTCGACATAACCTCAAAAACTTCATAGTAAAACTCCGAAATATAAAAAGATCTTTTGATGAGAAAAGAACCCGCTATAGTAGCAAACAAGAGTCTGACATTTGATTTATGCGTCTGGTTTTTAGATCGTTTGAGGTTATGTCGAAACCCTGACATGCTGGGGTTTTTTGGACCTCGGATTCGGATTGAGCGACCAAAAAAACATATAATAAACATGGTCTGACCCCCGGACTCGAATAAAATTTTGTATGAGGTTTTTTGAGGTTATGTCAGAATCCTGACGTGCTGGGGTTTTTTGGACCTCGGATTCGGATTCAGCGACCCCGAAAACATATAGTAAACATGGTCTGACCTCCAGACCCGAAAAAAAAATTTTTTTTGTGTGGCTGTGTAATGAGACTTTAGTTTAGGCATATAAAAAAACACGTATTTTTCAGAAATTTTAAAATATTTATTATTAATTATTTATTTGACTTTTTTGGGAGTGACATTACTGTGTGTTAATCGTAAAAAAAAACACTTATGTGGTATGATATGATTTGAAACAATTATTTTGTTTGTTGTAGCATAATGCTACACCGCATTTTTCGCAAATTGTTTGTGAAACGTTAGTACACTGGGGAAACTTAAAACGTATTCTTTTTTCCACCCAAATCGACTAGTAGCCGATCTGGTCCTGCTTTACTGCCAAAAGTTACGTAATAATACGTAAGTCAATAGGTTATGCCATCTGTGAATTTTATTTACTAAGTTATTCAGTGGTACCTATGTTACAGTAGTGTTACACATATTTGAATGAACTAAATATATTTAGTATACGTATATTAGCGGGATTATTGAGGTTTGTTACAGAAATGTCACATGAGACTACAAAGGGTAAAATTTTAACTACATAGACAAGTTTCATCAGACTTCATTTTCTTTTTTAAGTTCTGTCATGTGTGTGATAGCAATAGTTTTATTTTTCTTCGAAAAATTTCCTAAAATATCAAAATGTTTAGGTATACTTAATTTTTTTTTTGAATTATCAGCTTTTATTTGATACCCCATTCGTTGGGATTGGTTCCCCGTCTCTAAAAAGCACCCAACACTTTTATTTTTTATGTCATAATAAAAAGTATCTCAAATTTGGACAATTTTATTAAAATATTTTATAAGTAATGTATTTTTCACATCAATAGTTAAATAAAATAAATCCAAAATTAGAAGTCGTAATGCTGGCCATATGAAATCCCGATAAGTTAATAAACAAAAAACAAAAGCACGTAGCAAGGAACTGAAAACAAGTCGAATATTCCCGCAAATATAAGCATAAGTCATTTATAAATCCGGGCTAAATCCGCACATTGAAATATGCTATAACCGCAGCGCCGAGGTAGCTACCGCGCGCTAAGCTCTGCGCGCTTTTGACGCCAAGGCTTTTTGTTGCTTCTACTGCAGTTGGTATCACTGCCGGTAATTTCACAGTCCAATGCGCCTGGGGGAAGCCCCTATAATGCCGACACGGACAGATTGGACTGGTTTTTTAAATCAACTAATATTTCATCGAACAAAATGCTTGAAGATGATTCTATACTAATTTTATTTGCTGATATAATGGGCTTCAGAGGTCTTTTTATGGCCTACTGAGAAAGGGTTTCTCGAAATTCAACTTCTTCAAACTACTGAACCGATTTAGACAAAACTTCCACTGTGAAAATGTATATAAAATATAAGGGCATGCTTATATCGAAATCAGAAGTGTTAAATAATTATTATTCATATTTTTTAATAAAAATGTATAAGAATTATAAATATTCGATTTGAAAATAAAAGGTAAACGCTATATAGTAGGTATGAAGTAAAAGAAAATACATAATTTTATAAAATAATCTCGATCTACTTTTAAAAAAGACGTAAATCTTAGGGGTGATTTATTTTTTTATCAGAAATTAGAATTGCAAAAACAAAATTAAATAACATACTTTATATCACATGTACTTCCCCTGTACACAATGACCCTTTGTAAAATCAGAAAATAAAACATTAAAAATTAATGGAATCAACATAGTGATGATGTGTTGGAGGTCCCCCTTTTTGTGATATTTACTTTTGCATCAAAAATGTATCGGCAGGTCCCCTTTCAACACATTTTTATAAAGACCGAATTCAATCTTTGACGATTTGCTTTAAGCAGTCGTCTTTTCGTAAATCCTGTCTACCAGCAGTCACCAAACAAAAATTTATTTAAAAAAAAAACACGACTTTTATATTTTTTGTTCGTCTTTGGATTTTATTAAAACTTATTAATTTCACCTATGAAATCAGAAAAAAGCTAATAAAACTGGTTGTTTTAACACATACATTAACGTGATAATACGCGCATAAGGGTAAATTTTTTTCACAAAGAAATTGGATTTCCTAGAAAAATTATTCATTTGACATTGTCAGTATGTAAAGTGTTAACAAATTGTGGGGTAAAGCATGAAACTCAAGTCAAAAATTGTACAGATTTACCCTACATACATATGTAAATATTTTTATTTTCACTTTATAGTATATAAAATTTGTATCACATACATATTTTAAAAATAACAAAATACGTAGTAAGTACACGTTACATTTACTAAAAAAAAGTTGCAGAATTGCTGCTACAAACGCCACTGGGTAAAACCTATTTAGTATAAAGGAGGGAATATATTAGGTATCCTTTTAGAATTTTCCTATAATTTATGTTCACGTATGTACTGATGGTTCTGTATGCAATTCTTTCTCTTCTCGTCGACGACTTGCATATCCGAGAATCGATAAACGAACTACTTGAGATACTTGTAGAATGTGTGCAGTCAATATAACATACCTTTGTAGATATGCATCTGAATTTTGAATAGAAAATGCACCTATTTTGTTCTGTTTAAAAAAAATTAAAATGCGTAAATATGGTAAAACAGAGATAGATCGTTTTATTGTCACACATACTAGAGTAATAAAAAAATCAGTTCTATTTTTGAAACTTGGCTTTTTAAGTGTGAAATTCCCATCTAAATCGGTTCAGTAGTTATTGTGCAGATTTTTGTTTAACATCGTACATGGAGAGTCTACACAAAGAGAACATTCTTTTAAAAATTAACAGACAATGCTGTGAACCTGAGGACAAAATCAACTTCTGAAAAAATTAACAGAAAAGTCGGTAGAATTTAAAATAAAGTAAATTAATAATTACAATGACATACCGGTAAATTTTAACATAACATAGTATCTATTAAAATTTAAGCGTAACATACGCTATTCTTTAATTTAATTTCTTGCATATAAAAATTTCGCGTATTCTCTATAATTTTACTATGTTTCTATATTACTTTAGTCCAGTGCCAAAGCCTTTTTGGGGAAAAAAAATTCTCTACAGGCTGGCGATAGTGGGAATCATTGCTAATAATGATAACAAAGAGAAGAAAAAAAAAAGCACCCTTGTACATGAAGCGGTTTCGAAGGGGGGTGGTTTTTAAGGGTTGAAAATGGTTTTTTGCGATTTTCGGCGAAGTATGAATTCCTATCGAAAAATGGTCTACAGTAAAGTTATAGATAATAAATAAATCTACAATTTTGTTTCTAACCAATTTACAACATAACCTCAAATTTTCCGAGATAATAGCGAAAAACCGTTTTTTTGAATTTTCGAGTTTTTTATGTCGAAAAAATTGTCAAAATACTTGAAATTTTCATGAAATGTATATTTTGAAGTCCTTTAATTTTACCGAGCTGTCCGGAACTACAAAGTTAAATATTTCCTGAAATATTAACGTTTTTCGAAAAAAATGAAATTTTTTCAATCGAAAAATTGATCGTAGAAATTTTCGATTTTTTAACTTTTAGGGGGCTCATTTTTTTCGTCTTGAGTTGTACTTTAAGATAGATAAAAAATTAAAATACCTTTACATTTAAAAATTCTGTGAAAAATTAGAAAAAACAAAAATACGGATTTGTAAAAAACGCAATTTTATTTTTCAATTACTCTAAAAATTTTGTACTAATCATGAAATTTTTGTGCTAAAATACAAAAATAAAATATATTCAATTTAATAAAAAGATAATTTACGAAAAAAAATGTAATACAGTGTAAATTGATAGGAATAGGATGCTGTAAATAAGTAATTTTTCGGTAATAAATCGTAAAAGCATCATAAATTGAATTTTTTTTACATATATTTAAAATTACTTTGTTGTAATAAATAAAAGAAAGTTCTATTACATAGAACTTATATTAATTTTACAAAAAATTAATATACTATTATTTTTTTTAAATAAAGTTTTTTATTATTATGTTAAAAATTTTCAATTAATTAATTACAGCATCCTATTCCTATCAATTTACACTGTATTACATTTTTTTTCGTAAATTATCCTTTTATTAAATTGAATATATTTTATTTTTGTATTTTAGCACAAAAATTTTATGATTAGTACAAAATTTTTAGAGTGATTGAAAAATAAAATTGCGTTTTTTACAAATCACTATTTTTGTTTTTTCTAATTTTTCACAGAATTTTTAAATGTAAAGGTATTTTAATTTTTTATCTATCTTAAAGTACAACTCAAGACGAAAAAAATGAGCCCCCTAAAAGTTAAAAAATCAAAAATTTCTATGATCAATTTTTCGATTGAAAAAATTTCATTTTTTTCGAAAAACGTTAATATTTCAGGAAATATTTAACTTTGTAATTCCGGACAGCTTGGTAAAATTAAAGGACTTCAAAATATACATTTCATGAAAATTTCAAGTATTTTGACAATTTTTTCGACATAAAAAACTCGAAAATTCAAAAAAACGGTTTTTCGCTATTATCTCGGAAAATTTTAGGTTATGGTGTAAATTGGTTTGAAACAAAATTGTAGATTTATTTATTATCTACAACTTTACTGCAGACCATTTTTCGATAGGAAATCATACTTCGTCGGAAATCGCAAAAAATCGTTTTCAACCCTTAAAAACCACCCCCCTTCGAAACCGCTTCATGTGCAAGGGTGCATTTATTTTTCCTCTGTTTGTAATCATTTTTAGCAACGATTCCCACTATCGCCAGCCTGTAGAGAATTTTTCTGTTTTTTAGTCTCAAAAAGTCGGATTGGCACTGGACTACTTTTCATATCGCCGTCATGGAAACTACTATACCGTATATTGAATTGTAGTAAACGTTCTTTTAAATTTTACCATGTCGGGTGTTAAAAATTTCTAGGATCAAAATTTTTTTCATCTGTCTATGAATTTTTTTTATTTTTTTCCCAATTCTACTACGTAAATAAATAAAATTGTTAATGAAATTTTTTCATCTGACTATTAATAACTTGTTAAAATTATTAGATTATTTAAGTTTTGTAATAATAAATCTCATCTTTTCACATACGGTATAGTAATTTTCGATACTGTTGGTATGAAATATTACCTACTACGTTACCGATTAATTTTTCACAGAAATTAATATTAAATTTTTTCAGTGTACAAAACTTTTATTTAGAACTTATTAAACACAAGAAAACTTCCATATAAAATGTTACGTTTTTATGTTTATTTTAATTGCTCAGTTGTTTTGAGTGATAGCGTGATTACAAGTACCCTATAAAGTATTTCGAATTATAACAAACACATTGGTGCAGGTTTCATCAAAATTAGTCCAGTAGTTTTTGAGGCTACCTGAATAAACTGACACAAACATTATTTTTTATAATATTAGTACTATATTGATTCATATCAAAAGCTTTTAGAAAAATAAATCACAAAACAACTAAAAACGCCACCTGGTGCGAAACCACGGTACTTGTAGATAGGTATACTATATATTTACATAGTTCCATAGAGAGAAAATTTAACACAAAATCGAAGCGGTGTCGTACAGTTTTATGAAAAACACTTAACTCTATAACAACAGTAAAGTGATACAGCTTTGAGTTTATTAAAATAAGGTTGGTACACCTGAAACTTTAAGGCTTGTTCAAACGTATACACTGTACCCATATACATATATTGATTACTGGAGGTCTAACGTGTCGCGCGGGCTTAGTTAAGTGCAGTGACGGAATAAAGTTAATATGTTACGATAACCGTACTGATATTGTGGACATATTAGCTTACAAAGCGTGTCCAATGATCTGTATGTCAAGTTGGGTCACCCACCCAGCTTGATAGTTGTGGGGATAAAAGTTTACTCTGTCTGTCTGTTTGTTACCATTTCACGGCTAACCGATATAGAAGAAATTTGGAAGGAAGGAAGGATATTGGCTACTTTTCATTCCGAAAATTGACTAGTATAGTTATAAGATGAAGTATTTCTTGTAGTTATCAGTTAGCTCAATTTTTATATAAATAGAATCCCGCATATTTTATTTTTTTAAGAAAGTTCCGAGGCACCCATGGAAGTTTTATTTATGAGACACAGTTTTTGTAGTATTTATCTTAAAAAATAAAAAAAAATGTGTGTTATTTATTTTTGGTATAATATTTTGAAAGATTAATGAAAAATTAATTTGTAAAATTTTAATCCTAAAATAAATAAAAAATATTCTGGAATCTCTGGTTAATGTAATCCAACTTGACACACACGTGAGCCCTGTGCATATGGACGCCATCGTACTCATAATGCCCGTTAATACAGTCGTGATGTTGGAACGAAATGACGCGGTAAATGTACAATAATGTAACATATACGACACATTTGTTTCTATCTTAATAAAATTATTCAGTGGCAATAGGTTTTAATTGACTCCATTGTTTCTGGCGAAGCAAATTGAAAATTATTTTAACGATAATTTTATGGAGATCGGTGTATGTATTTATATGAACATTCATATGGGGGGGTTCTTCTTGAAAATTATACTTTTTGAGTATGTTTTAATATTTTCCGGTGTTATAAAAGAGTTAACAAAATTTAGCCAACCAGTATCATGATATGTTTGACAAGTTTTAAAATTAAACAATAATGAAAATTATTTTATACGTCAGATTCGCCAACTGTGTTATAATAAGTTGAAGTATCACTGCTCTAAATTTTAAAACAAATTAATAATAAACAATACTTCGTTAATAGTGCATGTTAGCTTACAAATTTTAGCTCCTTTAGGGTCGATCCAGACTATCAAACCGGTCTCAGTTCGGTCTCGCTCCAATCAAATATAAATAAACAATAAACATTAAATCGTTAACACTATAGGTATCGCTTAGGTCTCGGTACAGCCACACTCTGTTACAGTATTACTATACTGAATATTTGACTGTAGCGAGACCGGCTTGATAGTCTAGGTCGACCCTTATAATACAAAATATGTATAAATAAAAACCACATACATATAATGTAATATAAGATTAAGAACTAAATATCCTCGTTAAAAAAGAAGAACATTTATTTACTCTTCCACCCCCCACCCAAAATATATTCAAAAATAAAAATGTACCACTTTGTTTCTCCTACCCTGCATTGAATGTAATACGAGTACTTACAGTATATATTTTCTTACAATTGACAATAATAAATCGTCTGTTTGGATCTTTAATCAAATAATGATCGTATCAGTATGTAGGTATGTATACTCATTATACAGATCTTGTACGAAAGTCTATTAGCGCCCCTGAGGGTGTGTGCTGTGAGAAGAGGGAGGGAGAGGAGGGTAAGACGAGAGAGAAACGTGACAATACGCTGTGCGTGGATTCGAATTCTGCATTGATTGATATTCATAGACAGCGCTGTTCCAATGCCGTTGTAGATTGATTACCTTAGTGCGCGAATTCCTTAGTGGCAGTATGTTTGTTAACATTACTAAACTCACTATCTATACACAATTATATTATAATTAACCTGTTAAAATATAGATATATAATAATTTATAAATAATACTACGAGGGTATAGTTCCAGAGCTGACAACATATTTTTCTGCCCCGTCTGAGCACTAGGCAGATTTACGGAAAACATTAATTCATGTGTTGTACATTATGGGAAAAAAGTCCCAACCTCGACACCCGGGTATAAAGGGGTTAAATTCCTTAGTGAACATGTAAAGAAAAAGTGTATGTTTGCCCCATGTGAGCACAAATAAAATGACTTCAGGGAGTTAGTTTATGAAAAGTTAGATAGTGAAAGTGCAATGGGCAGACGCGTAGGGATGGGATAAGGGGTAGGCAGACGCACTCAAACATGCAATATTTTTTTTGAAAATTGCCCCATTTGAGCATTGCTGATTTTTTTAGGGATGGCAGTTTTTGATCTGTAGATGACCGTAAAACAAAGGCAGACGCGTAGGATGGGGATAAGGGGTCGGCAGATGTCCTTAAACATGCAATTTTTTAAATGAAAATTGTCCCATCTGTGCATTGCTGATTTTTTTATGGATGATAGACTTTGATCTGTAGATGACCGAAAAAACACAGGCAGACGCGTAGTGTGGGGATAAGGGGTGGGCAGACGCAATTTACAGTGACAAAGGGATGTTACAAATTTAAAAAATGTATATCTCTGGTACTAAATATGGCATCGATGATAGCAAATATGTTTTAGGATCCTCTAAGTAAGAGGGAAATATTATGTCCCTTGTAATTTTTTGATTTAAAGTACCGTTTTGCTGTAATTTATAAATTTACAAAACTCAAAATGCCAGTGTCCTGAGTTCAAATCCCGGAGAGTTCTGTTTTATTTTTTTATTTTTTGTTTTTTGTTTATTACAAAGAATGAGAACTACATAGTCAAAAAAAATTTTTTTTTAATTCAGCGCCGTCTTTTTTACACGTTTAATCATTTTTTTTTACATTTTTATATTGAAGAATGTTGTCTTTACCGCGTTGATTGGGGGCCAAAAATTTTTTTTTAAGAATTAATGTGTTATTCAGAGAGTCATTGTGGACAACTTCCAGCAAAAAAAAAGAATTACAAAACAACCCAGTTAAAAAATAGTCTAGATCTAATTTTGCACTTTCAATTGCGTCTGTCCACCCCTTATCCCCACACTACGTGTCTGCCTGTGTTTTTTCGGTCATCTACAGATCAAAATCTATCATCCATAAAAAATTCAACAATGCACAGATGGGACAATTTTCATAAAAAAAATTGCATGTTTAAGGGCTTCTGCCGATCCCTTATCCCCATCCTACGCGTCTGCCTTTGTTTTACGGTCATCTACAGATCAAAAACTGCCATCCCTAAAAAAATCAGCAATGCTCAAATGGGGCAATTTTCAAAAAAAATATTGCATGTTTGAGTGCGTCTGCCTACCCCTTATCCCCACCCTACGCGTCTGCCCATTGCACTTTCACTATCTAACTTTTCATAAACTAACTCCCTGAAGTCATTTTATTTGTGCTTACATGGGGCAAACATACACTTTTTCTTTACATGTTCACTAAGGAATTTAACACCTTTATCCCCGGGTGTCGAGGTTGGGACTTTTTTTCCCATAATGTACAACACATGAATTAATGTTTTCCGTAAGTCTGCCTAGTGCTCAGATGGGGCAGAAAAATATGTTATCAGCTCTTGAACTAGTAGCTTTCTCCCTTAATTATAAAAAAATAATTTTTTAAACTGATTATATAACACTTTTCAAAATGACGTGGCTTACACCTAAAAGCCCATAATCATTTCAATATCTCAAATAATAACCACCAATTTGTTTTAATGTTGAAATTAATAAGTTAATAATAACTTTTACAAAAAAATCACATACCAAATTTTCGGGGTTCGAATCTTGTTGAAAGGTTTATGTGAAATAGGATTAAAACATGTCCTTTGGATTAGAAACTTTGTCCTTTCATCCTCTATCCGACCCTCTCGCTTTACTGTTTTAACCGTATAGTTACCGTAAACTAGATTAAAGTTGTTCTAATTCGCAGAACTAATAAACTATAAAATTATTGATTTTCAATTACAATAAACCAGAGTTTTTGCTCTGCTTAATCTTAAGTATTAATTGAATTTGTGTTGGCGGTACTCTAATTGTTTTCTAATTAATATTTAACTGTTACTAATTGTATTGATACTATTTTTTTTGTTGTTGTTTACACCAGTGTTTCTTAAACTGTTATTATATTAGATGTCCTAGAAATTATCTTTAATATCTACTGGCAAGCTACATATGATTTTTATATGAATAATAGGATGACCAAAAAATAAGGTAGGTAGCCATAAACTCAGCGTTGACAATTAATATTTAGGCCATACCTATATGTTCAATGCACTTTAAATTTAACGTGTATTTTAAATAGCAATTTTCACGCTTTTCCTCTTTCCCCTCTATATTATGACTTTTTCTGGTAGTTATTTTTAAAGAATACTTTTTTAATAATATATAAATTTTGTTTCTGCAGAAAAGCGATTAAACATACAACTTCAACAAAAACACATTTTTATGTTTATTCGATTTTCTGCGGATATAGAAGAAATTATAGAGACTTCTTTAAAAATTTTCTAGCGATCAGAAAAACTCATAAGATATAGGGAAAATTGAGAGGAAGTCGTATTAAAAAAAAAAAAAAACGTGAAAATTGCTATATTTATAATACACGTTAAATTTAAAGTGTATTGAACATGGCCTAAATGTTAATTGTCATCGATGAATTTGCGGTTTTCTTATTTCAATCACAAAAAAAGATTGAGGGGGTTTCCCGTATATTTCAGTATGAACGGATACCCTAGAAAGTAAAAAGTAATCATTCAAACGTACAAAATCATATCCCTCTTTTTGATTTCACTTGTAGGTATATAGTCAGATGAAATCAGGTACATATATTTCTTTTGAAAAAAAAAACTATAAAAATATTCTCTAATTCTCTGAATATAAAATAAATTATGTTAAACTGGCGCATATTACAGTAAAGTTAAAATGCACCATCGCCCGCATTCAATTTTCCACGGGCGGTGTTAAAATTCTATTTCAACAAAAAACTATTTAACTTATAAATGTACTTGAAGGTATATATGCAAGGCGGTAATAAGCGAACTTCTTTAATATAAGAAAACTTTCAGAACTGACATCTAGATAGAAAAATTCAAATATTAAAAGATTAAGCTCTGTAATACGATCAACCTTCAATTTTAACCGCTAACTTTACTCGACTGGATTTTCTATGGGGTTATATTCTGTATTAAAACTTCATCCAAGGAATTTTTTGTAAAAGGTAATAATAAAATGACAAATTTAAATGCGCTTTAGTTTTAAAAATATAAATGGATAGTGTTGTATCAACCCACACACAGCTCTATCAAAAAATTTTTTAGGCATGGTTTCTTCATGTTCATTCAAAAACAAATATTTATATAAATGCATATTAAAAAATAACTAGATACGTTGGACAAAAACTAATGTCATATTCGAAATCTATGCGCTTAAATAAACCAAAAACGATTGAAATATCAATACAATAAATTTTTATAAATTGCGAAGAAATAATATAAACTTATTAACCGAGAATCTTCGATCTGAGTACACCTGATCGACTCCGTGGGCATTGGGAAGAAGTCCATAAATCCACAGCCGCTGATCGTATCTACCTTGCATTCGAGGAGGTGGTGAATGTCGTGTGCGTTTTTACCGACATGTACACTGTGTGCTGCCATCTCTGGGACAGTGTGGGAGGACATGACACAGCACACTCTGCCATCCTGTGATGTTTATTTGTGAAACAATACAATACCCAATGCAGGACCGAAACTTTACAAAAATTCAATAACTAACCAGCTTAAAAAACAATTGGTAACTTCTGAACCGTTACAATTATGGAAGAGGGATGGTTTTCATATGCCTTGTTGGTTTCTGGGTAAGCCGACTCTGTTAATAATCAACGACAATGATTGTTGTTGTTCTTGGATTCACAGTTGATTTTCAGATCCATTCCGGATGTTTTGCTGGTGCTTTTCATGATTTATGCAGTTCCATTTAATGAAGATTGAACGACGTGTTTTTGGCACGTTATTACAATGTAAATTTACACTTTGTTTGTTCAGTTTACATTGTTCAAGTATGCAGTTTACAAATAAATTATCAGTACCTATGTAATGCAGTTTTATTTTTTTATTTATATGCAAAAACTTACAACCCAACTGTGACTTGTGTGCGTTTTTATGACCGTTTACATAATTTATATAATCTATTACTATATGTGCATCATTGCAATATTTTTTATCCCTTGAAATTATCGAAATATATTTTTATTTTAATGTATAAGTATTTTGACTGAAATTAAAAGTTAATGGCTCTTGATTGTACTATACTACCTATCTTCAAAACGTAAAGTTGTCGTTTGCTTTGACATGAAAACTACTGTACCGAATTTGATTGGGCTTTCATTGTTCGAAAGATTAAATACAATATGATAATTTATTAACGACATGCCTATAGATTTTGACATAATACTAAACAGTGAATACCATTTGAAGATTAAGCTAAAGAACAAATCGAATAGAAACGTAAAATACGTATTCTTTTTTGGAAAGACATAAAACCCGTTTCACACAGTATCAGATAATGGTGTCTATTCGGTAATTCACTTATGTTTATTTGTCTCTTTACCCGATAGCGCAATCGCGCGAGCGAAAGAAAGATTTAAGAATAACGCATCCAATTCCTTCCGTCGTAGAACCAGTGGCGGAACGACAAGGTCTTAAATGGGGGAAATAATGATACATATATGTGAAAAGAGATTTGCAATAGAATGAATACTGATTCACAAAGTTTATTTGCGCCACTGTGTGTGTGTATATGTGTGTATGTGTGTGTGTGTGTGTGTGTGTGTGTGTGTGTGTGTGTGTGTGTGTGTTTGTGTGTGTGTCAAAGCTTTGAACTCTTTCAGAGACTCCGCTCTTTGTGGATGCATCCGATAGTTGAATAATGTGTCACTTGCAAATGTAATAGAAAAGTGAACAGTGAGGCGGCAGTGTTTTAACCCGATCTACTTAGGATTTTGTTATTTAATTATAGCGAACAGTGAAAATTACTGGAAAATAGCCGAGTGTAGTTTTGTTACATGTTCATATATAACCAACTTCCTGAGGTTATTCTATAGTATAATAAATCTAATTGTGCTTGAACTGAATTTAAAAAAATATGTTTGTTTTGATATAATTTAATTGGTTTTTAGGTAGTGACTTCTACGACTACCTAATAATTTTTAAGGATTTTTTTTCATAATTTTTTTACACGCATATATAAAGGTTTAACTATCTTGGTTCAATACAATTTAAATAATATTCCAAAGTTCTAAGTACTATAAAATTAAAATTATATTATTTTTGTAAAAAATAACATGCTTTTCTTGATAAAAAAATATATCTTGTATAGATATGGTATAATATTATTATATAAGTATAACATATTAAATCAATTTTTTATTTGAAATTTAAATTCAGGATAAAGAATTAACAAGCATATAGCGTGGTTGATAATAATCAGAACAACCACTAATTCGAGGGTAGGGCTTGGATTCAGATAAGAAGCTTACATTTACTTACTTAACATATAATTATAACTAACCGTATTATGAGGTCTATCTGGAAATTCTTATGACGAACCTTCCATAATCAATCTCAAAAGGTATTTGGACATCTGAGTAGAATTATCGTCTTTTTATTAAAAATTATATCTATTGGCAAGTTCACAAAATGCATATTGTTTTTCTTATGAGGTGTTTACACCGAAAAAAAACAGAAACATTGTGTCTTTAAAATACTTATTTAAAAATATATAGGGTTTATTGTTTTTTTTTGTCAAAAAAAACAGTGTTTCTGTTTTGTTTTTTTGATGTAAAAACCGCATTATGATTTTTACAAAGAATAGAAAAATATCTATTTGTATAGAATCTCCACAGGCTGAGACAAATTTTTTGCCTTAATTTAATGAATGACTTGCAGATCAGACTTTTATCTTCAATTTGCTGATACGACTAATTTTAATTATATGCATTTAAAGCAAAAATCACACTTTTAACTTTGAACATTTATAAATACGAAACAAAATTCCAATGGTTTTGCAAAGTTGAAAACTTTTTTTTAAATTGATACGTGTAATACAAGCTTAAGAAAAGTAATGTTTCAAGTCACCCACACACACACACACAGTAGACGCGAGGTAAATCAAGTAATGCATTATGCATGGGGTAGATTGAACACCCAGTTACGTAAGACAGTACAAAAAGACAAGATCAGAGCACGGAGTTCTTGTAAATCGGGGTTTGGTTAACTTGTATGTGTGTTTATGTGTTTCTTTTTTATTTATCTTAATTTCAAGAGTTTAAAGATTGCCAACTGAATCTTATAAATCAATTTAAAATAATTATAATACTGTTAACTTTTTCATATTTCATTGCTTATGCTTTCGAATACAAAAATGGCTTAGGGAAACTTAAGGTACTTGACCACCTTATAAATTAAAAAAAAATATTTTTTTGCATTTTTTCAATCCTTATACTTTTAAAAATCATTTTTTATTTGAATTCTAACATAGTGAAATTAGTGAAAGTGTTCGCGCGCTTCCAATACTACTTCATACTTGCTGACTCAGCGTAGGCAGCTGTTTCTCGAAACTACTTTTTTTCAAATGGCGGACAGTTAATCTCCGAAACTACTCGGCCGATTTCAATGATTTTGGTCTTATTTTGTTCGTTGAGATGTTTTGTATGCCAATTCACCACATTTTGCCAAAAAAATTAATTGTAACAATTTTTAGCAGAGAATAGTGAAAAACAGGTGTTTTTTCAACTTTTTTTTCAAACATCCACCATTTTTATTTAGCGGCTTCTGATGTTTTCTTTTCTCTTGCCGTCTAGGATATTCACTGTTGTTGTTATGTCCCTACATATTTTTGGCAAATTGTGGTAACCTTTCTTTTGAAGATGCCGTTTTTTTTGTTTCAAATTCACCAATCCTGAGATTAAATGTCCGCCCGCGCCGTGGGACACCATTTTTTTGAGGCCTCGACTTTGGCGCCTCCTGGATAGTTGTTAAAAAATGAAATAAAAAAAAAACAAGTATCTTTGCATTCTATAAGCTTGAAATAAAAGTTTTAAAAAAATCATTGTAATATCTTATACAGGGCCTGAAAAAAAATTATTGAAAATGTTATATTTTTTAGCTTTCCAAGGTGGTCAAGTGCCTTAAACCGAGCTATTAGATTAGGAAAGTGTATTGATTCATAAGAAGCCACCTAGTCCATTATACCCATATACATATAAAAGAATATACTGAGCATAGAAAGAGAGAGTGTGTCCCCAACACTGAGTGATAGAAAATGATACGGATGAAAATAATGTTTTGTTTGCATCAAATAGATATACAACGTATTGTTTACGTTACAAACAAAATACCCGTCTAGAGAGATGGGTTGAAGCGCACATAGCTTCACAGTGCGCTTGTTGGAACGTCAATTAGATGCAATCGACGACAGCTACAGAAAGTATATACCTATACTACTCCTACGTACGGATATGGTAGTAGCATTCATTACCTACATCCTATTGTATTTTGTTGAATCTTTTATTTTATTCAGCTATTGATAGAAACACTGTAAATTATTTTACGAATTTAGAGAAAGGGAGCAAATGCAACTTTGCAAGTTATGCATCTTTATAATTGATTATTTTAAAATAAGATATTGGCACCAGTCTTGAACAATACCCCAGTGTTGAATATTTTTAAATTAAATGTACTGAATTAGAAATATTTAATGATATTTGATTATTGGTCATTACTGGATATCTATAATGAAACTACATAGATTAAATGGCACTTACATTTAAGTGGGAAACTTCTATAACTAGAATTCATACTGAGATTCCGTCACTTCTACATTTGCACCTTTATAACTGGATAAATGGGACATCTCTTTAAGTAGGATAAAATAATTGGTGCCTTTAGATTCCAGTTATCCAAGTTTCATTGTATATACATTTAACTGTCTTATAGCGTGATTTGCTGATAATTTTTCATTGAAATTTTGTTTAAAAACAGTGGACAAATAATTATCACGGTTCGGCACATTATAAAGAAAAATGTATTTTCTTATGTAAATGTTTTACAATGTTTTAAATTTTACGACTCATAATTTTATAACGTTTGTGTATATAGTAATAGTTATTAATCATTTTGTAATCTTTAGTTAGACTTCATTACTGGTTTTACGTTGTTCATTACTGGAGAAAAAAAAACATAAACAAAATAAAAGGTGTATTTTCCTAAATGTTTTTCATGATTATTGGAAAATTGGTAAGGGTGGGGGTAGTTTTAGGTAGTTACTAACTTTTATAATGGTAACTCAATGGTATACATAGTACTAGATTAAAAAGTCTTATTAGATTCGATATACATATCTTACTTTATCGGAAATATAATCCGCTTACTTTTACAAGAACATGTTTTTTTTTTCAAAACATTACTTCTTGTTCAATAAATTATTGATTGCGAGCCACTATTCATTGAAATCGTCAACGATGAATAACTACCAATTAAAATTATATATGTGTGTATACAGATGTAATTCAGTTGTCATGTAAAGACATGTAACTTCCTGTAAATATTGTGAATTCATTAGATTGGTAAAACATCAACTTATAAAATATACGAGTACCTAAGTATATACGATATGTCATTTTCTATAAGTTTTATTTTAAAGTTCACAGTGATTTTCAATAGTTGGTTTGAAAGTCTTATAGATATCTTGTACTTTATATATAAGGTTGAGTTATACAGGATGAATCAAAAGTGCGTATTTCTTCGATATATCTTGTCTTTTAAGGGGTTAGGTGTAGTCAGAGACATGAAAAAATGACAATTTTAAATAATTTTTTTTTGCTAGTAAATTATTTTATTTTATAAAAGTAAAAACATAGCATCATTAAAACAGGTTTCGACTTGACTTGACAGAAATTTTAGAAAAAAAAATAATAATTTTAAAAGTAATGGCTGTTTGTGTTGATCCAGTTGACCATCACTTATCCTTGGAGATTCATCCAAATTCAATCGGACAAAAAAAATTAGTTTTATTTAATAGATAATCTAGTGCCTGATCGAAGCTTTTTTTTTTCTTTCTTAAATTAACAAAATGGCAGCCTCAGGAAATTTTTTTCAAGATTTTCGGGAAAAAAAACAACAGTTAATTGTTTATAACAAATCGAAATTTAAAAACAAAAAAAAAATCCTTCGATCAGGCACTAGTTTTTCATGTTTTCAAATAGCTGTATAAATTTCATTAAAATCTACCGAGCGGTTTTCGAGCTACAGTGGTCACCAGTTCAAAAACATAGTTTTGAGAAAAACGCATTTAAAGTTTTACACTCAATTTACGTAAAATAATATACGTACTATTTAATTACTTACACCGAGTCAACTATTCCTGGGCCATAAAATAGTTCTTCAGCCGTTGTAGCAGCTTCCAAAAATGCAAAAAAAATCGTTTTCTTGAAAATTCTAACTACACCTAACCCCTTAAGTGATAGAGAAATTTTCAATGACATTGCAAGTAAAAATATTTAAATAAATGATAATTTCAGATTGACTATGCATGACATTATGTGCGATGTGTGTCTGTCTGTGACCAGAGAATCATTAAAAGAATAAGACTTGTTCGATTGGAATCATTATGTGTGATCTTATCGTGAAACTTTGTTGCTAAAAATATATTACAAGCTGAAAATATTGTAGCAATAAATCTTTTTATCAGTTATTTTTATTTCGTTATATCTATCTTATACATGTGTAAAAAATATAAAAATACAGCTGCAGATTGTTTTGTATTTGTTGAACTTGTCAGATAAAATAAATCGAAATAAACTATTAAAATATTTCAGATCAAGTCGATTAGAATTTTCTTATCAGACACTACCTTATATTAAATATATAAATGAAATTATAATAAACATTTCATCTGAACATAATTGGACGGTTAATCTGATAGAAAAATCTAATATCTAGGTATCTATGAAATCTATTTATAGTTGCCAAGGTGACCAAACAATTCAAGTAATGTACATTATAATATTAAACTCGTAAAATGGGAATCAGTTTTTTGTGTTGGTCTAGATGCCAGTTGCGATATGAAAAATTTAAAATCTATTAAGTCAAGCCGACCGGACTTTAAATACTTTAGGGAACCAGTGCCGTAGAAATATGTTTAGGGGAAGTAAGATACCCAAGTTGTTATAAATTGTTTCATTTATTTTTGATATTTTGTAATAGAATTTAAAAAAAATCTAATATACAAAATTATATTTTTAGATTTGGTAAAAAAACAATAACGGCCCGTGGAGACTTTCAAAATTGATATACATAAATTATATATATTTTTAGCGCAACCCACCAAATGGTAGCGCTTATATGCTCGATTTTCTGTCTGTCCGTCCGTCTGTCTTCCACCGCGGGATCTCGGCCCCCTGACCACCTAGAGACCTCGGGTTTTCGCTAAATGGTAGGTCGGTGGCTCTAGTTTAGCCCATAATGTCCAATTTTTATGCAAAATTTTTCATATACATGACTTCATGTACCTCGTTGGACTCGAGATTGATTCACGAATCGATTGGCAAGGGTATTTTTTGAGTTGTGTCTATCAAGTGGGTTGCGCGGCAATATCCACTAATGGGTTTTGATTCATTTTTTTGCTATTTTTTACGGTTTAGAATTTTAGAGTATAATGGCCGAAAATAAAAATAAAAATCCCCTTAATTGAATGTATTAAGTATACTTGGTTATGCTGATATTACTATACAAAATATAAATTTAGATTCAATAGTTAAACAACAGTTAGTTAAAGGAGTATATAGTTAAACTTGGTATCACCGAGTATACATTTTTTTCGTGTGTTCCGGCACTGGTTATTGTGTTATCAGCGGGGGTGCCTCATGTGTTGTTTATTTATCAGATAACTTGATCTATTCTCGACATCCAGCTGATATATGAAATGATTTGTTTACGTTCGTACTTGTAGGTGTGCGGTAATCAAAGTACAGCCCACCGTCTAGTACATGACTTATGTTACATGCGTGTACTTACCGACATTCCGCAATCATCAAAATAGAAGAAAAATGAAACACTGTAATTTAATAAATTTTTAATTAATGTTATAAGACAACAAATGTTTAGGTACACTTACCTTACATATTTATTTTATATTTGACAAGATTCCCCTACTTTCTAAAAAAATAAAAATGATATAGAAATTGTATGCGACCGAACAAAAAAGAAAATTTATATTAATTTTGAGGGCATCCATAAACCGTGATTTTTTAAACCAAATCTACTTAATAACTTGAAGCTCAGACTGTTATTTTCAATTTGCTCTTTTTTTGTATTGGTGTACTTTAATTTTTGAAGAAAAGCTTTACTAATCTGCCTGGAAATTTTGTATGATCATATATTTCCCAATTATAGGCGTTCAAATCTAAAAGTATGGATTTTGCTTTGATGGCATATAACTCGATTAAAAATGGTCATGCAAGATGCAAAAAAAGCAAATTGAAAAAAATCTGATCTACAAAACTCATTATTTAGATTAGATTTATCTCGGTCCGTGGAGGCTCATAAAATAATTCATAGTTTTTGACGATGGCAAATTTTATTAGGTGTTAGGAAAAAAAATCTCAAGAGATTTTTTTGTTTGGGGACGCTGGTCTAGACATTCGCCAATGATATCGGATTCATTTAATCAAAAGGCATACTGTAAACAAAATGTGAGACCGTAAAGTACGTTTTTTTAATTTATTCCAGAATAAACGATCAGCTTTGTGTATGTATGTCTGTGTGTGTGTACCTGAAGGACATTCCGAAACGTTTACTTAGTAACTTTGTATGCGCATACTTGATCAAGTGGGTTGAACGGTTGATATGGAGAAATGCAGGGGGTCTCGGGCAGATGGCGTTCGACAGGGACGGGGTCAAGTCTTGTTATTAATTTAAGGCTTTAGTGGTCATATTCACTCCAACATTATACTTAGCATTGTAACCATTGCGCTCCGACAAATATGCTCCGTAAAGGCCGTGCGTATTATTCGGATTTTGAAATAAATATCAATTAATTTGAAGTATAATCAGATGCACACAGAGCTGTATGGGAGCAATTCGACAGCGAATGTATAGACTAAGTTAGTATTAAGAACCTATTGTCTGCCCTAGGACCGCACCCGTGAATGAAATGAGCCTCGTGAATGTCTCCTGCCCTGATTACCCCAGGGTACTTCTCCCCCCCCCCCAGTCATCTATGTCTGGTTATGGTACAGTAACGAAAATAATTGGCTGTATATGAAAATAAATGCCACGAAAAAAAATTTGAAGTATATAATTTGTTTTCTAATTTCTTTAAAAGTATTTAAGTAACAATTAAGAATCATATATTTGGAACCATATACAGTAGAAACCGCTTATAACGACATCGAAGGAACCGGTCATGTTGATCGTAAAAAGCGGATAGTAGTAATAACCGGTTTCTACTGTATATCAGCTTCAGTTATTTAAAGTATATTTGTGTATTATAAATTTTCAATGGGATATAAAAATAATTTGATAAACTAGCTGTCGGATCCAATTTTACCCGGGGATATAAAATTAAACTATATAACGTATAATGTCGTGGGGTGCGATCCTTTAGGTCCACACAATCAACTTCCCAACATGGTATGACTAACAATACTTGAATACTGATTATTTATTGTTTCCATAATTAATATTACTATGTTATAGTTTGTAAATATTTTTTTTAATATGTATATGAAAAATTTTAATGGAATTTGTTAGAAATAAAACTCACCTTTGTATTATGAATATTAGTTTTCTAATATCCTAATAATGTCAATAATACAATGCACATTTTTAGAAAAACTAATCTGACAATTTGAATAATATTTGAATTTTGAATTGCGTTTGTTTCCATGGCAACATGAATTATTAGACGTCTTTATTAGTATGAAATTCAAATTTTGATGGTAGTTTTCATCCCTTTAATGGCTGTTTGGACCCATATAAAAAATAAATACTGAAATACACCTTTCATTATTTGTATTGTATAATATTTATTCTAAGTTTGGACTAAATCCGATCAAGAAAAAAAATAAAAATGAAAAAACCACCCTTTTTACCCCCGTAGGGGTTGAATTTCAAAAAATCCTTTCTTTCAGATCATATTTACGTCAAGACGCTTCGATTAGCACCTCAACGAAGTCAATAGCATTTTTTGTTCGCGAGATTTCGTCCCGGAAAAAAATGACACGTACGTACGTACGTACGTACATACACACACACACACACACACACACACACACACACACACACACACACACACACACACACACACACACACACACACACACACACACACACACACACACACACACAGACATTTTTCTAAAAATAGTGTAAATATACTCTAATACCCTTGAAACATGAAAATATGTTAAAATTTTTGATTTCGATTTTCGGACCAATTACAATAACTTCCTATTGGGAAGTTAATAAAAGATGGCCACCATAATTTTTTTTTATTAAGAGTTCTAGGTTGTGTGTTATGAATCCTATTTCTTACTTGTTTTACGGTAAATAAACAAAAGAACCAAAGCCAACTCTGGTTCGGGTTAGCGAAAGTCACCTCACGGCGTGATTTTAATATGATTGAAAAATGTAATTCATGGGATTTATTGTTTATTTCGACATACAGGTGGCCTCGTAAATCTTGTTACAATTTGTTTTCTACTTCCGTCTTCATGTTTTTGAATTAGCTACAATGGGTTAAGCTTATTCTAGACTAACGTCTTAAGATTGAAGTAAAATAATAATAAAAAATATTTAGTTTCCAAATTAATATAATAAAGACTGAGCCGATTTTTTCAAAATTTTCACAAACGTGTACTTTATGATCTCTCGAGTAACATAGTATATGCAACCTTACCCTATTCCCTATAATACTAGAAAGATAAGCTGTAAAGAAAATAAGTACACAAGCCGAAGGAAACTTTTAACTAAAATATTATGGTGTTTTTTATTTTAATTTTCAATCGTGTAAACAAATGTGAGAGCGATCACAAGATAGTTGTCGTTTAGTAATCGCACAATCGTTCGTATAGTGTGAATACAGCTTAATCATACAAACAAACATATGAGTACTAGCTAGCGATCACAAGATATCAAGTAATGAGAACGTATGGCGGTATGCTAGCGATAAATCGCTCGTGTAGTGTGAACACAGCTTAATCGTACAAATAAATATGTGAGTACTAGCTAGTTATCACAACTTAATCATATCAAGAAATAAGTACGCATGCTAGCGATAAATGCTCGTCTAATTATCGCTCGTGTAGTGTGAACACAGCTGAATCATACAAACAAATATGTGGAATGATATTAATAGCATTTTAAAGGAAATATTCTATCTGAAATGACGTTTTTATTGTTATACAATGATATGATTTGTACACCGATGCTGTTAAATCATTTTTATGTACATATTTTAAAAAACCGTCCGTCCCGCTGTGAGGTATAAAAGTAAATAGGTTTTAAAATTATGATTTTTCAAGAGATACATATTTTGTTTTGTTTATAGGAACTGGGTGATTTATTTCTTTATTTTTCAAGTGGTTTTATGTTGGTAGCAAATGGTGAGTTCTTCTGTACAGTTATTTATTGCTTATACAATAAAAACAATAATAAATGTGGTACTTATAGCCTGATTTACACCATTTTGTGTAGATTTTGGATAAATAATATTTTTCTATTGTAATATTTCTTAACGTTTAAATTTGTGTAAAAATACCTTTTATAAAATAAATAATTGAAATTTCCTTAGATTAATTACAAAATAGGTGAATGCCAATGCGGTTGGATGCTCTAAAACTTATTTTTTTTATGTTTGTATATGTTTATTTAAAAATCTAATTTATACCGAAAAAACAAAACAGAAACATCGTGTCTTTAAAATACTTCGTATTTAAAAATGTATAGGGTTTATTGCTTTTTAGTCAAAAAAATACCGTGTTTCTGTTTTGTTTTCTCGGTGTAAACACCGCATTAATATTTGTATTTTTCCTTTAATTTTTATAGGTTTTTATTAGAAGATCTAGGGTCTTTAAAACAATCAAAATCTCACCAAAATTGGTTCTGGAATTTTCATGTTTAGTCAGAACAAATCGCAATAACTCAAAAATCTCAATTTTTGAGTTATGCACACCATCGAATTCCTTATCTCAATACCTACCGACCAAAAAAAAACAGACTTCAAAATTCCTACAATATCTTTCTTCTAGCTGCATATAAAAAGCACAAATCTATATAGTGCACAATGTAATTGTAATCAGTTTTTCGCCTGTACTGAAAAAAGTGTTTTTTTGAGTTAATCTCTGTTTAGATCTAGGTGTGCGAAATATCAAATTATTGCTTCCTCGCAATATCGAAGATACGAGAAGTTTTGTTATCGTTTTAAAACGAGAAAAAAAATTTGTTCTCGAATTTTAAAAATTTTACCGGATCTATCCGTTTCAGGTCAAGACAAACACTTTTTGTTCCGTGTCTGTCTGTCTGTCTGTGTGTGTGTGTGTCTGTCTGTCCCCCAATCCTTGTCACACGCTTAACTCATGAACCACTGAACTGATATTGATGAAACTTGGTTGATTGGTTGGGTCTGGTTTGAGGACGGTCCCATTTTAAAAGTATTAAAATCGTGTGTAAGGGGGAGGGGTGACATCCCAAAATATTTATTTTTTGATTTGAAGATATCTCAAGAAAGACAGCATTCAATTCTCTATAATATAGATCACCTACTTTTGTTGTAAAATATTCCCTTACAAAGATCTATCTCAATTTGACTTAAGAAAATCGTCATTTGTTTTTTTTAAAACTGCTATTTACTTTGACATATTAAATGTCACTTTGACGTTTTAAATGTCATTTTGACATTCGTATAGCAGAAAAATAAAGATTTTGATTGAACTTGTCAAAAAATTCAAACGACATAATAACCAGGCGCGTATTAAGAAAAATGTCAAATTAAATTTTTTTATTAAAATCGTATGAAAATTAAATGGTTAACCAATGACAGGCAGTTCATCTGAATACTTTATCGGTTTTTATTTAAATTGTTCAATAATTAACTACCTTTGATGAATTAACACGAGGAAGCACCGTGCATTTACAAGTATTTTTTATATTGCCTGTAAAATGTTTTAAGTCAAAAAAGTTTCATGTTATAGAGATAGACTTTAAAGATCTATATCATATTAGTATTAATGTTGGGGCACTACAAGTTATTGTTGGTTTGGCAATTACAAATAGTAAAATAATTAATTGCGGTTGTTCCCTCCACAAACTGAAAATAATATCAGTTTATGGATACACGCATCTCTATGAAATACAAATCCTCTTAAAACGTAAATTACTATGCAAACCCATATGATCTATCAATCATATTAGAATAATCTAGTTTAATATATAATCGTGTTGTATTTCAATATACTATAATAATGTAATAAGAACTGAACTATCCATTTTGGTCCTTTGTTATTATAAAATAAGGGCTTGTATTTAAATGCACTTTTTTAAATAATAAACACTTTTTATTTCATTGTTTTCACTTATAATCAAATATACTGCACGAAAAATTAATTATTCGACATTAAACAAATATACTCAACAAATTATATCACTTTAAATAAATATTTTGCACGAAAAAAATAATACTTTGCACTGCACTGCAATTTAAACCTGTCAAATTTAAAAATTACATATTTGATGTATTTATTGCGATTTTTGTCATTTTTTATATTTTAACCTAACCTACCTACTAAACTCCTTCCTTTGGCAATAATAGATTTGATACCTATTTTTAATGTGATTTTCTATATTTTAACCTAACGTAAAAACTAATCAACATCCTTTTGCCCCAATAGGTTTGATATTTTCAATGTGATTTTTTATATTTTAAAACGATTAAATATTCGCCTTATGCATTAAAAAAATTATAAAAAAGGTATTAAAAATGTTCGATGTACAAAATGAATACTATCTAATATTTATATAGTGCAATTTAATATAACCCTAAAATAGACAGATGTTGCCACATATTTTTTATAATATCTGGAAAATGGCTTGTTATACACAAAAATTGGCAGAATATAAATTTTAGATAATATTATTCTCTATAACTTTTATTTGAAACATTTTTCTCTGTTGTCAACTATTTCGAAAATAACATAAAAAACTTAATTTAAAAAAATACGAATTTTGGTATGTTGTCGTCATATATTTTTTGCTATATTACACATGTAAAAAAAGTTAAATAACTCTCGCTATAGGGAAGTGTATTTGCGATTATTATATAATATACCAATAACCTGTCTCTGGTGTCTTAGAATTTTAGCCCCTATTCTGAATTATACGAAATTTCGTATCTTATTTAAGATGTTTTAGTGATTAGGGAAGACAACTCAAGTTAGTTTGTATATAGTACTAATTTATGTTTAATATATATTTCTGCGTATACAGTTTTGGGGGAGGCTACAAGAGGATTATATTTATTTTATATATAAATACAAAAGAAAACAAGGTTTAGATTTGTGGTAATTTGTATGATTCGCAGCCGATTCGTTCACGCGTGTTGAGGATGATCTGCTTTATTCCGTCTAGATTGAAAACGCGCCGGAGTTAAATTGGATGCACTCCGCTAATGTGGCTCTAACGAGCCTGGTTGGCTAGGCCCACTAGATGCTTCGAATAGCTACCGACCGTTCGTCCGTGCAAATTCCATCATTGCTGTTTCTCTATATCTTTAATTTCGGTGTTGGGAAGTTAAAACAAATGTTTTTGGAGATATGAATACACATACGTTCGATCAATGTTTCGTCACGCATTACAGTGGGATTCAGACAAGTAAAAGGTAATTTATAAAGAAAGGTAATACGATAAATAAACGTATTTAGTTTTAGTAAGTGTCTAATGCATTAACCACGACTAATTTCACAGTGTAAAGTTTGTATATACATATTAATATTGCATCAATTCAAACACGCATTAACTAACTGAACTTTCTCCTAAAGCTGCGTCATTAAATTATTTGGGTAATTTATAAAACAGAATTCGATCTAATTTAATTGTTAATTTGGGTAATGTAAGTTTACAGGGGTAGAAAATATATTTACAACAATACAGTAGTACATTTACTAGAGCAGGGTTTCCCAACATGGTCTATGTGGATCCCCTGGGGGTCTATGGAAGTTTGAAATGGGTCTATATTATTTGAAAAAAAAAGTTATTTATAATTTTTAATTCACAAAAAAATACAGAAGGAGTCTACGAACTTTGTCTTTCATTGAAAAAGGGTCAACGTGCAAAAAAGGTTGGGAACCCCTGTACTAGAGGGTATATAGTTACTAGTTTAACCCCTCTTCCATCCCTTTCTGTTATACAGGTGAGTCATATCAGGTTGAACAAACTTGAACAGTTGATTGAGAAAAATATTTCAAGAAAAAAGTTCGTATGAACATTTGTCCCGAAAATTCTCGTGAGGGAGCTACAGACTTTCAAAGATTTAACCTAAAATTAGTTTTTCTTTAATATTTTGAGAAGGTATTATTCTTAAATTTTTTTTATCACAAAAAAAACATAGAAATATACTTTGTTAATTTGTAATTAAAATCAACGAGAAATATGATATTAAAGATAGTATTGGATAATTTGACTTACTTAGTAATGATGATCGTTTTTTAAAGAAAAAAATTCTACTATAGAATTTAAGCTTTTTTCTATGTGGACGTCCACCGCTCTTTCTGAACTGGCACCCCGGGCGGTCGTCAAGTCTCCCTTCTTAAAACAGCCATTGCTGTTATATTATACATTAACAAAATAAGCAACGAATTTTAATAAATATAAAAAATTTCAAACATCAACCATTCTTTTTTCCAAAGCTTACTTGACTTGTATTTAATTTAATATTACACTCGAGTGAATGTTCTAGTTTTAGCTGACGCATTTTAATTTTCCATGGCAATTGTGATTTTTATTCAATAATGAATAAAATGCGTTGTATCTTTGTTATGAGTTGTTTTATTATCAAACATACGAGAAGCTTTGTGATCGTATTTTAAATGTAAAAAAATGTTACCGATTTCTTTCCGTTCGATCTTTTCGTTTCAGGTTAAGACAAAAATATTTTATAATTGTTTTTTTAGTATCAATACGTATTTAATACTAAACTGATTATAAAATTTCATAACTATATCACAATGGGTTCTCAAAATATTAAATAAAAACTAATTTTAGGCTAAATCTTTGGGGATCTGTAGCTCCCTCAAAAAGAATTTCTGGACACATGTTTATATGTGGAAATTTTGAAAATAATCCTTACTTAATCAAAGTTGTTGGAAATTTATTTTTATTCATCTGAATTTTCTATTACGTACTTAATATTTTAAAGATTAAATTGACCCCCCCCCCCTATTTGAAATATTATCGTTTCTGGTGATAACATTTGTCTCACACCCCTTCAGAATGCTAGTTACGCGCCTGGAATAAGGGGAGAATGTTGTTATATAACATAATAGCTTTGAATGGAACGGTTCGATAACGATCACGTAATTATCGATATAAAGGCGTTAAATTGTGTTCGAGACGTGCGACACTAGCGCCCCCGATGGGGTAGCGGATATTTTGGATATCACTAGTCGTATATCTAATCTATGAATGATCTTGAGAAAGAGGGCTGTGAGCGTAATTGTATTTTGATTTTTGAAAGTGTTGATGGAATTGGATGTAGTTAGAGATAGGGGTAGGTAATGGAAAAATACTTTATTACTGAATGAATTTTATTTTATTTTGCTTGAAATAAAGAATTCAGTATAGCTTTTTACAGGGTAAAGAACAAACGCACTGAAAGTACTCGTAGGTACACGGAAAAAAATAATTTGCGAAAAATAATGCGTGATTTTTAAAAGAAGCAAAATAATCAGGAAAAATTATCGTATATTAGCCTTGTTAATTTAGAAATTTCATGAGATATTCAATATAAATTGATGGATAAATTGCAGAGTAAAATATTATATGTTGGGAAATCTGTAATTCTTACAGTATATTTTTTTCCGTGTACCTCGAATTTTTCTTTATTTTTCGATCAATATCTGAATAAAAAAACTTTAACTAGAAACACAAATTTAATTTAATATTAAAAATCTAGGAAAATAAATATTGATTTATTTTAGATTTCTTTATTTTTTAGCATTACTACGAATTTTTATCTAGCTAGTATATCCGACACAGACAGACACGGAGACAGATAGACCGACATAGTTTCAGTAAGTTTGTATTAGTATCAATTTAAAATTAATATCAATTTCTGATAAAAACTCTGATTGAAAATTAGCTATACTACCTTTCGATCGAAACAATATGAAGTTAAATTACATTAAATTCGTTCAAATTATCAAGTACTAAAGTTCTTTTAAATTATATAAAATTTTAATTAACAATTCTTATTTTGTTTATAAAAATTGACAGAGACAACTTTTACATTTTACAATATTTTTTTAATGGGGAAACTAATTACAAAGCTTATTTATTCCTACCTGTATCCATTGGACTAGATAATTTTAATGAGTTGAAGAACAGGATGCCAAATTGAACAACATTACGTACATTTGTTTAGTACATTTAACAGGTACTTGGCATTTCTCTGAACCGTTCAATTTTTAATCAGAGAAATTCTTTTAAATTATTGATTACGTGCTTATTAACATATTATAAAGTTTAAATTGACTTTTAGGAATTTACAGATATATGGTTCGAAATTCATTATAAAAATTAATTTTACATGTGTGTGGGTTTGTCTGAAGTAATCTCGAAAATTACTGAACCGATTTAGTTGAAACCTGCACCAACGTGTTTTTTGTTTTTTGAAATCACTTATTGGCCATACCATGAAAGAAGACCGGAGGAATGTAACCACATGTCACTATCAGGGGCGAATCTACTTAAGGGCTTTTTGGGCTGCAGCCTAGGGCCCCGTGATTACAAAAGGCCCCTAGCCTCCATTGAGAATAATAGACGATATTGTGAAGAAAGAATAATATCTAAAAATATTTTACTTTTGTGATCTCTTTATACTAAATGCTATAGTCGGCCGCTTAAGTAGTAATGTTAGATATGCGACGTTCTATTCAGTAATGAACTGGACGATCATACCAGTGGCAGATAGTGCAATAATGATTTTTAATTTTAATTCTTAATTTTTAATGGTAATCTAAAATTCTATATTCTATCAATGTATTTGTGTTTGACTACGCCTATGAACTGGCCTCAGTTCGGATTTCCTACCCCAGCCGCACCGGCCTTCTTTAACGATACGTACAATAAAAGTGTTAGGGGATTCATATCATCAAAATAGCAGTGTTTTGTTTATTTTATATTTTTTACTTCTATACAAAAGTTGGTAAACTTTTGGAATTAACTTAAAAATTCTATAATATGCATTATACATAAAATAAATTAAATATTTAAAAGATAGTGATTGAAAGGTAAAATCAATCGAATAGAAATAAATTCGTATGAATATTCGGTGCGTGTGTGTGCATGTGTGTGTGTGTGTGTATTTGTGTTTTATAAACGTGCGTTACCCTCTTCACTCACAACTGACTGAATTCAATTTGACATAATTTATATTCGCCAGTTTAAAATTCACAGTTTCAACGTCCGTAAAGAATGGCCAATATACTGAAAAACATGAATTTAAAACAATTCAAGAAAGTGTTATTAGATATTTAAAAACTGAATAAGTGAAAAATAATATACTTATACATACATATATCCATGGGGATCTCGGAAACTATAAGGTTAAATGAGAGAAAAGTTACTTTTAAGAGGGAACAGTTCAATGGTGCATTTACATTTTACAAAATTTTCATAGCTTACTAGATATTAGACAAAAACCATTTTACTCCGAAATCTTTCATTGTGAATATTTCTTAAGCGACTTGAAATTAAAAAAAATATTTCAAATAAATGCTGTAGGGTTTAGTATTGTCTATTTAAAAATATTTTTTTAATTTCCAAATATCTCATTGTTTTTGAGATATGATACTTATGTTTTCTTAAATAGAAGCAATATGAAATTTTGTAATTTTTGAATAGAAGATTTTATTACCTTTTCAATGATATGCAACTTGATATACTTATTTTTTTAGATATCTCAAAAAATTATGAAAAAGTACTTTTTATTTATTTTATACAATGGATCATCCTAAGATGTCTATGGCAATTAACAATAAGATTAAAAACAACTTATAATATCTATCTCTTATAGTTTCCGAGATCCTCATGGTGTCCCCTGGTATTTAGACACCCTGTATAAATAAAATTATCCATTTTGTTGTTATTTTCGACATTCGCACTAGAACTAAGTAATATAAAATTTTAAATAATTTCAAATTAAGTTTGGTAGGGAAGTAAGGACAGAGGTGACTCTTTCGTCCCCCTCTCCCCCCTCTCCCCCTTCAACTTCACCCATACACAATACACACATACATAAAAACATCTTATTTACCCTTTACACACACGCACACACACATACATGCATACTTATACATATACACCGGATGGAATTCAAATCACGCGCGCTTTTAGGTTTCCTTCCGCCCTTACGGAATCGGCCGCTCTTTGACCGCTATCCGAGCCATGCTCTTCGCCTCTCTGTCGAATTCTTAGACCATTTATACTGCGTCTATTATTAGGTCTCTGATAATGATATTATTTTTTATTATTATTATTATTATTATAAAAAAATCATGGTAAAGCCTCCTAAAAATACTATAACCCTTTGATTTTGGTATCAATATTATGAACGAAATATGCAACGAAATGGTATCCAATAGAGCAACGAAATTGACGCGGTTTACACCCAGAAACCAAGATTCACCTTGAAAAAAATTTGTGTAAAGCAATTTTAAGAAATATATTTTAAATATACCGATCGATGAAGAATTATTGCACCAAATTCTAATTTTTGCATTTTTCTCTTACGTCAATTGAAATTTCAATAATCAATTCTTCAGAACTCAAAAATTGATTTGTGATAATAACATAAACTTAAATGTTTATAAATGCATAATCTAAGGTTGATCTTTGTTATAGGTCAGTGGAATATCGAGGTCGGTGGGCGTTGGTTGGACGGTGGGGTGGCGGGGGTGTTCACCCTCCCCCGTATTTTGGAGTGAATTTTAAGGTAGGCGAGTTTCTGCTACAAGCCTCACTGGATCGCTATAAAATATTTATATACACGTTTTTGTCGTGTATCGAATACCTAACATAAATTTTGTTAATATTTTTTTTTACACTGAACTTTCAATATCGGTTAATTTTTATTACATATTTGTGAATACCTGTATAATAACTTCAATAATTTAAAAACAATATAAAAATTTTAAAACAATATTAGAATTTTTAGATAAAAATTAATGACATTAATTAATATTAGGGGGCGTCCATAAATTACGTGAGGTGTTTTTTTAAATTTTCTGTCCCTCCCTCCCCCCCCTGGTGAGATGTCGTGAGATTTTATTCAACCCCCTCCCCCATCCCCCAATCTCACGTGAGATTTTTCAAAATGTGGGTTTCTTATGTAAACGCGTTGGATTGTTATTGTAAAAAGAAAAAAAAATTTACTTCGTACTTTTATTTACGACTAGTAATCAATATTGCTGAGAGTTATAAGTGTAATAAAAATTTAACAATAGAATACTTAAATCGTGACTACTGTGATTAAAGTATGAATGAAATTATTTTCTTTCCAACGAATTAGTGAATGATCTTAATCGTATTGCGATATACGCTTAAGATTAATTCTTAAGCATGTATAATCTGGATTAAATGGACCAAAATAGTATAATTTTTTTTTGTTTCAATCAGAAAAAAAATTGCGTGATATTTGCCGAGACCCCCCCTCTCTCCAACGTAAGATTAGATGAGATTTGACTCAACCCCCTCCCCCCCTTAAACATCTCACGTAATTTATGGACGCCCCCTTACATTAAAAACAAGAAAAAATGGTCGTTTTTTCTTGCTTAGGAATACTTAGGATACATCAAATCATATCGAATTCAACCTTAAACATTGCATCTTCAAAGGGCTGTCGTACCTATATACTAATAATACAAAAATATCAAGCAAATAAATATTAAAAAGAAAAAAACGTGCAGATTTTTGTCGTCGGGTAAAAATGATTTATAAAAAAAATATACGAGTAAAACCGAAAATAATTTAGGCAGCCCGATGGCTGGAGTCGAGTACAAAATAATTCATATAATATGATAAACGGCCGCGTCACCTCGCAGTCGTCCGGTGCGGTATATAAAATACTCCGGAGATTTATTTGGAAAACATGTTGCTGAAATCACTCGATACCGGTAATGGATATTTTTATAAAACGTGGGAATATGTTACATGGTACCCTTAGACACAAAACTTAAAAAAAATAAAGATATCGCACCTCTTCTAGACCTTCAAATATCGTAAATAATATAATTAGATGTATCATTTTGTAAATCAATTTTAACCATATAAAGTTATTGTATGTTTTTAATTCATTTTTGATAAGAAAAAGTACAATATGTTTTTTTTTTGAGAGTCATAAATCTAAAGATCAGTACAAAAAGAATAATAATTGACATATGAGAAATAAACATAGGGTATGATAATACCATTATAAGATACAAAAACTTCAATAATACCATAGCATCACACTCTACTACTGTAATATAATTATGGTCCTGTCTAAGAGATTTATGTAGAGAACACACTTAGAAAAATCACCCTCCCACGCATTTTTGACGTAATACAGTTTTTCACTTGAGAAAATACACACTATCCACCTCTCCGAAAGAGATAGATATACATTTTACAACAAATCCCCGTAAACCCGTCTGTTTCTTTCAAACACCATCACGCACTTTTTATGTAACCAAAAGAGATGGGTATACGATTTTGTATTGTTTTCGATACACCCATCTCGCTCGTACAGATGCACGAGCGTGTGTGTGTGTTGGATTTATTAAACAAGTGTATATAATGTTCGTAGCTCAAACTCCGGCGGTCCGTGTGTGCATTATTTGTCAAGATGGCGCATTCCAAAGCCAACTCCGGTCGAAAAATGGGATTGTCACTCAACACCCGAACTGGAGATAAATCAACCGGTGTTTTGTAAAAAAGCGCGCGATATCTCGCTACAGGTTGTTGTCTCTTAAAGGTCTTAGAGGTCTATTGTGTGGGTGTACTAAAGTGCAGAGTGATAGGCTTTCGCGGTCCAGTCGAAAAAATATATCAAAATCGTGGCATTGACTGTGAATCTGATTTTAAAATCGAGTCTTCATAAAAAAGAGAAAGTGCCTATGTTGGGTCTATGCTTATCATTATTTAGTTTACTGATTTAAATTCAATCGGGAGCTAGCAAAATTGGGATACCAAACTTAAATGACAGTTCTCTTGGAGTTTTTAACAGGTATTTGCATGTGGAGTAAAATGGTTTTTACCGTTTTTTTCAAGGTTAGTAAATACAGTGGTGTCTCGTACAACGAATGCCTCGCATAACGAACTTTCTGTTCGTTCATTACGCGACTCACACAACGAACTGAATCGTATTTAATTTTACCGTCCGAACGCTCCTACGTATCACGAAGTCGCCCGAACTTCCAAGTCGCACGCAGTCGATGCTCAAACTTGCACGAACATGCATCAACGTGCGTCAGTCGTTCTTTTCTGCGCTTAACTCACACACATGTTTGTTTTAATAAATATAATTTTGTGTGTGAGGATTTCGCCCTGCAAGCCTCGGTAAACTCTCCTAAATCTGAGTCTGACTAAAAAATAAAAAACGTGTCAATCTTTTTTATGTTACAGTACCATATTTTATGCTACAGAACGAATTAAATATTTTAACATGTATTGTTATGGGAAAACATGTTTCATATAACGAATTATGTTCGTTATGCGAGGCACCATTGTATACTTTACTGATTGTTTTTACTTCTTATGCATGAAAGTATATGTCAAAAACACTTATTATAGATAATAACATTCTCAACAATTTTTATCTAAAATATTTTTTTCTAATTCGCACCGTTCCAGAAATAATTTAAAAAATCAAGTTAAAGTCAACATAACACGTTTCTGTTGTTTCTAGTACAAATATTGTGATAGTTAGCTCTGTGATAGAGGTGCTGCCATCTGCGAGAGTCAACCTCAACTTGCGGTTGTCACAAGCCACAAGTAATTACAGTTTTTTGTCCGTCCGTTTCCTTATAGAGATGTTACCTTTCTTTGTACATACACTGTTTATTTAGTGTTAGACATGAACTGCGTGATTGAAATTGGAGTTATCTTGATTACAGATACTCATAATAAGAGTTCTGACAGCTCGAATCGATTTCTGATTGATTGAAGTAGTTAAGTCTCACTCACAAGTCACAGCTGTATTTTCTGATTTTATCAATCAATAGCATTAAATAGATTGCTTATTATTATGTATTCAATTTTAATATTATAATTATGATTTTTTTAATTAATCGCGTTTGGCTAAAAATGGCGATGATGTCATAACTTTTATTTGAGTATCTCTAGTCATAATGCAATTGGTTTAAATGTCACAGTATGAATGCTGATTATGGACAGTGGTGTCTGTAGGACAGGGTTAAAGAGGGTAAATTACTAGATATGTAGATTCTATAAGAAAATAAATGTTAATAATTATTTTTTTTCGATCTTGGTTTTTGGGTTTAAGTTAAATCTAATCCTGATCACCGCGGAAAGTATATTAAAACTTGTAAAATATTTTACTAATTTAAGGAAAAAAATTGATATCTTTTGTTTAATTTTCTTAATAAGGATTCATATAATTGGCTTTTAAAATAAAATAAAATAAAAATATCCGCTTTAAAAAGTAAATGAGTTTCACTCACACAAAATAAGAGAAAATACAAAACCGGAAAGAACAAAAAGTGTAGCAGATATTATGTATTCTCTTATATTCGATATTTGACGGAACCTGCCTTATCCACTCGGCATGTTTTTGTCACCTACTTGCGAAACAAAAAAATATATATTGTTTCTCAGCTTTCTCATGAATAGCACACGGTTTTTATCCTCCTTGAATTGAACATGAGTAAATAATCTAAAATATAAAATATACGCAATATATTTTTTTCAATAAAGTTCTGATATGATATGTATGTGCTGAAAAATATGTTTCAATTGTTGAAAAAGTTATTGCAATATTGTTTTGTTTGTAAACACATTTTTTTTTAAAATGACGATTGATAAATTTTATTAACATCGAAAAAATCCGAATTTAAGTATATGCAAGCTTGTATTTAAATACACTTTTTTTTAAATAATAAATACTTTTTATTTAATCGTTTTCACTTATATCAAATATACTGCACGAAAAATTAATTATTATTTAACATTAAACAAATATACTGAACTTAAAACAAATTATATCACTTTAAATAAATAGTTTCTATATACTAAAAATAAATACTTTGCACTTAAAAAAATAATACTTTGCACTTGACCTAAATTTGGACCTGTCAGATTTAAAAATTACTTTTTGATGTATTTATTGTTTTTTTTTTGTGATTTTCTATATTTTAACCTTTAACGTAAAAACTTACCAACCTGCTTTCGCTCCAATAGATTTGATATTTGTAATATGATTTTTGTGATTTTCTATATTTTAAAACGATTCAATATTCGCCTTATGCATTAAAAAAAATAAATAGGTACCTATAAAAATTTATGTTCACGTGTATAAAGTGAATACTATAATATTTTAAGTGCAAAGTATTAAAATTTATGTTCGATGTACAAAGTGAATACTATCTAGTATATATTGCAATCATAGGTGGGCACAGTTAACCGAAAAGTTAACTTCGTTAATCGTTAATTCGTTAATAAAAAAGTTAACTTCGTTAATCGTTAAAGCGTTAAAATTCCGAAAATGTAACGGAAGTTAAAGTTAACCGAAAATACAGAAAATGTAACGTAAGTTAAAGTTAACCGTTAAAAATTAACCATCCAAAATGTTTGACGACCTTTTTTTTTCTTTTCTTCGACAACTTTCTTATGTATTTGTCATCAAACAACCAATGTAATGGACTAAAGTTAACGGAAGTTAAATTTAAATTAAAAGTTAATCCGTTAAGCATTTTGTTAACTTCGTTAATTAACGATTAACGGATTAACGAGTTAATGCCCACCTATGATTGTAATTAAATATAATCCTAATTGATATATTTTTGTAAACTTTGATTGTATAGGTTCCAATTTATACTGAGAGTCCCCCCCCTTCATCAAATTGTTTTTACAAACGTAATACTGACAAAAAGTGAAGTAAGTCTTATTTAAGTGTCAGTATGTGTGTGTGTGTGTGTGTGTGTGTGTGTGTGTGTATGTGTGTATGAGATTTCTTGCATGTGGTATTGCGATGGCTGCAACTCGAGTGTTTCCCATAGATCACGTCCCCGGAGAACGGCTCTGCGGTAGAGACACAGTACCGCCGTCATTGTTCTTGCACTAATGTCTCAGGTGAGGGGCGAAAATAGGGGAGGGTGGGGGGAATGTAAAGGTACAGTCTACCATCTTCGATAGATCGAAAATGGATGTCGAATATATCATTTTTTAAATTATGAATGATGCTTTTATATTACAGCTACATATATCAGAGAGGGCCCGGTTTACCTGGGAATTGAAAAATGTAAATATCCACTGCTCAGCTGTTTTAAGTGATAGTGCACTTATGATATTTTAAGGAAACTATTATTATGTTTATTATTGATTAATTTATTACTTAATATTCTTTTTTAAACTTTACCTATACCACTGAAGAAACTGTCGATACAGACTATTCCTGAAAGAATATCGGTAATATATTTTTCACCGTTGTAGATCAAGCGTGCGGGCATACAGATATATGGGAACCATTAACGAGTGCAATGTGCGCTTACTACTAGTTCTTGTATGCGCCGCCGGACGAGTGGCGCTGCAGTCAATCTCCGGTACCGGAGCAAGACGGACTGCTACAGAGTTTTTTTTTACCACATACCTTCCGTTGAAATTTTACAAAATTTTCAATTCGAAAAATGACAAAATGACATAGAACTTTGGAATTATAAATTGCAGAAACTTAAATTTTTAAATATTATTATTTAATACATAGTGACTATTTTTTTAAATTCATATTATACATGTTATTTACATAAATTTAAATGGATCCATTCTTTTTTAACCATAACCGGTTGGTTGCATACCCTAAAAAAACTGAATAATTTATATAAATATTTCTAATTTCAAAGAATAAAGGGGGGCGTCAAATCTTTGACGTTTTGGAGATACAGTCAAGCGACTTGCTGAAGACATTACACCGCATGGGGGTTGAGGGGGGTGGATGGGTTCGCAGCGGGGTTCCCCCTTCTCTCTAACACTTTGCTCTCTGCATGGTGCTGCCCTCTAGTGTCAGTGGATTCGCCGCAATGCACTGTGGGTCGAAATACGATAAATATGGCTGAAAACTTTTTTTTAAATTCATAGTAGTATTTTTTATCTTATTGGATGTTGATCAAAAATATAAAATGAAAATTGTTTTGCAATTTTGAAAGGTTGTTTAATTTTTGTTTCCAAATTTCGAGATAGAATTTTTTCTGCTTTAAAATGCGTTTTATTTATTTTAGCATTTCTTGGTGTTAAGATATTAATGTTTTTTTTTTAAGTTGTTATAGGTATGTAATTTTGAAGATATCTAAATCGATATTTGAAATGTTTATTTTTGAAGTAAGTTAGATTTCGCTCTGTCCAACATTTTTAAAAGTTCGACCCACTGCGCATTGTATTGAAATATTTTTTAATACAAAATAGGACTTGGGTTTTATAAGAAAAAAAAATATTGGAACCTCTCAGTTTGATACTTGTTAAATTGCTTCATTTTGTCCACTTTCGATGTTGTTTTGTTATTTATCTATATATTAACGTCATGACACTGTTGTAAGTGGAAATGAAATACATGAAATATTTGTGTAAATTATGTTATATAAAGTCGGCTTAGTAGAATTGTAGAGGGAGACTTACACGATGTGAGTTTGATAAGTAATATAAAAAAATATGAATTAATTTTGTTATATTTTGTGGTATATTTCAAAATTTCAAAATATACAACATATATTATTATATGAGTTTAAGTATATATGTAATAGCTCTTTGGTAAAGGGTGTTGAGTAACTCTCGCTAAGCACATGTATTTGCGATAGTTATATCTTACTAATTGTCTCCGCAGTTTAGCCTTTTTTAAAAATAATATATATTTCGAATGCTACTAACGAGTTTTAGTGGAGGGAAAAATAACTTAAATGAATATATAGGGGTTAGTTTTGATTCTTCTTATTATTATTATTTACTTGACTCTATAGTTTTATGACAGAAAATGTCATAAAACCAAAACTTTGAGAGACTAATATCTACATAAAATATAACTAAAATTTTTTTAATGTTAGATTTCGTTAAAAGTATGTTTATCATATAGAAAATGACGTGAAAAGTTGAAATTTTCAAACCGCAGGTCTGTATCTCATAACGTTCTCGAGATTATATGGCCTCTCAAAGTTTTAGTTTCTTCAAAATTTTGGAGAAAAATCGCTGTAACTTTTGAACGTGTGGTCGAATTTTATTTTTGTCAACGGATTTGGAATCAGCATGTCAAAATCTATATAATGACATGTATAATACTTGATAATTAAAAAAAAATTTTTTGCTGAAAATCGAAAATTTTCCAAAATTTTTTTAAGGTATACACCTTAAAAAAATGTCGATTTTTGACAATTTTTTATTATCGAGTTTTGAAGTATTATACATGTTATCATATAGATTTTGACACGCTGATTCCAAATCCGTCGACAAAAATCAAATCCGACCACACGTTCAAAAGTTACAGCCAATTTTCTCCAAAATTTTGACGAAACAAAAACTTTGAGAGGCCATATCTCGAGAACGTGATAAGATACAGACCTGCGGTTTGAAAATTTCAACTTTTCACGTCATTTTCTATATAATAAACATACTTTTAATGAAATCTAAAATTCAAAATTTTTGAGTAAAATTTGATACTTGAATTTTCGGGACAGGTCAACTCGACGAATCCAACTCCAATACTACATTTGAAAGCCGCTTACAGAAACTGTGCTATCTCCAAAAACTCGTAATTTCACCAAATCCACGGAACATATTGGTTATTTTAGGATATAAAATCATATTAAATGTGAAAACAATTCAACAGGATTTTCTGTTTTCTTTAAATATGATATGTTTATTAAAAACAACGATCAAAAGTAAAAATAGTATTGTATAACAAAAAACTTCATTCTAGCCACCTGTATATGGAATTTACGGTGTTATAAAAGTTTGTAACCTGGCTGGAAGACACAATAAAATAGGATTAAATGCCTTTTTTGCGTTTCCAGCTCTCATATCTTCGAGAATTGGAATTCTTGGTTGCAGTGACACATTTTTTTGTTGGGTGCTTGTTTTTTTTTTGTAGCAGTCGAAATTATGGAATTCGTATCCTTTTTAACTTCTTTTTTCTGTCTAGACTTCGTAACTTTTCTCGAAGTGGCATATATTAGAACGTTTAACACCGTTTTATTATTAGAAAAAATTATAACATTTCATATGGACGCATCTGAAGAAAATTTTTAACTTACAATTAGTTGTGTAATTTCTTCTAGAACAAAAATAAATTGTATATAGGATCTACAAATTGTAATATGGTTTAGAAAATACAATGACATTTTTTATAATTGAGTGTAGTAACATATACACTCACCGCTCTATATAACGACGGCATCGATTTTTTAACCACTCTATATAATGACACGTCGTTACCACGTCCACCGTTTAACGTCAATTGGGAATTTAAATTTCGCGCTAGGAAAAAGGTCGCTATATAGAGCGGTGAGTGTATCTTCAAACTAGTAAGTATATCTCAATGAAAAAATTGTATAGTGAAAAGCAAAAGTTCAGAGGGAATAATTTATTTGTTACTATAAACGAAAACTTTAGAAAATGTTTACTTGGTAATATATTCATAGTCAATATGTAAAAAAAAATCATTTCTGGAGATCTTAAGTTAAAATATTTCGAAAACCTAGATTATTTTATTAATTTGGGGAGCAGATTCGGTTTCATCACTTCAAAAATATTGAAGTTTTGAAAAATAAAAATAATTTTCACTAAACTACTAAACCGATTTTGATGCAATTTTCGCCATTACCAAGTTTAACAATTATATTAATCTACATGATAATTAAACAATTGATATTGTCTCAGAAAAATAATCTACGTGTGAATTCCAGTAAAATATAAAAATAACTAAAAACCGCGTTACGGCGAAATATTGTACCGTGTAAAATCGAAGTTATTTGTACCTACATTCACTTTGTGTTAGTAAAAATAAATACACGCACATCTGCTAGTTCTATTTGAATGAAAACCGTGCAAAATCAGATCATATCATAAATTGCAAATAAATACTGTACTAGTAGCACGTTAGCAACGGTTTTTAAGGGATCTTTCGACGTGTGCGGTAAGCGGTATAATCCGCACTTCCCCCTCCCTTCTTCAGCCCCCCCCCCTCTCAAGCTATCCAACACACCTGTGAAGTTCAGCAAACCCCATTTACATATATGTATATGTAAGTATATGTGCATATCTATATACAGGATGTTTGCGGGAACCGAGTGATCATTGCTAACTTTGTTATTATTGAAACTAGAAAATCGGTTAAATGAGCAAAGTATCAGTATTTTTCTTGGATGAACACTGACGGTCTCAAAAAAATAATTCAATGTCATATTTCAGAGATATATTGAAATACAACTTGTTTTTATATTATTTTTGGATTTTATAGCTGAGAATGTTCTCTTTATAAGTGCAATACATGCATTATGGTAAAATTGATAGAAAACAAGTTATGACAAGTATAAAATTAATAGAAAATATCGAAATATAGTGTGCTATACAAATTTAATAAAATGCAAACAAATGATTAAAACATTTAAAACAATAGTTTCAGGTATTTATGCCATTTATTCGCAATTTTTTTATGTTTTTGAATTTAAATAATAAAGAAAAACATTATTTATTATAAAACTATATTTTTTTAAGAATAATACTGAAAAAGTTAGAAATCTGCAAAATAAGGCACACACCTGAAATTATTGTTTTTTAACTTCCCAATAGGGAGTTATTGTAATTGGTCCGAAAATCGAAATCAAAAAGTTTAACATATTTTCATGTTTCAAGGGCATTAGAGTATATTGACACTATTTTCAGAAAAATATCTGTGTGTGTGTGTGTGTGTGTGTGTGTGTGTGTGTGTGTGTGTGTGTGTGTGTGTATGTACGTACGTACGTACGTGTCATTTTTTCCGGGACGAAATCTCGCGAACAAAAAATGCTATTGACTTCGTTGGGGTGCTAATCGACGCGTCTTGACGTGGATATGATCTGAAAGAAAGGATTTTTCGAAATTCAACCCCTACGGGGGTAAAAAGGGTGTTTTTTTCATTTTTATTTTTTTTCTTGGTCGAATTTAGTCGGAACTTAGAATACACTATACAATACAAATAATGAAACGTGTATTTCAGTATTTATATTTTATATATATTTCATACTAATAAATACGTCTAATAATTCATGTTGCCTTGGAAACAACACAATTCAAAATTCAAACTGTCAGATTATTTTTTCTAAAAATGTGCATTATATTATTAACATTATTAGGATATTAGAAAACTAATATTCATAATACAAAGGATGAGTTTTATTTCTGATAAATTCCATTAAAATTTTTCGTATACATATTAAAAAAATATTTACAAACTATAACATAGTAATATTAATTATGGAAACAATAAGTAATCAGTATTCAAGTATTGTAAGTCATACAATGTTGGGAAGTTGATTGTGTGGACCTTAAGGATCGCACCCCACAGCATTATACGTTATATAGTTTAATTTTATATCCCCGGGTAAAATTGGATCCGACAGCTAGTTTTTTTTAATTTTGTTACCATTTGTTGGTATTTTATTAAATCTTCGTAGCTCATTATTTTTCGATATTTGTTTTCTATCAACTTTACCACCATGTATATATTACATTTTTGTAAAACATTCTCAGCTATAAAATCCAATAATAATATACAGGCTATTCCATTAAAAAAAGATTGTCTTTCAATATCTGTTTGTATCTTTGAAATTCGATATTCAGTTTTTTTTTACACCGCCATTATTCATCCCGAAGAAAATACTGATATTTTTCCCATTTAACCGATCTTCTAACTCCAATAATAACAAAGTGCGCAATTATCACTCGGTTCCCGCGAACATCCTGTATATGTATGTATAATGTATACATATACACAGACGCTTATAGGTGACGGTTTGGAGGGGGGCGGCGAAAGAGATTTAAAGAGTGGGGGGGGGAGTGAAAATAGGATACATCTGGTGTTTGGCGGTAGCCGGACTGGAAAATAAAAAAGTCTGAGAAAAGTTTACGCAGATTATCCTAACAGGCTTTGAGGATATTCTGGGAATCTTGTGAACACGCTTTGTGCGTCCTCGTCGGGCCGGACAAAGACGGAGAATGCGTTTGAAACGGTTGATATGCAGTGGTGACGTATCTGTGATGTCAGACGGCGGGGGGGGGGTGAAAGGGGGGTAACTGTCTTTCTACACAAATATAGAAATATAAACCGAGATTTATAAATTAAGTTGATATACTTACGTCAAAATTTTAGACGGTCTCAAGTCTAAAATCAGGATGTATCGTCTCTCCTGAAATTAAGCCAGTATCATCTCGTTAAAATATAAATTGCAATACTTGCAAATTATTATTGTTAGGTTAGAATCGGTTTCAAAATATTTGTATGTTTTAAAAATGCAAATTTTATCTTGATTAACTTTTAAAGCCCTTAATAAAATTCCAGTAGTACGCCACTGTAATAATATTCACACTGCATATGTAATAGAAAAAGATGGTATATCTTGAATTGATATTTTTAAACATATCTATCCTTATTTAAAAATAAATAAAAAAGGATATATTGACATAAATAAATGTAAGAAAAAGATGGGCTATTTTAAATTAAACAATTTGGATATGTGTTTCTTTTTTTTAAATAATACTTTTGCATTATGTAAAGATTAGCAAATACTCTTCCAGAAGAGAGATAGGGTATAGTGAAGTAATGCATTTTTGTATGCGTTCTCTTTGTTTAGTTTTGTTATTGTAAAGAATGCATTTAATGTTTTTGATGAATGGTGATTCATGCTTTGTGATTTGCTTATTGAAGCTAGCCCGTATCAAATCGAGTTTTTAACCACATAGGTTTTTCGAATTAGACTATTTTACAATTGGTTCGTTTACATTTTTACTGAATTTTAGTCAAAATTAATTAAATACAATGAAACTTGTATAACTGGAATCTCAAGCGACCTGTTATTTTATCCCACTTAAAGAGGTGTCCCATTTACTCAGTTATATAGGTACAAATGTAGATAAGCAAAAGAAAAAACTACATATATTTATTTTATTTTTGATTTATTATAATTTTGTCTGAAACAAATAATTAAATGAATAGATTTTTTGGAGGCGAAATAAAACAAGTAGGTATTATTTTGAATTTTTTTGGCAATTGAAGGGTTTGCAGCAACAAGGAGTTAAATCCAGTTTTTATAATTTGTGGGAAAATAGAAAAAAACAAAAAAATTGAGAATGTATTTAAATCGCCTTTGTCTTTGTCCAATTTTTATTTGTCATCTACCAGTTCATGTTTTGGCCAAATTCCATTGAGAAATTCGTCAAATTCACAATTCTAGAGTCAATTTTATTCTGGAGTTAACTCCTTTTTGGCCCAAATAATATAATATAATTTTTTATATATAAATTTTTAAATCATAACTACCTTTTCTACAGTTTCTACATCAAAATTTGAAATTGATATACTCGATTGGATCTCGAGATATCACCAAATATATTTAAATATTTTTGAGATAATGTTGAATGAGATAATATGTCATTTTTTTCCAGCATGCGCCACATTTTTCTGTACTGCTTAGCCAAATTGTATGATAGCGTGATACTACATATCCTATGTTACTCAGGAAATAATAGGGAACATGTTTGTGTATGTTTAAAACCAATCGGTTCAGTGCTTTTTTTAAATTAGCATTAACAAAGAAAGTGATATAATTTTTTTTCAAGAAAAATCTATATAAATGATATGTAAGTAAAATTTTGATGTAAACAAAGTAGCTCACTGAATTACCGATTGATTTATTGTTCAGTCCTTGTGACGAATCAGCGCATTGTGAACGAGTCACGCTCACACGTAATTATTAAAGGTTCAATTCACATATCATTTTCACGGTAACCATCTGAAAATTACATATCCCCTACTGACTAATCCCATCTCCAATAGAGACAGACGTACGATTTAAAATTATAACACGTACACCCATCTTTGTCCACCTGAATCAACAGTAGCTAGATCCGATAGAAAAAAGTGCATATTTTAAAATTATTTTGAGAAAGAGATAAGTATATATTATTAATATTATTTTTTATATACCCATCTTTTTCTATGAATGCGAATAGTTTTTAAGGAATTATAAAACAAGGATGGATATATGTATAGTGTGGGGTTGGTATGAGCGTGTCTCTTTTCAGAGATAGATTGGTTTTTGTTTTTGTAAGTTTCAATAAGTTTTGAGCTTCTTCATGGTTACTTATGGAATGGAAAATGATTGTCATTATGATATACATAGGTCTTTTGTTAGGATGGTGGTATGGATAAGTCAAATATGAAAATGCATACAAAATAATATAATATGTTCTGTATATGGATTCTGGGAATCAGGAATTATTATATTATTAGATATGGTTGAATTTTCTATGGGAGAGATTAAAATATGATAAATAATATATTTTGCTCGTTAAATAAATAAATTGATGTGTGTATACATATAGTGGTGAGGGGGAAGTTTTGCGCCTTTTATTAATTTATTTTATAAGTCAGGGAATTTTGCTATACAGGGAAAAGTCAGGGAATTTTTATAAAAATGCAAAATCACACAAATTTTCGCAAATATTTAAAGAGTGACGTTTTTTTAAGGGAAAAACGGTAAAAATTCTCCTGGAAAACCGGGAAAAGTCAGGGAAATTTGTTCCAGAGAAATACTGGTCACCCTGAAATTCGCAAAAAAATTATAGATAAAAATATTTAAAAGTGATTTTAAACTGAAATTTCAAATTTTAAAATGAATCTAACAATAAGCAGATCTTTCTATGATTATTTTCTATCGAGTAAAAGCTTTGAGTTTAAAAAAATGTTGAATTAACTTTATACACGTGCACATAAATTTTACAACTTTTTATGTTTTTAATGCATAAGGGGATTATTTAATCGTTTGAAAATATAGAAAATCACAAAAATCTCATTATAAATATCAAATCTATTGAGGCGAACTGAGGTTGAATAGTTTTTACGTTAGGTTAAAATTTAAAATGTAGAAAATCACAAAAATCACATTAAAAATATCAAATCTATTTGGACTAAACGAAGGGCGTTAGAAGGTAGGTTAGTTTAAAAATATAGAAAATCACAAAAATACATCAAAAATATGTATTTTTTAAATCTGACAGGTCCAAATTTAGTTCAAGTGTAAAGTATTTATTTTTAGTGGAAATTATTTATTTAAGGTGATATACTTAATTTGTTTTAAGTTCAATATATTTGTTTAATATTGGATAAATAATTTTTCGTGCAGAATATTTGTTATAAGTGAAAACAATTAAATAAAAAGTGTATATTATTAAAAGTGCATTTAAATACAGGCCTTATTAATTTATGAGCATTTATCTTTCATATTTTTAAATATACTTGTGACCAACATAAAAAATCTTGGCAAAAAAATGCATTTTTTTTATACTTGGTACATTCAGTCCGCGTCCGCGGTAATCGATACCAGATAGTTAAAAAAATATTTTACTAAAATGAATACTAAAATATTAAATTAACAGGCTATTTAACATCAATTTTCATAAACCAAAAGAAAATTAAAAAATTTTTAATTAATTTTCAAAATATTACAAAAAATTTAAAAATTTTGTCGAAAAAGACAACAAATAATGTGAAATCGCAATAACTTACTTGACAATAAGTGACGCTCGTGGCAAACTATTAAAAGTCTTTGACAAATGACTAAGGGTAACCGCATTTATTATAAATTTAATGAGTCTGTTGATGTATTTGATAAATAATTGTTATAAGTATTAGTTCATAATATCAATAAGCAATTAAACACACAAATAGTACTCTTATTGTATCCTTTTATTCAACGTGTCACGACCGTCACAATTTTCTGTCACAACCGTCACAATGTTTATTGGGTAATAACCAGTTAAATAGATTACGTATTTACCTGATGCTCTTGTGTAACTAAAAAATAATTTATTCGTAACATATTAAAGTATGGTTATTATAAAGTAACTTCAATATTTTCGCTAAACTTTCGGGTTTTTGAATAGAGGTTGCAAAACTTGCAATAGTTGGCGTCACAACCATCACAGAGCTTTGAACGCTGACAATTTTTTGTAAAATAACTGTAAACTTTTTATTCTTTCAATATACATGTATTGCATTAACATCTACAGAAAAAAGGTAAAACCATGTTATTTACTAGTATTATTTAGAAATTATGAACTCCAATCCGAGTTGAAATGTCACGACGGTCACCGCGGACTGACCCTACAGTAAAAAACTTCGCCACTACATTTTCCAGTTTTCACACGTGACTCACACAACATGAAAATGGAGAACCACAGTGATCATCATCAAAGCAAAATCATAATCACGTTGCATATATTAAACATAAATTTCACAAACTTAACTCATATTGTTATAATGAAAACATTACACATGCAATGTTGGTAGTAAAAGGGTGAAATACGGTTATCCAGGAACAGAAATATTACCCCTCAAAAACAATGCAAGTTGTGTATAACATGTTCCTAACTGCATCATGCAAAATAAATTCTACAACTAATTTTCGTCAAGTTGTCTGCTTGCGTCCAAGTTACTAAAAGTTTTATAATAAATTTACATACACATTTGTTGCTGCGTTATGTGGGCAGTAAGAAACAGGGGGGGGGGTAATTTATATTTATTTGTGGTTGAACCTCTCGAAAATGATGTAATTAAATATTTTAACTTCAATTAAAAATCAGATATATTTTTAAACCACTTTGTGTTCTCCATTTTTATTAGAAAATATAACTTGCTATTTGCTTTACTACCTTTTAATCGAATGACCTCAGCATGTTTTAAAGATGAATTGCTAAGAGAACGATAGATTAATAGCGCATGCATACAAGTCACTTTACGTCGGTTATGCGTGAGTGAGAGATGAGTAAATGCATCCAACTTCGTTGGTATCAACTTATGTGTTTTATATACGGTTTTTGTGTTAAAATAATACGTTTGATTGTTAATTTGATAATCGTTTACTTTATTTATATAATTCACGTGATTAATGAAAACAAAAGAAGTTTCACTTCAGCCGTGCGCTTATGTGTGTGAGGTACACACCGCTTCTTTATGAGAATATTGTAGAAAAAAGTTCTATGAAATTTTACATATACATAATTTCTCAAAATGAGGATGTTCCAAAAAATGACCTTGTGCAAGCAAGGATAATAAATATCCTGTAGAGAATGGGGGTTCGTTTACCCTGTTTTTTAAATGGGAAACGGGTCCCCCGTTTGCTGTATCTATTTAAATTTAGTTAGATGGTATTTTCATATTTTTGTAGGTTATAAACTAACTTAACTTCGACAACATAATATGTAACGTATGATATTTAAAAATTTATTTCACATTAAATTCTATTTTACTTCTATATTTGTTATACGATATAATATATTTTATAGGTAATATAACCTATTTTTTCTTTTTCCGCTCTTCCTTTTCACACTTTATATTCAGCACTGGTGGTGGTATATTTTATCATTTATCCGGAGAGCCACCACCCTCATGTTTTTTATTTTGAGCGCATACTACACGTTGTATTTTTTGTAACGCTGTTGCAATTTATAGTCCATTTCTTGTACTGCCAATTGTTGCTTTACGAGAATTGATGCACTCTAACAAAAATACCTTGGTTTATTTTTCAGTACCTACTTCAGAATTACATTTATATATTTTTGTTTTAATTCGCTTCGGAGAAAGAGAATTAATCAATAGAATAAGACAATGCAGGTAAAAAATATATAAAATATAGTTTTTAATGCATTCTTTATACTAAAATAAAAAAAAATACATTGACATGAAAACTACCGAACCGATTTTCATGAAACTTTCAATGTTTGAAGCCTTAGGCGGCTATTACACTATTAAAGAAATGTGATAAAATTTCTTTGATCAAAGAAATGACAGTGTAATACGTCAACTTTTATAATATTTACGTAATTTTTACCTTCATAATATTCCTTTTATCATAGATAATGACAGTCTCTTATATTTGATCAAAATTTTTTGACGGATAAATGAAAATGGCGACTGAAAAGTGTTCGTAGACGGTTTCGGCTACGAAATTACTTATAATTTATAAATGATCAAATCTTTGTCAAACCCTAGCTTTACTTTATGATATATAACAAATATTTGAATTAAGGAGGGTTCATTTCTAATAAAAAAATGTATACAAAAATTCAAGAAAAATTACCAGTCGCGGAAAAATTCTGCTACATACAAATACATTGATGCATAAAATGAACACGTCAAAAATTTACACCTGTCAAGACAGGTGTGTAAAAGCAATCGTAAAGTATTGCTCGCAACATTTCGCAGTAGATAAAACAGCGAGTATCGGTTGGGAAAACAATAATAACCACATATGTACATTGCAAATATATTTTATGGACTCTAAACGTTAAAACACTATGTAGTGCATCTTTCGCTATATATTGAAGGCGCACGTGTATTTAACTCACTTATGTCTGGTTTCAGTAGACTTTTCCCAACCTATAGGTACGTGTACCTTCATAGGGGCACGCGCTTGGTCGTTTAGAGGTAGGGGAGAGGGGGGCATAGTGGGGTACTTAAGGTTCAAGCATACATACAAGATAAAATATTATGATTAAACAACAAATTTTAACTCAATATCATGGTTTAACTCATTGCGAATGACTATGGATATATATTTCTCGATTACGATAAGAACTCTACGATATGGGGATACATAAATATAAAATGCCATTTGCCCCGCTATGCCCCGTATATGGGGGTAAAGTGGGGTACCTTATTATTAGTAAAAATTCGAAAAGAAAAATAGCTTCCAAACATAATAGTCTTTTATAAATGTTTCATTTTTTGGGTTTGTCCCGCGTCGCACTTGTTCATTGTTCGACGTTTCGACCATCTTCTCGTGGTCTTCTTCAGGTCATATATTTATAGTATAGCTGTTGTAAAAAACGATGACATTTGCTATAATAGTAATTATTTAAGTGTTGCTCGGCGACAATACTTAAATAATTACTTATTATAGCAAATGTCATCGTTTTTTACAACAGCTATACTATAAATATATGACCTGAAGAAGACCACGAGAAGATGGTCGAAACGTCGAACAATGAACAAGTGCGACGCGGGACAAACCCAAAAAATGAAACATTTATAAAATCAAATAACCGCGAAAGTTTAAGAACAAAAATAATAGTCTTTATTATCAACAATATAATCTTTTAGAACAACATTTGGCATCAATAATATCAATAATAAGATATTTTTTTGACTTTAAATAATTTACTTTAGTTGCATAAGGGGCATAGCGGGGAACCTTTTAAACGATACCCCACTATGCCCCACTGTTACTTTTACAACAAAACACAAACTGATGCCAACTTATCTTTTTCACAAACAATGTTGTATGTTTAATTATGTAATCCAGAAAGCAGTGCTACAAAACGAAATAATAACCACCACAATATACAATAAGACTCGAAAAACAATTGCTCTTTTAATTTCAGGAATTTTTTACCGAAAACACTGTTTTTAACACTTTTGTTTATATAGCATAAATGGCTGTCGAAATGGCGTGTCTCACTTATAAAGGTCACGCACCGACTGACGACCAATCAAAACGAGACATTTGAATTTTTGCACGACAATTGATTCGACCTGTATGAGAGATTTCCGCTATGCCCCGCTACCCCACTATGCCCCCCTCTCCCCTACGCAAAAACTGTTTATAATGGCGGAAATGATAAATTCATTAACAGAGTAAAATATATATAAATTTTTTTTTTAATTATTTGTATAATTTTCCTGATGCCGGCGTTCAGGGCGTATTTTTTTTAATTCGATTATTTTTTATTTCCATATTTGATTATAATTTATAAACAATTTTTTGCATGTTTTAATAACTCGTATTTTAGCTATACAACTATAGTATTCTTGAACGAAGGAATAACGTAGTTGGATTAAGAGTATGTTTCTTATATAAAGAAAATATTGTTTTCGTTATATACAAAACAAGGTAATTCGAGAATTTGAATGTATCTAATATTGCATTTTATCTAAATAAATGTGATTTAAATGAAAAATAGTGAAAATTATTGTTTATATAGTGAGTTATGATTCTAATTATAATTTTTTTGAAATAAAGTTGTTATTTTCTATGACAAATTGAAGTTTGATGCGTGAAATATTATATACTAAAAAATTTTGTGATTTCAATTTGGTTAAAAGTATATTTATTATATAGAAAATGTTGTAAAAAGTCGAAATTTTTAAACCGCAAGTCTGTATCTTTAACCATTCTCAAGATATAGCCTCTCAAAGTTTTAGTTTTTTTTTTTTTTTTGGAGAATGGCTGTAACTTTTGAACGGGTGGTCGAATTGATTTTTGTTGACGGATTTGAAATCAGCGTGTTAAAATCTATATAATGACATGTACAATACTTTAAATTTCGACAAAAAAAATTTTGTGAAAAAACGACATTTTTTTTAAATTTTAAAAATTTTAAAAAAATTTCGATTTTTGGTCAAATTTGTTTTGTCGAATTTTGAAGTATTATACATGTCATCAGGTAGATTTTGACATGCTGATTTCAAATTCGTTGATAAAAATCAAATCCGACGACCCGTTCAAAAGTTACGACCATTTTATTCAAAAATTAAAAAAAAAAACAGAAAAACTTTGAGTGGCTATAACTCGAGAACGGTTTGAGATACAGACCTGCGGTTTGAAAATTTCAACTTTTCACGTCATTTTCTATACAATAAACATAATTTATCGTAATTAATCGTAAACACAAAATTTTTCAATCAATTGTCATTGTTTAAATTTCAACTTTTTATAGAAATTTAACTCAAATACAAGAAATAACAAAAGGAGAACCAATACCAACCCCCCAGAATAATATATATTTCTACTGTATAGTAGATCGCTTTAAAAAAATCTATTAAAATGATTTTATAAATCATCACTACCAGTTAAGGTTAGATATTTAATCACTTGTCAATAGAAACATAAAAGCACTTTAATTTATACCAAATATGTTTCACGGACCCCCAACAAAAGGTTCGCGGACTCCTGGGGGTCCAGGGACCATAGTTAAAGAACCTCTGCATTAGAGAGTTACATACAAACAAATGTAAGTTTGGAATACATAACCCCTTTATGTAAGGAGTACTACTTACACTTTTCAAAATCACAATTTTGCATAATTGTAATTTTTTTAAATAGTATTTAATAATAATTACCTATTATATCGTTGTATCTATTATAATTATTTTCTAATTACGAGGTACTCATGTAGCAAAATGGTATGCTCGCTATTATAATTGTAAATTTCGTTTGAATGTAATGACGTTACCGCCCATTAAAATAATAATTAATGAAGCTCTGTAGAAACAACAGGCATATATGTTTCATGAGTCGTGTATTGAAAGTAATACAACTTGTAACTCGATAATCCCTCATTATTTAGATATAGTATAAACAGCATGTTTACATACATACATGTACATAAGAGTGTAAGGGAGGTAGTGTAAATAGGAATTATTGTTAAGTTGTTAAATATTACAATTAGTTGAAGAGCTGATTTTTGTTATCATCGGTGCAGTATTTAGTATACCGGAGATATACATTTTTTCTTTACATGTTCACTAAGGAATTAAACACCTTTATCCCCGGGTGTTGAGGTTGGGACTTTTTTTCCCATAATGTATAACACATGAGTTAATATTTTCCGTAAATCTGCCTAGTGCTCAGATGGGGCAGAAAAATATGTTATCAGATTTTGAACTAATACAAATGAATTAAATCGTAAAATATATTGTAAGACATTTTCCTTTGCTGTGAGATAGTATTATTGATATAGTTTTTTTAGCGAAACCGGCTGTGCCCTCGATTTATTTAAAAATTCATATATGGGTCAGTCCGCGGTGACGGTCGTGACATTTCAACTCGGATTGAAGTTCATAATATCTAAATAATACTAGTAAATAACATGGTTTTACCTTTTTTCTGTAGATCTTAATGCAATACATGTATATTGAAAGAATAAAAAGTCTACAGTTATTTTACAAAAAATTGTCAGCGTTCAAAGCTCTGTGACGGTTGTGACGCCAACTATTGCAAGTTTTGCAACCTCCTTACCCAGTAAACATTGTGACGGTTGTGACAGAAAATTGTGACGGTCGTGACACGTTGAATACAAGGATACAGTAAGAATACTATTTGTGTGTTTAATTTCTTATTGATATTATGAACTAATACTTATAACAATTATTTATTAAATACATCAATAGACTCATTAAATTTATAATAAATGCGGTTACCCTTAGTCATTATTGTTGGTGAGGGTAATTTTTTTTAATTCGATCAAACGTCACGTTTGATATGTAATTGTCAAAGACTTTTAATAGTTTGCCACGAGCGTCACTTATTGTCAAGTAAGTTATTGCGATTTCACATTATTTGTTGTCTTTTTCGAAAAAAAAAAAAAAAAATTTTTGTAATATTTTGAAAATTAATTAAAATTTTTTTAATTTTCTTTTGGTTTATTGATGTTATATAACCTGTTAATTTTATATTTTAGTATTCATTTTCGTAAAATATTTATTTTACTATCTGGTATCGATTACCGCGGACTGACCCATATGTATTATTTTTGGCAAGTATAAAAAATAAAATAAAATAAAAATTGAATATTGAAGTATATTTAATGATATTAATTGATAAAATTAGAAAATATGGCTATGAGTGAGGCTTGGCTACTGCAAATTGCAGAAATCGATTCGGGGTGTCATGAGTATCTTTAGGTGTGTAATATTTCAAACAAGTTAATTAAAAATGCATCTTCCTTCCGGTTCCTTATTCAAGAAAATTGTTGACTAATATAAAATAATATGGAAACATTTAACACCCCTAAATTTCTGTAGTAAAATTTGTCTCGTGCAGTCGAAGTTCATGATATGAATCTTGGTTTCTGGGTATAAGCCATGTATATTAGGTCATTTTCTCAGACAAAGTTTTGTCGTATGTATATTATAAGATTTTTATCATTGTGGAATCTTCGAGCTTTATATTTTTAATTTATAATTTTATGATTAAGATATAAAACAATCATGCATTTAAATTGACGTTTTGAAGTATTAGAAGATAATATTATGTAGCAATAAAATATGATTCGATATTTTTCCAAGAATGTTGAACTTATTAATATAAATTAAAAATCAGCGCTCTAAAACTGGCGGCTCACGATTAGGCACGGTAACTACTAAACCAATTTTGATGAACCGAATACCCTAAAAGTATTCAAGGTAATTGATAATTGAAATCCATACGAATATTATATAAATGCAAAAGTGTGTCTGTCTGTCTGATGGTTACCTTTTCCTGAGGAAGGAAATTTAATAAAATATTAGATAAAAATTTGGCGTAGATATCTAGCGTAAAAATGTTAAACTAAAAACCTGTTTTATCGATTATTATCATAACAAAAATCTGTATTACGTAACCTGTCTTCCATGCAGACAATGTCATTTTTTTCCATCTCGATGTAGTGGGAAGTTGCTCCACTTACATCAGGTAGGAAATGACAGAACAACAAATTCTAATGTCTGGAAAAATTTTTCCCTCACACAGAGACCGTGGGGGTAACTTCCAGACACTTTTTTCTGGATCATTTTTCCTGATAATTCCATTCGCAGGTGTATCCATCTTTTTTCAACATCCTGTATATATATATTTGCAAATTGTTTTTTTTATCAAATAAGGTGTTTTTTTATGAAACTTAAATTTATATAAAAACATTAACATTTTATTTATCGATTGATTAATTAACACTAAGTGCAAATGTATTGATATTTATTTATAATTAATCATAAATAAATAATGCGAATACTTGAAATATGGATTATTACGCCTTTTCAATATAAATATATTATTTCAATAACTGATAGTAAAAAATTTTTTTGCGATTATCTACATATGTATAAATTACTTTCTTACTTATCTAAAGAGTACAGTATTTAATAATTGATATTTCAGGTAAATACATACCTCTACATTATTTAAATAACTAGAAATTACCGCGGATTCGCCCGCGGTAACTACGAAATCAAAATTAATTAATTTTATACGTTTTCAATCAATTGTTATCATTTTAATTTTTAGGTTTTCGACAAAATCGAAACCCTATTAACGGAACTCTTTTGTATGTGTGTCCGTCCGTCCGTCTGTAACGTAACTCAATAACTACTGAACCGATTGAACTGAAAATTGAAATATATTCGTAAAATTACGAGATATAAAAATTTCGTTTTTTTGTATGTAAAAATCGAGTATCATTTTATAAATTACCTTATGTTATTAGTATCGTAGTCTCAGATAAATATTGCAGATTCGATTTAACTAAAAAGTAAATATCGATAATCTCTTCTTTTTCTTTTCCCTCAACCCCTGCATGAAGGTTTGCAGGTTCTGTGTCTTGATATGTGCAAAGAAAGCAGTAACGCGCGTGTTGTTTCTTAATGGGGCTTTAATACTTGCAAGTTTTGCCAAGAATGTGCGCGTTCTGTAAGTTTTGCAAACGATAATAAATCTTGTACGTAATTTAGTTCGGTATAGTTAACGTCGTTTTACATAAATAAACTCCATTCTTTAATACGCGATGAAAAATCTTGATTAAATTGTATTATAGTTAAATATATTGATGACATAGTACTTTGGATCTATAAATCACGCAAACTTCAAATTAGTCTTAAAATATATCCCTCGGCTTCACTCGCGTAAACTTCGAAACTAATTAGTTGAATGTCAAAATTTGTATTTTAATAGATGACTAATTTACCCGAATTTACCTTTATAAGTAAAGCAAGTATGTAGATAAACATATCTAAATTCTCGTCCCCGTCCCATGTTATAAGGGCTTGAATATCGAACATTCGTTTTTAATTGAATATATATTAATTTGTCCGAATTTACTTTAATATCATGAACAATAATAAAGATAAATATATCAAAATTTTACCCCTCACCCCATTCTCATAGGGATTGAATTTTCGTAACTGTTATTTGTCTTGTAGAATACCTACTTTTGCCATGTTTCATTCGGTGAATACAAAAAAAATACAAATTTTTCCACCCCCCTAACACTTTAGAGGTGAAATTTTGGGAAATGCTGAAATAATTGTTGCATTATTTATATTGTAGAGTATGTTCGATAAGTTTCAGTTAAAAGCGAACAAAAAAAATATTTTTTTATATAAACTTTGAACCCTGTTTTAACCCCTTAGAGGTTGAATTTCAAAAAATCCTTTCTTAGTGGGTGCTTACATCATAAAAGGAAGGCACCTACGAAATTTCACGTTTCTAGGTCCAGGGGTTTGGGCTGTACGTTGATATATGAGTGAGTGAGTGAGTGAGTGGTTAAGGACAAACCCTTTTATAGATATAGATTGGCACCAGTCTCGGAAAATACCCCAGTGTTGAATACTTTTTAAATTAAATGTACTAAAATATAAATATTTGTTGATATTTGATTACGGTCATTACTGAATCATAATCTATATACATTTAACTGTAAAACAGCTAAATTTGATGATAATCAGTCAATATGTGTCAAAATGGTGGACATTTAAACTAATTATTAGTGTAATCTATTTGTTGCTTCTTATTATAGCATCTACTTAACATTTTATTACTTTTGTGACGTAGTACTTATGATTTTGTAATCATTAGCAAGTGTCCAACACTGGTTTTACTTAGTCCATTACTGGAGAAAAAAACATAAACAAAATAAAAGGCTATAATAAAAAAAAACTATATTTGCGGACTTTGGTTTTAAATTGGTTTAATAAAGAGCTACTTGTTTTTTTTTTTTAGTAAAATGAGTTCATGAGAATTACAAAAATGAAGCCTATTAATCCCAAAAACAATATATTTTGCTTTCAAAACGTCCTAGACTGGAGCCAGTACCTTAACTCTAAATTTTATAATCAATAAAATTAATTAAAATTAAAATTGATCCAACAACAACACTATAACAAAATACCGGAATAATTTTATGAAATTAATTTTTACGGTGTGATTATTAACAGGTAGTACCAACCTATAAGCGATCATAGCCTCCTCACTGCGGCGCGGTCAAATTCAATTATAAGAAACCTGCGATGATTTTAAACAATATCATCATCAGCAGCTGCCGGTTACACATATGAACATCGATGACAATGCAAATTGGCGCACATCATTAGCTAGCCTAAGAACAAACTGCTCTATTATATAAATTATAGAGAATAAATATACTAGACCAGTGGAGCCCAACATTAATTAGATGATCGTAGACTAATACGTGAACTAAAAAAGTATAAATATGTACCTATTTTCTTGGAATATTATTAAGGTTATTCGATCATTAGAGCAATGTATAGATAAAAGTCTAAAATTTTAATATATTATTATTTATTAGGGTGGGTGAAATTGTATGGGGCCGAAAAAATCTCTATGGGCAACTCGCGATTCTGGTACTATGGGCCATAACTAGTATTTTTGCCAATGGAACCATACCTCTAAAATCATTTTCGAGCTTGGCGAAATTTGTCTGAAGATATTTTCCAAAATACTCAAAAATCGAATGTACAAAAAAATTATTGAAAATGTGTATACGGGTTTTTTTTGGGTTATTTTCAATAATTTTTTTGTACATTCGAAATGCACTAAATAGATCGATTTTTGAGTATTTTGGAAAATATCTTCAGACAAATTTCGGCAAGCTCGAAAATGATTTTGAGGTATGGTTCCATTGGCAAAAATACTTGTTATGGCCCATAGTACCAGTATCGCGAGTTTCCCATGAAGTGAAAATAATTGACCCACCCTATTATTTATGGATAGCTCATATAATTACTAATTTTTATTTAAAATATTGGACGTATGGTTTTTGAGTAATTGGATATAAAAATAGAGTTTTTAATGCACGATAAATGAAAGATCTTGCCGAAAGTGCTCTATTTATTGAAATTCTACACAATTGGCTATACACGGAGAGAATTTACTTGTAAATATAACCGCAAAATTACTGTCAAAAATTACCTTATTTCTAGTGATGCTGGGACATCATCACAATCTAGTACCATCTGCTACCTGCAGATGAAGTTTTACATTTTCGCCTAGTAATTATTATGCGAGCGAAATTTTACTAGTTCTTCATGGCAAAAAGCATATATGTTGTACGATAAAATTAACACATATTATGAGTATATTTTACCAACCGTGCAGGATAAATTTTATACAAATAGTATAATAAAAACTCCAATATATTTATATATATATATTTCTATGATTTTTATTTATTTTTAAATTAATTAAGGATAAATGATTAAGGAAAAAATTAGGTTAATATGAATGTTTATATTTATTGATTACAATTGAAATAAATCACACTATAATATAAAATACCTACATAATATAATTTACATACTAATAAAATAACATATTAATTTTCTCTAAATTACACATCTCAATTTTTAATATTGAATTCCAATTATAATTTATAACAATGTTTTAAAAAAGACTATTATAATCTATTTATACAAGGCGAGAAGCAGAAAAATATAATTCAAAAGAACGCTCCCTCATGAGTTATAGAGGAACTACTTCGTATGCGCTCCGCTCTTTTGTTCAATTGATCCCGATACAGTATTGAAAATGAGGTTATATGATTTTTATGTGAAATAGTTTGTTTGGAATACTTTATTACCAATTATGAATTTATTTTACTAAAGTTATGTTAAACGTTAATTTATACAATGACATATAGATACCTACATACAATTTTAATTGTCATTCACATCAATGTAATATGTCTATCGAAAGCACGTGATTTTTTAAATATTTTATGACAATGAAAATAAGTAACGTCACAAATTTAAATTAAATCAAAATGTATTGCTAAAATTGTTATATAAATAATGTATCATCTTCAAAAATTTTTAAATGAAATTCGATTTTCAAAAAATGATTACTACAAATATATATTTAAAATTGTCAATATCATTTATAAATTAATAATGAACTCAAAAAATACAGCAGTTTGATGAAAAAAATAGTAAAATAAAATTAATTATTAAATAATTTAACATAAAAAACATTACAACATTAAAATCCAACAACAATCCAATATCAATTAACTGTCATTGTTGAATCCGACAAAATTTTTTTAACTACAAGAATGAAAAAATTCATTAAAGACGACAAAACTATTGAGAGCGGAACGCTCACCGTCATGAACTAAAATGCCCAGCTTAATATAAAGGTTGGAGAGCGAAGCGCCTAACTATAAAAATGAACATTGTATTCGTAAACATAATATAACAGTCATACGATGTTATAACTCAGAATTATAACTATATTATAACTAATATGGCATTGTTTGGAAGTGAATTATTAATATTAAAATATCTATAAATATTTTCATTTTCGTAAATTATAATTAAATTAGGGCTGTACACGAGACGAGACTTAACGAGAGTTCAGTTATTATCGTCTTGGTTTCTATAGCTGACGTTTACTCAAAAAATATTAAACTAAACTCATAAATCGAACTTCTGTCATCTGTGAAAAAATACAGAATAAATTAATAATATAATTTGTTTTTATTATGATTTTTCATTTAAATTACCTGAAGTTGTAATAGAAAATTATAACATTTCTCCTGAATAGAAATTTTGTTATGTCCTGTCGGTTTCCTCTTTTATTTTAATTTCTGGTCATTCAGGTACTTTATACCTATCTAAAAAATAAAATTGTTAGATATGAATAGGTACAGTATGTATTTAACGCTGTACAGTGTACATTAGTGTATACATATGAATTATGATAGTTTTTCAAAAATTTCATTAATAAATGTTACTGCTTGTTGATGAAAACAAAACATGGAGTACAAAACAATAAAAATTACATCAAATTCCTCTAATAAGTATTTTTTGTAAATCAAAATCTGTCTTTATGATGATATATAACATTGTTATTGAAAACACAACTACATAAAATATTATGTTTTTAAGAAGTATTGAATATATGTACTTACGTGCACATAAAACCAATTACGCCAATAACTGTATTGAACTTTTAATTTTTCTCAAGTACTTATGACTTATGTATTTTAATTATTTCGTTTTGTAATCATATACAGAATTTAGTAAAATGGCGTTATCTGTCAAACTCAGACACTTATAGACGCCACTAGTCGCCGCACTGCGCAAACTCGGTGTCACGTGAAATAGTGTGGCTTAAATTCCGTATAAATACATACTGATTATATCAAAATTACTAGAAATATATAATACAATTTATTTGAAAATATATATAGTTCTTAATATTTTTAAGTATAAGGAGAACAATTACTAGACATTCTAGTGAAAATATACATTTTTATAAGTAAAATTTAAATGTTTCTGAGTAGAAAATAAAAAAGTTATGGTATTATTTAACTACTTTCAACTTTACCAACTATTATAGTATACTTTATTCTTAGGAGGTGGAGTTTGTACAGCAGTTTAAGCAAAAAATTCTAATGAATACTATTGTTTTTGGTTAGAATGTTGCGATGTCCCAAGCTTACTAGGAATTTCTAGATAATTTTTACAAGTTAATTTTCTGCGTGTATAGAGACGTTTTAAAAACTAATTATTCAATACTTCAATCCTTTTAAATACTATACAAATTATAAAACAAATATATTCACGTGTAATTTATTCCAAATAATGAAAAACTAGCTCTGCCATTACAGCAAATTAGTAGGTACATGTTACTATTATATACCGTTCTGCCTATTTCAATTTTCAAATTAAATTAAACTTTTTTTTTACAGTTTGCTAGACGTATAACCTTAAACCACTTTCAAATTAAAATTTTCTGGAAAATGTATTAATAAAACAATTGCAAGTATTACAGCTCATATTTTAATTTTAATAAAAATATACATTAGTTGAATTATCAAATTACTAGTTTTGTTATAATCGAAGACCATCTGCATATTTGCAAAAGCTGGCAAAAGGGATATAATTTTAAGTAGAGATGCCACGAATAGTGGTTTGGCCGAATACCGAATACCGAATATTCGGCTAGGCTCTCGGCCGAAGCGCCGAATATTCGGCCACCGAATATTCGGCGACACTTAGTACATTTCGTGGGCATATTTGTTTCATTTGCGAGTAGGTCGTGTCACATTAATAATCATTATTGACGAAAATTTTAAGTCAATAATGATTAATTTCAATAATTATTATTATTTTTGAGAAAAATAAAATATTTATTTTTTTGTAATTTTATGGATAACATTTATTTTACCAAATAACAAAAAAAAATTCGAAAACTTAAAAAAGAGGACAAAAAGAAGACACGTTTTCTATAGAGGACAGCCAAAATAGAGGACTGTCCTCTTCAAAATAGGACAGATGGTCACCTTAATATAATACACTGTATATCTTAAAAAATATCACTGTTTGTTCGTGAAAAGCTTTACGAAATGGCACCATTTAATAAAAAATCACCTATTTCGGGAATATAATAAAATTTGTAGTGAAGACAATAAACTAGCAGTTTGTTTGTTGTGTAACAGCAAGATCTGTGTAACAACAAATGCAAAAAAATGTTTTCATTCATCATAACTTACCACAGATAGATTTTAAGTATTAAATATGCAGATTTTTTGTAAAAAAAAATTTGTGAGTAATATTTATTATGTGCTTTTTTCACGATTTGGTATTCGGCCGAATATTAAGAACTATTCGGCCGAATACACAATAGTAAAAAAAGTAGCCGAATAGGCCGAATACCGAATAGTAGCCGAATATTCGTGGCATCTCTAATTTTAAGTTCTGTTTGCGCGGTTTTCCAGTACGTGATGTTCTTACAGAACGGAACTACTGATGACAATGCAAGTTAGCGTCGATCATTAGCCGCGCTAAGAACAAACTGTTCTGTTAGATAAATTATATAGAGAATGTATAACAAATTAATGCCTACAGATTGGTGGAACAAGAAGGCTGTGATTATATGGTCGGAACAGTTGGTTACAAAGGCGACGCGATGGGGCTTATTATATTGTTCAACTAGTCGGTATAAAGATGATGTATAATAATTGATAGAGTAATTTTCTAGTGTGTAGAAGTTTTTTTTTGTATCTTCTACGTACAAAAATGATTGGTGTTAAAAATAACTATACTTTTACAAGTACCAACTTTTCGAAAAATTTTTTTTTGCAATATAATTGTATATGCAATTACACATTAGGGTAGTGGTGGGCAATTCCCAGACCGCGAAAATATAACATGCTAGAAATAAATAAATTTCATCTGCCACTCTTGTGGTTAAAGTATTTACAAACTTTAATATCAGGTATCATAAAGAAGCTAGCAAATTTGCTAGTTACAAGCACTCTCAAATGAGGTATCAAACTTATATGATAGTTCTCTTGAAGTTTCATGAAGACTTTGACAAGTTTTGCGCACGCGTGTTATGTAAAAACAAACGGTATTAAGACAGTGGTGATATTATGAGAATTATTTTTTACGGTCAGAATCGCCAACTGTGTTACAATACGTTGAATTATAATAAAAATTTTATAAAAAAATAATTACTGCTCTAAATTCCATAGAAAATCCATAGGTATTATTACAAAATTAATACCCCATAATTCGATAATTAATTACGATAGTTTCATAGAAAACTATAAATCTATATAATAATATAAGCAAGAAATAGAATATAAAAAAGGAAAATTGTATTTTCCCAAATTTACCCTACTACAAGAAATTAAAAAAAATCATTTTGTGAATTTATTATTAATTTATTTTTTAACACCCTGGTGTACACGCAGTAACACTTATGTACCTATTTCCTACAAAAAAAAATTACCGGTCAAAGAAAAATAATTATCTTGTATAGCGAGATCAGTGTGTTTTCATCCATCAAGATAATTAGTCGAACGAACCCTTTTTTGCGACGCCTGATGCGTGACCATGACTAGCGTGTTCAACCCCCTGTGAAGGGGTTGGTCCCATACCCCCTCCCACATACACACAGGAAGGATGCACAACATGGCGGGCCCGACTGGATTGTTGCGATCCGTGGCCGACTAATTAAATTTAAATTTAATTTTTTGTTGTGACGTGACATTTTTTTATTATAACATGTTTATAATAAATGAAGTCGACTTTTCACCCTGTTGCTGGGGATAGGGGAGGAGGTGATTATGCATTGACCTGATTTAATTTTTGCTGTGATGTTTCGTATGATGCTCACTTTAAATAAATAGCTTCCACTAAAAATAAATACTTTGCACTAAAAAAATAATATTATACACTTGACCTAAATTTGGAAATATCAGATTGGAAATTAGATTTTTTTGATGTATTAACTATTTATTGTGATTTTTTATATTTTTACCTAACCTACCTCCTTCCTTTGGCCCAAATAGATTTGTTTTTTTTTAATGTGATTTTTGTGATTTTCTACATTTTAACCTAACGAAAAGCTAACCAACCTCCTTTCGAACCAATAGTTTTGATATTTTTAATGTGATTTTCTAAATTTTAAAACGAAAAATATTCACCTTATGCATTAAAAAAGAAATAAAAAAATATTAAAATATATTATTATAAAAACTGCCAAATACAAAGAGTAATTTAATATTTACATATTTGTGTGCAGAAAAGGGTTAAATTCCGATGACATACTATACAGTTGCTTGATTTATTTTTAATTGTTTTTGATGGGGGTGCTAATTGACTAATGTTTTTTTTGGTAAAAAAATGATTATGCAAATACCTTTTTTATGTAGGCATAAAAATATATAGGTTTCGTTTTATGGCAGTTAACAAAAAAAAAAAAAAACAATATCACATTTTATGCGATCGTAAAATATTTAAAAACACTATTCTAACTTTTGCACTAAAAGACCTACATAAGTTGTTGAGGTACCTTAAAATTTATACATACATAATTAAATATTTCATCGCCTGAAATATACCTACATAATTTAAAATTATTTCTGCGGAAATCTGGATAATATATTATTTAAATGTCTGCAAAATTTTACTTTTATAGTTTGTCATTGTTTATATTTAAACATTTATTTGCCTCATTCCATACTGGTTGTTTAATCCTGCTTTGACAGGCACATACGAAACTTCTTTTATTCATTCCAAATAAGTTGCTTTATAATTATTTTAACTATAGTCGATTTTAAGATCGTTTGGATAGTTTAACGGACATATAGACAGACAGACAGACAAAAAATGATATGAGGTAATGGTATCAGTCTTGAACAACACCCCAGTGATGAACATTTTTAACTTAAATGTACTGAATTAGAAATATTTGATGATATTTGATTACTGCCATTACTGGATATTAATCTATAGGTACACAGAAAAAACTGTATTGGACCAAGAAAACCTTGTTTTGTATATAACGATAACAATATTTTCTTAATATAAGAAACATACTCTTAATCCAACTACGTTATTCCTTCGTTCAAGATTACTATAGTTGGTTTAAGAGATTATTGCTATCTTAAGAAAATATTGTTTTTGTTATATACAAAACAAGGTTTACTTGGTTTGAGAAATCCATTCTACCAGTGTATAGGTACATTAAACTGGCATACAGCGTAATTTTACAGTACAAATAATTATCGCGGTTCGGCACACTATCAAGAAAAGTATATTTTTTATATTGTTTTAAATTTTACTCTTTATTTTATAACGTTTGTGTAGTGGTACTCATAATTTTATAATCATTACTGGATGTTCATTACTAGTTTTATTTTGTCCATTACTGGAGAAAAAAACATATAAAAAATAGAAGACTATAATTTAAAAAATAAATTATATTTGCGTATTTTGGTAATAAAATAAATTGATTTAATCAGTTTCATTAGTAATATAAGTTCATGAAAATTACAAAAAAAGTTGCCCATCAATAAAAAAAGACAAAGAAACAATGTACTTTGAGCTTAACACGTTCAAGACTGGTGCCAGTACCTTATAAGTATACCTATAACTATTTTTATGTTTCAGGTTTTTTTGAGATTAATCGATAGATTCGCGTTTTCTGGGTAGACAGAGGGACAGACAGACGGGTGAAGTCTTAAAACGTAAATATTCATTGACGTGATTAAAAAATAAAAAAAAAATTATTGTAGGTGAACGTAAAAAGGGTTAAAAAACAAAAGAAACAATTAAAAAACACTACACAGTAGTTTGTTCTTTAAAATTAAAACTGGTGTAATTTAAGACACATGAATGATTCAATTTTAATTTGTGATGCGAAGTAAAAAAACATTTCATATTTGTTTATACTATTTTTTGTAAATTTAAAAAAGTAATTCCAGTTGACAAAGTAAAGAGAATATTACATGAAATAAACGGGACAGTAAAAAAGCACTGCAGATCCGGGCTTGATATTTTAAAAGTTGAAAATATTAATTCATTTTTTTTTGTTTCAGGTAAAATGCTTCAGATTTTCAGTCAGTTTTCGTAAGTAAGGCAATTTTAATCAATAATAAAAAATGTGGCCACGACAATATATACTTTTTTTACACATTAATACTGTAGAACTGTGTGAATCGAAACGCTAGAAATTTCCAGATAAAGGATTTCGATTTGGAAATTATTATATGCAATTAAATAACTTCGGGTTATATAGGGTAAAGGATTTATTGAAAAACATAATTTTTAGGTTTTCTGCTTGAAATTTTCTTCGAATTATAGAGGTTTTACTGTAAAGTCGACTTTTTTTTTAATTTGACAAGAGTTCGAAGACACGACCTTGACTTTTAAAATTAATTTGTATATTTAATCGTTTAGGTTGTAGAGAATTCACAGACAGACAGACAGACGCATACTCGATTCAAGGAAATCTAAATTCCATTAAAATCTCGAGTAAGCATTTTTTCATGATTACCATATTTTATGGCTTGGGTTCTGGGTGTAAACCGCATCGTTTCAGTCGTGTTATCGGCTAACGTTTCGTCACACATTACAGTGTACTTAAAGTACACCAGAAGCGAAGATCCATATCAAGATCACTTCTGAAGCCTCAAGACTTGTATAGCATATTTTATTTTAAAAAGTTAAAATAAATTTTGTACTAAATGCCGACTCTGGGGATATGTAGAACATTTCTGTATCATTTCTTAAACCGAACATATTTGTGATGAGATATTCAATTTTGTCTTAAACCGTTGTATCATATATAATACTATAAAGAGATTGTAAACGTAATTTCACTATGATGAAAATCGTGACTTTATTGTATTCAGTCTAGCAACACTATGTACGTACACTCTTACAATTTTTCTGCAATAATAAATATGCTATTGAAGATATTTGAATAAAAATAGCGACTATATTTTTCAGTGAATAATACTTTTAGATATTAAATTAATATTCTTTGCAGTTTTTTTAGTGGAAGAATCTCTCTCCTCCCTCTCATAAAACAATCTGTATGCGCCTTTGTAATAATCTATATCGAATGTTTTATCAACACCAGATGCAGTAAATGAAGTTAAAATTAGCATAGATATTAATATAATTTCAGATTTTCTCGGGTGCCCTATAATACAAGCTCGACGTCGAATGCAATATTATCAAGTTATTCACAAATTCTCAACGGTAATAAACGTTGAAGTATATACATACATAATAACATACACATAGATAATCTGTAACCTAAAACTACAAATTTACAAGATCAGTTATATTATTATTTACTAGGGGCTGTGCCCCTGGGCGCTTCGCGCCCCAACCCCCTTTCGCGCCATATTTTTTACACAAATTTACTCGGGTCTGCGACCCTCGAATGTGAATATATCATACTCGTTCCACTATTTTTTGATAGTTAATTTTTGAATTTAGCGGAGATAATCAATATTAAAATTTTCAGTAATCTTACATGTACAAATTACCTAATCACAAATTTACTAAGGTCTGCGACCCTCGTATGTGTATATTATAATAATCTTCCATTCTTTTTGCTGATACTAATTTTTTTCTTTTAATTGGCGGTGATATTCACATATCATTTTTACAATTTTCAGTAATATTACATGTATAAATTACCCAACCTAAAATGTAGTTTTTAATTTTTATTCAATTTTAATCAAAATTAATTTGTCTACGTCACTTTTAAAAAATAGCAATTTTAATTAGTTTCATGCGACGCCCCTGACTTAATAATAATTTAAAAAAAATGTATGAATATATCAATCTCAAAACTAAAAAAAAAAAATCCATAAATAATTTTTTTTAGACGCTACTGATTTATATTATAATTTTCATATTTTTCTGAAGTTTCTAAATTTTGAACAATTAATTTTTTTTTTAAGTTTTTACAAACGTTACGAAAAAATTCATATATTTAAAACGATACCAGCCCCTGACTTAATTATTATTTTTAAATATGAAATGTTGTAAATTGCATCAACAAAACTCTTAATAATTATATTTTTATACAATTTCATTAAAAAAAAAACACAAATTAAAAAATATTTGAAACGCCGTTCCTGATTTAAATGAATAATTTCAACAATTAAAAAAAATTCAACATTTTCACTCAAAATAATTTTTTTTTTGTAATATTATAAATAATTTTATTCATAATATTACATGTATAAATTACCCAACCTAAAATGTACTGTTATTTATTAAGTGGTTAACTTTTTATTTTTATATATTCCTGAAGTTTTTAATTTTTGTTCAATTTAAATCAAAATTAATTTGTCTACGTCACTTTTAAAAAATAGCAATTTTAATTATTTTCATGCGACGCCCTTGACTTAATTATAATTAAAAAAAAAAAGAATGATTAATATATCAATCTCAATTTTCAAAAAAATAATAATTCATAAATTTTTTTTTTGAGGCGCTACTGATCTATATTATAATTTTCTTATTTTTCTGAAATTTCTAATTTTTGAACAATTAAAAAATTTTTTTTGGGACGCTACTGACTTATTTATTTTTAAATGTGAACTTTTGGATAAATTGCATCAATCTCCTACAATAAAACTATTAAAAATTATATTTTTATACAATTTCATTAAAAAATGCAAATTTAAAAATATTTGAAACGCCGCCGTCCCTGATTTAAATGAATATTTTCAACAATTAAAAAAAAATTCAACAATTTCACTCAAAATAATTTTTTTACAAACATAAAAAATATGTCACGTGTAAAAAAACCACGTAAAACGTCATCAAAAATTTTCTCACTCCTAATAGAAAAGGATAGAAAACCTTCTGGAACATTCCCTGTCAGCTGTCAGCTGTCAAGAAGCACGTGTATGTCGAATCTGACAGAACATACGTCATTTTCGACCAATCAGAAACTCGAATTAGAAATAAATGCCGATGGTTTTTTACCTTAAAATTTAATTTTCAGTAAAATTTCGATGTACTTTTTCGGAAAAAAATCACAGCTCAGAGACCTTTCATAGCTAAGAAATGAAATCTAGCCTATTGACTGGAAAAAGAGTCAAGCTACATGACAAAAAAAAAATTATCAAAATCGGTCCGGTGGTATCAGAGTCTATAAAGCTATAGTTTCGTCCGGACATACATATATATATACATATATGAGGGATCCGGATGGCCACTACTGCGTTCAGTTTTATATACTTATATTATTTATTGCTTTACTTCTTTTACAGCTTATTATTATTGCTTACAACTTTACAACTTAGTTTAATTACAAAAATACTTCTTGACAACTTATTCAACACAACATAACTTCTTTACAGCTTAAATCAACTTTACAACTTAATATTTCAACTTAATTCAACAGCACAACTTTGTTCGACTTCTACTGCTTTTCACCATCTTGCTGCTCCTCTCCCACTACTACTTCTTCTTCTTATTGTCTACATTTTTCAACCCTTTTACTACTGTTTATTTTTTCCCACCCTACATATATATATATATATATATATATTGCACGTTTATATTATAGTGTGATATATATATTGCACGTTTATATTATAGTGTGATTTATCTGGTAATTACAAGTGTCTTTACATTTTTATTATAAATTAAGTTGGTTTGAGTTTCACACGTGGGGGAGTTAATCCCTACCCCCTTCCCCTTTCGGTGCGCTACTGCTCGGCACTATATTGGCCAAGGCTTGGACTAGAGTTTCCCCAAGCCTGAGACAAATGTTGGCCCTTTGTTATTTTATACTGGCTAGATTCTGAGCCAGCCTTGGTACTACACTGGTAGAAAGGATTTCTCAAACCAAGTAAACCTTGTTTAGTATAAAACGAAAACAATATTTTCTTAAGATAAGCAATAATCTCTTAAACCAACTATAGTATTCTTGAACGAAGGAATAACGTAGTTGGATTAAGAATATGTTTCTTATATTAAGAAAATATTGTTTTCGTTATATACAAAACAAGGAACCTTGAACGGAGTTATCATTTGTATGTTGGTCCAGTGTTTGGTGCCAGGCTTGACCCAACGTTGGCTAACATTGGCACAAACCTGGCCCCTTTATAATTTCCTATAGTGGCATCGCTCTCTCACGCATATGAACACTCTCCTTAGCGTTTCATCTTGATTATCTGTCGTATTCTAAAACGTGTCAAAATCATTCCATGTTACTAGCTCGTAAAAGAAGTTTTAATTAATATAATGTTTATCTTGTTTTACTTTCAGTCGGATTTTTTAAATAATCAAAGTACCTACCAATATATTGTAAACATCTCCTGCATGAACCAGGCGTGCTTACGTAAATAAAGTATCTAATTAAATCCGTGAGCCTCGGCCGTGTCTGTATTAATCCCGAGAACCACAAATAATTAGTACAACTAGGCCGTATCACGTTCCGAACAAGTGTATATACCCCTACGTACCCTCACGCCCCCTCCCTATTTGCAGCACACAGCGTATGTCGCTGTAATTCGCGAAATCTTGCGCACACATATGCAAACTACAAATAAGTAAATAATAATTATATTACAATACTCCCGAATTTATGTAGTAAAAAGGTTGAAATCTCTACTTTTCAATGCTTATTGAATTTTTTATAAAAGTTTATATTTTTTGCAAATTTTGAAAAATCGTAACGGGTTAGATAATTTTTTGATGCGAAATCTGTATATGTTATTCCATAACGTAGAAATTTATCTTCAAAATATTTTTTATTAAAGTGAAACTTTTATTACATCGTCTCAAAATTTTTCGTCTGTGTGTTGCATGTCGCTCGGCCGCGGAGTAGGGGTAAATACGTCAGAGCCATAGACATAAAGAAATGGACAGTGCATCTGACTCGAAAAAAGAGCCGTGTCAAATGAAAGAGACAGAAATTGTTTGGTTGTTATATAGAATTTATTAGAATTATTAGAACTCTTTGCTGGTGCATGTTGTTGTTTATGGATTTGTTTCAATTTTGAGTGCTTGAATTTATTATTCCGAAAATTTTTAGTTAAATGTCTATAATGTGAAAAAAAGTTTCACTTTTACCGTGGTTTCATAAAACCACACAATCCTTTTTTTTATTTAATTTACAATTTTTTTCATGAAGTTAATTAACATCTAATAAGTAAAATTGTCATTTTGAATTTGTGAGCTTGTATTTGGTAAAAAATGCATTGAAAGCTTAAACTTTTCCCTTTAAATTAATAATATTTTTATTTAAGAACCAAAAAATGTATAGGTACTTTTTTGTATTATATGTAGGATGACAAAGAAAACTAATATTTAGTAACACATACACCCAGTATTATCAAGTTTAACTAAATGCTCCTTTAACTAACTGTCATAACAGATCCAAGTATAATACATTTAATTAAATTGATTTTAAATTTTCTTCAGTATTTCTTTACAACGAATATGATGTAAGTTTTTCATTGAAAGCTTAAATATTGATTTAAATCAAGTTTGTAATACACCAAATTTACCTTAAAGGAGCATTTAGCGCTAAAGGAGCTTTAAATTGGTTGATAATACTGGGCAATAGTAAAATATTTTATTTACTTATGTAGCACCAATATAGGTCTTGCCGAGGGTGTTAGGCATCAACCATAGTATATTTAACAGAATATATATATATCCGTATAAGAAGGTATAAATATTATTCTCGAATATAAAATAATTTCTTGTTAAAGTTGACGACGCGACGTGATGATACCCTTGTAAAAACAAAGTAGCGTGTATTTCGAGTGGAGGTTATTACGATCAAGTGACAGTATCAACCGCACGGCGATGGTGGTGGTGTAAGTGATTTCTTTGTACGTGGCGAACGTTCTCGCTATTTGCACTGTTTGTTCTCGGAACAAACAAAACTAATTAAAACAAAGGCCGCGCGCGCGCTAAGTATTCAAATTAGACAGACTCTGTATCTTATTATTCAAACAGCGACGGGTAAATAAGTTCTTATAAACTAACAACTTGTCTCGCGCAGGCAGATTTCTGCGCGCAGGGGCGGATTTTATTTATTCACTTTATTTTTAATGTTCCCACTTCTTACTGACCCTTTTGATCCACATAGAAAGCTGAGATTTGGCATGATTAAAGTAAACTAGCTATTACTCGCGACTTCGTGGTGAAAACAACACCATGAAGTTAGGTTAGGTAAATAATACAGATTTTTGTTTTTAGTTTCGTATCTGTACAGTAAATGTCTCTAACCTATTTTTTTATCAAATAAATTTTTGAAGATATATAGCGTTTGTCCTATATCCCTGTCAAATTTCATCAAGATCGGTTTAGCCTTAAAAAAGTAACAAACACATAGATAGATACACTTTAAATAGTGAACCAATTATAGACCTGAGTTATACCAATAATTATTATGTGATTTTAATGGGTGCAAATGGGTTAATAATTTTGTTTATTCAATCAGGGCAAGTACGGTATCATGATCCAATAAAACAAGGTCTGCTATGGATATTCTGACAGCCGCCATTTTATATAAATATCGTGTTGATGACATATTACATCGATATGAAATTTATGTGTGTTGTGCTTAAAATAATTGATTGATAATTAAATCAAAGAAAAAATTATTATATAAACAGTATTGGTTGTTTATTTATTTATATTCCGTTTGTCACAAATTCCTTATTAGAAAAATTTCGTGGTGATGACGTCACAGTATAGAACAAATGAGCTGTCGAGCAGACCTTGTATTATTGGATCATGATAAATGCTGACAAGCCAAGAAATTTAAATATAAGAATGTTTAGTTACTTTTGAGTCCTGTGAAAAAATATATGTAAAAGTTGAAAATTTGGAAGTTGTGGTTAGGTTAGAAAAGCCGCCCCTGGCATTTGTATTCTCTCGCGTTGTATTCAGCCAGTTAGCGCGGGAGACAGTGCATTATTATATGCGGAGGTTTGTTATTTCCTCAAGAGGTTGTTGTCGTAGTTCAGTGTCACACAAGACGGCCTCCAATTGAACCACTCAGATGCCAATGTGGTTAATTCATGCATGGTTTTTAAATTAATACTCGGACGTAAGATATATTTTTTTATATGACTGAATTTAAAATAACTTGTCAACTGAATTAATTGACAGTACTAGTAAAATAAAAATATAATAGATGAGAGTTGAATCTGTTTTATCTCGGTCTCGAATTTTATAACTGATAGTCTCGTCTTGTGGAAATTGAACCTACTTCGTCTCGGTCGTGTTTTAACTTTTTTGTACAATAATTTTCCCGTTTATTCTTATGTAAAAATAAAGAAAGTTAAAAACAAATTGTTTTAGGATTTGTATGTATTTATGGTATGTATTTGATGATAGAAATCATCATTTGATGTAGTTTTGTGTAATCTGATAAATTCCTTTATACGAATATAAAGATTTTTTAATTAATTAACGTCAGCTGTTCTCTTTAATTTATCTGATGATTGTTTACAGATAAATATTTGAATAATTTGTATGAACAATGGTAATATTCAGTGATAAATTTATTTTTGCAGATTATCTACTTATTTTTGCAGATTATGCACTGTATATTAAAGTAGACTTTAATATACAGTGCCTTCCAAAAGTTCGGGGCCACCTAAATAACTTTTGATTGGTTTGAAATATAGGAATGAAAATTTATAGAGATACAATGGGATCGTCAAATCTATTATTTAATCACAAAAAAATTCACCAGCATATCCACGGGCGACAGGGGGAGGGGAGAGCAATGAAATCTTAAATGGCACATGTGGTTGATTGGGGGCTCGTTCGAAAGAGCTTACCGAGACAAAAACAACGCGGGATCGCCGATGTCTCTACGATTTTTTTTTGAAGAGTTATGATCATTTGAACATTATTTCTATTGAGATTCATGTTAAATGCATTTTCAAAAATGTTATAATGTGAATAAACAGATCCAGTTAAAAAACCGACGTTTTTTAACTCGTGTCATCATAATGTCGAAAAATTCCACTCTTTTGTTTTTATTTTTTTAGTACATTTTTGAAAATGAAAAAAAAACATGAAAAAAGCAGAAGAGTTGAATTTTTTGACTCAATGATGATACAACTTGCTGATAAATATGTTTTCCAAATGGATTTTTTTAATAACATTTTTAAAAATGCATTTAACCTAATCTCACTAGAAATGTTCAAATGATCATAATTCTTAAAAAAAATCGTAAAGACCTCGGTGGTCCCGCGTTGTTTTTGTCTCAATAAGCTCTTTCGAACGAGCCCTTACTCAATCCCATGTGCCATTTAAGATTTCTTTGCTCCTCCTTCCCCTTGCCACCCGGGGATATTCAGGAGGTTGTTTTTGTGCTTAAATAAATTATTTGGTGATCCCATTGTATCTCTATAAATTTCAATCTTATTATTCAAACCATTAAAAAGTTATTTAGGTGGCTGCGAACTTTTGAAAGATAAAGAGAGAAAGTTTGTGCGTGTGTGTTTGACTGAAGTAATCTCGATTACTACTTAACCGATTTTGATGAAACCTGCACCAAGATTTACTTTAAATCTCACAAGTGCTATAGGGTACATATAATCACGCTATCCCTTAAAACAGCTGAGCAATGAATATTTATATTTTTAATCCCCAATTACTATCAGTTAATATTTTAAATAAATTTAAAAACATGGGTTAAATTAAATTAAATACATAGATAAATTAAGATTAAATTTTGTTTTTCTAATTTAGAAGTAAAAAGTCTTATTTTGTCCCTAAATATCTCGAGTATACGATAACGTTTAAGATAAGTTTTTTTCCTCGATTATAAAATAGTGTTGCTCACTTGAGCGTGCTCGTTCAGTTGGTAGCCATGAATACAAACATGAGTTGTAAATGTTAAACTCGTCCCGTCACTTGGCTTGTGCCACTCTAGAAACGAATTTGTTTGTTGAAGCCAAACAAATTTCTAGACGATTTTTTACTTCGATTCGTGTTCATCTTTTCTTAAAATTTTTGTAGAATGTGTGTGTAAATATACATAATTCATTGAATGAATTTATACATTTTTAACCCTTTTAGGCCAATGTTTACTCGTAAATTAAAAAATATATATTTGAGAAAAAATCAAATATATTCAAAAGATTTTTGAAAGCAATAAGTTCAGATTAAAAGTTTCAAATTGCTTTTTGAATTACCGTCCTGTTGCATTTTCTAATAAATATGCGATGATTTGAGTTTTGCTTATATTATTTTTTGGAAAAAAACTATTTTCTATTTAACTTTTTATTATTTAAAAAATATGTACAAGGTGTAGTATAAAATAATAAATGTAGCACAAAGCACAGTAATGCTCATTTTCACCAAAGTCTGTTATTTCTAGCAGGATTGTAAATCTTTAAATAAACTAATACGAATAAAACTGTTAGAAATAACTGATTTCAATGAAACTGGGCATTCAATTTATATACAATATTTCACAAGAATTTTTGATGCTTTTACAAAAGCAAATATATTTTAATTACTAATAATCTATAATGTTTTTCTGATTATAGTTTTCTTTCAGTCTTTCTTCTAAATCACTTAAAAATTCTCTGAAAATGATTGGGTCTATATTTTTTCCTAATTGGTGAAGTAAGAACCAGTCTCCAAGTTTACATTTTCTAGAAATATTTTCCATCTCAATTTCACTTTTGAAATTAGATTGCTTAAACAATAATTTCATTCTAGCTGAGGACGACACTAACAAAAATAATTTGTACAAAAGCCACGCAGCTGTGATAATGGCTAAACCAATAAACCAGTTCCAAAGAACCACATATATCTTTTCATTTACGATATTTATTGGTAAAACACACAACCCATCGAACTCTTGAACTGTTCCAGAAGGACCGTATTTATGGAATGTACATTTAGTCACTTTAGGAAACACTTTGGCCATTGGATCATCCCGGTCTTCCGGCTCCATTTCTGTATACCTCCACACATCTCTTCCATAAGTCCTGAATTCACCATCAAGGAATAAATCAATGAAATATATTTGCCCAATGACATTTACTAGATTTAAAAACTCGCATACAAGAAATCGGATTGCATAAAAATTCATCGTGTTGAGATTTCTTACGAAATAATCCACAAGAATCTTTTTTCTATCATTTTTAACACCCTCATCAACAATTGGACAGTTTAAATCAAGTACCAGCATTTTTGTTCTTCCTCCTTCCCATTTCTTCCACATGAATCTCGGCACGTGAAACAAAATGGCTTGCAGGAGCAGCATAAAGCAAACCCATTGGTAATATTTATGATATTGTACTTCATCTTCTCCTTTTACATATGGACCTACTCCAGGTTGGGCTGCGTCTCGACCTATTTTATCACTGACTCTCTTTGGGATCGTGAAGGTCGAAAATATCCAACAGTATGTGTCCATGACCTTTTGAGGTACTTCGTCTACCATGCAATCTATCGGGTCTCCTATGTATTGTTTGCTTGAAACTATTATCACAAACACTAATAAAGTTACCATGGTAGCTTTGTAGTGTAACCGAAACACAAAGTTGTCGATACATACTTTTTCTAATTTAACTATACTTTTTAAACCATCGAACGCTGGTATCATTTTTTAACACTTTGAATTGCAAACCGACACAGTTGTAAGTTAAAAAATAAAATGATTTATCACTAATCCACTGTGTTTTATCTATGTATTAATTTTAAATAATATCAGTAAGTAGTTCATATCATTAAGATATTTCGTTATATCTTTGTTATGATTATTATTAAGTAGGTACATAAATTAAAATTGTTTGTTATATTTTCATTAGGGTGCGTCCGTTAAGTAATTAAAGCATTTTTTCAGCTCTATAAATCCTTATATGTGGAAGGAGTTGAGGTCCTAAACGTTTCTTAAAAGTTTTAAATTAATTATTTTGAAATACATTAATTAAAATCAGTGTCAGTTGTTTTTTTTGCAATAAAAAAAGTATTTATCGCTATTCTGGTTCATCAAACGATTAAGAGTTTATTACTCAATATGCAGCCCAAATTTGAAGCTAATCGGTTCACTATTTTCATATTGCATATAACATACTAACCATCTGCCAAAAGTTATTTCGAGAAAAATGTCAGTTTAGGGATCATAACTACATACAATTTACTGGTTTCAGGATGAGATACTCTTAAGACCCATAATTAGAATATTAAGTAAAAAAATATTTTTTTACTAAAAACAGAGATTTCCCCTTTAAATCATGATAGCATTTTAATATAATGTACTAATTGTACAATATTACAACAAAAAGAAATTCACATTTTTAATTCGTTGTCTGAATAAAATCTATGTAAGTATCTTCGTATAAAAATATTCTACGCCTACTGCATTTATCTGTATGAAAACATACGAATTGTATATAGAAAATGTAAACACAATTAAGTGTGCGCATAATATGTGCTATGTACATACATATAGCGATGATAACATATATAATTATGATTTTGCAAACCAAATATTCAATTCTGCAAATCCGCATTCGGGGACGGGTTCGTAATAAAACGACTAATCTCATCGCACGAGTCTGCGGTTCGGAATCTGACGACGAAATTTCGTACAAGTACGAACGGATATCTACGGCCAGGAGGCGCGAATGCATTTACCAGATATGAAGATGTATTTATTTAACTTTCATTGTAGAAAAGAGTACCTCAAGTCTGTAGCTTTTATTTGATACCCCACATGCTTAAGTAGACCCTTTTCTACCCTCCGAATTTTGGAAAAAAATTATCGTAGGATCTCATATCATATTTATATTATTATTATTTTTTTGGTCTAATATTCATTGTATAAAAGAGTACCTCAAGTCAGTATGTCTTATTTGATACCCCACTTGTTGAAGTGGAATTTCCCCCTCCTCCCGAATTTTTGAAAAAATTATCGTATATCTCAAACTATATTTGTAAAAAAAATTGTTTGTTATGTTAAGCGTGTGACAGATTTTTCAAATTTAATAAAAAACACTAAAATATAATATTGTACAAATAATATATTTCAGATAGTGCTTATCTACACATATACTAAGTATTTATATGTGTTTAAACTAAATATAATTTTATTTAATATAATAGATAAAAATGGACAAAGGTTAGATAAAAAAAATACATAGATCCCTTATAATTTTTAGTTTTGCATTACATTGATTAGTATTGTTTAATGAACTGTAATGTCAATACATTAATTTAAAAAAAAATATTTATATTTAATATAATTTAAGACTATTCAATTTGACGAATAGATGACTTTACACTTTTTAGGTATGTATCATAATTTCTAAAGTGTTCTCAATTTTATTTATCGTTTTGAGTAAACATTAAAATTTGACTGTAATTAAAAACCTTTTTGCATAAAACGAATGTTGGTGAGGGTAATAGATATTATATGGATGGAAGTGTGTTTATATTTATACCTCCTCCCCTTATTTTGTTAGTTTTATAATTGAAGCCATATGTATTTTTGATCGGGGACTAATAAAAATAGTGATTCCATCAATACAAGAAAAATTAAAGACAAAATAAAATTGGGGGATAAATTACTTATAAATTAAAATAAAACGTCGATAGTCTCGTAAGAATTATATTCCTATAATATTATATGTCATTTAATGATATTATTTATTTCATATTTCAGAAACTGGAATTATGGTAGAAAAGTTAAAAATGTTTCATTTTATTGGGAAAGGTAAATAAAAAAGAAACTATAAAAAGAGAATATTATTATAACAAATAAATATTAGGTATCTTTAATTGAAGTTTGTATAAATAACGATAAGAACTTCTAAGCTATACTTAATAATATTTATTTTAATGATAAAGCCTTTTAGTTGAGATCTTTAAAACGTGCAGTGTAAATTAATCAGGTGCACATAATGTTAGCTGTTTTTGGAAATATTAAAAGTTTAATTAAACTAGAAAAAGTATGTATAGACAACGATGTATTTCGGCTGCACTACAAAGTGACAATGGTGATTTTAATAATGTTTTCGTTGATTGTGACAAGCAGCCAATACATAGGAGACCCAATAGACTGCATGGTAGACGAAATACCCCAAAAGGTAATGGACACATATTGTTGGATATTTTCAACTTTCACAATCCCAAAGAGAATCGCTGGTAGATTAGGTCAAGACGTTGCCCAACCTGGTGTTGGTCCATACGTAGAAGGCACAGATGAAGTGCATTATCATAAATATTACCAATGGGTCTGCTTCACGCTGTTCCTTCAAGCCATGCTTTTTTATGTGCCAAGATTCTTGTGGAAGAACTGGGAAGGAGGACGGACGAAAATGCTGGTACTTGATTTAAACTGTCCTATTGTTGATGAGGATATTAAAAATGATAGAAAACAACTTCTTGTAGATTATATTGTAAGAAATTTCAATACGATGAATTTTTATGCTTACCGATTTATTGTGTGCGAGTATTTGAATTTTGCAAATGTTGTCGGGCAAATATTCTTTATTGATTACTTCCTGGGAGGTGAGTTCAGCACGTACGGAAGAGATGTATGGAAGTTTTTAGGAATGGAACCAGAAGACAGGGAAGATCCAATGGCCAAAGTGTTTCCTAAAGTGACAAAATGTACATTCCATAAATACGGTCCTTCTGGAACAGTTCAACAGTTTGATGGACTGTGTGTCTTACCGATAAATATCGTAAATGAAAAGATATACTTCTTTCTTTGGTTCTGGTTTATTATATTAGCCGTTATCACAGCTGTGTGGCTTTTGTATAAATTGCTTTTGATATTTTCGTCCTCAATTCGAATGAAATTGTTGTTCAGTCAGTCCAATTTTAAAAGCAGAACTGAGATGGAGAATATTACTAGAATGACACAAATTGGGGATTGGTTCTTACTAAGCCAGTTGGGAAAAAATATTGATCCAATTATTTTTAAACAAGTTTTAGGTGATTTAGAACAAAGACTTAAAGAAAAGGATAACCAGAAAAAAATTATAGAATATTGATTATTTTAATAAAAATATCAGTGACACTTATCCAGCTTGCGGAGTAAAATTATTTCATATATAATAAATTTATCAACTTTTAATACCTTAATTTGCAACAGAATATAATTCAATTATGCTAATCTTCAACCTGAAATATTCTTAGTGCCACTGATACAGTATTAACTCAAGTGTCATGACTAAATAATTAATGCTTATACTATGTCGTATATAAGTTTTGTTTTTTATTTTCTTCTGTTTCGGTTCTATATAAATTAAAAGGATTAAAAAAAAGTAATTTTGTATAGTAGAAGATATTTATATGTTAGTATCAATTTTGAAAATTGAAGAATGCAAAATTATATTTATTTATATTAAATAAATATAAATAAGTACAAAGCCCGGGAGTATATATCAAATATAGATATTATTATTAATTTTAATTAATAAAGCAAACAAAACTATATTTTATAAGTTTGTAAATAATTTATTTAATAAAACTGGGTATTATTATATTCTATTTCATTTAAGTTTGCAGTGGTTGCCAGGTGATTTGACCGTATGAGTCGTGATCCGTACGGTCAAATCACCAGGCAACCACTGCAAACTTAAATGAAATAGAGTATAGTTATGTAATGTATGTGAGATTAAATAAAAAAATATATTTAATTTTTATAAAAAAAATTAAAAATTGATCTAATTTTATAGATCCGAAACATAAATAGTAAATAATAATTCATGTATCATTAAAAAATAATAATAATTTATTTAGTATTACTTCTTTCATTTATAATTTTTATCCTTATCCATATTCCATATATTACACATTAAAACTATGGTATTTAATTTTTTCCATATAAAAATTTAAGCAATAATGTCAAATCACTTTAATTTAAGTTTTAGAATCAATAAATCAATTAATCTATTGACTTTTTGATTAAATTTATCAATTATTGATATAGTCTACGTGTTATTTTTTAATGGGATTTAAAAGTGAAGTTTATTTTTAGAACATAAGTCGAAATAATATCAGTTTTATAGAAAATAATTAGTCGATTGCTGCGTATAATCTCATGGCCAGTGGTAATCAAACAAATTATCTTTTCAATCCACCTTTTTATTCCAAGTGTTAAATACGATTATAGGTATGTAAGTATATTGATAACATTGATATGTTGTTTTTCTAAAGTAAATAAATGATATTATATTTTTTTAGAATTGGAATCATCAACCCAGATTTGTTATCGTATGTTCTTTAAGTGTGTAAAATGTTTATAAATTATACTGGGTTTATCCCCCCCCCCCCCTCTAACCAAGAGTAAATGAAATTTTCTATTAGCATTTTACCATATTCGCTACCTTATATAGATCATTTAATTTACATTGAGAAAGATTTTCGCAAAATTTTAACTGGTGAATATAAAAAAGTATCGTATTTGGCGACATAGTACTTTGCAACTATAAATTACACAAATATGAGAGTGCTCTTAAAATGTTCGTTATATAGTTTATTTTAACGTGTTAAAATTTTGATTCATTTTGTTTAACCGTTTAGGAGTTATACTCCTTTAAGTAAAATACAACAAGAACATGTTAATTTTATAATTTTATAAGTTTTACAAAAAATTATACAGTTATAATTGATTGATTAGTTTCATTTATCACTCTCAATATGGTATTTTTATTTATATAAAGTTTAACAGAGTAGCAATTTGACCACTCTATTTGGATACCGATGTGTTGTCTTGTATGTATTTTACTTAAAGGGTTCTAACTAATAAAGTAAATATTGGAATGATTTGCAGTTTTAGTACATAAAACTAGACTAAAAATCGAAAATTTTAGACCATCCTGAAGCCTATATGTTTTATAGGCTCCAGAATTTTATGTTACCAAAGTAGGAGATACTAGACTAAATATTGAAAATTTTAAGACCATCCTAAAGCCTACACGATTACAATACTAGGAACAAAAATGATCTATACGTGCCATTTGAACAAACTAGTATTGCTTTTAAAGGTACAATAAATCAAGCAATTAAACTATATAATTCTCTACCCAGTAACCTTAAATCTTTGTCGCACAATTTTAACTCTAATTTAAAAACTTATCTCGTGGAAAAGTGCTATTATAGTGTAAGTGATTTTATTAAGTAGATCCTATCTTTTATTAAAAATTGTATTCACTATAATACTTATTATATATCCTATTATGCTGAGCTGTTTTATAACTTGTGTTTAATAAATAAAGATTATTATTATTATTATTATTATTATTATATGTTTTATAGGCCCCAGAATTTTATGTTACCAAAGTAGGAGATACTAGACTAAAAATTGAAAATTTTAAGCCCATCCTGAAGCCTATATGTTTTATAGTTCTAGAGTTTTATGTTACCAAAGTAGGCGACTGTTAAATGTATTATTTTTGATGAAGTGAATTGGTGGTGCGTTCTTCGTGAAACCTGAACCAGAGATTCGTCTTTCGCATCCCGTGTTGGTAGAACGTATGCAATAGCTTATTGATATAAGTTTGTCTCGAACAAACAGTATTTAGATTACGGAATGGTTCCGTCTTATTTCAGTTCAGCTTTACCTTATTATTGTCGTCCCGTTCTGCCTAAAGGAAACCGACAAATGTCTTAAAGTTTATCCTGCCATATGTATAAACGTTATTATTATATACATATTTGTTTAGATATCTACCCTCACTTTGTCACATTGAAATTTGGAAACTTTATCTTGTGCTTATCGACACAGGCAGATATTAGATTTTCAGGATATTTACTTGGATGATTTTACAATGCGGTGTTATTGTATTTGATTGATTATATAGAATGGGAGGAGGGGTATGAAAGTGTAGCTATTTTGTACTTACTTAAGAAAATATGAAGATTTTTTCTATCGAATAAAAATCGGCTAGAAAAAAGAGGGAAATACATATAATGATATATATATATACATAAACATGTAAAAATGCATTTAAAATTTTAAAATATCTATTTTTTTAAGATTATTTTTGTAAATTGATATATTTTTCAGAGTTACAGAATTATGAAGCTAGTAATTTTTTTTAATTTGTAAACAGCATGGGGATCGAATACTTTTAGCATCAAAATGCTTTTTTAAATATTTGATCTCAGATTTCGATTTAATAATAGCTCTGAAAAAAATGGAAACAGATCTAAAAAAATAATTTTGAAGCTAAATCTACACGCTTTTGAATTTTATCAGCAGATTTCATCTTGAAAAATGTTGGCCCCATGTACCCTAATAAAAAATACAAAAAACTTATTCTGTTTTTAGAGATTTTAATTTTTAAAATGATTTTTATTTATGTACGACTGTACGTCCATTTTGATTATAATTATTAATTACATAGTTTTGAATATTGGCAATTTTTTCATTAAAAAAATTATTTAGCTTATATGAAAATAATTTACTTTATAATCATCTAGAATAATAAAAACAATATTGATTTTATGAACAACATTTTGCTATTGCACTGATTCTATACTAGCGAGATAATTGCGTTGTCTATTGTAGTATTTGTTCTAGCGAATTGTTAATTTGCGGGTGTTGATCTTCAGTTAAAACATCATTTGTTCGTTTCGGTAAACAAACAAAACACGGTGGCTGCTTTTTGATTTGAAATCTATTGTGAAATCTACGTTTAAATGAGCATACATTTAATGAAGTGGTGCCCTTGGTAAATAGAAGAAATGTTAGCGTTTAAATTATTGTAGTTTGTTAACTAAATAATTATAGAGAACACGTTATATAACTTGTTTGGATTAATTAGTGGCAGAAGTGAAGTTTTCTAGAGGAAATCTAAAATTTTACTAAGAACTTTCTTAATTTTCCTATGGAAGGGATCCTAAATCAGAATAATAACCCTTAGCTGTTTGGTAGTTTTTTTAATCAAAATCTGTAGAAACATTTAGTCAAGAAAATTAATAGAACGACCCTAGAACGTATTTGATATAGCGGATACGTATAAAAATAGCAAACTTTGATGCCAATTATCTCGAGCTTAAAACGGTTGATCTCTTTAAAATTTTATGTTTGGATTTTTGGATAGGTAACATTGTTCTTTTTATCCCGCGATTTTTTTTAAATTCTATCGAAATGGCATTTGCATGAGAACTACCTTAAAAGCATTACAAATATATTTTTTATAAATGTTTTATTGTGGTAAAATTTTATTTTAAATAGTTCAAATAGTTAGTATTTGTTACAAACAGGGTGATTAAGTAATTTAGGATGTTTTTTTTTTTAAATTAATTATTTCTTATTTTTTTATTTGAGCCAAATTTCTATAGTACCTAATTTTTTTTTTATTTGATTAAAAATGTTTTTACTTTGCATTTTTTTTTCAATATGATGCATGTAATATTACCCAAAATTTTGTATTTTTGATCAAATATAAAAAGTAATTGGTAGAAAATAAAATAGAACATCTAAAATTAATATAAAAACGATTATTTTATTATAGAAATCATATAATAAGAGAAACAATAAAATCAAGTTTAATAACTTTCCTTTATGTGTCAAATAAAAATTCAAATGTAAATCGTACTAAACAAACACGAAAAAAATAAAATACTAGAGAAGTTATTTGAAAAGCCATTATTCACGACAAACAAAATATCCGAATACACAACAAATATTAGCTCTTATATAGTAGACAAACAAAATCTCATTCAAATTTCGTATTTGTACGTAATCTGTCTGGTGCAGACGACCGTATAATACATTTTTTTCCTGGTTTGCAAACAATATATACACGTACAGTGTAAACTCGATTTTACGAGTATGTCACCTAATTTTATTTGTACCGCAGAATTTCTTCGATACAAGCCAACAACAGGATTCTCACAATTTAAAAATATCTGCCATGGGTGCTACAGGACTTTCTTATACGTTATACTGAGGGTGAAAAGAAATCAATTTCTGGTTGTACGATCGTTTTAAAAAATAGGAGATTATCTTCCAAGATAAAAATTGATCTTAAATATAAAATGTCAATTCAAATTTTGTCGTTTTTGAATTATACATATAGTTCATAAGCCGAAAGACATAGTTTAGTGCATACATCATGGAGAAAATAACCAGAAGGTTAAAATAGGCATTTGCTTCTGACAGAATTAAATTACGACAAAATTTTTATCTGGAGTCAAAACCTCGAGTATCTACTGTAATTTTTTCTCCCGTTTACAGGACGTATATCCCACAGGATATACCGCAAACCCGTTAATAGATGTCAAACATAATTCTCCGGCCAAGGTGTAGTTCGCAACAATGCCACAAGAGGGCAGCACGCTCGAGCGCGCCACAAAAGGACACTAATAGATATATTAGGATATCGGTTGCGATTCGCAAAGAAAGAACCAGTGGCGTGGATCATCTGGGGGTGGGGGTAAGTTATATGTCAGGATGTGTTCTTGAAGGGATACTGCAGAGTTTAAAGGATTTGCGCTTCGGTGGAAGTCACTGTAATATTTATAATTTAAAATGACGTTTGAAATTCTGACACCTACTTTTTTTATAAGGAAACAATGTATTTAATGATACTGCTCAGCATCTTGATGGAATAGCATGATATACCAGAGTTTTGAATATTTCGATATTTTTCAATATATCAAAATTGATTTAAAAATGCATTGAAGTATTATTTAAAGTCCAGATTGAAGAATGCAAAGAATTAAAGTTTTATAATAACGTAGTACCTTCTGTCAGAAATAAAATGAGATTCTTCTGCGGATTTTAGCTCATCAAAAATTAATTAAATGTACGTGTTACAAGAAGTAAATAATGATAAGTGATATTTTCATCCCTTTAATCCCGGCGAGGTGACGCCTCTAGGACAGATATAATTCTTTTTGACGTGAAGTCAGCGGCAGATGTTTCACAAGTTGATCGTGTTTGCAAACCGCAGATTTAAAAGGGACTCTGTTTTCACAAAATAAAGCAATTAACAGTAACTCTTCTGAAAAAGTGTTGGAACAAAATTTATAATGGAATTTATTATATGAATTTAAACCGATTGGATTCTAAAATGTAATTGTTTGTAGTCATGGAAAATCTGATTTTAGTAGATGGAAACAATACGTAATCAAAAAATACGGACAGGTGCAAGTAGTACTCGCGCGCTGAGGGTTTCGTAACGTTATATAAAACTTAATTATTGAAAATAGTTATGTAGACAATGCACTCGATTCTCAAGGCATCTTTACGTATTAGAAGTTGTATGAAAGAAATCACAAAATTAATTTTGTCACGTAATAATTCCACATAGAACATGAAATTAATGATTTTCGGATTTTTTCCTTTAATTCTGCTATGAGATCTTCCTTCGTATTATATTTCAAGATTATAGATCAACGGAAAGTTCCATTTAGGTTTTGATGATTAGACTATTAGTCAGTCAAAATACGTTTTGTAAGGCTGTAGCTATGTATTTATTGCACTGACAAGGGAACCTTTTCAAGTGACAAATTCTGATCGAGTAAATTGTTTATATAGTTAGAGAGGGTTAGTAAGCAAAAATTATTTTATCTGCGGTAAAATAGATTAAAGGGGAAAAACACTCCCATGAAAATGAGCAAAATAATCATATATTTCAAATGACTCTAAAACTATTGAAGATTTAAAAAAAACTATAGGTAATATAAAGTTTTCATCATTTTTTATGCTCTTTCGAATGTCGACAGTTCAAATTCGAAATAATGAAACCGTAAAATCCCCACATCCCACTATTTATCAAAAAAATATTTTTATATTAACTCAAATTAGTTGTAGTTTGTAGTATACAATAGTAATTCCAACATATAATAATAAGACATATTTCACAAAACAAAATTGAACCTTTTTAACGTCACATTATCATATTTTGAAAAATATCAATTTAAATTTTTTATTACGTTAGCGATAAAAAACGTATTGACTATAATTATCAATTAAGAACGATATTTACATTTGAGGACTTCTAGAATCCAGTAAATAGGTTTTCAGCACAACATAGTATAGAAAATGGCCAGTTAAAATTGTTATTAGTTACATTTGTGAAGTTCGGTGAGTTAGAAATTAGTAGTTTTTTTTACAGGACTATAATGCTGTAGACATTATTGTACTTAATTTTTCTGAGGAAAATAGTCCTGATGGACAGACAAACGGACAATGAAGTAATCCTATAAGGGTTTCATTTGTTTCATTATGAAACTCCAAGTATGTATAGATACGTACTTTACTTTTAGGACTATATTTGCTAAAAGACCCAATAAAATGAATTTTAAGATAAATCCAAAGCTTGTGTGATTTATAATTCTAAATTAATATTGAATTTTTCAATTTATTTGAAATGAACATAATTTAATAGAAATATATTTCGGTAGCGTGATTGGATGAAGAGCATACGAATATCTCATGGTTGAGCGCACCTGAACGCCTTTGCAAGACGGGATCATTAACGGTTTGGTGCTCTATTGTGGCGTTTGCTTTGTCACACTTACCGCCAAGGTGTAAAAATCATAACAAAAAGTTCACCGCACCGTGAGAATGGCGTGTTTGGCTAAGTAGCAAACAAAGAATTGCGGGTTCTTTTTATTTATTTGTGTTTGTTTCGGAATTTGTGCTCATGTTTTTTTTGTACTGTGTCTACTGAATCAGACTTGAAGTCTAGTTTATGTCGGCTTGCTAACTTTTGCTACTATAAGTTCTTATTTAACAATTTATTTGCGAATATTGCTTCCTCGCAATATCGAAGATACAAGAAGCTTTGTGATCGTGTGTGTGTGTGTGTGTGTGTGTGTGTGTGTGTGTGTGTGTGTGTGTGTCTGTTAGTCACACGCATAACTCTTGAACCACTGAACCGATATTGATGAAACTTGGTGGGTTAGTTGGTTGGGTCAGGCTTGAGGATAGTTACATTTCAAAATTATGAAAATCGTGTGTAAGGGGGAGGGGTAACATCCCAAAAGATTCATTTTTTGAAGAAATCTCGAGAAAGACACATGTTAAGTGAAAATTTGATAAAACCTTTTTTGTAGTGCATTTAATTTTCTATAATAGGTATAGGTTACCACAACGTTTGTAGTAAAATATTCCCTTACAAAGATTTATCTCAATTTGCTTTAAAAATTCGTTTTGACATATTAAATGTCATTTTGACGTTTTAAATATCATTTTGATATTTGCATAGTAGAAAAATTTAGATTTAGATTGAAATTGTAAAAAAATTAAAAATATACGACATAATAACGATGTGCGTTTGAAGAAATATGTCGTATTAATATTTTTTATTAAAATTCTATGAAAATTAAATGGTTAACCAATGACAGGCAGTTCATATGAATACTTTATCGGGTTTTATTTAAATTGTTCAATAATGAACTACCTTTGATGAATTTAGCACGAGGAAGCACTGTGCATTTACTTAGCGGATACTTTTGTCTTTATTATCTACTATAATTCACATATTTTTCTTGACATATTTTTGAAAAATTATCGGTTTTAATCTGTTAATCTTTTATCAGTATATATTGTTTGACTCATTATATATTTATTTATCTTCATGTACTCAAGAAAATAAATACATTATTAATTAATACTATCTGTATTATAGATTAGAATTGGAATGAAAGTTAATCTGAACACAAAGGAAATTCAGAAACTCGATATTTTTGAGGGAGGGGGTGTACATAAAACCTTATGAATCTCTACGTGAAAGAGGGAGTTATCAAAGCGTTGCTTATGCAATTTTCAATTAAATCAAAAACATCTCTTGTTCTATTGGAATCAACCAACCAACAAAAGAAAGTGGATTACAAAAATCTTACATTTATTCATTTATTCAAATTTCGGAGAAAATGAAGAAAAAATAACACAATTACCATTTTTTTGTCAAAATAGTAAAGCGACATAAAATATTTTTCAGAGAGAATACATTTTCCACTGCATACCATAGAGTTATGACATCTCGAATCGATTTCTGATTGATTGTAGAAGACAAGTCTCACCCACAGCAGTATTTTATGATTTTATTAAATATGTATCATATTATTATAAAATATTAAAAATAATACATTAATGGAGTTTTGATCGTTTCACCGTTTAAAAATGACGACGTTGTCATAACTTTTAATGAAGTATCTCTAAAACAACAGACATCGCAACGTCGCGGAAAACAAAATCTTACTCACCCATTCATCTTGTCGCTGTCAGAATCGTAGGCAGGCTTTGAATTTTTCACGAGGCCTGGGCGTCAGGGAACCATCCAATATTAATAACAGTTCAAACGCAGTTGTAACCGCTTAAACTTTATCAACCTATTGTTTACTCCCGGACGTTATTATATATTTTAAATGGAGCTAACTTCTTGGAAAACTCGACTCATCCTACATACTTGCAACTCGAAGTCTTGTTATTTCAGTGATGGGAAATTACAAAAATATTAAATAGGGACATAAACATGCGACAGGGGAGTTGTCTTTATACCTATCAGGGTAGATACCCAAAAAAATTGTTGTTTTAATAATCATAACTGATAACATTCTCCCATGTATACCTTTTAAGGGGGGAAGCCTTAAAATTCCAAAAATTGCCTGAGTTATTGTAAATTTTGTGAGGTCAGATAACACGCCCGGTTATGACCCTCAGAAAACTTTTTAGACTTTTTTTTATCGAATATCCTTTTTTCAACCTGGCTACAGCGATTCCTCAAAGACTAATAAACCGATAATTAAAAAAAATATTCTTTATCACAGTGGCTATGTCTGTGTGTGACTGATTTTTGAAGTTTTGAATAAAAAAAAGTGTTAAAAATGAAAGAAAATTTCAAAATGTCACCATTTTGTGAAAAAAATAGATAAAAAAGGGCTACACACAACTACAGTTACATTCATACATATATTGATATAAAAAAAACATAGCTCATCCCGAAATTTCGATGGAGCCATGAAGAAAAATATTTTTTAGTCATTACATCGAAAGTCATAACCAATAAAAATTGGTAATGAATAATTTGAATATATACCTACATAAAATAAAATGCCCTTTACCCGATCCTAAAATAATTAATTATAAATGTGGAAAAACTCCCAAAAATTGACATTTTTTTAACCCGTCTCAGTGGCTTCCTCCTTAAGAAGAGAAATCTGATGATATCTTCGTTTCGGCTTTTCAACTTTTGCCCGACTTTTCTTCTAACTTATACTTTCTTTTTGAAATATTGGCCTGCAATACATTTTTTTAGACTAACATGTAATATTTATTTATATCATAATAACATGTAAATCCGACTCATATTACATACGTACACTCAGTACCCATGTATACTGTTATATGTACATAATCTCTTTTACACCTGATAGGCGGTCGTGTCGTGGCACAAATTTACAATTCGTGAATACATCTCCATGTTATATTTGACAAGAGGCGCCAATAATATAAATTAAACAATGAGGTACGTGTAGTATTGTTATTAATATTCATAGCTAATTAAAGGACTTAATCTTGAAGACGCAGTAGGAGAAACGACGGCAATGCGAAGTAATGCGATAAAACGCCGCTCTGATCTTGCTATATTAAGTGTACACACACACACATATACATACACTCACACCCCTACATACATACAAGTACGTAAATACGTTCTTGTAAATGCTATGTCGACAGTAGCAGCCCATATGTCTGTAAGTCAATAACACATTGTTTACATTTTGATGTAGAGAACATATCAACTAAGCAAAAGTCAATTCTTTAACATTTTCAGAGATTTTTTACTGTTCTTATTACATTTTCATACAGTCTTAACTAATTATAGGGTCTTAGGCTTTCGAATGGTGTAAGTTTCTTCGAAATCGGTTCAGTAGATTTGCATTAATTCTAAACAGATTTGTTTAAACAATTACAGGTTTTCTTAGCTGAACTAATGTCAAATAAATTAGTAAATTTTGAGGAAACTATGATTTATTTATGAAAAAAAAATTCTCATCAATACATTATGGAGGTTACATAAAATTAGTTCAATTCAAATTACGAGTTTCATTTGTTCTGAAAAACTTCCACACGTGACACGCATCATACTTTATGGCATTTCATACCAAATCTTAATCAATAGTTTTTTAAATTCATAAATTTTCAAGCGTTCCACATTGCCCAGTTTTCCTAGCATGTACCCCTTATAAAATAATCCAAATGATTTAAGTTTAGAGAAGCCATTCAGCTGTTTCGATAAAATCAGGAACATTCTCTTTTAACCACTCAATTGTCTTCTTTGCTTTATGTGCAGGAGCTAAGTCTTGCTGAAAGCAATGCTAGTCTTTGCAATAATAAATAATCCTTGACATAGGTAAAATTGTCTCGATATAGTAATTTTGATTAACTTTTTTTCCTTGATCCACAAATTGTAACGGTAATTAACACTTTGAACATTCACACCATAAAAAATATCTAGAAAATATCATGAGAACCAATTTTAAGAGAATCTAAAAGTTGACATCAGTAATGCTAGGGAACCATGTATAGAAATGAATTGCTTGTAAAATGACGTATTCCGTTTTGAGTAAACCATAAAAATGGCTGTTCTAGCTGTATCAGTTTTACCCAAACTGTCGTTGACGAGATTTATTCAAAAATTCATTTTTGTGTTATTTTTAATAACATAAAATGATAAAAGAATGTCCACTGCAATGTGTGGCGAATCGTTGGTAGATAACACGACCAAATCGACGCGGTTTAAGCTCAGAAGTCAAGATCCACATCCAGATCGCTTGTATTCAATTAGTTATAGATTTTATCTTTTATAGGCAAAAAAATTATAAAAAAGAATTAAATTTAAATTAAAATTAGTATTAACTTCTACGCTACTGGAATCTATATATTTATATAATATATAGGTATATGCGTATATGTTTTAAGAAATATAAATATTATTACAAGGGTAAATCTTCATTGTGTAGAGCTTTCTTCTTTGAGTGTATTTAGTTCAAGTTGGTAATATTATGTTAATTGTTATTTTAAGCTCTCGCATTTTCACATTTATAATTATAATGTTAAATGTTACATATCTACGTGGGATTTAATTTTTTAGTCTAACGTAGGATTTAATTAGCCTTTATTATTTTACAAGATAAATTTTAATTAAAAATAATTATTTATTTATTTATTTTAAGTATAATAATATACATAGAATAAGTCAGAACAGAAAACAATAAGAAAACGCAAAAAAATACAAATTTCTTAGATTAGAGTATCATCTCAATAAATGCTTTTAAACTGTAAAAGTTTTTTTTTGTAATAAGAAATCTTTTAATTTTTTATCGAATTGTTTTTTTTTTTTTAATTAATTTCACTGGTAATATTGTTAAATAATAAACATATGTATGTACGTATGCATGGGTTAAGAACTCCATTATTAATAAATTGTTTATTTGTTTGAGCAAATTGTAAATTATACCGATTTCTGGTGTTATGACTGTGTTTTTTATTGTAATTTATGAATATATCGAGATTTTATCAATAAATATTCCACACTTCTATATATACCTACACTGCTAAACTTAATTAAGAGGTCAGATAAAAATTATCGAATTTTTTGTGATTTTCAAATCGCTGTATTTTTGAGAAAAATGGTCGGGTCTTAAAAAGTTTAAGGTTTCTTTAAAATCATCATGTTTATGGGCTCAAAAAATTACGTAAGGTCAATTACAGTTAAAATTTGATTTAAAAAAAATAAATTATTTGTTTAATCAATAAAACAAAATAAAAATCGAAATAAAATATGACATAGTAATTTTTAAGTCTTATGTTAAAGCAAGCCTATATATAGTTTATAACATGAAAGATGACCGGTTCGGCAATGTAATTTCAATGCTTATCCCTGTCATCTTTTATGTTACAGACTGTACAGGGTATATAATTTAAATTGCAGTACTGACAGCTGCAATCTATTATACTCGTATATTATATTATAAATCTCGAGCAAAAACGATTTTGATACTTCGCAGAAAGCTTTTGGTCTAGATGCCTATTTGTACAAGTATTGTTACAATATCTTTATAAAGCTCTAAGTACATTGTTTTTTAAATTTAATCTCATGATGCATGCAGTATTCTTGCGTTTAATATACAGGATGATTTATGTGTTATTTTAAGAGGAAAAAAAACTTTATATAAATATGTGTCCAGAAATCCATCATATAAATAGTGAATTAGAGAAAAATGGTCAAGTTAAAAATTGTAGGTAGTAACATTATCTATAAATTATGCTCAATTCATTTTTTCGAAAAAAAAAATTATTATAATTCAAATGGTTCATAACAGAGATGAAATATCTGCCATGCGTGTAATGGGACTTTCTTATACGTATTACAGAGATTGAACAGTGTGTGTGTGTTTGCTTGTGTGTACCATGGGACTTTCTTATACGGAATACTGAGAGTGAACAATGTGGGTGATTATTTGGTTATAAATAATTATTTAAAAAAATCTTTCTGGCTAAATCATAAATGTTTGAAAAAAATGTATGGGAAACAAGTTATAGACAATAACATACTCGACATTTTTTATCTAAAACATTTTTTTCTTATTTAAAAAATAACTCCAAAAATAAATTCCAAAATTGACAAGAACAAAGATTCGTTTCCGGTTTTGTAGCTATACGTTCAATAAAATTAATTTTATACATAATATAGAGAATATTATTATCTATAGTTTATATCCCATTAATTTTATTCTATCTTTTATTAGTTTGTCAGAAATATGTTTTAATAAAATAAATCACGTACACGTTCACTGTCAGTATTACGTATAAGAAAGTTCTGTGGCTCCCATGGTAGATATTTTTTACTTAAAATAACAACCTCGATTTACTGTTATTTTTTATACTCGTAAATCATCCTGTATATCAGATAATTGCAAATAAACAACTATGTACTCATTTATAAGATTGATACTCGACAAGAAAGCTTCTTGGCTAGATTTACTTTTATATAATACAGTTATACTTATTGTAAGAGCATACAGTAGGTTTAAGACTTCTGTATTGTCAAGTAAGATTGCATGTACAAAAGGCATTCGTTGCTATTGTAGACAATTTTATTTCGATCAACTTAACCCTCCGATTATGGCGCCCTATATCATGATATAATCTGTCAGACTGTAGCAACTGAGAAGAACACGTATCTAGCACCATCTCAGTAAATAAAAGTCTGTGAGACTGCGCTATAATAATGATATATAATGTTGTTATCTTCTAAACTTCTAGACATGTTGGGTGGGTTGTGTTTAGCGAGCGTGTAATGATTTTTCTTTGCGTCGCTCATTAGTGAATGTTGCACATTAAAACTTAAACATCGTTAAGTGCTTCAAGTCAACGCGTTCACACCCCCGCATGACACTCAAAATGCTACCCTGACTTGTAATATTAACCCTATATACCTCATTCCTAATTTTTATTATTTAAAAATAAATTAAGCGCGTTTTTCTTCTTATATTGATTTTTCTACTATACCTAATAATTATTCATTGAATGTAATATGAATTTATTAAAATCGCTAATTGAATTCCGAACTTAAATAATTACACGGCCACCTACATACAAATCATTTATAATTATGTACACGTAACCCAATAAATGACTGCCGCATTTTCCTTAATTCATTACAGAAAATACACCCACCCCTCTTCTCTTACTTAATAGATTCACTGTTTTATAGATTTTTTTTGGTTTATGAAACTGACCTATTTCATGCACGTGAGTTAAAACAAATGATTCCTTAAGTTGTGAATATGAGATGGAGCCTTCGTCATAGAGGGGGGGGGGGTGGTCACTAAGAATTACAGCTTAAAAATGCTTTCATTAACACATTAATCCCCAACGTTGCGTAAACGAAACATTTAAAAAAAATGTTTTTTTTTTTTTAAATCTCTCATTGATTAAATGACTTTTTTTGCTGCTAACATCGTCACACAAACTGTTTCAAACTATTCCACACTAAGTAATAACTTCTGTTTTCCCAACGTTTCGTAAACACAACATTTTGTTGAAAAAATAAAAAAGCATGATTTTTTACTTCAAAAACAGTTATTTGAGTATATATTTAGTAATAAAATGCAGTTAAAACATTTAATTTTATTTTCTACCTTTAGGAATTAATGGGTTAATAGTGATTAACATTTTTTTTCACAAGGTTTTTATACTATATTAATGTCAAATTATCATTTTGACTTTCTAAGCTTGCAGAAAACTATATATTTTTGGCATTTTTTTGCTTAAAATGTTGTGGGGTTTGTGCGATGCCCTTCCGAGGGTTACGATATGTTTCTAATCAGTAAAACCAATGCATTCAGCATTGCAATTACTAAGCATAGGTAATAATCAAGTGCATTATGTAGGTGATTGGATACGAAATTAATAGGAATGGTGCTGCTAGAGAGAAAATGCAAATCGCTTTAATTAAACATAACGTAGGTACCATATGTGTACCTGTGTGTGTGTTGTATGCTATGAAATTTCAGCATCACGTGATGCCACAGTGCACTTCTCAAACACCCAGGGCCGGATCTAGACTTTCTTTACTATATTCGGACACAAACGTAAAAAAAAGTGAAAACTGTGGATAGCATTGCATTTGGATTATCTATATACATAGTATATATAACAAAGTCCCCTGCTGTGCCGCGTCTGTCTGTGTACATTTTTCTTAGTAACTGCTGAACGGATTTTAATTCGATTTTCACAAATGAGTTATCAGTGCATGCGCTTCGTGAATAGTTGATGATAAGTGAAAACATTATTTAATCAGTTTATAAGAGATTAAATTTATATCCCCGGGTAACACTGAGTCCAATGCGTTAGTTATATTAACTATATTGCGGTTTGAGAAATCGAAGATAGAATCCATATATTTTTGTAGGAATTTTAACAGAAATTGTGGGTTGAAAAATATAATAAAAATATAAAAAAATACTATGGCTAGGCCATAAAATGCACACCCCTTAAACATAAAAAAAATGTATTAACTTATAATATCAAATAAATACGGTACAGGTACAATATAATTGGTGAAACTTAAGGATGTTTGAAAAAAAGATTGGAGGTAATTAATATTATATAAATATATAATATGAAGTTTATCACTCATTAAGATTTTTTAGAAAATCAACAATGAATCTTGATATCAATCGATTATTACCTTTTTTTATTTAAATTTAGGATGTATTGTAATAAAACAATCATTTTAATTTACAATTTTTATATAACATATTTTTTTTGTAAAATGTATAAAATAAATAAATTAATTAATATCTAATAATAATTAAAAAGATAAATACATCCACATATTGCAGCGATAACAGCTGTGTTCACCTGATGTCTAGCATTTAAAATGAAACAACAATGTAACGTTTATAGGTTATATGTAGATATATTATATATTTGTTTTAAAAATGCAAACTCACCAGATTTTATCTTGATTAAAAAGATTGATTGGCTTTGAATAAAATAATTAAAATACAGCACGTATCGATGTACGTGTATTTATATATTAATTAACACAATATAATAGTTGTAATAGATGTCATTTGCAGTGACGTATATGACGTATGAAGAAATAGCGCCTTACGGAAATTTTTGGAACTTCTACGGACTAATACTCTATTTGTAAAAATAATTCTTGTCAAAATATGAATTTTTGTTTAAATAAACTGCAAATTTCGTTACTTCTAGTTATCCAATTTTGTTGAGTTTTAATAGGGTTCTATTCTGATAATAGATGAAGTGAATTCAAAAGGATTGGTGCAAATTTATTTCGAATTGTAGCCTGTAGTTCGGCGTTTCTATCAAAAAAGCGGGTTATATCGACAAATTGAACTTTATTTATATTTTTATAACAGAAAATTAAAACCAATCGATATTAAACTAAGCAAAAATGGAGACTTTAATGTTTTCTATCAGAAAATGTAAAAATGTAAGTGAGATACTGAAGAAATTTAAGATATAATACTCATTTTATCAATTTATATACGAAAAAAAATTTTAGGACGAGAGTAGAACACACTTCCAAGCAGAGCCTGCTTGGGGTGTGCAAAATGAACACATTTAATTAATTAATAATAATGTACTATGAACTATGTGATTTTTTATGCCAAATTTTCATTATTTCAAGTTTTTACAAATAGGATCATGGCCCCCACATAATCGCGGACCCCCTTTTACTAAAAAACTTTAGATCTTTTTTTTGACGACGACAACAAAAGCTTATTGAGCCGCCCGCGTCGTACTGAGCCCCCCTTAGGCCAAAATAAGTTTTAATAATAATATTTTTGATTTACTTTACTTAAAGGGATGTTACTACAAAATGAGTTATCGAAACAATTTGAAATTTGAATAAGTAAAACTGGACTATATTATAAACATTTTAAAACTAGTCTGATGTCTGTATGATTTAAAACTCCCGAGTTCTATGTCGTACAATCTAGATAAGTTTTTATTACTTTTTTATTCACCCTCTGTATTTTTATAATATTTACTATAGTCCTTGAAGCCACCCCTGTAAATGTGTTCCAAGCTGGTCACGAATATGGTGTTTAGAGTATACAAGTATGATTTATCTTGTTGCTGTTGTTGGCAGTTTCTTATTTTGTTTATGTCTTTTTTTTTAATTTCTAGGTTAAATACGTTGCACAAAATGAAATTCTTCCGTGTGCATACATAAGTTTATTAAAAGATACTTGGTTAATAATAAGTGATCCTAATTTTCTTCCTTTTTCTATATGGAACTTTTACAAAGAATGTCAGTTTATGTATAAGTTTTTAAAATTCATAAAAAACAAGTATTTTTAATAAAAATGCTTTTCATATTATGTACACCTACTTATGTATATATTTTTCCACAAGAGCTTTAAGCTCAGGAGATATTTACAAGTCTTGAAGCTTCCGCGGTGGTCTTGATATGAATCTTGGCTTCTGAGTGGAAGCCGCGTCGATCTGGTCGTGTAACATTTAAAGAGCCCTGAAGATGTCCACTGCAATGTGTGACAAAATGTTGGCCGTTAACACAACCAAATCGATTTGACTTACCCCAGACGCTATTTTTGTAATTGTCAAAGAGATTTAACGAAAATAAAACATTTAAACTTGTCAATAATATTTTGAATGAGGCTTTTCCATTGCAGAAGGGGGGAGGGGGTGGATGGTGGTGTCGTAAATTTAGTTTCAGATATAAAATACATATAACCCAAAATTGCTTCCACAGTAGAAAGAAATCAGTAAGTTCTTTATAACGAAGCAATAGAGCAAAACAATGTTAAAACTAAGTAATGACTATTTTCAGCTGCGAGTTTCCAATCGCTTTTCACACGATATATTGGTCATTGGGGTTGTACACCCCCCCCGAGGAAACCACTTTACTTAAATCATTCTTTTAATCTAAAGGTTTCATCACTTCTTTATACTATACTGGGTCCCGAGCACGCGCCAAGTCCGAACCAATTTAATTTTAACATGCTTTATAATTGAAATGTCACACTGTGCGGGGCTACAAATGAAACTTATTTTTTATTTCACCTTACGGGATTTGAGTTGATTTTCCACGTGACTATAATACTGATTTGTATTTATTTCTATTTGTAATTGATGTATTTATTTTAACGTTGTTTTGGCTCGAAATTACGTCATATTTTACTATAACAATAAGGGTGGGGTTATTTATTTATGTCCTTTATCTGTATGTCTTTAGCATTACTCAAAAACTACTGGACCGTTTAAAAAAATATTAATAAGTGCCGCTGACTTTTCGGAGCACAATTTTACGGAGCACACTTGTAACAATTTTGGGTATTGTCGTATCGTGTGTGTTATTTATTAGGTATAAAACATAATATTCAAGCTGTGTGTATGTTACTCGTTAAATTTGGTGATTGGTAATAACACTCGGGAACTCAGTATAGTATTTTTATGTAATCATCACCCAGCTATCTCCGATATTATAATAAAACCAAGAAAACAGCAGCCTGCTGTATAGAACATCCTTTTAATACTTGGATACTCCGAGAAAACTTTTCAAATGTCGTAAATTTTTATGCTTTATTAAAGCTTAGCCCCGCGCGTTACTTTTTGTGCAAAATTATTTATTCTATTTCGTAGTATATAATAATTTATACTTTTAATTTTACTTTTCAACTTACTTGTTCAGATTTTACTATTAAATTATAATTTGTACTTCTTTATTTACTGTTATTGTCTCTAAAATATCATTTTGTTGGGATTAAAATGCAAGGAATTGTTTGAAAATGTAAATACGTATATCATTTATAAAACTCCCTTCTTTTGTAATGGGTTTTCAAGGGAATAAAATGCATATTTGATGTTTCTTTGCTTCCTTGATATTTTTTTAAAATTTATATAATTTTTGCAGGGGAGGGAGGGGGTGCTATAACCTTTTTTATGGAATTTTATATTATACATATTTAACTATTTAAGTAACGAAAATGTATTTTATACTATCCATATTAATATTATAAATGCAAAAGTGTGTATATCTCTCTCTGTCTGTTTGTTGCCTTTTTACAGCTGAACCGATCTTGATGTAATTTGGTAGAGAGATTGCTTTCATCCTGAGAGGAAGGTCATTTTGTATTCCGAAAATTTATCAGGTAAAAAAAAGTGTATTTGACATTTGAAAGTTATACTTTTTTGGCGTAGTCATCTAGCGTACAAATACGAAACTAAAAATGTGTTTTATCGGCTATATACAGAAATCTGTATTATCTATCTGTCTTGTTTACCCAATCAAACTGTGTGGTGTTATTTTCACATACTTAAATTCCACGCGAACTTAATCGCGGGGAACATCTAGTATTAGAATATATCACCCTTTACTGAATCTTGCTTCCTAAAATTTTATCCGCCGTTAATTGTTTCGATACACGTGCTTTTTGTTTGACAGAAGAAGAAATTAGAATTAAAATATGATAATAATCAGGCACGTATTCTGAAAAATGTCATATGTTTATCAGAATAACGGTATTTATTAAAAAAAATTTCGGTAATAAATCTCCTAGTCGAATTTAATTGTTTTTTTTATATCTACACGCCACTGCTTGTATATTATCATATATGTATGTATGTATAATTAAAACCTCGGTACGGCAATGCCATAAAGTAGTTGTAATAGAGCCGCTTTAATCTCAAGTATTCACACAAGCACGACACAAAAACCATAACAAAACATGACGCTGTGTGGGGGGTTTTGTAAACCACATTCAAACCTGCGCGCCCGCTGGAACACGGATCCTTGTCCGCCAAGAATGCACGATAAAATTTACGCATCAGTCAATTGGGAAACATGCTAGAAATCTTCTACCATGTTTATTGATAGATGATAATGATTCCAGAATTTTGTGATCACCCTACATATGAAAATGATTCATCACGATTGGGATAGATCTGTAAATATTAATAATTAATAAATACACATTTTTTGTATAAGCTTCATTTGCTGCGCTTGTGTATTTTTTATATATACGTTTGGTTGATTTTAATTTTTTAATATATATTTTTTAAATGTTTATGCTGATTTTCAGTTTTACAATTTTCTCAGTTTTTTGTTGTATTTATATTTGTATGTTTTTTTGGTGGTTGAAAAAATTATAATTATAAACCGACTGGTTTTATTTTTTTGGCGTGGATATATTTAAAAATAAAGTTGAAATTAATTTTTATGTTTGAAATTAATTATGTTTTTTTTTTCGTTTTTATGTCGATCTGGAACAATCTTAAAATATCACCCACCAAACTGGCCACCTGCATTTAACTGACTACTAATAAAATCATAAAAAATCTAGTTTAAAAACTAAAAAAAAGAACACGCTTTCATGAGTAACGTATATACTAAAAACACTATATCTAGTGTTATAAATAAGTAAACAAAGTAAACTTGCAAGCACTTTCAAAAGGGCTATTCATTCTGTGATAGTATCTATAGATTAGTTATGAAATTTATATTTAGAGCAGTGGTACTTATTATAACACAGTTAGCGACTCTGACCGTACAAAATAATTTTCATAATACATATGATACATACACTGTTTATTTACAATGCGTGCACGAACCTTGTGCGTCAAACACTTTATGAAACTTCAATAGTTTGATACCCCATTCGAAAGTGCTTTGCAAACTAGCAAATTTTGATAACTCGTTTATAATATTTACATTAATGAAAAGCGATAGTAGATGTTGGGCTAACCTAGATGGGTAACCGCCTGTAAATATTCATTTTAAATTTTTTCCTGTACATTTTTTAAAAATACATATATTGCATGTAATATTTTATTGTTACCGAACTTATACACGATGTATGGTACAAAAAAATATGGTATGAAAAAACATACATGACTTCCATGTTCTATAATATAATTTACAATAATTTTAATTTTTAATAATTTAGGTCTTATCAAAATTGGTGAGATAATACACACTTCTTAGACGATAATAGGTACAAAATTTCGAATATTTCCGGAATCTTTAATCCGATTAGCACCAAAATCAAACGTATGTGAACTTAGCATCTCAAATGTTAGCATCTCAAAAAAAAAACTTTAGTTCTGCTTGCATCCAGCATAGTTCTATAGTTCCTGATAAGTTTTAACAATAGTTCCGTTAATTTTCTCATAAAAAAGTTAGCATCTAATTTTTTCGATCAATTTTTTTCTAGGAAAATCAACGGAACTATTGTTAAAACTTATCAGGAACTATAGAACTATGCTGGATGCAAGCAGAACTGAAGTTTATTTTTGAGATGCTAACATTTGAGATGCTAAGTTCACATACGTCAAAATCAATAGGTCTGGAGTACTCACTGAGACCAACATTTTCTCCAAAAACAATTGAAATCGGTGCATATTTACAGAAGTTATCGTGAACGAAAGAAAATTCTACATCCACACACATCCGCCATGCGGAAATCAACTTTTTTAACGTTAGTATGTACAATCAGAATCTGCTCTTATCTCGGACACGATTTTTCGACGGTATTACAATACTTTCATTTCTTCGAACATGGAAATAATTATAAGTGGGTGAAAAATTAGTTTTACAATGTTACATGGGTCAAGCTAATAAAAGCTTGTAATAAATAATTTGACATACACATGAATTATGAAAATAGGGTCAAAATTAAATATAAATAAATTTCAGCGAATATTTGATTAAATATAATTATAAAACTCTGTCACATATGCAACCAAAAATATTAAAACTGCCCTCAGGGGGGCGTTGTGACAACAAAACTCTGTGTCCATCGTCCGCGGACACATGTTTCCACTCAGCGCGCGTGCATACATCTGCATACTAAAAATATCACAAAATATAAAATAGGACACTAGAGGATAGAGAACATGATTTATGACGTTGTCTAGCGCGCGGTTTTAAGCCACTATTTTCCAATTACCCGCAAAATAATTGAAGTGATACGTGCATTAGCGCATTTAGTGCGGCTGGAAATCGTGGGTGATTGTTGTGCTGTTGATGGCGTGAGCGCGTGATAACGCGCGTGAACATGGAGTGGATTTTTACTATCTCGTACGGCCGTGTATATACAGGATGATCCATTTTAAATGGCTAATATTTAAAAAATAAAACAAGATAGAGATTAAAACAGTGCCTGTTGGACCCGCACATGATAGGGTTCTGTAGTCATTTTCACATTCGATTTATAAAAAAGAGTTATTTCAAAATGTTTTATAAACTATTTTTGATACAGTGTTTGTTATAATTTTCAGAGAAAGTACTAATTAAAAGCTGCATTCTGGAATTTTTTTCAGATTTTTTGAATCGATAGTATAGATAATAGAGGGGGGACGCTTTGATAATAACTTTGAAGAGCAAATAAATCGTGGTTGAAGAGTTAAAATTAAAATGTCCTGATACATTTTTTGTTGCATTTTAGAAGACATTTCTAAAGACACCTCACTCAATAGAGTAGGTGAATTTTTTTTAAATCTTTCTGTTTTTGGGACATCAATCTACGACCGTATACAAAATTTCATCTAATTATGTCAAAATTTTTCAAGACGGATGGACGGACGGACGGACATAGCGAAACTATAAGGATTCCTAGTGTTCTACGGAAGCCTAAAAGTTGAAATGTTTTAAGGGGGACATCAGATGGCGCTATCAAAATTAGTTTTGGTGGATGTTTAGACGTTAGATGGAGGTAAACTTCGTTTTTTTTTTTGTTAATGGGAACCCGAATTTTCCATGAAAAATAAACAACTTTCGTTGAAAAAGATGTTCTTATGATTTAATTTTTTCAAGACAAGAGATTTACGACATTCAAGAATTTTTTACTGGAAAACCATCTTAAGAAAAAAATTATTTTCTTGAGTTTTTGATGGAAATATACATTTGACATTCGTTGAATCTATTTTCGGCATGTCTGTTACTGAATAATTACAAAATTTATAAGTGTGAATTTTATTTTTATTTTTAATTTTTCTCTTACAAGAAAACAACGTATTTTAGAAAATGATCAACTGGAAACGGTTGCTTATTCTTGCCAATTTTTGAAAATATAGATATAAGAAGTATTTTCCTATTTTATTTAATTTTTTTACGATTACATTATATTTTTAATTTTTATGCTTACTTAAAATAATAAACACATTAAAAAAACGCATTCGGCTTAAAATCGACTCTGTGATATCTCTTACTATAAGTATCTCTATAGTCAGGAAACTTGATAAATATTTCTATACCCATTTTCAGTTACCGTTTCCAAAAACAGCCATGGTTAACTTTGAGCAGCAACGAATGTGTTAGCAATGTTGATAGCGTCCCGCGCCGCAGTCGTTGCAACAATGGGTCCGCAAATAAAGAGCAAAACGTAATAATGATTGCACACATTTACCTAATTATGATGAATGGGCGACAGTGCGCGTCATTGTCGCCCTAATGGATATTTACTTGTATACAGCACCTGGATTAGCACTCGCCGACTCTGATATTCATATTTTTATACGCGTATATGTATCACATAGTTGGCAATACTGTATAACCTATACTTTAAACATAATACATCAAAACGTGCAAGAATTTAAGAAAATTTATCAACTATAAAATAATTTATATTTATTCAAGTAAAGCTTGGATATAATTTAGGTCCACCATATTTTTCGTAGTCTACTCGACAAACCCTTTCATTTGATATCCATATCAAGGGGGTTGTGAAAAAAAAGATAATGTACCATCTTGGGATATTGGATTTAGAACAATATTATAGATATATTCTAATTGCATTGTCACCGGACTTAAATACGTGTACAAAATTTCAAAGCTCTAGCTTAATTGAAACTAGTTGAAATTTCGATTACAATATTTGATCTAAACATACCAACGTAGGTATTTTGAAAAAAAAGTAGTTTTTTACATTATAAGAGTTAAAAGGGGGAGAGTTCAACCCCACATGCACGTGGTGCCACGAAATATAATAAAACGGCACTTATTTATAAAAAGTAATAATTAAAATGATGTAATTATTTATTACATCATCATCATTGGATTAATTAATTTTAATACAATATTTTACAGTTTGATAGCCGCAATGAAAGGCACTAATTACTACAACAACACCAATCTCTATTAATAACGATATTAATTATGCCGAATCCATATTAACACCACACATTAACACATAGCTATTTCTGAATATACGTAGAAAAATCAATAGTTTAAGCCATTTACATTTTAATTGAATAATTTTGTAATCCAATTATTATACAGCTACTATCGGATTCCTGATTTTTTTTTGTAATGTCAGTTGTGTGGTGAAATATGAAAATATATTAATTGAGGTGTTTTTGACGTCAAGTAATTCTCGTTTAGGCTTAGAAGTTTACAATATAATTGATTTTCTTGTATTAATACAAAACCTACCCCTATCTATAATAAAACAAATAGATTTTAAAGATTTTATTTTAATTTAGAAAATAATAAAATTTAATTTAAATAAATAAACGTAGAAAAAAATTCGGGGGAGGGGTTAATTTTTGAGGGGGGGTTACCTCTTAGATGCGCCAGTGATATCGGTTCCTGAAATATTTTACTCACCAATTTCGATTGGAATTAGTGAGTGAAATTTTTACCATTTCTCTTTTTGTTCAGAATTTCCTTAAATTCGTTAGCTTCGCCAATTTTAATTCAAATCACTTGAAATTTTTAGGAAAAACCTAAGAATCGCATTTGTAGATAAAGTGTAATAATTTTAAAAATTATTAAAACCGCGAGAAATATTATAGGAATTTAATATAAAACACTTTTTGTAGTAAAATAAGATGGATGCTGCATCCTGAAATTCTTAAAGTGGCATCAGCATTCCTTTCTTATCCGTTAATTATTAAATTTCATTACACTTATAATCCTTAACTGAAAATAAATTAACATAACATCAACATTGTAATTATAACAAATACCTTTTAATCTCGACATGCCACAAGTTGATCATGTTTTCCATAGATAAAGCTTGAGAACTGACAATAACAAAGCCTGTAGAACCAAAACGGAGAATCACAAATTATAGATCAACAATTTCTGTTTTTTTTTATTAATATTTTTGTTTTGTTTTTAATATAAAAATGATGTAAATGATATCATAATTAGTGAAATCTTTTTTCGAATATATAATTACAGTAGAACCTCGTTACTACGTTTTTGAAGGAACTGGAGGGAAAGCACGTACTAATGAGAAAAACATTCTATCGAAATAGGAACCTAAAATAGAAACATCATATAGCCAAAATCGTACTAAAGAGATTCCACTGTAATGAGAAGAGCGTTTTTTTTTAAATAACTTATTTTAGGCGTCACAGGAAATAGGCATAAATTAATTCTTCCGGAAGTAAATTTTTTGGAACCTTTTTTTATTTTTTAAATATTTCTTCTTCTATTGGTCGGATTACAAAAATAAAAATCTATTATCTTCGTTATGAATTTATTTACATAACTGAATAATTCAAATTTTACTAGTGTATTCAACTATACATGAAAATAAAAATCGAAGCCGTGGGTCAAAGTTAGCATTTTCATATCTACAGCTTGTCCCGCAAGTCATTTAATTCTTAAAAAATAATAATAATAAACTACAGCCTGTATTTATAAAATTATTAATGTTTTGTATTTTTTCGAAAAGGTATTTAATTCATATAGCTCATTTGTTATGAAATAAAGCCTATTTTTCTATGTTAGAAACTTAGGGTAGGTATTATATAAAAAGTATTTTATCAAAAATCAATTCCAATGTATATTTCCCATATTTGATGTGTAAGTGGGCTCTCACACCGGAGCAATATAGCAATATAGCAACTAGTATTTTATAACTAGCGATATTATTGCTATCGGTCAATACGATACATTGAATCGGACATATTGTCTCACACCAAAGCAATATGTAGTTACTTTATTGCTGTGTTGCTATATTGCTCCGGTGTGAGAGCCCACTAAGAGAGTTGATAGTTTCAAATAAACGTTTCTCTTTTCAAGTCAATTTAAAAAAATTATTTATTAATCAATTTTATAATTCCAAACAATTGATATGTATTTTAAAATCCAAACGATACGCCGCTGACTTAACGGAGTATTTTTTACGGAGCACATTGGTAATAACTATAGATAGATATCGTGTTAAAGATTCATATCTATCTTTATCTAAGGTAAGAAGTTAATTCGTATCATTTATTTATATTTTTTTGATTTAACGTTAACTTAGTTACATTTTCAGTCGAATGACTTTCGAAACCCAGAAACAAATTGTTCATCTCTTAACAATAATTAATCCGCGTCGCAACACACACAAATAATCAAGTAAACACTTGTAAGGAATCTATTATGTAACGGTATTAGAAACACACTTGATAGTTTAGAGAGATGATGGCGTCTCGCGTACGTCAAGTTATACGTCATGTACACGTCACTGCCAGTTACGTCAGTCACGGGGGTGGGAGGGGTGGAAAGGGTGGGAGGGGGCACATGGAATGGGGTTAATTAAGTTTCAGGTTAACCGCGATGGCGTGCGATTCTGCTGGGATTAGGGCTGAAAAATATGCTAGGTTTGGTTTTTGTTATAAGTTGTTGTTGTTTTGATTAATTGATATGTGTAATTAGTGGGGTGGTGGGGAGTACAAGGAGAAAGGGGAGAGGGGTAAATTTTATTTATATATTAATCTAAATATTTTCGTACACGTGAATATATAGTTAAGTTGGTGAAAATAAGTATTGTAGAATTGTACGATGAACTTGATAAGAATCTTGGCTTCTGAGTATAAGCCGTGTTTATGTGGTCGTTCTATCGATTGATAGGACAATTTTGCAGTGTAAGAATAATAAGTTCTATGTAAAAATTTTATTTTTTTTAATTCTAAACGACATTTTACAAGGAATCATTGCGATTGTTCAAAAAAATTATGCTTGTTTGTTTCGACTTAAAGGGGAACATATGAGTAGATGGTGGGAAAAATAGGTGAATTTTGGGAATTATTATCTCAAAAACTATTTGTTCGATTTCATCCAGGTTTGTTTTATTCTAAGAGAAAAATATTCCGAGTTAATCGTTTGACATTAAGTCACTCGCTTGGCGACTCGGTAATAAAAAATGTCCCACAACTTTCAAAATTTTTGGAATTTAAATATGAAACTTACACACAATATTCTTATGACTTGGAACTCTGGGGCAAGCGAAAAAATTTTACCGACGAAAACTACTAAACCAATTTTGATGAAACTTTCATTATTCAAAAGTTTACGATTCTATACATATAATGAGTTAAACTTGATAATAATTAAACTAGGAAAGATTCATATTAAGGAAAATAGTCAATAAAAAATGTGGGTAATTTCCAGAAGGTTGTAAGATTGGCATCCCTGTTATAACGTCATACAAACAACGATACGAAATACTTAATTTAGATACACATCCTAGAAAGGAGCAGCGTGGTCGTGATGTGTACAGTTCCTAATATTAAAATATTAATATCCGTCAAATAGAGTTGGCCGTAAGCATTCCTAGATACAAGACACGTGTTATTAATATTTGAACAGTTGCAGGTGATATCTGAGAGTACGTTCATACAATTGCAATAAGGGTGCTGTTGTGAATGTTACTTATTGGAATTAAATAATAATAATAATTACTTATAAGATTCGCTTTCGTTTAGTTGAAATTCGATTTTTTTATAGTCAATATTTAATACGGATTTTTGATTTATTTTATGAAAATATCTACCATGGCTGTCATGAGACTTTCTTAAACGTAATACATACGTATTTATAATTATACAAAAAAAATCTTTCTGGCCAAATAATATGAAAAACCATTAGAAAATAATGTTCGATATAACTTTTAAAAAATAATTTAAAAATTGACACGAGTAATAAACCGTTTCAGATTGTAAGATTGCATAAAAAATAGAATGTTTTTTTACTTGAAGAAAATTGATCCAAAATACAAAATTTTATCTTGTTTTTGAGTTAATTTTAAAACAGTCAGAATAGATTTAGAGATAAGATCAAAATGAATATAGTAAAGACGGTATATATGGAAAATCAGCCCGAGCAGGCAAAAATAAAATACTTAAATAAATACAAAATAAAAATACGAATTCTAAAACTATCGAAAATCAGTCTCTTATAAAATGTGCGTGTAATACCAGAGTAGTCAATATGACATGCTTGATAACACAATACAGGATTATCTATATAAGTTGACTTATGCATTTGTTTTTCTAAATTTATTTTGTTGTTTTTTTTATTTTAAACTTATATGTTGTCACTGTAAAAAAATAGCAGTGGCGTAGCAAGGAGTGCACGGACAGAACCTCCGTAAAAGGCACCCCATTGAGTGGGCACAATTATGAAGATTTGTACTAAAAAAAGGATTTTTGCGGATGTGAATAATTGTGAAGTACTGGATGATTAATATACTTTTCACACTATTTGCCTCACCACGATTCTGTTTAATTATTACACTTCATAGTCGTACTCCATAATACCCGCAACCGTATGTAAAAGAAACTGTTGTTACCGAGGCAACAATTATTACATGGATTAAAAGCACTGTTCCTACAGCCAAACCCTTTATCTGCATTTTTAAACTGCAATATAAACAATTTAAATAATGCAATACAATAAAAATTTAAACGAACTAATTTCATCAAAATCTCGAATTCGAAGTCGGCTTAACTTATACTGACGTATAAGAAAGTAAAAATATCGACAACTATTATTATACTTAGTTGTAAATCGTCACAAATATATTATTTCAAAAACTGCTTTACATTTTAACTAACTGTGACCGATTCTAATAAATCAGAGAACAGGTCCTATTTGCAATACCTTGACGGCTACCACAATAATAAAAGCAGTTCGAATTTCTATAGCACTGCATGTCCTTTGATGTGTCCTGTATATGCGGTTTGTCAAACAGCACCGCTTGCCGACGTGTCGGTATATTTCTCTGTGGACTCTTTATGGTGTTTCCGTAAAATAGAACTATACGTCTTTTTATTTTCACCTTTTAGAATTTTGTATCCTAAAGAATGTTACAATTATTTTGTTGAATGATTTGTTCCTTAGTCAATATTTTTATTGTTCTTTGAACTTTCTTACACGTGCATCAAGAAATTGCGAAAATGAAAAATTTTAAGGGGGAACATATGAGTAGATAGCGAGAAAAATATGTGAATTTTGAGAATTATTATTGTAAAATCTTTTTGTTCGATTTCATCCAGGTTTGTTTTATTCTAAAGTAATAAAAAGTCTTGGCCGGCATAAAACATATCCCTCGATAATTCCAGGATTACTGGCAGTTGGTTGATCCGAAACAGAAATTGCAAAGAGATTATTAAAATTCAATGTATTATGCCCTTCGCTACGTAGGATTTTTTGAAGAAAAAATATTCACGAAATGGCGCCTGATTGAACGTTATATTCATTTTAACCACAATTACCTACCCTTCTGAGTAAACAAAAAAATCCTACTTAGCGAAGGAGAAAACCTATTCAAAAATATTGTGTAAAAATTTTAAGCAAATCGGGCCAAAGTTTTTCGAAATATTTTGGGAACCGACTTAATTTGGAAAGTACATTCTGAGTTAATCGCATTTAAAGTTTGGCATAGAAGACACGAGCTTGGCGACTCGGTAATAAATAATGGCCCACAACTTCCGCAATTCTTGGAATTTAAATATGAAAATTATACACATAAGACTTCAAACTTTGAGGTAGGGAAGTGAAAAAAAAAATTTACCAAAAATTATTTTTGTATACATATGTTCCCCCTTAATAAATAAATTCATAAACTAATTCACAGGTCATTATCACTCACTGGATGTGATTCACGTAGTATATAAGTTAAACTAAGTTTTAATTCAGTTATTCAGAGTGTAATAAAGACAATGTTATTAGCGCACCATTTAGTCGCGAAACTTCACTTAAATATGTTCGTGAAAAACATACGTATACGGGATAAGTTTCAATCTGTAGATGTAAAATAATACAAGTATATTGTAAAGTTAAGGACACGGTCGTTAAATGAGCTTAAACTTTGTATGATATGAAAGTAACGAAGAGAAAAAACAGAGTCGAGAAAATCAATGAATTTTAGCAAAGCGAAAACTGAAAATTTGTTAAAGTTGCACTAGTATGAAGTTAAAAAATACATTTTATGTGCTTACTTTATATTCCCATTACTCCAAAAAAATGCATAAATAAAACGTATTAAAAAGTAATAGATTTAGGACTTAAAAATGAATTTTTATTTATTGAATATTTTGGATTACTTTTATTAAGGGTTAGGGTGTTCCAAAAAAAGTCGATAATTTTTTTTTTCGATTGCATGTGAAATTCTTGTTATATATGCTATAAAAAAAATTCTGTAAAAATTTGAGCCCTTAATATCAACTTGAAGAACTCCATCACCGAATTTGAAGATTTACCATTGATTTAACATGGAAAAATGATTTTTTAACGTTCATTTCTCCTGCAAACTATGTAGAACATTATTTTTCGGAAAAACCATGACTGATCCTTCTTCAGTATTAAATTCTGTAAAAAAAAGCTCTTAGGGTCCAGTCTCTAACGTCAACCCTCTCGTTTTTATTTGCGTTAAAAAATACAGATTTTTTGAAATTTAAAAACGAGAGGGTTGACGTTAGAGACTTGACCCTAAGAGCTTTTTTTTACAGAATTTAATACTGAAGAAGGATCAGTCATGGTTTTTCCGAAAAATAATATTCTACATAGTTTGCAGGAGAAATGAACGTTAAAAATCATTTTTCCATGTTAAATCAATGGTAAATCTTCAAATTCGGTGATGGAGTTCTTCAAGTTGATATTAAGGGCTCAAATTTTTACAGAATTTTTTTTATAGCATATATAACAAGAATTTCACATGCAATCGAAAAAAAAAATTATCGACTTTTTTTGGAACACCCTAGGTTATATACAGTCAGAAGGCCCAAAAAAAGTTTTTTTTTCAAGAATTTTTTGAAGAAAGATCTTTAAATTTATTAATGTAAAAAATTGTACACATATTATGGTATATTTTAATTGTATTTTAACATTTTTTATTTGTAAAAATAATAAAGTCGAAAGCTGCTACAGCTGTTCTCCAGGAGGTCCTCTCAAAAAAGGCACCTTGCGGTGACTACGATATTTCTGGACTGGATCATTTAAAATAAAAAACCCAAACGGATTTCGTTAAAGTAATGTATAATATTATACTTGATCGAAGGAATAAGCAAAATAAAATTTTTTGACAAAATGGCGGCTTCTCAAAAAAAAAATCGGTTTTTGACAAAAATTTTGACTTTAAATTGTTTATAAAAGAAAAAATATTTATCGATGAGAAAAAACCTTCGATTAATTACTAAAAAAATATTCTTAAGAAACCTGCGTTAAATTTTGAGACTGATCGGTTCAGCCGTTTCCGAAGAATCGTGGTCACCGACTTTAAAAACACAGATTTGAGAAAATCCTACATTCAAACGCTCTGAGACGTCTTTACAAATATACGTGTAACTTCGAAAATAATCGCCGGATTGACTTGAAATTTTCTGTGTGTGTACTTAAATATATGTACGAAAATGAAATAAAAAAAATCGATTTTTTGAAAATTCTAACTGTATATAACCCCTTAATATAATTTTATAAAGGAGATTGATCGACAAAATAGAATTTTAAAATGTTTTCCGACATTTCCATTTAACCTCATTAAGTTAATAAAAATTGTTTTCATCATATTATAGTTTCTATTAACGTCAAAATACATCAGAACCAAACTACATAGTGTAACAATGTTGAACAATGTAAAGTCTTGGGCGGAAGAGACAAGTTTGTAGAGGTGTATTGGAGTGCCACTTCCTTCCTCCTAGAGATGATGCTTAATGTACGGCCTATTTAATATTTCATGCTTTGATATTATGCAGTTAATGTAATGTTGAGAGATACGGTTGCAGAACTAACTTTGATCTCGGATAATGTGTCTATATACAAATTTCAAATTACATACTAATAATTATAATACATAGTAATGTACGTATAATAGTTAAAATTTATTATATGTGATATTTAAGTCTTAAGCTGTATAAGGTGCCATAGACTTTCTTATACGATGTATAGTGTATACATTTGTTTAATTATATAAAACAAATCATTCTGGGTAACTGATTAAATATAGAAAAAAATGAATGGACATGTTATAGAAAATAAATTTCTCTACAATTTTTATTTTAAACATATTTTTCTTCTATGAACCATTTCAAATATAATCAAGATTAAGCATAATTATCTACCATCTGTGAGCAAAAATAAAGTCAAAATAAATTAAATAAATTTTGTAGCATTGCGAGCGTAATCCCTGTTAAAATGATCTCCCTAAGTTACATAAGAATCTGTAGCCTAATCCAATAAAACCTATTTCAATATTTTTTACAAATTATCACAACCAGAATTAATTTTTTTACATGCCTTTTTCATAAAAAAAATCGCAGCGAAATAAGGTCTTATGGGGCTCAATTTTCTATAAAAAATAATTACAATTAAAATAAGAGCTAGAAATCTCATAAATCAACCCTTTAGACTTTAGGGAATGAATTCCCCTTATAAAGGTTTAATTTAATTATCACTAATAGTTTAAATATTCATTTATTCATTAATAAAATACTACTTACCCCTTAAAAAGAGGTAATTCACCATTTATTAAGAAAATAAACTAGTCAGAAGGAGTAAAAATATCAAATTTTATTTGCAATTGATTAAAATGAGGCAAGTGATAATTCTATCACTAGATGGTGGCGAAGCCTAATAAACATAAAATAGTAGTTATGAAAAAAATATGATTATTTTATAGCCCATGAAATAAAGGTTTTTACTAAGAAAACATTCCGACCAAGCTGGATTTTGGTGGAGACTTTTATTTTGATTTCCTTAGCATACCTTAAAAAGTACCCTTAATTTGATCATTTTTGAGACATTTACAAAAAACTAGAATTTGTCCCCTTAAAATAAAAACCCGTCGCCCATATTAAGGGTACATTTTAGGGTATGCTAAGGAATCAAAATAAAAGTATCCACCAAAATCCAGTTTGGTCAGATTTTTTTCTTAGTTTGACTACTTTTTTAAGTCTATTACTTAGGCTATTATTTGTATATAGATTATAGATCGTGATTTATTTCAAGTATTTAAATGTATATAGCTTCTTATAATCCTTTTTTAATTATTAACAAAATTTATTCTTGATTTTTTTTAAATCTTCCAAGAAATTTCACGAATCGCGAAATATATATATTTTTTCTATTATATAACAAACCTTCCGACTCATCGAGATATCCTTTAAAGCAAGAGATGAATGGGAAACTGATTCGATTGTATCGAAAAAAATAATAGAATATTATTACTTTTACCCTACAAAAAAAAATCTATATACGCAAATGAATTCTATTCGTACTTAAAATGATCGAACAACAAGATGTAGAAATGCTTTTAAACATGCCAACTGTATTTGTTATGCGAAGTTCATTCCGAGAAATCACTTATTAATCAGAAAGCAGATTCTACTCGCTGTTGTTAATCAAATTACGGACGACAATGACGTACTAATTGTGTTAAGGAGTGATAGATAATGGAACACAATTATAAATGACGCTTGAATAAAAGGTATATGTATGTATGTTGCTCTACAACGCTTTAAATGTCACAATGAAAATTTTAAATCAATTTGTCCGCGTTGCAATCTAGTAATTTTTTATTAAAGTAGAATGTTTTCTCGGGGGAAAATAAATGGCAGACTTTAACAACATTAAATAAATATTAATTTACCTTAACTACACGGTAAAAATTTAATAATGAAAATTACTATACAAGTTCATAGAGACAGAATAATACTGAAAGGTAATATTCTATCGCAACCTTTTGTCTAACGAGATTTGATTGACTGTCGCATGTCGGTTTGAAATTAGGAAAGAGTATGGATACATAACAACCAATACTAGTCCGTATATGAAAATGTTACCAAAACTTTATGACGGCCATCTTTAATTTAATGTCACATACGAATATGGTTCAAATTACAATTAAATTTGGAATGTATGAAAGATGATAGTTTCAAATAGATGTTTCTCTGTTAATCAGTTATTACTGAAATATTTTTAAATACAATATAAACCATCTATTATTCATTTATTTTATAATTCAAAACAATTGATATTTATTTTAAAATACGTATTAATGACGATTTTTTGTGGAGTGATATGGTAACAACGTTAGGTAATGTGTTATTAGTCTTATATCTTTCCTTGTCTAAGGGAAAAATTGAAATGCGCATTAAATTTTTGATAGAAAAAAAAATTTTTTTTCGTACTAAACTGATTTTAATGAAACTTGGCTTGTTAATTGGGTCTGAGAAGTAAATGATAAACCATATAAAAATCATCAAAATTGGGTGAAAATTGTACTAGGGGTTGCATTCCAAAATTCAATTACAGACTTGTATATTTTATAATCTAATTAAATTTTTCCACTACCTTCCCTTAACCTTCTACTAAAAATACATCCCAGATAATATCGCAACAAATATTGCTTAATCCTATGCAAGGATAACAAACTGTTTATAAAAGAACGACCCAATACAAATATCGGTGACATCTGTACACTGAAACCATAATTAAAAAAACATGCTTCAATTGCCTAATTCCTGCTACCATTGGATCACAAACAGGTATGTCTTCGGTCTACAATCCATGTTCGTATTGTTACGTACTTATGTGACAATGCTCGTGTCCTGTGGCGAACTTATTGTCAACTCGGTAGTAGCCAGGGGTGGACTTTCCTTCCCAGATATTATTTATTGGGACATCATTATTTTTTTTCTACACAGAAAAAAATAATCTGCGAAAAATAACGCGAGATTTTTAAAGTTATACGTCTGGCACACTGTAAAAAACGATTTGGTTTCGAAAAATTTTGTTCTTAATTCATATTCAGAACACATTTAATGGAATATTTTACTTTGTTAGTTAATAAAAGTAAAAAAAGTTTGATTTAATTTGAAAATTGAAATAGACAGAACGATATATAATAGTAACATGTACTAATTTGCTGTAATGACAGAGCTAGTTTTTCATTATTTTGAATAAATTACACGTGAATATATTTGTTTTATAATTTTTATAGTATTTAAAAGGATTGAAGTTTCGAATATTTCGTTTTTAAAACGTGTAGAATTTCAATAGAGGACTTTCGGCAAGTTCTCTCATTTATCGTGTGTTAAAAAACTCTATTTTTAATATCCAATTACTCAAAAACCATGCGCCCAGTATTTTAAATAAAAATTACTAAAATATATGAGTTATCCATAAATAACACATTAAAATTTTAGACTTCTATCTATACATTGCTCTAATGATCGAATAACCTTAAAAGAAGCAAAATAACCAAGAAAAAATATCGTATAGCCCTGTAATTTAGAAATTTCATGAGATACTCATTATAAATTGATGGGTAAACTGCAAACATTACAGCCAATATTATTAAAGTTTCAGAGAGTTATATATTCAAAGTGACCATGAAAAAATTTAGTTAGCAAAAAATACTGAATTATTATTAAAATATCCTATGATCGACAGTTAAAAATTACAGGACAAGCTGTTAAAGTTGCAATACGTACAAAGTAATAAAATATTTATAAACTATATTTATTACTGTACTTACTTAAATTTCACTAAAAGAATAATGATTTCGAATCAGCAAAAATATATGTTCAAGTAAAAGTTACCAGAAATTTAAACAGTTAAAGATATCAGTTATAACTCCATATTAAAAGAATGTATTCTTAAGTTATTTTCTTCTGATTCCACCCCTGGAATGTAAAACATATACACAATATGGGATTTGAGATTTGAATATACGTACATATCGCAAAGAAACCCTGATCAATGTACAATAGAAAACGATGATTTTTTGTGTATATTTGTGTTAGTTTGTCAACTGACAAATACTGCTTGTATTCTTTTGGAAATTATACAATATGTAGGTACATATAATGTTTAGAATGTCATTGATATTGATATGTTATTTTAATCTCCCTTTTATATATACTATGAATATTTGCATTTTATGTTTGATTGACGTTTAATTTGCATTGCAATTTTAAAGGTGTTCAAAGTAGGAGCACTGCTTCTGGGCACAAAGTGCCTCAGACAAAGTAAAAAAATATTTTTGTTTTATTAAAATAGTTCTAAAAAATAGGAGATCAAATCTAAAAGAAGATAAAATTACACGATTTTGAAATATACTTCTTATATTTTTGCGAGAAATGAATTAAATTTAAATTTGCAAAAAACACTGAAAAGTAGACATTTCAATCTTTAAAATTTCGGTATGAGAATTTTTACCATTGCTATTGTTTATTTTTTCTATAAATAAATAATATTTTTTATTATGTGATAGTTGTTCCTATTCTCGAGAATTATTAACATTTTTAATAGTACTTTCATTATAGAGCTCTTATATACGAAGGGACATTTGAACCTTTTTGCAATTTCAATCAACTCTTTTCTTTTACCTTTTTGTCTCATTTCATTTCATCTGTTTTTGTTTACGTGCTTTTTACGTGACTTTTGTCTATAGAAATATTCATTATGTTAAGATGAAAGATATTGGGAAACGTTATTAAATTACTTAATTGTAAGGAGCTACTTCCAAAGACAAAAACTCTTTATTAAATTAACTGTAAATGTCTTTCTTTTACGATTGTGTTCATGAAGGATTCCTAGTTGTTTAATATAATTTAATAATATTCGTTAAGGGTTATATTTAATTGCATTATATATTAAATAGTATTAACTTTGTACATCGAATATACATTTCAATACTTTGCACTTAAAATTTTATAGTATGCACTTTTATATATCGAAAATAATTAAATTTTAATACTTTTTATTTAACGCATAAGGCGAATATGTAATCGTTTATAGAAAATCAATAAAATTACATTAAAATATCAAATATATTGGTTAGTTTTTACGTTAGGTTAAAATATAGAAAATCACGAAAATCACAATACATACATCAAAAATATATAATTTTGAAATCTGAATGGTCCAATTTTAGATCAAGTGCAACGTATTATTTTTTTATTGCAAATTGTTTATTTTTAGTGGAAACTTTTTATTTAAAGGGATATAATTTGTTTAATGTTGAATAATAAATTTTTTGTGCAGTATATTTATTTAGAGTGAAAACGATTAAATAAAAAGTGTACTACTTGTATATGTTATTAAAAAATAGTGTATTTAAATACAAGTTTACTAGTTAATTTCGGATATTTTATTTTGGTTTTAAATATAAAATAATAATATACGTATTATTGCATTATATTTATTTTTTCTTACTTTATCCAAAGAACATTATTTCTAAAAGTAGAAAAATGTTGGTATTCAATTTAAAAAAAATCATTTTAATAAGGTAAAACAAACCTTTTCGTTGACCGTTTCCGAGAAAAATCTTGAAAGTTGTATATATGAATTAAGTTATATATATTATAACTTATATTATATATTAAAAACTCAAGTTCCTCGATTTTTCCTGAAAAATAAGAAACAGTAAAATACAAGTTTCCATTTGTAATAAAAAATGATATCATTCCTATTTGAACCGGAAAAAAATCTATCTCAATGGTTATAAGCTATCTGAAATAATACAATTTTAATACAGCTACCTTAAAGTTTCCGTATTTTAATTTGCACACGCATAAAGCATTGACAATAATGAAGCAGAACGTCCCCCGAATGTAATTCCAAAGTTTAGGGTAACAGATTAAAATAAACGGTAAATTGAACAAACACAACAGATTCAAACGTCTGGGGTCTACCTGGACATCTTTTATAAGTCTTATTCGACACAGTCGAACGACTTAGGTTATATCTACATCACTTCATCATAACAGAAATGTCATGCGGTTCGTTGATTTTTGGGGACAAAATATATGTCGTATATTATATGTAAAGTATTTTTATTGAATTTCGTTTTATTATATATTATGAACTTTATTTGATATTAGAAATTCCCGCGATTTTGCTCGAAGACATTATATATTTTTTTGACGTAAAACATTTTCTCCGGTGACCTCGTTAACACGAATGCTACAAAATATTATGTAGTCACACTTTGAAAGATTATATATCCGGGATCAATAAATAAAAATAATCGTTTTTACTTCCATGCTGGAAGAAATGGAAGTATTATAATACAGTCGAAAAATTGTGTCCGATATAAGAGCAGATTCTGATTGTACTAACTTCAAAACGTAAAGAAAAGTTGATTTCCGCATGGCGGCTGTGCGTGTGTGTGTCTGGATGTAAAATTTTCTTTCGTTCTCGATAACTACTGTAAATATGCACCGATTTGAATTATTTTTGGGGAAAATGTTTGTCTCAGTGAGTACTCTAGCTAGACCCAAGGTAAGTAAATGACTAGGTATGCTGACTTGCCTTGACCAATCAGCGCGGACGAAATGACGTCACCACGAAGTTCTTTTTAACACTCTAGATTTCAAATGGTCGCCAACGCTGTGTTTAATATTATGGCAGTTAAAATCATATATAAATAAAAAAATCAAGTAGGTAGAAAAGAACTTCGTGGTGACGTCACAACTCACAAGTCAGCAAACCTGTACATTTACTAACCTTGAGCTAGACCTACTGATTTTGGTGCTAATCGGATTAAGGGTTTGGGAAATATTAGAAATTTTGTACCAATTATGGTCTAAAAAGTGAGTATAACCTCACCAATTTTGATAATACTTGGTACACTTGTAGTTCAATCCAATCTAAGGGGCACTTATTTAATAAACATGCCGAAATAGCCACTGAAAGGGTGAAAACCACCCTCAAAACTTTTATTTTAAATAATGGGGGAGGGGGTAGTGAATCACTCCTTCTATAATGAAGCGCACATCGCTTATATGTACACTCAGTATACTAAATAACATTTAGGTAATTAAAGACATTTGCATTTTGTCTAGCGTATGAGACAGCTTACTTGATGCTCAAACTTGAAGTACTGATTTTGATGTTTTATGATAAGTAGCTTAATTTATAATATAGGTAAAGTATTATGCAGGAGTGGTACTGAGGTTTGAGTATGTGTATGTCACACGTGTATTTGGTTAATCCTCCTACTACCAATGTAAAATATAACGTGTTAATTTTTTTTGTAAACTGTTAAAAAATCATTCGGTTTGTAAACAAACACAATTGAATGAAAAATTTGTAAACCATGCAATGACAAAGGGTTAATAAGTAACAGGTATCAATTAAAATATAATATAGTACTATGTATATTAAACAGAGCTTTATGATGGACGTATCTTATGCGGCGTTTACACCGAAAAAACAAAACAGAAACTATACTTCGTCTTTAAAAATGGATAGGGTTTATTGCTTTTTTTGCAATAAAAACACCGTGTTTCTATTTTGTTTTCTCATCTTAATATACACTAAAATGCAAAATTAACGGATCACTAAATTTTTCAAAATTTTTTAGGTGTTTTTAAATAGCTAGATCTCTGCGAATAATGGTCGTAGAAGAGTTTTAAAAAAACAGTTCTAAAGCTTGAACGTTCTAGTTTTTGAATCATTTATTGAAAATTTTATTATCCTTCAGGATAACCTCCTTTTTTTTAGTTGAAACGCTAAACAAAATTTTTCAAAAAATTATATTAATTTTGAGAGGCTCTACAGGACATGTGAATTTTTTTTGGTCAAACCAAATAAATGATTGTTGTAGGTCGAACATTTTTCTTCAATTTACTTTTTTTCTTATTGCTGTACGATTTTTTTTTACCAAGTTATGTGCAATCGAAGCAAAAACCGTATGTTTAACATTAAGCGCTTATAACTAGGGAACAAATAATCGTAAAAAAAATTTAAGGGTAGATTTGGAAAGCTGAAAATATTTCCTTTAACGCCTTTTAGTTGTTTATTTGATAAAAAAATATTTTAATATTGTAAAATTCATTTGAAAGTGACCTAAAAAATCGCATATTTTTCATTTTTTATAAAACATGGGGTAACTTTGGGGGGAATCACGGGATCATTAAAGTGTCTATGTTTTTTATTAGTTAAAAGTATACCTAAAATATCTGCGAAAACCCGAATCGCCTAGATTTTTTTTTGTTTGAACCCCAAGCCATCAAACTTGGCATATTGCTCTGAGAGCGTTAAAAGATCACTCAAAGTTTCCATCTTTTTGAAGGTATTTTTGAATGGCTGTTTCTCCGGGAAAAATGTTCATAAAACAGTTTTCAAAAAAAGGTTTTAAAGCTTAAGTGTTCTTCTTTTCTAATCATTTTTTGATTTTTTTTTATTCTTCAAAATAACATCTTTTTATGATGAGGCGCCGAAAAAAAATTTGCAAAAATTTTATAACAATTTTGAGAGCCTCCATGGGTCGTAGTACATTTTGTTGATAAAATCTAATCAATATTTTTTATAGACCAGAGTTTGCTCTTTAATTTGTTTTTTTGTTTTTACTGTATGACAATTTTTGATCGAGTAATTAGCATTTAAACATTTATTGTTGCTTCCACATCTTACTGCTCTGAAATTTAAAAAGTTCGTTTTTTTATTAAAAATAATCATTGTTATATTGAAAGAAATGTTTAAATTTGCAGCAACAAAAGCAATAACGATATTATTTTGAAAATGACGATATTTATTTCTGATAAAAAATTTAATTTTATTGCAGTACGATGAGAAAGCAAGTGTTTGGACGCAAATAAATCGATCAAAAATTGTCATACAGTAAAACCAAAAAAAAACAAATTTAAGAGGAAACTCTGGTCTATAAAAAATATTTATTAGATTTTATCAACAAAATGTACCACGACCCATGGAGGCTCTCAAAATTGTTATAAAATTTTTGCAAATTTTTTTTCGGCGCCTCATCATAAAAAGATGTTATTTTGAAGAATAAAAAAAATCAAAAAATGATTAGAAAAGAAGAACACTTAAGCTTTAAAACCTTTTTTTGAAAACTGTTTTATGAACATTTTTCCCGGAGAAACAGCCATTCAAAAATACCTTCAAAAAGATGGAAACTTTGAGTGATCTTTTAACGCTCTCAGAGCAATATGCCAAGTTTGATGGCTTGGGGTTCAAACAAAAAAAAATCTAGGCGATTCGGGTTTTCACAGATATTTTAGGTATACTTTTAACTAATAAAAAACATAGACACATTAATGATCCCGTGATCCCCCCCAAAGTTACCCCATGTTTTATAAAAAATGAAAAATATGCGATTTATTAGGTCACTTTCAAATGAATTTTACAATATTAAAATATTTTTTTATCAAATAAACAACTAAAAGGCGTTAAAGGAAATATTTTCAGCTTTCCAAATCTACCCTTAAATTTTTTTTACGATTATTTGTTCCCTAGTTATAAGCGCTTAATGTTAAACTTACGGTTTTTGCTTCGATTGCATATAACTTGGTCAAAAAATATCGTACAGCAATAAGAAAAAAAGTAAATTGAAGAAAAATGTCCGACCTACAACAATCATTTATTTGGGTTGACCAAAAAAAATTCACATGTCCTGTATAGCCTCTCAAAATTAATATAATTTTTTGAAAAATTTTGTTTGGCGTTTCAACTAAAAAAAAGGAGATTATCCTGAAGGATAATAAAATTTTCAATAAATGATTCAAAAACTAGAACGTTCAAGCTTTAGAACTGTTTTTTTAAAACTCTTCTACGACCATTATTCGCAGAGATCCAGCTATTTAAAAACACCTAAAAATTTTTGAAAAATTTAGTGATCCGTTAATTTTGCATTTTAGTGTATATAAATTACGTGTCACATGTTCCTCCGCTATGGACTCCTGAACTACTTAACCGATTTTAATCAAATTTGTACACCGTGTGCAGTTTGATCCAACTTGAAATATAGGAAGCCTCTTATGGGAAATGGGGGGGGGCTTCGCCCCCCCCCCTTTTTTAAAATAGAGTTCCCACTTTTTTACGGTGCCAGTGGTGGGGGACTGTAAAGCCTCCTTTGGGAAATGGAAGGGGGGGGGGCTTTGCAGTAGTAAAATTCAATATTCATAGTTAGGACAACGTCTGTCGGGTCAGCTAGTTATATTATAATAAAATCTGTCATTTTGACTAATTTTAGTTGATATAAGAAGAAACAAAAATGAAAAAATTGTCGACTAATAACTAAATGTAAATTTTGGTATTTATGTTACTTATTTTGTTTTAGATTTCCACACTGAAAAAATTTAATACTAATTTTTAACATAAAAAATATGTTAAATTTTTAACACTCGACATGGTAAAATTTAAAAGAACGTCTACTACAATTCAATATACTGTATAGTATAGCAGTTTCTATGACGGCGATAGGCCAGATATGAAAAGTAATATAGAAACATAGTAAAATTATAGAGAATGTACGTGAAATTTTCATATGCAAGAATTAATAAAATTAAAGAATAGCGTATATTACTTTTTCAGAGTAAATAAATTTTAATAGGTACTAAGTTAAAATTTACCAGTATGTCATTGTAATTTTTCATTTATATTTTTTCAGATGTTGATTCTGTCCTCAGGTTCACGGCATTTTCTGTTAATTTTTAAAAGAATATTCTCTTCGTGCACGATCGATATTTCTAGTGTTTAATATTTTTATCATTTTTTATTTGTTCCATTTTCCCTCATTCCTTGTTTGCATACATTTAAACTAAAACATTAAATTACAAGAAGAAACATTTTTAATATCTCGTTAGGAAATGACGACTTTCTCGGAGAAACTCAAACTTAACTCAAACAAAAAAATATGTACGAGCTTATACCAAGAAGTTTTATGTCTTTTTGTAAAAAGTGGGAACTTTACAACGTGTATTTCCAGTAGAATAATTAATTAATTCTATACTAATTACAAAATTCCAGACAGTAATATATATCTCTCATGAAACCTGATAAAATTCCCTAACTCTATTTCAGACAAAGAGGTCCGTTGTGAAACGTACTATTTCTCTAACTAACCAACTCCATGTATTTACAATTATTGTTGATGTTTCTGCAATACATATTATATTCTATGGTTTCATTTCCAGGAAGTTTGCATTTTGTTCTTGTTTTTTTGCAAAATTTTCTTTGAACTCTGTTTCATATTTGAATTATATTTGTTTCAATATAACATAAAACTATTGAATCGATTTTTGTGGGTTATAAAACTCCTAGAATCTGGATTCAATTTAGATAACATGGTAATTGAATATTAAAAATGAATGAGATTTATTTACTCGAGAATTACTAAACCGATTTCAATGCAGTTTTCACCAATAGTTAGATCATTTATCTATGCATGTTCGTGGCTATTAATATTTTATGAAAACCTAAGATGTTAAGTCTACGGTTTTTGAATAGCCGGTCATGTGGACTTCCAACTATTTTTGAATAACTGCAGATAAATTATAATTTATAATTTATTTATTTTTATTACAAACTACCGTTTGATGCTTAAAATCGTTAACCTATTAAACTGAAATTTTATCATATACATTCTACATATTTAATTAATACAGAATCAAAGTAGAAGAGCAGATTTCTTTATAAATGTTAGAGAAACCTGATCCTGCTCTAGAACAAACAATATTTCAAACACAGTTCTAATAACTATACGTTCAACAAATAAATACAAAGTGAGCATAGACGCGTGCAATAATATTTCCAGGGGTAGAAACAAAACATTAACTATCAAGAAATGAAAAAAATTGAACTTTTTTAAAAAATTTTTACTTTGGATAATTGTGCGAATATATTTTATATACGGTTTTACGGTTTCTTTTGTATATTAAATAAAAATCTCCAGTTTTATCGATTCGATTGCAAAAATATAAAATACATTTCCTTCGAGCTATCAGCTCCACTACAAAAATGAATACTATAAAACTCTGTATTTTTTTAATAATTTGACAAATATTAGATGAATTTTATTAATTTTTGAGGAAAAGATATTCCCGACAAAATCTTACTGTAGTTCTTCAATATTTTTGAATGTAAATGGAAACAATTATATTATTTAATATTATATTTGATAATTCTTATACGAAACGCCAATGTTATTAATAAACGATACACTCATATACATAGAAAAAAAACTGTATTGGACCAAGAAAACCTTGTTTTGTATATAACGAAAACAATATTTTCTTAAAATAAAAAACATACTCTTAATCCAACTACGTTATTCCTTCGTTCAAGAATACTATAGTTGGTTTAAGAGATTATTGCTTATCTTAAGTAAATATTGTTTTCGTTATATACAAAACAAGGTTTACTTGGTTTGAGAAACCCTTTCTACCAGTGAAGAGTACACTCTTTATCAACAAATACAAAGCACCAGATAAACCGCGTTCTCAAAGCAGACGGTCCACGGCCGCAGCATACGGTGTTTGTAATTTGATGCAACTTTGCACTTCCCCCCTCCCCACAATGCTTTATCCCGTCACTCGGTCGCTCTTTGGCGATAAATTATTCAATTAATATTCGACGTTTGCTGCAGAAACAAGACGTCGCTAGATCCCGGAGGATGTGGTCCGTTCACAGCATCCTCAAGAGATCGGCTTGTGTTTTGTGGCTTTACTCAAAGTATTTTATAGTCTTGTAGAATTCTATTTAGATACCATGAACGGATCTAGATGTTTCAGGGGATTGGAAATAGCTATAATAAATCAAATTTAATTAAAAAATAATTCTGGAACATATTTTTCGACAAGAATTGCCTAATTATTTTTTTAAGAAGTGGGTAGTAATGAAAAATTTATGCAAGAGTTGGAATTGATCTTAACTTACTGAAAAAAGGAGTACAGTAAAAATTTATTCAACGTTTCAATAAGACACGTTGCAAGCCCCAGGAGGCAATAAAACCGACGACGAAGCTGTTCATCGTATTCACTGCGTTCTTCTTAAAACATCCTGCAGTTGTTACTTTCTTGGGAATTGTTGTTTTATAGTTTTGTGGCACTAAAATTACTTGTTTTATATTTTTATTTTATAAAATAGTGGTTAATGTTTATTATTTTATGAATTTCTGTCCTTTTTTATTCATTATATTTCAATAGTTTACATAAAAGAAAATAACTATGTATAATATACCTATACCTACATATATATACGTTTGTTTATCATTTCAAATTTTATTATACAGCTGAAAAACTTCACATATGAAATCATTTCAAACATAGCTTTGTCACTGATATTTCATAATATATCTTCAGTCATATGTGACTACCTTCACATAAGCTTAACGTGTGTGTGTGTGTGTGTGTTTGTTGAACTGGCCTAGAGTTAAGGGTCACTTTCATAAAAGTGCGGACGAAATCCCCGGAGTGAAATGAATTCAGATGAAAGATGGCGGTCATGAGTCAAATGAAAGACTTTGTGATTTTTTTTAAAAAAGATCTTTACTTTACTTCTTAGAGATATTCGTCCGTTTATAAGATACTACAGCGACTTGCCCGTGGCTTCAACCGCGTTGTATTAGTTTTTTATACTAATTTATTTAAAGAAAACTGAAATTTACGTTTGATTATTTTCATATAAAATATGATTTCATATCATAAAATAATAATTATGTTCCGTGGATTTGGTAAAATTAGGAATTTTTGGAGAGCATATTTTCTGTAAGCGGCTTTCAGAAGTAGTGTTGGAGTTAGCTCGTTTTCTACAGAATTTTTGTATTTAACATAGGTAAATCGAATAAATTTTCAATTTTCTTTTTATTCTCAGTAATTCAAATTTTCTTATTTAAAAAATCATTTATTTTTTCAATTCATACATTATACCCCCATTCCTCCCGTTAAAATACAGGCCAATAAAACTAAATTCTAGTTAAAAAATATATTCACTGTGTGATGCATGAAATTTTACCCAAAAATTTTGAATTTTAGATTTTGTTAAAAGTAGGTTTACTATATAGAAAATGATGTGAAAAGTTGAAATTTTCAAACCGCAGGTCTGTATCTAATCACGTTCTCGAGATATGATCTCTCAAAATTTTATTTTTTTCAAAATTTTGGAGAAAATTGGCTGTAACTTTTGAACGTGTGTTCGGATTTGATTTTTGTTGACGAATTTGGAATCAGCATGTCAAAATCTATATAATGACATGTACAATACTTCAAAATTCGACAAAAAATTTTTTGCGAAAAATTGAAAAAATTCAAAGGGGTATACCTTAAAAAAATGTCGATTTTCGTCAAAAAAATTTTTGTCGAATTTTGAAGTATTATACATGTCATTATATAGATTTTGATATGCTGATTCCAAATTCGTCAACAAAAATCAAATCCGATTACACGTTCAAAAGTTACAGCCAATTTTCTTCAAAATTTTGAAAAAATGAAAACTTTAAGAGGTCATATCTCGAGAACGTGATGAGATACAGACCTGCGGTTTGAAAATTTCAACTTTTCACATTTTTAGAATTCAAAATTTTTGAGTAATATTTTATATGTCAAACTTAATTTGTCTTAGAAATATCAACTTCAAGATAAGAAGCAAGAAAGAAAATAAAAAAAATAACTACATAAACAATAAATTTCATTACTTGTCAAGTCATTTTCCATTTTATCAACATTTATTTATATAGAGCGCTTTTGATATTATATACATTCAAATTTGCGAATATCCAATCTATTGCCCAATTTTTTGTCAAGTCTTATACTACGAAATCAAAGTACTATTATTTATTTCTAACACGACAAAACAGCTAAGAGTTATATTAAAGATGGCCGATTGACAGGACTTAGCGCGTATGTATTGGACAATGCGGACTTAGCATATTTACGTTTTATTCATTTACAACAATTCGATAAATAAATAAGTAGTTTTATTTAATTATTCGCCATCTTATTCTCTTTCGAATAGTACCAAAAAGTGATATTGGTAAAAAAAATGGACTTAGCATACTTTCACTTAAGCCAACGATATATTATATTTTATATTCGAAAACGATAAACATTAGTAAAAAATTCTAAAATAAAATAAATTATTACTACGCGACGTCAGTCGTTCTGGTTCTAATACAAAATATAATTTAATTGTTTAAGAATACAACAGGTATTTTATAATCATCCTGTATTCACGACCCTACAAGAGGAGACGTTTATTCATCATGTCTTGTCACATTTCAACCGGAAAGTAACTCATGTATTTATGGGAAACGAACGAGGTTTTAAAATATGATTCATGAATGTAGTTATAAATCTTTTTTTCTGGTTTAAATTTAAAAATTACTGATCATTTAAAATTTATAGCAGTAGCTAACAAAATTTCTAATATAAAATATATTTTGAGATCAAGACGAAACTGAGAAAAGTATAGTTACACATGCAGCCCCTCCCCCCATAACTTAAATTAAATTAAGTAGTACGATCTTGTGAACGAATAAATTTTATTTCAGTACATAATATATTTTAATATAAAAATAAAATGAACATTATCTTCTTTTTTTATCTTTTTTTTAATACGGTAGATACTGAAATATGATATGAAAATTTCGATCTACAAAAGCTGTAATAAATTTTTATAATATGCGTTGTTTTCATGATATTCAATATAATTTATGACTATGTAAACATATATCATATTAAGTTATATTTTCATTTTATATATATTCGTTTACATGTCTGTTCATATTAAATAATTTTTAAATTTATTTATATACATATATGGTTGGTAAATATATCATTTCGATATTATAAAGAAAATTATGTAGAATAAAATTAAATCAAACACTTTCTGCGAGGTGTCGATTTGTTATAAATCTGGATATTAGAGAAGTGGTATTAAAATAATAATGTAAAGCTGCTATCATTTCTGTAATGTATAGGTAACTATTACCACTGCTGATTTCTATACTTATTAATAATATAGTCATGCAACTGTCATATTTTAACCCTTTGTAGCCCCATGTGACATTTCTGTAACAAACCTAAATAATCCCGCTAATATACGTACTAAATATATTTAGTTCATTCAAATATGTGTAACACTACTGTGACATACCACTGAATAACTTACAATTAGTATCAAGTAAAATTCACAGATGACATAACATATTGACTTACGTATTATTACGTAACTATTGACAGTAAGACAGGACTAGATCGGTCGCTGGCCGATTTGAGTAGAAAAAAATAATACGTTGTTAATTTCCCCAGCGTTTCACAAACAATTTGCGAAAAATGCGGTGTAGCATTATGCTACAACAAACAAAATAATTGTTTCAAATCCTGCCATATCACATAAGTGTTTTTTACGATTAACTCACAGTAAATTAATTCCCAAAAAAGTCAAATAAATAAGTAGTTAATAATAAATATTTTTAAATTTCTGAAAAATACGTGTTTTTTATATGCCTAAACTTGTCTCTTTATCAACATAATTTAAATTTTTAAGATCTTGAGCTACAAAGGGTTAATACATGGTTTGGTTTATGAAATGTTAGGATTAGACGACAGTTCATAAAATTGTTTTAAATGTAACCCTAATTGGGAATAACTACCCTTCTTCTATTTATAAATAACTACTTCAAAACAAGCTACGATCTCAGACAGAAAAACATAAACAAAATCTAACCACACAAGTGACGATTCATACCAACGTACAATATAAATTACATTGACTACTGAACACATGTAAACAGGGTCTATCACCATGTATCACAACTTCCTACGCGCGTGTTTAGTCTATGAAATCGCACCGCGTCTCATATATTTTATAAAATTACAAATGGTCTTTAACTCCTCATTTCCTGAATATATAACCACAACGCACACATATGTCATTGAAGTATTCTATTTAATACGATATATGTATGTATATACAGGCTGATTACAAAATTGTTGTAAGTGTATAGTATAAACTTTTTGTTTGAGAAAATAAAATAATTTTTATTATGAGAATGTATTTGAAGTTTGATTAAAAGTCTTACAGTAAGCTCGAAGAATATAAGGGTTTTTGACACGAACTAAAATATATATTTAAACTTTTAAGTAGGAATAATTACATAACTAAATAATATTAATTAAGAGTGGCCAATAATATTTAAAAAAATATGTATACGTTAATAAAGATCTCTTCTTCGCATCGAATCCGTTGCCCAAATTGCTCCATATCATCAGGTTTTTAAGATAACTCAATCTAAAAGTGCAAAAATGACGGTTTTGGTAATGTTAAAGAATTTATTACCAAGCAGGTAACTTTTTTTTTCTAAAGTTTTCATTCACGTTAAAAAAATAGTACTATCGTTCATCTTTAAGGAGGAATAGGAGCTACAGTTGGAGACAAAACTACCTAAATTTTAAAACTCAGAAATATCTACGCTGTAAATTTTGTAATAGAAGTATATAAATGATACACATTATAGCTAGAATTTGTTTACTTACATATTTGAAACTAATTTTCCCTACCCTACGAATATGTTGGTTAAATTTGAAAAGATTTTAATATAATATAACTCATTTTTTGACTATACGGCAAATTTAACTTAACAAAGATATATTTTTAATATTATTTACGTTATTTATTGCTGCAGATTAGTAAATATAGTCTATATTCTCTATATAATTAATTAAAAAACGCAATCCTGTATTAAAAATACAAAAATTATTGAATTTAATCATTATTGATTTCAACTTTAAAATTTTGTTTCTTTATAATTCATTTTCCGGAAACGGTTCGGTGAATACTAATGATAATTTGCATACATGTTCAACTAATCAAATACTTTACTGCCCCCAAAAATTAGAAAATGGGTAATATTTTATCAATGTTTTTTACCTATAAAAAATATACAAAAATATCAGTTTTCCATAAGAACACATGTTAATTGAAATCAATATATTTCCTAAATGGCTCGGAGAATCAATTTAATATTTTGTGTATTGCATTAAAATACTAACGAGAACATTCTCACCAATTTTCATGCACTTGGTAATTTATTTTTAAATTTATTTATATACATATATGGTTGGTAAATATATCATTTCGATATTATAAAGAAAATTATGTAGAATAAAATTAAATCAAACACTTTCTGCGAGGTGTCGATTTGTTATAAATCTGGATATTAGAGAAGTGGTATTAAAATAATAATGTAAAGCTGCTATCATTTCTGTAATGTATAGGTAACTATTACCACTGCTGATTTCTATACTTATTAATAATATAGTCATGCAACTGTCATATTTTAACCCTTTGTAGCCCCATGTGACATTTCTGTAACAAACCTAAATAATCCCGCTAATATACGTACTAAATATATTTAGTTCATTCAAATATGTGTAACACTACTGTGACATACCACTGAATAACTTACAATTAGTATCAAGTAAAATTCACAGATGACATAACATATTGACTTACGTATTATTACGTAACTATTGACAGTAAGACAGGACTAGATCGGTCGCTGGCCGATTTGAGTAGAAAAAAATAATACGTTGTTAATTTCCCCAGCGTTTCACAAACAATTTGCGAAAAATGCGGTGTAGCATTATGCTACAACAAACAAAATAATTGTTTCAAATCCTGCCATATCACATAAGTGTTTTTTACGATTAACTCACAGTAAATTAATTCCCAAAAAAGTCAAATAAATAAGTAGTTAATAATAAATATTTTTAAATTTCTGAAAAATACGTGTTTTTTATATGCCTAAACTTGTCTCTTTATCAACATAATTTAAATTTTTAAGATCTTGAGCTACAAAGGGTTAATACATGGTTTGGTTTATGAAATGTTAGGATTAGACGACAGTTCATAAAATTGTTTTAAATGTAACCCTAATTGGGAATAACTACCCTTCTTCTATTTATAAATAACTACTTCAAAACAAGCTACGATCTCAGACAGAAAAACATAAACAAAATCTAACCACACAAGTGACGATTCATACCAACGTACAATATAAATTACATTGACTACTGAACACATGTAAACAGGGTCTATCACCATGTATCACAACTTCCTACGCGCGTGTTTAGTCTATGAAATCGCACCGCGTCTCATATATTTTATAAAATTACAAATGGTCTTTAACTCCTCATTTCCTGAATATATAACCACAACGCACACATATGTCATTGAAGTATTCTATTTAATACGATATATGTATGTATATACAGGCTGATTACAAAATTGTTGTAAGTGTATAGTATAAACTTTTTGTTTGAGAAAATAAAATAATTTTTATTCAAAAAATAAATATCAAGTTGTTCGTTGAAAAAGAATAATTTTTATACAAAATCTTATAAAAAATTTTTATGGTTGAGGACTGGAGATATAAAGTAATATACAATATGAGCTACATGGTGTTTTATATGTTGCTCAAAATATGTTATATGTATATTTCGTTGTATTCTTGCTCCCTAGGTTCGCCCCTAGTTTAGGCATGGCTATAGTGACTGTTTATTGTTTCATTATTAAATAAGTATACTGATGTGGCCAGTGCAATATTTTGTTATACATCACTAGGAATACAGACATTAATGTCTTAAAAACGATTAGTTAGTATATTACCACTCAAAAGTATATGTCAATCAAAAATTTTATCAATATTATAAAATGAGTATATTTGTGAAAGTTCATGGGGTTTGGGGTTAGAAAAAATCTAAAAAAATGGTTCAGTTTTAAAGAGGGTAATTTCAGCTTCAAAATACTTTTTTATATTTTAATTTTGATTATATTTTCCAAAGAATTATTTAATATTGAGCAAAATTTATTATTTTTTGTTTTATAAAAAAAACTTTTTCTATAGGTTAGACCTATAGGTCTCTAGTTAAGAGCTAAAATATTTTTTCAGTAGAAATTTATATTGTACTGAAATGTGCTCGAACTATGCTACTATATGTCGTAACTGAATAACAATTTGGTCCAAAAGTTCCATAGTTAGGAGTTGTTCTTCTACGTCGAAATAACTTAAATAATTAAGAATACCTGTATTTTTTGTACATAAATATCAGTTGCACCTGCGCAGGTTTTTCTACAAAACCATTATGAAAATATATGTACCTATATATACTTTTTTTTGGTTTCAAATTTAAATATCTTGCTTATAAATATATGCATTTTTCCGAATACAAACACATTGTAAGGGGTTGATCCCTGATCCACTAAACTTGTTCCTCAGCATATAAACATAAAGAATCCTGTGTTTAAATAGTGTTTACGATCTCCGCTGCAGACACACCCTTTTGATTTATTGTTAATTTAATTTAAGAGTAGCACTATGTGCTTTTTCTCCCTCATTAAAAAATATAAGATACCGTAAAAATATTTGTATGCGCATCGTTTTAATGAACATATTCATTTTATATATTTTTTTCATAATTATGTTTTCTATTATAAAAACTAGACACTTCAGAATTTTTATACTTTTGCATTTTTCGAAAAAAATATATAGTTTTATATATTTATATATTTTGAAAAAGGTCTGTCAATCCTTCCTCCCTCCATTTTTTTAAAGCAGGGAGGAGGGGTTATTGGTGTACCTAATTTAAAATCAATTTGTTTTTGTTAATTTTGCGTTCGGTTTAAATTCTGTATATATTATATGTTAATTTTTTTTCTAACTTCTAGTGATTTTAATATTTGCCAACAATGATTTTCTGCTTTGGATAATTTTGGGTTGGATTAAGGGGTACTCCCTGGATCCCAAGTGCAAGTGTTTATTTTTAATTTATTTTCTCAGCCATCTAAAATGTTGGGATATTTGAAATAATATAATATAAAATTTAATTTAACTATATCATACATTTTAAAGTTCAATGTTTCGAATATTGTTATTAAAACTTTCAGAGATACATAAATCAAAATACTGTATTGTACATACATTATATATACATAAAATTACTAATATCGTCATATATAAATTACATGTCATATATTACGTTTTGGTAAAACACACAGACTTTCTGTATCAATAGCTTGTCGAACAGCATAAATCAAACACCTTAAAACGGGCTGTAAATCTATCAACTTTTACATATTAACACGGTAGTAGGCACGTCTATATGGGTATCTTGTAAAAAATATTATTTTTAAATAAAATATTGCTATGAACTTTTTTTACTAGAATTTTCCCGTGGCTTTCCTTTTTAACACGGCAGTAGGCACGTTTTTATTTTTAAATAAATTACTGCCAAATTACGTTAATAGAATTATTCAATGGCTTCCTTCGTCACGTTAGATCACAATCTTGACCTGAAAAATACATGGCCCGCACCCAGACTTACCCTGGAATCAACAGTAGTTGTTGAAAATTTCGTCCTGATAAAATATTGATATATTTTATATTAATAAAAACGTTTTAAACTACAGCATGCCTACTGCGGGGTTAAAAAGGTGCTGTAAATCTTTGAGCAGTCACATTTTAACATAGATAAGAGATAATTTATCAGCTACTACTTCAAATTACTGGGTTTTAACAAAGAGGCCAACAACAGATGTGTGATCAGTGACGACGGCAGAGTGACAGAGAGAGATAGAGAGAGAGAGAAGGACGTACGTGCATGCACAGGAATAACGTGTAAATATTGACAGACATTGAATAAATGTGATACATGAGCGTAGGTGTAGGTAAATAAAGTTAGGTTACATGTAATAGTTTTTAACAGATAGCATATAAATTATAATATAGTATACACAGCGGACGAAGCCGCGGTCGGTTGGTACATGTTCATTTCGCAAATAAATATTTAATATCTAAATTATGCTGTAGAGTTGTAGACGGTGTGAAGAAGCATAATAAGAACCCTATTTCTTTGCACGCTACTAGTTAAAATACATAGATTTTTACAGACGGATAAATGTTGACTTCCATTCAGCAAGTTGAGTAGTTAAAGAATTTTATAGTCGAGTTTGCTAATTGCAATACTCTCTGCTTTAGTTTTACTGCTTTTCTTTCCGTCAAAGTATTTTCATGAGAATGTATTTGAAGTTTGATTAAAAGTCTTACAGTAAGCTCGAAGAATAAAAGGGTTTTTGACACGAACTAAAATATATATTTAAACTTTTAAGTAGGAATAATTACATAACTAAATAATATTAATTAGGAGTGGCCAATAATATTTAAAAAAAATATGTATACGTCAATAAAGATACCTTCTTCGCATCGAATCCGTTGCCCAAATTGCTTCATATCATCAGGTTTTTAAGATAACTCAATCTAAAAGTGCCAAAATGACGATTTTGGTAATGTTTAAGAATTTATTACCAAGTAGGTATTTTTTTTTCTAAAGTTTTCGTTCACGTTACAAAATTATTACTATCTTTCATTTTTAAGGAGGAATAGGAGCTACAATTGGAGGCAAAACTAGCTAAATTTTAAAACTCAGAAATATCTACGCTGTAAATTTTGTAATAGAAGTTATAAATGATACACATTATAGCTAGAATTTGTTTACTTACATATTTGAAACTAATTTTCCCTACCCTACGAATATTTTGGTTAAATTTGAAAGGATTTTAATATAATATAACTCATTTTTTGACACTGACTATACGGCAAATTTAACTTAACAAATATATATTTTTAATATTATTTACGTTATTTATTGCTGCAGATTAGTAAATATAGTCTATATAATTACCTGTATTAAACATACAAAAATTATTGAATTTTATTCATTATTGATTTAAAATTTTGTTCTATTATAATTAATTTCCCGGAAACGGTTTGGTAAATAATAATGATATTTTGCATAAATGTTCAACTAATTAAATAATACAGTCCCTGGCCATATTATTAGACCAAAGCTGAAAAATCACATTTTCGCCATTTTAACTACAATACACCTTAATTTTTGACAGTTTTCGTTAAATTATGAAATAGCATATATAATATAATGAGTTTTTTTATTATTATTGTTGTTACAAATCTCAAAAATTGTATAAAATTTTTATCAAAAAATGTTAAACCATCAACAAAGAACTTACTTTACACGTTTTTGAAGCACTATCACTTGTTTAATTAAGATGAACTATGTATTGTACAACAATTGAAACGATACACTTTGATTTTTGTGTATTGCATTAAAATGCTAACGAGAATATTCTCACCAATTTTCATGCACTTGGTAATGTTTTGATAGTACTCCCATTCCTCCTTAAAATGCATGTTTACTTTTACTTGTACGCGCTTTTTTTCACCGAAATATACTAGTTTGTAGATATTGTTATATTTAATGTAGTGAAGTCCATTGTGTCACTTATGTGTTTATTATAATAATAAAAATATCATATCTACAAACTAGCGAGAAAAAAAAATCATACAGTATGAATTAAAAATTCATTTATAATGAAATATAATTCAACCCCCATTCAAGAATGTTGTACCTACAGCCGCGTTATCGCACGTCGGCGATCTTCTAACCTCCCATCCCGCAGGTACAAGAGACACCCCCCTGGTGGTGACAAAAGCAACGAACGCACTACCACGGCGAGGTCTGGGTGACATTTTACAGAATCGATGGGATTCTGTGTTTATTGTTTCGGACACGTCCGCACACCCAACAATCTGATAACAGTTAATTGATTTTACCACCGAGAGTATTCCAAGGGTTGCTAGAAACAGCTTTACCCCCCCCCCCCCCACAACCTTTCCTAGAAGTTTAGATATCGTGTATGCCGAAAGCGAATGGCTCTAAATTTTGATTCTTTCTTATACTTATACAAAGTATAGATATATTCTCGTATATATAATGCACATCTCAAGCAGGTTTTACTTGGTAGCACATTACCTACATCAGCGATTTCCAAACTGGGAGGCGCAGACTAGTGCAAAGGGAGGCGCGAAAAGTTTAACGTAACATTATTTTTTAACATATATACATATTATCTGTTCTTGAAAGGCACGTTACTGTGTAGTTTTAGACTGACAACTATTGAAAAGACAAAACTGATAGCATGCAATATTTAAAAAATTTTTTGAGTGAAAGCACTCTCCTCAATGACACCTTTTAATTTTTAAAATTAGTTTGTGCTAATAAACAAGTACATTTATCGTATTCAAAATAAATTTTTTCTATCAATTACGGTTTTTAAAAAAAAATTTGTACTAATACATTTTATACCTTTTTAAAATGTCTCCATAATTTTATGAAATAAATAGGGGGGGGGGGGTGATGCAAGATACATTTTTTTTAAAGGGAGGCGTAGTTTCATAAAATTTGGAAACCACTGACCTACATTCTTCTTCTTCTTCTTTCTTTTTTGCTTCCTTTTCTTAAATAATCAGCCACTTTATTTTTTATTTATCTCTCTTGATTTTAGTTTAATTTCATTTATTTTAATTTTTATGATTTTACCTATACATTATTATTAATATGAATTTCTTTTTATTATTACAATTATTATCAAAATGTATTATATTAGTATGCATATTAACAATTAAAAGTCAAATATGTACGCTGAGCTTATCGTCTGCAGTCTAGACTCCTAGACAGCTAACGCTCAAAGATGAAATTCGAAATTCAACATTTGAATACATCTCTTGTAATACATGGTTAAATACAAAATACAATACATACATTTGTCTTCTAAAGATTTTCTCTTCTATATGAATTATGTATAATATAAGTACATGAAGATTATATTTTCATGTAGGTATTTAATTCAGAATATGTGAAAATATGATTTACGATTTTTTTAAATAAAAAAATTACTTTTAAAAATAGGAAAAGTCCTTCCAAACTCCAGCCCAAATTATTGGTTCTAAAAACATGAAATTTTTATGGTATATTTCTTTTATAACATAAGCACCCAGTTAAAATTAATTTGATGAAATTCATTTATTCAGGAGGGGTAAAAGGATGTTATAATAGTAGGTAGGTATATATTCATAAATCTCTAGATGCGATGTATTTTGTTAATGATTTTTTATATTTTCTACTTGTCTGTATGTGGGTTTATTTCATTTTAACAGAAAATACTGAACCAATTTTGGTGGAAATTTTACAATAGGCATTATGACTAATTAAAAAAAACTGTTATATGAATATCTTACGTGTCTCCTATTTAAAAAAAAACTTATTTCTGTAGAAAATAAAAGTTTAATCGCAAAAATTGAATCTTTTAAAACTAATTTTGAATTTGACGCCAAAACGCTTGCAGGTGACATTTCAGAATTGTGACGTCACACTCCTTGTCAACAATAATCAAGCATTCAGAATTAAACAATAATTTAATTATTTTGTGTGTTAAAAATGAATTTCAAAGTATATAAGTTCTTAAATAAGTCAATCACTTTTGACGTTTACTGATGCGTGAAGTCATTCGCTCTGATTGGTGTTCCATTTAACATGGCGGATTGCTGTATTTTGCATTTTTATTTTAACAAAAATTATATTAACCTCGCTTTTAATATAAAAATAAATTCATTTTTTAGAATCGTTTTAACCTATTTCAGTATTTAAAATCATAATTTCAATGATACTTTGTTACTAGCATCATGTCTATTAAGAAGTCATTATTTTAGGAAAATTTTCATTTTCAATGTTGTGAAAGTTTTTTATTTTATATATATATTTCTTCTTTTTTCTATTTGTATTTCATTTTGACACATGTAATGTACTATATACAATTGCTTAAATAAAGTATTATTATTATTATTATAATTATACACGGATGAAGTCACGAGTAAATGCTAGTACCTACTAGTAAGGCAATATTTAAAAAAAAAACCACCTACATTTTTTGTTTACTAAACTTTTATTAGGACAGGAACAAAGGGGGAGGGGTGAGGATGTAACTAATGGACACCACGAAATACATATTTCCATCCCCAAGCATATCAAATATCAATTCCAACCCAATGTCCACTAACTACCCCTCCCTATCCTCGCATCCCACGAATGACTCATTCATCTATCAAAGGGTAGAATCCGATGCATTTTCCCTCACCCCACCTCCATTGCGAAATAATCAATTAATTAACCACAAACTTTATACAAGACTTTTCCATCAACCTAAATGAAGATGACCTGGATGTTCCTTCAGTAATTAACGTTAGAGCCCCCCTTCCAACGCCTCCACACACAAATAAATAGATGTGACTATCTTAATTTTGATTTAATTGGTTCTATAAAAGTCGCTCTATCAACTGGATTGATGCCCTTTTGTGGTGATTAGTTCAGAATTTATAGCCCCGGTGCTCTGTCTTTACATTTAATTATCTTATACTTAGTTTTGGTGTACATTTTGTTAATTGAATAATATTTTAGATTACACTATGCAACATAAATAAATTCACAGAAATTTGAATAGATGATTAAGAAGGTATTTGTCATGCCGAAATCTAATTCGTTGCCCAAATGGTTCCATCACGTCAGGTTTTTTAGATATCCGAACCTAAAAGTCCCAAAAATGACGATTTTGGCAATGTTGGGGAATTTATTACTAACTAGGTAATTTTTTTCTGAAGTTTTCTTTCATGATTTCGAATAGTACTATCTTTTCTCTTTAAAATGATTTTTTACATTTTACTATACGATTTTTCATTACCGAAATATACCACTTTGAAGATATATGTAGTAAAGTTCATTGTATCTACTATACTACAACTACATTCTATTAACAAAAATATCATATCTTCAAACTAGTACATCTCGGCTAAAAAAAATCGTACAGTAAAAACTCATTTTAAAGAGGAAAGATAATACTATTTGTTACCGTGACCGAAAACTTTAGAAAAAAATTACCTACTTGATAATAAATTCTTTGTTAATATAGTCATTTTTGGGACTTTTAGGTTAGAATATCTCAAAACCCTGACGTGATTAAACCAATTGGGCAATAATCCGGTTTCGACAAGTCAAAAGCCACTTAAATTTTCTATTCAGATCTCTGTTATATTACAAAAGTATTTTTTTGTTGCATAGTGTTATTAGTCAAGGCATCACATAACTTCCACTCTATCAAAATGTGGTGCATAACTTTTTAGAGGTATCTTAAAAATGCATTTAACCAATATTTTAGTAACAGAATACCTTTAAAATCAATGTTTATAACAACCGATTCCCATAAATAAACAAATAATAAAGGCGTACAAACAAACAAATGTACAAGTAATTTGACACCCGACGTTACTTAAACGGTCATAGATCAAATAGAACGTAAGACACATGCGCGTCACTCACCATTAAATATACTGTCACTTAATAGACATCTGTGTCCGTTTTTTTACATCGCTATAATCGTTAGTTGAAAGATAAAAAAATGTGTAAAGATACAGCTATTTGACAATTAACATATCGCTTCATAATTATACATTCATAGATTATGATTTTGAAACTTTTTGCTGTAATTTTTTTTCAGTATAGTTTTATAAGTTTGTGAATATGCTTAAATAGGGACTAATCATTCAACAGTCTAGGGATTACACTTTAAAATATACTTAAAAAGTTTATTTTATTGTTTTCGAAATTTTGTTTCGAATAGAAAATTTATTGTTTAATTAAAATAATATACCTGGTATAATTAAATGTATTGGTAGAACACATAATTAAAGAAGGCATAGATGGAGCACATATTCCATAGTCTATGTTCGTACAGTATAGAAGATTTAAATAAAACTATTGATTTTTTGTATTTATTTTTTCTTATTCGTTCTAAATGAATTTTTTGTAAGTAATAAATGGCAAAATTACCGTAGTAATTTCATTTCATGTTTATTTTTATTAGTTCTTAAACGTTTTTGAAACGAACTGCTAGTGTAATTCTTTTTAAAATACTTATACACATAATACAAAAAAATATTACGTGCTTTTCACCTATTTCCTTCTATATGTAAGCATTTGATCGTCGACTCACAAAAGAGATAAAAACCTACCTCAGACATGTTTCACAATCATAAGCACCTTAAAAATCTTTTCCAGAGGGGAGGGGGAGAGGTTATCTTAATCCTAACCTAACTTTTTACATACATTTTTATAAAAAAGATTGTATTTAAATGCACTTTTTTTAAAAATAATATTTAATTAACACTTTTTATGTAATAGTTTTCACTTATGACAAATATACTGCACGAAAAATTAATTATTCAACATTAAACAAATATATTGAATTTAAAACAAATTAAATCACTTTAAATAAATAGTTACCACTAAAAATAAATACTTTACACTAAAAAAAATAATACTTTGCACTTAACCTAAATTTGGACCTGTCAGATTTCAAAATTATATATTTTTGATATATTTTATGTGATTTTTGTGATATTCTATATTTTAACCTAATGTAAAAAAATGTATTGTAAGTAATTTTTGTGTTTTTCTATATTTTAAAACGATCAAATATTTGCTTCATGCAGTAAAAAAAATAAAAAAGTATTAAAAATGTTTGATGTATAAAGTGAATACTATTTAATAAATATTGCAATAAATATATATCAATATCAGCAACAAATCAATTAAAATTAATATTGTGTTGCTCCCTAACCCCTGTTTGTCGGCGCCTATGAAGCTCTTTCCACTCTCAAGGAGTTAAATAAAACACGCCCGGTCCTCTTAGATTCACAGAAACCTCTTCATAGGAAATGTTTGCAGTTATTCACTTTGTTTCTGGCAATTGCATGGAAATGTACACTCTAAATTGTAACAGCTAATTAGAATTTACAAACATTCGCCCTTTTACAAACGATAGATACGAAAACTGTTTGATTAGAGCCTTTTTACTTTATATCTCTTTATATTAACAGATTTTCCCTACGACTTTTTTAACTAAATACACAAACTTTCAAAATTACAAAAAAATAGATTTTTTGTTAGTTACATAATAACTCAATAACTCCCCGAAAAAGCAATACAATTTCATTTTGTGTAAAGCATTCAAAAGTAGATAGTTTAAGCTTTAAATTGTTTTTTATTTCTATACATCAATTTTTACTATAATTGTAGATCTTTTACTGTTAACATTTTTTTACCTATGTGTATATTAAAAAATAATTTTTACATTGAATTTAATTATTATCAACTCAACAGCATCAAAATAAATTTCAAAATCAAAATACCAAATAACTATTCTGTTTGCTGACACACATATTCGTGGACAAATAAAATGTTATTTGTGTAACTTCTTGAATAGATATTCAAAAGTTTTCATCATATTTATTTTGACAAAAGTGTCCCGTTAAAATTCCGAAAACAGCTTGTCAAATACAACAATAACTTGTCCGGCTGGTCACCCATATCCTGAACGATGACAAGTGGACGACAATGTTTAATCTATGTGCACGATCTAAAGGATAAAACTTCAATGTTGTTAAATGGTTCCATTGTAGGTATATTAATAAAGTTTGGAATTTTTTTTCCAAGGCATTTTTAATGTTGAAATTTGTTGGTTTAGAGTAGATTGAAATATTAGATTAAAGAAAATATGCAGTTCTTTTGGTTCCTAATTGATTTGACACATAATTTAATTTTAATTGACTTGGGGGAAGGGGCCCTAAAATATATTTAATTCTAATATCCGTAGTAACAAAGTCTCACATGCTCGAATTTTTTTTTTGGTATTATATCCGGTATTATAAAGGACCTAGCAAATTTGCAAGCTTGCTAGGACTCTCACACGAGATATCCAACCTCTATGACAGTTCTCTTGGAGTTTTGTGAAGACTTTGTCAACTTACGCGCACGCGTTGTATGTAAACACCAACGGTATTAAAACAGTGGTGCTATTATGAAAAAAATTGTATACGGTCAGAGTCCCCAATTGTGTTACATTACATTGAAGTACTCGTATGTATCACTACAATGTTAGTAAATACACAGGTTGTACCATAACTCTGGTGGGGTGAGGCATGAGAGTCATCATGAGGAATCCTCTAACGTTAAAAATAGTTGTCAAACTTTTTTTACTATATAAAGGTTCTTTAGGAATTGATTTGATTGGTTAAAAGTTATGGTACAACTTGTTCATTTATTAACCTTGGTATCACTACTCTAAATTCCATAACTATTCCATAGATACTATAAAGGTGCCTTTTCATGGAGCGTCATTGACGCTAGTTTTCTCGTCACGTGACCGATTTTAAATTTTTGAATTTTAGCTGTCAACTACTGTTTAAGTGTGAAAAAACAACCAATAACTTACGTTCAGTTATTAAAAATTGATTTACATTTCATTATACTATTCGTAAAGACGTATAAACTCACAAAACAAACAAGAATACACATAATATCAAAGCTACTGACATTAGGTGTCACATGATTTCTGACCAATAGCAAGCATTCAAAATTCAAAATCGTAGCGTCCAGCGTCAATGACGCTCCATGAAAAGGCACCTTAACAAAATTAATAACCTCATTTATGAGTGCTAGCTAGCTTGAAAATTTGCTAGTCCCTTTATAATACCGGGAATTAGTCTTTGGCTTCGATATGATTTTTTTTAAATTAGAAAATAAATTATTTTTTACAATGAATTTTTAATAAATTTTATGTATTTAATACAATAGGTACTTCGTACTTAAGAACCTGCATACATAGTTTTGCTTGTAGGTATATTATGTATGTTCAAATATCATCCCTTGACTTGGTGATGTAGTAAACTACTAAGTTGTGCTCGATCAAGCGCGTTGACACAACGACCTGTCAATGTTTGAGAGAAGAACGGGGGGAGGGGTGATTTGTGACTTTGACATATAAATGACCGATGCTGGTTTAGTTGTGTATGTCTTTTAGGTAACCTAGGGTCGTATTTAGGTTTTATGTAGTATAACATAAAAAATTATCTTAACTTTAATTTTTTTAATTAATTTTTAGATGTTACAAAAAAATCATTTTTTTCAAAATAAGCAATTTCTAACACTTTTTGTGGGATAAATGTATGTACATTTTTACATATATATATTTTTTTGAAAGAAATAAGTGTGTTATTATTTTCTCGAAATGGGCAAGTAATTTTACATATATATTCCAAATTTTAGTTCAATCGAACCAGTGGTTTTTGAATTACGCCGCAAACAGATGGACATAAGTGCTTCGTTTATAGAACTTTAGTTTTGACGAACCCTTAAAAGTTTTCTTACACGACGATTAAAAATAAATAGCATAATATTTTACTTACAAGTCTTACAACTTACAATTGAATGTTTCCATTCAAGAATAAAAGATTCATCTAGTGAAAAGAAATCGTCAGATTTATTCGAATGAATAGCCACATTATTCCCCGAAGTCCGTCCCACGACACTTTAGAAATTCAAATCCGGCGTCTATCAAATCTCAATGAAAAATTAACATAGAATTTAAAACCGAAATGACATCGCCAGAAATCCTCCCCTTTCCGATTTCAATGACTAACCCTTGTCAGGAGGGAGAGGGGTGGGTGGGTTGGTTTGACGGGGTTGAAATAAGTGATTTTTAGTGGATAGTACTTTCGGTAAGGGTTGTAAAACCTTTCAGAATACAATGGATGACTAAATTGTCATCTTGGTCAGTTTTGTTACGTATGACTCATTCTATCTCTCTCATTTATTTCATTGTGAGGGTGTGATATTGTTGCACGAATACTTCAAGAACTTAATGGCCAGTTTAAGTGGTGTAAGGACATTTATTTTATGTAATTATTGTATCGTGAATTGTATAATTATGTCTTGACATTTTGCTATATCTAAAAGCATTGGTCTCTGATTTTAAAATTTCTATTTCAAATGAAAATAAACACTTTTTCTTACGTGTCTGTCCGTTTGTACCCTGTACACTTAATGAATATTTGTTTGTTAGTTGGATCAAAATCGTTTATTTGAAAATTGTTATTTTTTTGCAAAATATCTCAATAACGACGCGTGTTACGTGAAAATCTTATTGAATCTTTTTTGTAGGGCATTGAATTTTCTATGAGAGTAGCCATTAAACATTTTTACTTAAATTTTTCTTAGGAAAATAGAACTCCATCTGCGAATTTAAAAATTATTAAAAAACTTCAAATAACTTAATTTTATGATTTTCACTAACTGCGTTCGCGTGGAATTTAAGTTAGTGAAAATACATTAAGTTCGGTTTGATAAATAATACTAATTTTTGTATGATAATCGATAAAAAAGGGTCAAATGTTACACACCTATTTTTTTATTACTTATTATTTTATTATTTTATGAAAATAATTACAGCCCTGCATATGTAACAGGAGGTGAAATATTAATAACTAAATTTTTATTTCCCACAAAAACATTTCCATCGCCTTGAAATCGCATAGGGGATGAATTTTCTGGATACAAAGTAACCTATATCCTTTCTTAGAATGCAAGCTATCTCCCTGCCAAATTTCATCAAAATCGGTTCCGCGGTTTGGCCGTGAAAAGGTAACAAACAGACAAGCAGAGAAACATTATTAATTTAATAAATAATCGAAGTTTGTACCATTTTATTTATAATCTATTATTATTTTAAATTATTTCTTTTGTATTTTAAATAGATTTCCTAAATTATAAGAGTATTCCTATTTCTTGAGTACGTGAATTCTTAGGTTTTTATTTGACTATCTAATATATTATCTTCTAATTTTAGTTCGAAAGTCTACTTTGAATTGTAAAAATTTTAAATCACATAATTAAATATGCATGAGCCAAGTAATCAATATAAATGCATTTTTAATTATATTTAAATATATAGAATAACACATCCTACTTAATTAAGATATCATAGTTTTATAAATGAGGCAGTATATTTAACATTAATAGCCCTAGTGGTATCTTCTGTAACTAATAAATCTAATTAATTAACGTTTCTCACCTATTTTTGGTTTTAGATTTTAAAATATCGCCACTAAACATTCGTGGCATTTGTTTTTGGAGAGTTTATGTTGATGTATGTTTCAAGTAAGTTACCGCTTCCTGATTTTTTTTTCTGTGGTAGACAAGACTCCATTAACGTTATCTTTAAAATTCCAGGTTTCTGTTGACATACGATATAAAGTGTCTTTGAATAAAGTTTTATAAAAAAAATATCTCCTGCACGTGAGGTATACGTCATTGTCAAGATCTTCTTCGTTTTTTTCTTCATATTTTGTTACAGTATTTTTTTTTGTAAGAAAGTTTTCGTATTTAAGAAAGTTCTTTAAACTGTTGTAGTGAAGGGGTTTCTCTTGTAGAATAAATGGTGTGGTAATAATTGTTGTATTTATTTATAATTTTTGAAATATGAGGTTCAGATTTTTTTATAAAAATTTCAACAGGTTTTGAAAACAAACATTTATATTTATTGTAAGTGTATACATATTACATATGATATTTTACTTTCTTATACTATGATATGCATGGTATAATAAAGTATAGTAATCATGAAAAAATATAACAAGTTTTATATTTTGAGAGTTCCTAAATTGAGTACTACAATTATTTAAGTGCCGTCTGTCTGTCTTTCTGTCTATGTGTTAATTTTTATGTATACTAAACCAGAAACGGATGTTTACTCTTGTCGAATATTATACAGTCGAACCAGAAAATTTTGTGTTTTTCTATTATACTAAAACTTTAAACACTTAAATAAGGGTGTTCCGGAGCATATTTTGCTAGGGAATTTTCAGGCAATATTCATATCGGCATATTTTAGCTACTGTTGAAATTTGGTACATCATACATTTTTTTAAATTTCCTAGACTATATAAAATTTTCTGTAATTCGTGTATAAATATCTATATAAATTACAGTGGGAGACTAAATATATATATGAAAAATGAAATGGCCTTTAATCGGCGAAGGATTTATGATAATATTTATATATTACGAAGCAATTAAAGCTCTTTGTGCGATCCATTATAGCGGAGTCCCCACATCAGAAAGTATCATATTACGTTGGGACAATTTGGGAAACACGTTAAATGATTTAGTGTCCATTATGTACAAAGACAGCCGTCTCTCGATTCAGTAGCGTTCATTTTTAATGTGTTTATTACTATAATACAATTTATTGGTCGTAAAACTAAAAGCTGTGTACAAGAGAGAGGGGAGACGGGAATAATCACTGCGTAACGGTGTGGAATGGCTGAATGTTTTTTTGTCGAAGAAATATTGATCTTGAAGGTATATAAATTAATAAATTGACCATTTATACAAAAGTACATATTTTTTACTACTTTAGGCACATCGGAGAAAATTACGATTTTGTTATAAAAAAGCTATCCTAAGTTAGTTAGCAACTACTAACAATTCTGTGATATTATCTGTAGATTTGTTTTGTACAAGATAATTTTCATAATATAATTACTATTTTAATACCGTTGGTGTAAACTTACCGCGCGTGCGCGAAACATGTGAAATACTTTGTGAAATTTCAAGGAAACTGTCGTATAGATTTGATACCCCATTTGAATGTGCTTATTAGCTGATAAATTTTGTTAATATCTTTATAATAAGGGACATAAATTTTTCAAAAACTGTTTGAGATACAGTCCTGCTGTTTAAAAATGTCAGTTTCTTTATTTTATAAATGCAATATAGACAGTGGCGTAGCAATTGGAGCAAGTTTAAATCATGACTATAGATTTAATTTCATACCCCCCTCCCTTTTTGAGAGTTCTTGCGGTAGCCAATGGTTAGTTTAGTTTAGTTGTGTACCATTCGTAAAGACACCGTGAAATTAAGGTAATAAAACTACCTGAACAACGGCGATCGTCAAATGTTTATACGTCGCGGGTAATTGAGTAGGCTTGTTTATACCGCAAGTTTATTGTTTCCTAGGCTTTTATTGCATTACACATTTTTACTGCATGCTTTAATTTTATCGCAGCTACTGCGAATGACACATTAGTAATTACTGTTTTTGGTGCCGAGTTAAATTAATTAAATTAATTATTACAATCAATTGCTACGTGTTTGATGACAATGGCGGAAAGATATAATATATACATATATTATAAAATATGTACGACTTCTTATGTAGAAAATTACAAAAGGTCCACGGTTGGCCCAGGCTTGCATAAATACTAGCCAACAGTGGGCTAAGATACAAATGATAACTTTGTTCAAGACTTGACCAAGGCTTGTCGACCAGAGTTTGTCGTATCAAGGCTGGCCTAGAGTTGATCCAATCTTGTGTTAAGAATAGGTGACCCGAAGCTCGGTATCTGACTGGGACCAATATCGAAATACCATATTCAACTGATCCTATAAAAGTGTCATCTTTTAGATCCAAAATAGCTTTGGATGACAACTCAAATTAGTTTTTTTCTACGTAAAAAAATTAACATTCTCTGAAAGATAAACATTAAACGCAAATAATAAAATCAATAATATTTAAAAATCATATATGTACATGTTTATGCACATTCATAGAACCACTGCAGAACATTAAACAAGTTAACAGTTTTTGCCGAACAACACGCAATAATTCTCCGTAGACGTATGGGCGCCACATGTGAACATCAGCTGTTTAACCTGCTTGACCCCTTTTTGCACTACATTAGTGTCACTGCAGACTGCATTTCCTCTTCCTGGAATACTTGAGGATCCTCTAATCGGCTTCGCGTTTAGTTTAGACAGATCCGTGACACATGTTTAGGGCACGCCGAGATTTATGTATGCATGTTTTGTGTTGGCAATTATGAAATGAGTTCGGCCAATTATTGGAACATATGGATATGTTATGACCGATTAGTGATGGATTTTTGTGTGTTAGGGAGTGTCGGGAAATAAAAGATGCATTTAGATATTACATAATATCTAGAACATATACGAGGACACTGAAAAAAAAAACATGACTTTTAATTTTTATCAATCCAGTAGTAGTAGCGCTAGTTTCACACACAAACAGTAACTAAAGTATTTACTGTAAACTAAAAATTCAACGAATAGCTATCTAGATGTCATTGCATTTACTGAACTAATAACAAGTAATAATTTGAATTGTTTTTAGATAAGCTGTAGGTAACCTATGCTAATGAAACTGAACTTAGATTTTAATTAACTTTCCTACACTCGCGTATTGGTCTGTCAGACCGACAGATTACATTTTTTTTTCAATAACATAGAATGCTAAGACAATGAGCTTACTGGTAGCTTCATGATTTGTCGAGATCTTTAATTTAGTATAGTACGAACATTCGTACGAAAAGGATATGTACCAGTACATGATATCAATTGGTCTGTAAGACCGACGCAGGTATAGGTGTTACACTTTTGAGTATGCTCCAAATGCATGGTGAGATATTGGTTGATAATAGTTTATAATACTTTATTCCTTATATTGTTATTAGGTTTTTAGAGTTATTTTTAGTTTTTGTTTTAAGAAATTTTTTTTTCAAGTTTTCGTAGCTCGTTTAAAAAAGTAACTTTTTCAGAGGTTGTATTAAAAGACTGTTAGTCACTTAATAAATCAAAATATTGTCTATAACTGGTTTATTTATCTCAACACATCCTTTACTACTAATAAAAATTAATTTTACTAGGCTGCCATAACAAAAAAGATATTAAAAAACAGACTCTAGAACTTTCGGTCTCAGAGACCGTGCGCGGGTATATGTGTTATTATATTTGTCGCGGGTATAGGAAAGTTAATATTTTAATTTGTATAAATTTGAATAGAATAAAATTTATTAAAATCTAGGCAGTGTATTTTTTACCGTTATGTTTTATAATTTTTAATTAACTATCACGTACAATCCCCCAACATTACGCACTGTCGTAAATACATCCAAATGTAGTAAACATTCACGAAGTTAATAACACTGACACCTTATTACATGGTGTATGATCTCAACTCCCCTTCCCTCTCCTATTCGATCCTCTAAATCAGTGTTTCGTAAAATTTCATTCCTATAGAATAGACACACACTTATTTACGACTGATTTATTAAAACTATTGTACCGATTTTGATGAAACTTTGAAAGTCTAAGACCTTTGAATAAGTATAGACTTATAGAATGAACTGAGCATTCCCTATCCATATGTGAAGTAAATATTGGCGAATAAGTGTTAGAGAGACAAAGCGATAAAGTAGCCAATACCTGTCTCTTTTCTGTACGTCCGTAATAACTGCAAATTTTAATTGGTCACGTCACTGGTTTGCAGTCATTACGGACCTACAGAAAAGAGACAGGTATTGACTACTTTATCGCTTTGTCTCTTTAAAGAGAGTGGTCAATTTTGTGAGGCTATTGCTCAGTCCATTCTATGATAGGGACTAACAGTTATTTTGAAAATGTATACGGATGTTTTTCTCTTTGCATTTTGGCTTTAATATTTTTATATATATTATGAGTAAAAACGCTTATACAAAATTACACCAAACATGGATGACTGGGAAGACTAGAACGTGCCCTGGGGCAATCAGGGAAGGAGACAATCGCGAAGCCCATTCTATCTAAGGTGTTCTAAGAATGTATGGAGAATCAATTAATTATTTGGATATGCTTTTATAGCCGCCGTTACCACGGGGTTTCACCGATTTTAAAATACACACTGTCGAAACCGCGGGTAAAATCTATTTTTTATATAAATATATTTTTTTAAATTATGAATATAAATTTTCGTTACACATTTTGGTAGCCACTGTAGTGTAAAGAGAGCACCTATTTTGGCTATATTTGTTCATTTTACGATGTAATATATATGTAACCGTATTCGGGCATTTATATTTTACAGTGGTAGCCGTACAGACATGTCTATTTTGTAGTTGATAGTTATTTTCAACGTTTATTGTACAAAGTTCGGAACTAAAGTTTTATTCGGGTTTTTTATACTCTGTGGAATGAAGTCAAGCAGCAACTGGTTGAATTTTATTATTTTATGATGGAAGTCAAACTGAAGTTATTGGTTTAATTACGGAAATTGTTTTATGAAATGTGTATAATTTGAAGGAATTGTTGAAAATGTCAAAATAATTGACTATATTTTTTTTTCAGTATCGACAAAACATAGAAGGGTAAATTTTTATATTTAGTGTTTTGGAAGAAAATCTATTAAAAAAACTTACAACCAGAAACGGATATTTTATTGATTTCAATTATTGAAATTAGTTTGTTAATAGATTAGAAATAAAATAGTTTAGGTAAATTTTGTAAGAAATATTTATTTCACAGTGGTCTTGAAGTCTTGACTAAATTGTATTTATCTCCAATAAACCAATTTGACCAAATCTATTAATTTTACTTTGAACACCTATTAATAGGAAACATATGATCTTAAAAAAAATTCCAAGAGCAATTTGGAAAGCTGGAAGTAGGGGAAACGGTATAATTATTGGCCACTTAAGAAAAAAACTCGAAATAAACAAACGCTATTCCATTAATATAAGTGGTAAATGGAATATAAATACAGTAATATGTTCATTATTAAAATTTAGTCCTTTATTATTGGTATATGTATTACAACTATAAGTATAAGGAAAAACGAAAACCAGCATAAAATAGAAAATATCTCAAAAAATATAATGATTGGCCATTTTTTCAATGATTGACATAGTATTTTTTACAATTATTGGCCATAGTGATAGATGGTAAATTTCATAAAACTTCCACAAAGGTAATAATGAGTCAGCAAATTTTGCATTTATTTGTAATTGCCAATTTCTGTTACAGATTTGGGTTTTTACCCAAATCCGTTACTCAAAAGGCAGGCAGCTCGTTTATTTGATTTTATTTCAGTTATTTTTCTGTTACTAATTTTTTTTATTTTATAAAAAAGCTAATTTTCAGTAATTCGTATTTGTTTATCCAGCTTTCATATTTTTACGTTGATATTTTGTTTTAAAATTCTAAAATTGAATATTAAAATCTCGATAACTTGAAAATTTAGCATGTTATTAACTGTTTTTTATTTTAGTATTGTATCATCAAAAAATTTTATTTTTCATAAATCAGTATCAAAATTTTTAGTAACAAAAATTATTGTGGGTGGGCAGAGGGCTAAAACAATGTAAAAAATTGTCTGGGGCACCCATTTCATAAATTTTATCAATCTTCTCTTCTAAATTTTTTTCTATATCTAAATTTGTTTGTTCATGAGCTACGTTTTCATCATTTATATTTTTAGTAACATTATTTTTATTATTTTTGCTTTTTAGGCATATTGTTTACCTATAAATAATAATTAACCATCAGTGGCCAATCATTAGAAAAACTTGTTTGTGTTAACACAATGATTGGCCATTAGAGTTTAAAAATAATATTTAAAAAATAATTAACAATTACTATCTGAAACATTTAGAATTAATAATTTATCTTCAATACAAACTAACAGCTGTTTTTAAATATTGCAAATAATTAACACAAATTTTATTTTTATCCACTATTTATTCATTGTTATGTAGTCTTTAACAAAATGTCAAAATTACAATACGTTAAAATTTAAAATCAAAGTAAAGTATGTATTTTTTAAAATAAAGCGTATACTCAAAAATATGCTCTTAAAAGAATCAAAATAAACTAGACTACCATTTTAGTAAGCATTTCGATTTTTTAAGTTACCATGTTACTTATTTTAAACAAAAAATCTGAAAAGTAGCCAATCATTATCAGTTGCCAATAATTATACCGTTTCCCCTATTTTCTTTATAGCTTGGTCGAAAATGGTCGTATTTACATACGAGTCTAATGTCCGGCATCATAAAGGCGCTAATAAATTTGCTAGCTTGCAAGCACTCTCAAATGAGGTAACATATTTATTGGCAGTTCTCTTGGAGTTTCATGAAGACTTTAACAAAATTCGTGCATGCGTTGTATGTAAACGCCGACGGTATTAAAACAGTGGTGGTATTATAAAAATTATTTTGTACAGTCAGAGTCGCCAACTGTGTTACAATACGTTGAAGTATCACTGCTCTAAATTCCATAGCAAATCCATTTATACCTACTATCACAAAATTAATACCTCATTTGTGAGTGCTTGCTATATAGCTAGCAAATTTTGCTAACCATTTTATAACATAAACTATAAACCTAGTCTTGTCTAGTGTGATACTATCTTATCAGTCTATATTCTATAGAATATTAAAATTGGTGAGATATACCTGAAAACCGATTCTTATAAATCATGGTAAAATAAAACAGAGTAACAATTTAACATGACACAGCCAACTGCACCGGAATTAGTGCAATAAAAGCCGGTACGGAAACCGCTCGAGCCGAGTTTGTCAAGTAAATGATGTAGCGCATGAGATTCTTATGTAAATGTGACGCATAAATACGCGTGGAGCGTCTCAATCTAAGGGGCGGGCGCATGTGACGTCATCATTACCATACAAATGCCGTTTAGAGTTTTAGTTTAGAAGTAGATAAAGAACAACATATTGAAAACACAAGTGTTTGCGGTCCATTCAGTTTGCATGCTGTATGATGTATAGCAGTGGTAGTTAACATTTTCACAGCCTTGAAAATAATGTTTTTTCAATATTATATCTTTGTAAATGACTTTTTAATTTCTACAAAAAAAAATCTATACAATTTTCACGTACATTCTTTATACATAACGTCCCTTAGCTTAAAACACCGCTCAAGTCGTTTTGACCAACTTTACAGGAGAGCGAAAAAACCGTGTACCTATGTTTTATATAGGCTACCGGCTTGCGCGCTGTCACTATTTTTTGAATTCTGGTCTCTTATTGTCCGAAACGTCTAGAATGTGATTGGTAGATCGACGCGCAATGAGTAGTTCTATCCAATGGCATTAAAATGTAAAAACTGCTAATTTTTGACTTATGCGGTGTTGTTAGCTAAGGGACGATATGTATATACCTACATAGTTTGAAATGAAAAAATATCAATTTTGAAATATCTCCCCTAATTTTTTTAGGGGTAAAATTAATACAAAATAAATTATAGATACTATTATTCTTTACAACTCTTACCTAGAGATTTTTTTTAACTAGCCCTATTAAAAGTAATTCGAAAAATAAGATTATTTTAAAAATAATAAATTTTCTTCCTTGAAAAAAATCAATCCTAAATAAAAAATGCCATCCTTCTATATATTGTTGTTTTTGAATTAAAACGTCTACAGATAGATAAACCGACACACATAATGAAACTAGTCTGTAGAATGGATTTAGGAAAGGTAAAAATTGATATTTAAAAAAAAAATATCGAATTAAAAAAATAAAAAAGAGCACTATATAATAAATAGTATCCACTTTATACACGTGAACATTTTTAATTCTTTTTTATTTTTTCTAATGCCTAAGGCGAATATTAAATCACTTTAAAATATAAAAATCACAAAATTCACATTAAAAATTTAAAATCTATTGGGGCGAAATGAGGTTGGTTAGTTTTTACGTTAGGTTAAAATATAGAAAATCACAAAAATCACAGTAAAAAAAAGTAGTAGATATATATTTGTTTAATGTTGAGTAATTATTTTTTTGTACACTGTATTTGTTATAACTAAAAACGATTAAATACAAGTGTTTATTATTAAAAAAATAAGTAATTTGGTGGGCATATCTGTATGTATGATGAGTGAGTAATAAATAGTAACATAAATCAAACATAGCATGAACCCCGCTGTTACCAGAGGTTTTTGCATTAGTTTGTAATAAATAATTGGCTTACATTAGTAATGACATAATATTATGTACACCTATTACATATTTCCATATATAGAAACAAGTTGAATCAAATTTTAATCGTATAACTGATATAAAACTCCGTCGACAGATAAATTAATTTTAATGTGACTATAAAGTTTTGTTTGTGCAGTTCGTGAGTATTCTGTTGTGCAATTAGGACGAATAACGTAAGTTTGATAATAGCTAAATTAAATTTTATATATTCTATGTATATTACACTGTTACCCGTGACTTTGTCCGCGTGAACTTTATATTTTTTTGTTATCTAATCAATTTCGGAAATTCAAAGTAGCTTATATCTTCCCGCAGCTCTCTCCATGCCAAATTTCATCTAGATCAGTTCAGCAGCTTAACTGTTAAAGATAACAAACAAACAGTCTAGATAATTAAATGAACGTGGTATCAGTATATAGGGATAAAAATGTTGTATCAGATGCATGTAAATATTCAGATTTAAGAATATATTTTTCTTGTGATTTTGAAGTTTGATCATAATATAAGTAAAATGTACAGATTTTATCATAAGTATTATTATATGATATACAGTTTAAGAGCCACTGGTGTAAAGGAAGAGACATATGAAAAAGCACGGTGACATGGGTCGTTGTTTTTTATGGGATTCTTTAGATTTATGTTGTATAGTGAAACATTTTAAAATGCAAACTTGTTTTTATTTGTTATGTCATATTTTAGTTCCTTGCAAAATATGTTCTAAATTCTAACCCATTTAACCCATTTTGAAATATTATATTGAAATAAATATTATTGTATCGTTTTGACGAGACCGAGACGATATCAACTTGTAAGTATCGTCAAGAGTCGGTTATAATTTTTTCGAAAAGTTTTTTTTTTAATCTGAAGTAAAATAATTTTTGAATGTAAAAAAATGAAAGGTCGTACTAAACAGAGACGATATTATCACACGGAGAAAAAATAATCGATTTTTTAATAAAAATTCCAGTTGCTGATTAACAATTTCATTTTGTATCAAAAAATACTACGAGTTTTAACTCCATTGTAATTTATTATACATAATACAAAAAATGATGTATTCAACTGTATATGTAATTATTCTATCTATTCTGTACTGTTTCTTCTATGTACTAATAGCCCAGGCAATAGACTCAAAAAAACGGTCAAACTAAGAAAAAATTCCGACCAAGCTGGATTTTGGTGGAGACTTTTATTTTGACGTCCTAAACATACCTTAAAAAGTCCCCATAATTTGGATAGCGGGTTTTTATTTTTTAGGGGGTAAAGGGGGACTGATTTTAGTTTTTTGCAAATATCTCAAAAATGATCAATTTTTCGAGGAAAATTGTTATGAAAAAAATTGTAGCTTATAAAATTCTACATGAAATAGGTGTTTATACTTTTCTCGTATAATCAATATTTTTTAAGTAAACTGTTAACTTAGTTAAGGGTGCATTGAAAAGTGCCAAAAACTGAACTTTTAAGGGCAAGCAATTTTATGGTTGATTATTATAGATTTTTGGCCGTAGAATTCGAAAAAATAGCCCGGACTGGCAAAAAGTAGTGCAACACCCTTTAAAAAGGGGTTGAAAGGTAAAAACCCCGTTTTCAAGATTTTTTTCAATTTTTCTCAAAATCTAAATCGATGACGGGATGTTTTTATGGTTGATATTTATTGGGGACACTTAGATGAATCGATCGGGACCACAAATATTAAATTTGACAGAAAAATACTCTTTCTAGAGGGTTTAAAAAAACGTAACAATGTTTATTTCGAGGAAAAAATTTAAAAATTAATAATTTTTGTTCAAATCAAAATTGATCTCAAATTGTTCCTGATGTTCTAAAGAATACTGATCAACCATAATTTTAAAAAATATTAATATTTTAATCAATGAAAATTGATAAAAAAAATTACGTTACCTACCCTTAAACATTAGCGATTTTCATTGGTTAAAATATTAATATTTTTTAAAATTATGGTTGATCAGTATTCTTTAGAACTTCAGGAACAATTTGAGATCAATTTTGATTTGAACAAAAATTATTAATTTTTAAATTTTTTCCTCGAAATAAACATTGTTACGTTTTTTTAAACCCTCTAGAAAGAGTATTTTTCTGTCAAATTCAATATTTGTGGTCCCGATCGATTCGTCTAAGTGTCCCCAATAAATATCAACCATAAAAACATCCCGTCATCGATTTAGATTTTGAGAAAAATTGAAAAAAATCTTGAAAACGGGGTTTTCACCTTTCAACCCCTTTTTAAAGGGTGTTGCACTACTTTTTGCCAGTCCGGGCTATTTTTTTCGAATTCTACGGCCCAAAATCTATAATAATCAACCATAAAATTGCTTGCCCTTAAAAGTTCAGTTTTTGGCACTTTTCAATGCACCCTTAACTAAGTTAACAGTTTACTTAAAAAATATTAATTATACGAGAAAAGTATAAATACCTTTAGTATGTAAAATTTTATAAGCTACAATTTTCTTCATAACAATTTTCCTCGAAAAATTGATAATTTTTGAGATATTTGCAAAAAACTAGAATCAGCCCCCCTTTACCCCCTAAAAAATAAAAACCCGCCATCCAAATTATGGGGACTTTTTAGGGTATGTTTAGGACATCAAAATAAAAGTCTCCACCAAAATCCAGCTTGGTCGGAATTTTTTTTTAGTAAAAACCTTTATTTCCTGGGCTATAACTATTCTGTAGTTATTACATTTATCTATTCAATACTTACATTAAGGTCCCCATAATAATAATAATCGTTAATTATTTTGCTTTGTGCAACCCGAGGTTAATCTTTCCCTGAATGACTTACTCATCAACGCACATCTCAAACCGTTAAAATTGTTCTTTATTAAGATTATAGATTTTATAAGTTATATTATAAATGTTCATAAAAACAAACAGAAAATGGGTAAGGCCGCTGGTAATATATAAAATACAAAGATTATAATAATAATGTATCTTTATGTTTGTACTTAAAGTAAAAGTAGCGAAGTAAAATTTTAATAATGCTAATACTTTGTAGGTATTACTCGTAGTAATAACTGTTTTCTTTTTAAAGTATTACAATTTATTATTTATTTGACCGACGTACAATAAACTGGAAAGAAATTTAAATAAATAACGATTTTTGTGTTTATATTTCTAAAAAAAGTTTCCATCTGATTACACTAAATCGAGTGCAATGAAAATATATATTTGCATAAAACAACATGTCTCCCTCTTTGTCTAAACATTACACAAGACTTGAAATTCAATCTTCTCCCATAAGACATAAAATCTGAATTCAGTAAAAACTGAGGTGGATTTTCAAATGAGCGTCGGAGAGAAAAGCCACTTTTCCGGTCAGCCGAATTTTATGAAATACATTTAGATTTTGTTGTGATTTTACTATTCTTTATTATTCCTCTTTATGTTATATAGATTGAATTTTGAACAAATGTATGCTAAACCATTTAACTTGCTGAATAGCTTCCATTCTACTTGAATTCTCTGGTGGTATGTTTTATGGAAAGCATAAAACTTTTACATGCTCATTTTATTTATATGTAAAAATGTGTATTAGGTATACAGGCTGTTCACAAAAAATAACAGCATTATGAATTTTTATTTCGAAAAGTAAGCTACAAAAAAGTTACCCAGGTTATGAATATGGCCGAAGTATTTAAATATTTTTAATTAGAGTTAATTTTTTAAAAACTTTGAATGAAAGTGAAATAACGAAGCAACATTTTCTCCATAATCCAATAATACAAAGTCCGCTCGATAGCTCATTTGTTCTATACCGTGACGTCATCCTCAAGAAATTTTTCAAGGAATTTGTGACACACGGAATGTAAATAAATACATTGATTTATTTGATTCAATTTAATAATAGGATCAATTATTTTGAAGAACAATACATAAAATTCTTGTCGATGTAATATGACATCGACAAAAAATTATATTATTGTATCATGCATTTTCTCTATATTAATTAATTTTAAATAAAAAAAAATGTTTTCTAGATTTATTTTACTGATTTTCTTCACTCGAATTAAAAATGTTTATAATTTTTTTATATAGAATCAGATCGTTCAAACAAATGCAGGTTCTCATTTAAAAACACAATCAGGACCCCCTTTCTCCCTGTCTGAAAGTTTAGTTTTTCGAAATAAAAAATTCGTGATGTTTTATTTTGAACACCTTCTATATTTATCTATTGGTTACATGATTTGATACACTGACATAAATCCCTTGCATTTCTCAAAGCTTTTTTGCTAGTCATTAATTAGTTAAATCTAAATCTGAACAAAATAAAAATAATATTATGCATAATTATTTATTTTTGTTGTTTCAACAAAAAAATAAAAATAAAAAATACAAATTCATACACATGTACCTCCCACATCTCTGATTTATCATTTTGATGTTTTACAATGAGAAATATAAAATTCACTGTACGACAATCGCATAAATGTAAGAAAAGTTATTTCGTTGCTTCTTTACCGTGTTTAAGTTTCACAAAGAATAGTCGTAAGGGATGTTTATGTATAAATAAAGGACACGGAAAGGATCCAAAATACTATACATATAAGAGGATTATGCTGGTGAACGTAAATACAGAGAAAGAGAAGCATGTTTAAAACGGGGAGACATAAAAAACGTCTGCATTGTTTTGGACGGGTTTCGGAGATTATTTACGTTTTAAATCAAAACATTCTGTGTGCGATTTGACGTGAATGCTCTCTCGTATGTCGAATGATGTTATTCTATTCATTTTAGAATCGCCATTTGTGTCAATATTTATATGGAGATATGCAGTATGCGTGTTCTTAAATGTTAATTAGGGAAAATGTATATATTGTAGATAAAATGGATGTATAAATTCTTGAATTGATTGGGAAGTATCAATTAATTATGTAAGGCTTTGAGGGAAAAGGGGGAGTCTTTAAAATAATGTAGTTTTTTTTTAATCAAAGAATTTATATACTAATTGGCTTCGAAAAGTTAATATTTTTCTATTTTAGTAGGTTTAAATTAAAAATTTGTCAGATATAAGTATCGTACGTATGATTTAATTAATGATTGTATTTGTAAATGCATTTTTTTAAATAATAAACACTTTTTATTTAATCGTTTTCAGTTGTAACAAATAAACTGCACGAAAAATTAATTATTCAACATTAAACAAATTAAATTATTGAAATTAAAACAAATTTTTAAATAAATAATAAATAGTTTACATTAAAAATAAATACTTTGCACTAAAAAAATAATAGGTACTTAAATTTATTGCGATTTTTATGATTTTCTATATTTTAAAACGATTAAATGTTCGCATTAAAGAAAAATATTATTTATGTTTACGTGTATAAAGTGGATACTATAAAATTTTAAGTCCAAAGTATTGAAATTTATGTTCGATTTACAAAGTGAATACTATCTCATATTTAGTGCAATTAAATATAACCCTTTAATTTTATTTTTAATATTGTTTCAGATGGCGTCTACGTTTGGAAAACGTGAGTAAAATTTTGTTAGTTAGTTTTATATGCAATAGTACAGTAGTTGAAAGAAAAACTACTGAAAATAATTTCCTGCTGTGTAAAATTCATAAAATTTGTCCAAAATCATCAAAATTGATACGAGTATATATCTCGAAAACCTCATCTAATTGGGCATTTTTGGAACGACTTCGATTTTAGCATGTCTAAAACCTTCGGAGTCGACAGCAAAAATTCTTCATTATATTAAGATTCCTTTATTGATTTTAGTTCAGAATCCATTTACTAATTCTTGTTAACATGAATTTACTCATTAACTATTTGTATAGTTATGTATGTATGCATGTATGTTTGTTTGTAAGTATGTATGTTGTACCTCGAGGGAATAAGGGTTGACAGATACACTACATTGATTGTGGTCACTTGTTTCCGCTGATAAACGCATTGGAGCGCTTGCCAATATTAACGTATGTATGTATTACAATTTACATGTTAGTACATGTATCGTAGATTCGACTAGTAAACAATGTCCAGTTTGAATATTATAATGAAGTTAAATTTTGTCAATTTATGAATATTCAGATACCTTGGTAGAGTATACGGAGTATATAGCAGGGTGGCCAGTTTCTGAAAAACTGGAAAAAGTCAGGGAATTTTGATATACAGGGAAATGTCAGGGTTCCAGATAAATACTGGTCAACCTGTATAGGTACTATTACTTCGGTCTAGGACATCTCGCCGCGGCCGATTCGCCGCGGCCGTCTCGCCGCAGGGACAACTCGCCGCAGGGACAACTCACCGCGGAGACAACTCGCCGCGGGGACAACTCGCCGCAGGGACAACTCGCCGCGAGTTCCTTTTTTAATAGATATTTTGCCCCTCCCCCTTTTATGTCATAAAATATTCTTAGATAATATTTTATTAGATATTTTGTGGGGGGGCTCCGCCCCCCTGCCCCTTTTAATGTCATAAAATATTCTAAGATAATATTTTATTAGATATTTAGTGGAGGGGGCTCCGCCCCCCTGCCCCCTTTAATGTCATAAAATATTCTTAAATAATATTTTATTAGATATTTAGTGGGGGGGGGGCTCCGCCCCCCTGCCCCCTTTAATGTCATAAAATATTCTTAAATAATATTTTATTAGATATTTTGTGGGGGGGGCTCCGCCCCCCTGCCCCCTTTAATGTCATAAAATATTCTTAAATAATATTTTATTAGATATTTTGTGGGGGGGGGGCTCCGCCCCCGTACCCCCTTTAATGTCATAAAATATTCTTAGCTAATATTTTATTAGATATTTTGTGAGTGGGGGCTATGCCCTCTGCCCCATTAAATATATTAGATCTAATGCGGGGGATTCCGCCCCCGTTGTCCGTTCCTTAAAGATTAGTATCAATATTTAAATTTTCTTAGTTCTAATGCGGGGGGCTCCGCCCCCCTGCTCCCCCTTTAATGCCAGTAATAACTTAGGAACATTTTAAAAGAATTAATGCGGAGGCCTCTGCCCTCTGCTAATATATTCTCGCGGCGAGTTGTCCCTGCGTCGAGTTGTCCCTGCGGCGAGTTGTCCCTGCGTCGAGTTGGCTCGCGGCGAGTCGGCCGCGGCGAGTTGTCCCATTCCGCTATTACTTTAGACAGGTCCCTAATCCGATATTTGGCTCATTTTTGTATCTTTTTTGACTTGAGATATGTGTATACTTCAATAAGAGTTTAGACAACGTCATCATTTTCAGCCAAACCAGTGCTGATGCGGTTTTTTGAATAATTTATGTATTATTTTTGATAAGCATAAAAAGTGAACATAATGTAATAATGTATGAAGTATATTTGATAAAATCATAAAACAAAGTTATGAGTGAGATTTAGCTATACTACAATCAATCATAACTCGATTTGGGCTGTCAGAACTCTCACTATATGAGTATATTACTATTTGACGTAGTAATTTTGAAAAGGTCCAAAATATTGTAATTCTTGCTAGACCACGTGTTTGTTACTAAAGTTACAATACGAATTAGTAATTTTTGCGTGTAGGATCGAAATCTCTATTATTTGTATAGTTTAATTTGTTATATCAATAAAAAAATATACTAATATAATTAATTCTACACAATCGTAGTATTTATTGTATTGTATTTTAATTGAAATAAATTGAAATAATTTGTATAGCATTTTATTAACAAATAATTCAACTTAAGAATACCTAGTTGAATAAATAATTAAATGATATTTACGAACATAGTAAAAATAGCGTATTATAAAAATTACAAAACTGATTTTTTTTTTGATACAAAATTGAAATTTTTAATCGGCAAATATAATTTTCATTAAAAAACCGATTCCATTTTTCTTCCGTGTAGCTCTCTTCATTAACAAATAATACAAAACCCATAATTTTTTTTTTATCAATATACCTACAACTGAACATTAAAAGAAACACAATAACACAATTTTAATACAACTCCCGCCCCTTATAACACAATTTAAAAATATTATAAAACATAACAAAGAAACGTGATTTTGGCCGGGGTGGCTATTGATAGGAAATATTGCAAATTGGCAAATGTCACATTGACAGCGCTGCACACATAATGCAATTACTCTAAGGGGGTGGGGAGGGGGGGGGTACTGAACACGTGGCGACCACGGACAAAAGACTGGCGCAGATCTCAACGTGTGATACTGTTGTAGTTTATATCTGATTTATGTGGTTTCATTTGTATTTAGATAGATAGATCCATGCATGAATAGACCGTTTGGATATGAATTGACTGAATTCAAATAACTTTCAGAAGTCGTTTTGATTAAATACACAAATTAGTATTTAAGTGTAAGTAAATTAACACACAAAAAACTACCAGGGAAGCAATTGGACTTACGTATATCGCATCCCCGCAAAAAAAATGTAGTTTTGAGGAAATACGAATAAATGAAATTATAGCAATTTAGGTAAATCAAAATTGTAAAGGTAGTATAGGAAAAGGACTAATACAGTATTTATTTTATATATTTCAGTATTCTTGTGATGTTTGGAAAGTAGTAACTATTAAAACGCTTACGCCCAGTATTATCAAGTTTAACTAAATGCTCCTTTAACTAACTGTCGTATTATCAACAGATCCAAGCATAATATATTTAATTAAATAGATTTAAAATTTTCTGTAGTATTTATTTACAACGTATATTATGTAAATTTTTCATTGAGAGCTTAAATATTGATATAAATCACGTTTGAAATACACCAAATTTACTTTAAAGGAGCATTTAGCGCTAAAGGAGCTTTAAATTGGTTGATAATACCGGGCATTAGTGATTTAATATTTAAAAAAAAATGTGACATTTTTTTAGAATGTTATAGTTATGATGGTAGGTAGACGAAGTACATTAATGACAATTTTTAGTAGAAATATATAGTAATTTGGAATAATTTTACATATTTATCTCAAATATGAAATTTCTTTAGTTGTGACACTTTTTTGCAGGGGGGCGATATGTAATACTGTACGGTGTAGATAATTTTTAGTCTAATTTCTTATCTTCGTGTTGATATTTAATTTTTTTTTATTTCGCTAAAAAGATGATTATTAAATAAAAAATGACTTAAACAGTTTAAATTTTTAAACAGCAGGTGTGTATAGTAACTTAAAGACAAAAAATTATAACTAATTATTTTTCATTTAAACGACCGTGATACGAAAAATTATCGGTCTGCACCCTAGGCTTGTAATATGGTATATAGTAACTGGTATATAGTGTAGTATACTTATATTTCTATAATTTACAATCAAGTGTTTTTTTTTATGTGAAATAAGTTAGTATTTTAATATAAACCTAATTTTAAAATGTAATATTTAACCTATTTGTCAAGTGATCACAAACGCGTCTAGCAGAAGCTGTCACTGGTATAACGTAGTTTCTTACTAAAAACGTCAGAACACTCGATCCCTATTGGTTGATTTCAGTTTTTTAAAGTAAATAGTATCTATTATCACAATTTACAAAATATTTTAAAATTTAGTCAAATACACTATTACTGAAATACTTCAAATTTCAATGCATAAAATTATAGTACCCTCACGTTTGTATGATTTAAAATTTCAAAGTTCTATGTGCCAAATAATACCGAAATTTAAACTTGTGTATATAGCAATATCAAATATCAAAATTGATTATAAATTTAATAAGTCTGAAGTTTTTTTGATACAAGAAATTGGTAAATACGCGTTCGTCGCTTCACGTATTATGTTACAAAGAAAACAAATCTGATTAATACTGATTGAAATATGTCGTGAAAGCCTCACTGCGGCACACAATCCTCGATAACAAAAGATCAAAAGGAAAGGCAGAGATGAGGAAACCATAAGGGAAAAATCCTCCAATAAAATGTATTTTCCTCTTGTAATTACCTACGAGTAAGTAGCGGGTAAATACAGAACAAAGTTATAACATTATGTACCAAATTGAAATTATTTTTAATGCTATTTCTTTAAGAATATGATAATAACTCAGCCCTATAAAAAGGGAACGTGTTTTCTGTATACTTTTTACATTTATTTTGTGTAATAAAAAATATCGCTGATTTTTTCTTGCTATCGTGCAGTTTTTGAGAGCTTCTACGGGTCTTATTAATTTTTTAACCAAATTTAATAACTGACTTTTATAGACCATATATTTTTCTTCAATTTCAAAGAAAAAAAAACATATTTTTAACATAGAATTTTGAAAGCTGTAAGTATTTTCTCAGTTAATCCTTAATTACTCGCGTGAAAAACCGTAACACAGTTACTCGCGCAGTGTATTTTATACACCACATAAAAAAGCTAGTTTTTTTTAATTTTGAAGGTATTATATTTTTTTTTTTGCTCAATTCATATTATGTACTATTTATTTTTGAGGAACTAAGAAAAATTTTCTTAAAATTAATCCAATTAAAAATTAAGGATTAGAAAAAAAAACTAACCAAAATAAATCTAAAAAAGTACACAAAACTGTTCAATATTCATCTTGCAATAAATCGGACAACAAAAAATTGATTTTTGTTGGTAATTTTTTTTATTTTGCTCTTTTGACAAGATGTCTTCCATCAGTAGCATCACTAATGTCTTCAAAAACGCAGTTCTTTGCTTAGGATGCTGCTATTTGTGCGTTAATACCACCTACATTTAGTAAGTAAAAATTAATACAAACTGCTACAATCCTCAAATTTTGAGTGCCGCATTCCTATCACACTCTAGAATGACTAAACAAAGGTTAGATGGGGGTGTACAGTCCCACAAAAATTTATGCATTTAGTAATCGCAGAAAATGCGTTACAGGTGTACAAAATACACCAACGTGAGTAATTAAGGGTTAAAAATGGCCGTACATTAATACAAAAAACGGAAATTGAAGAAATCTGATCTACAAAAGACATTAATTATATTTTGACAAAAAAATTTATCACGGCCCATGGAGGATCTCGAAATTAATAAAAAAAAATGTACGATGGTAAAAAAAAATATGGTCAGCGAAAATAAGTGAACGTAAATACGGTAGATCCCCTCCCTCAACTAGATTTTTTATAAACCTATAATTTATCCTAATAGATGAATATTGAAATATTCATTATATAAAATTCGTTCAGATTCTGCCCAAGCACATATTATAGCTACAACAAAAAACCTATATACTTATGTTACACATATTGTTCGGGAAAATGTCACCGTAGCGCAGAGAGAGTTTTCCATTGTTCGATTTTGTATTTACAATGATCAAAGACATCTGCGAGATTGAGAAATATGAAAAGTTGACATTCTAAATGAGAGTTCGTGAGATAGCGTGCGATGAATGAAATGCTACACTCAGGGATGCTGTGCTATTACTTCTGAGTAGATATAGAGTACGTCTGTGTACAAATATCTATACTTTTGTTTGCATATATGTTTGCCATATTTATCTATATGTATATCGATATTAACATATGAATTAAAAAAAAACATCTGCCATCTGCGAAATTATAACAATCACATTCTGAATTATTTTTAAAAACTGCTTTGTCTTTTTGGTTTAAGCACGTCATAAGAAAACAGGCTGCCATAGGTGCCATCTGACTTTCTTATACGCTGTATGTTTTTCTAATGTTATTAAATAATCTTTTTCTGGCGAATAAATAAAAAATGGAAAAAATTAATAGGACATAAATTATAGATAATAATATTTTCTATAACTTTTACTAAAAACATTTTTCTCTAATTTGCACCGTTTCCGAAATATTACGAAAAAAAGAAGAATAAGTATGAATGTTTAAAAAAATAGGTTTTCTTTCGAGACGAAAATTAATCTGAAATATAAAATATCACCCTTCTACAATTTGTCGTACTTAAGTTACAGTTTCTGCAGACATACAGACAGACACACATGGCTAAAATTGATTTCAAGGAAGATCAATATGGATATTTTCATCCAAATCTAGAATTCGAAAAATCGACTTTAAAATACTTAATTACTTATATTATTATGTATTTCATACAAATACCCGTATAATTTTAGAAAGTAAAAATTAAATGAAATTTTAATTCAACATGTAAAATTTTAAAATATACCTCTAAATTTGAAAAATAAAAAGTACAAAACAATATATAAAGATTGATTATAACATTTTAGCACGATGTTATTTATTGTTCACGTTACTAAAAAACAATTTTAATAAACATACCTTATATTTAGGATGTCTTAAAAGCCATACATCATTTACAACATTTATTTTTAAACGTCCAAAATGATTTCTTGCATCCAGAAAAATGATTGCATGGTTCATAACCTCGCAGATAATAATTAGCAACAACGGAGAATACTGGTTTTCTGTTTTTAATATCATCATTTTTCTCCGCAGATAATTTATTTTCATTTACAAAATGTGTCACAACTGGAATAAGTTTGGTATGAACTACATACATTTCCATATTAGCTGCAGCTTACATCCCTACATATACTTGACAATGAGGATTACATTTATATATACTATTATATGCATTATATCCATTGTACTTCTATGACTAGACACATGAATAATAGTTTATGTTGTTTATTAACAATTATGCATGTTTAAAACTTCCTGTTTGCAGAGAAAGCAAGTTGTTTTGATTATTCCAAATTTTGTTTTGAGATCTCCTGCATATATGTGACATTTTTTTTATATCTTACTAGCGGAATCTGGATTTTCGTAACTGATATTTGTCTTGTATAGTACCTACTTGTACCATGTTTCATTCGGTGAACTAAAAAAAATATTTTACACATTTTTCCACCCCTCTAACACCTTAAGGGTTCAATTTTGGGCAATGCTGAAATAATTGTTTCATTATTTATATTGTAGGTAGATTATGTTCAATAAGTTTAAATAATTTAATTATTATAAATAAATTAAATGCGAAGAAAAAAAAATTTATATAAACTTTGACACCCTGTTTTAACCCCGTAGAGGTTGAATTTCGAAAAATTCTTTCTTGGTGGGTGCTTACAAGGAAGGCACATACGAAATTTCACGTTTCTAGGTCGAGGGGTTTGGGCTGTACGTTGATATATGAGTGAGTGAGTGAGTGAGTGAGTGGTTAAGGACAAACTCTTTTATAGATATAGATTAGAATTTATCCGTGGCTTCGTCCGCTAACTGTAACATAGAAATACATTTTTATTAAATCATATTATTATATCAAATATACATTTCCTTGGTAGATTAGATTTTCAGTAAGTGAAAAGTACATCAAAATCTGTTTAGTTATTTTCGTGTTACATCGAAACAAAAAATGAATAAACTGGGAAACAGACAAATTGAAAAAAATGTTAAAAGTTTCAAAATGTAATAATTACTATTTAAATAATAATATAGAACTATTTAAAAGGAGGAATCAGTAATCGTTTGTTTTTTAATTTAATTTTTTTGCGGAAATGCAAATATTATTACTCGAGTTTACAAAATCTTATCAGGTATATACAGCGCCACTGGTGGCGTGGACCACAAACAACCCCATTGTCTCAGCAGACTATTGCGGCCATTAGACACACGCGTTGCCACGGTTTTATTGCTCATATCACATCTGACGAATCGTGCAATTGTTGAATAAATCTGGTATACGCCGGCATAAAACCCTTGGCTTTATGTGTGGCAACATGCCCACGTTTACCCTACCTACGTGCTGTGCCTGTGTACGTACAACGAAAACAAAATGTTCCAATACCTACTGCGATTTGTTTATATGCCAAGTTTTAACTACTATAATTTTAATAATTCGTTTTTTTATTAACTTCATTAAACGGGCTGTAACTAGTTAATAAACAATTGAAAAAAAATGAAATTTTAATACGTAAAATTCGGTTATATAACAAACATTTTGAGACTGATCTGACGTTTGTGTGGCTTATAGTTTCAGAGTTCTATGTCACGTAACATAGTTAATTTTCGTTTTTTATACAAATTATCACTATTCAACAAAAAAATACTTTTGTAATATAACAGAGATCTGAATAGAAAATTTAGGAGGTTTTTGGCATGTTGAAACCGTATTTGTTGCCCAATTGGATTCATCACGTCAGGATTTTGAGATATTCTACCCTAAAAGTCCCAAAAATGACTATATTGGCAATGTTAAAGAATTTATTATCAAGTAGGTAATTTTTTTCTAAAGTTTTCGGTAACGGTAACAAATAGTATTATCTTTCCTCTTTAAAATGAGTTTTAACTTTTTACTGTACGATTTTTTTAACCGAGATGTACTAGTTTGAAGATATGATATTTTTGTTAATAGAAAGTAGTATAGTAGATACAATGAACTTTACTACATACATATATCTTCAAAGTAGTATATTTTGGTAAAGAAAAATCGCATAGTAAAATGTAAAAAAATATTTTAATAGTACCTACTATTCGAAATCATGAAAGAAAACTTCAGAAAAAAATTACCTACTTAGTAATAAATTCCCCAACATTACCAAAATCGTTATTTTTGGGACTTTTAGGTTCGGATATCTAAAAAACCTGACGTAATGGAATCATTTGGGCAATGAATTCGGTTTCGGTATGATAAATACTTTCTAAATCACCTATTCAAATTTCTGTGATTTTTTTTGTTGCATAGTGATTATTAAAAACTAACTGTAACTACACAACTAATAGTTTCAAATTTTAATCCACAAAACTAAAGATTTATCACCATTTCGACATTTTTCCCATTAATAATAATTGGCCAAACAGAGGAAGTTTTTATTAAAAAAAAAAAAAAAAGTTCAAGTTCAGTATTGTTTGAATACCACTGCATCTAAGTATATCCCCCCACCCCCCGCCATTTTATGAATATTCGTCGCTAAGGTAACCCGCAAGTTATAAACCAGAGGTAATATTTATAAAATTACACCGCTCGGTTTTGATGGCGTAACTTATTGAAATATAACGCCCTTCCAGACGTTTTACGGATTAACTCAAACAATTAAATCCTGTATTTGTTACGCGAGATAGCTCCATCAGCTCCACTTTTAGTGTCACTTGTGTTTCGCGCACGTAGTGTGCTGTGTGTGTGTTTAACATTGTGCACACTTTATAGCTATCATAAAGATGATATTGGTGTTTAAATAAATATGATATGTGTAAGCGTGTATTGTTACTTTTGTTTAACGTCTGCAGATGGAGGAATAGAATTTAAGATGACAAAGAACATAGAACTCTGGAATTATAAATCAGTGATAAATTTTCGGTTTTTTAACATTATTTTATTTTGTATTTAATTACATATATACGATAATATAGTTGTACTGTTTTTAAAAATATCACACTGAAAGAATTTTGTGCTAATATCAAGCAGAAAACACGCATGATATAGAGCCAAGTAAAAAAAGCGCTTAATCACAAATGTAAATGCTAATATCAAGCACATTTTTTGTTGCTTGATTCTAGCAACATAGTTTCTTGATTCAAGCATCATAGTTTCTTAATCACTAACTATTTATGTTACATTCAAGAATTAAATGTGCTTATATCAAGCATGTTTATTACTTAATTAAGCATCTTTATTGCTTGTATTGAGAAATTATTTTGTTTATTTAAGCATCTTTACTACTTGTATTGAGAAATTTTTTTGCTTGATTGAGTATTTTTATTGCTTGTATTGAGAAATTATTTTGTTTATTTAAGCATCTTTACTACTTGTATTGAGAAATTCTTTTGCTTATTTAAGCATCTTTACTGCTTGTATTGAGAATTTTTTTTGCTTGTTTAAGCATTTATATTACTCACCCCCCTCTTTACCTACTCTCTCCCCCTACTTACTCCCCCCCTTTTTCTGAAAATAGATATAAAATAAAAATACTGTTTTTTCATTATATTCATTTATTCATATATTTCTATATAATTATAATTTAGGGGTCGTCCAATCTTATGTTAACATTTTTTAATCAATTTTTACCCCTCCCCCGGACTTGTCAAAAATATTCAAAGCCCACACTAATTTTTAATGTTAGAAAAATTCACCCCCTTCCCCACTATTTTTAATTCTAAAATGTTATGAATTGCAGAAATAATATAAATTTTTTATTTAATTTTTGACTTAATTATTAGCGTCAATTTGTTTTGGCTTCCCCGCTTTCTGTTTGTCAACAATTGTCGTCAGACAATTGTTGACAAGCATTTTATAAACCCACTCCCCATTTTGTTCATGTAATTAATGGACGACCCTTTACATAATACACATACATAATTAAATTATTATAACAAAATAAAAATTAACATAAATTTAAATAAACATAAAAAATGTAGTTATTGATTATGTAAACAATATTTATCAATATTAATTTTTCAGCATAGTTTTATTACTAAAATTATAGAAAAGTTGTTTATTACTGATTTTAGATCAAACTAGGTCTTACACAATTCCTTCCATCTTCTAACTGATGAATGTCTATTGGTTTAATTTTGATGTTTAACGATAATTCTAGACAGCTTAATTTATTTGTTTCTTTTTTTACAAAGTAACAACGAAAATGTTTGTTCATTTCAGTTATTGATATATTTTTAATTATAAGTATTGCAGTGATATTATTTTTTATTATTATATTTTCAATTTTATATAATTTTTTTAAGTGAAAAATATAGGAATTTTGTTTATAATGTGTATTTTTAAAATAAATAAATGGAGTTGAGAATAAAGGTTTATCACTTTCAATTGTCAACTCATTATAACAAGATTCATTTTTTAAATCAAATTCTTTCAAAGTTGATACTTCAACAAAACAATTTAAATCTTTAGAAGAATTCATTAAAAAATTAGTAAATCGTAAAGAAACTTTTTTTGCTAGAGATAGTGCTATATTTTTTCTTGAAGATGTAGAATTAGTGTAATTTTTCATTTCCCTGTGTTTACTTTCATATCTAAGACAATTATATTCTTTTAGTGGTCCTGACAGTTTGATTATTCTTGGATAGTGAATAAGAAAATGATGTTTAGGTTTAAGAGTATCGTCAAAAATATTTACATATGATTTATTGTGTATAATAATTTTTTTTTTTAACTCATCGATATCATTTTCACTAAAAGAGTCATAAAAAATGATTTCAACTAATTCTTGTAATGTACATACATATTTCCAAACTGTATCATTTTGGGGAATAGAATGACCTAAAATACATGTTATAAAATTTAAAAACGTTAGTGATTCTCTAGCAGACATTTTGAGTTTATTTGCTTTAATATGATCAATTGTAATTATTGAAGGGCGATTTTTAATTTCTCTTTCGCCATAATTAAATTGGTTTACTTTATAATTAAAATCTTCAATTGTAATAAAATGTTTAATACAGATAAAATAATAAAGTGATTTAGCAAGACCATAGTCAATAACTCCTTCCAAAACATCATGCATTATATCTACACTGTAATTTTCAGTAACATGAAATGCATCTAACTCATTCAAAATTGATTCTTCTTTAATGCCTGTTTTTTGATAATTTTGAGCTTTTATTAAATCTTTTTCATGATTAGATTTACTTTCTAAGCAATTATTTTGTTGATTAAAATGATTCTCATAGCCGAGTTTAGTTCGGATAAGATTTTTTTTTTCACTTTGAGGTTTTCTTGTTTCTGATTTTGGCATTAAACAATGCCTACAAAAGTAAGTATGAGCAAATGATTTTGAAAAACCTAATAAAGAATTAACAGCAGCATTATCTCCTATAACTAATCCCAAAACAAAATAAACTTTTTCGATTCCCTTTTCTGTCTCTACATCTATTCCTTCAACTTCTAAAGATTTAAGAATTTCTAAAAGTGGAGTTAAGCATCGATCATTGCCTAAATCATTGAATATATTTTTTTTTAAAAACATTGCAACAAAAATATTATCAAGAGTTGAAGAACCCAATGGTGATGTTGGAAAACTGTAATAAAATGATGATAATGTTTGATTTGTTGGATGACTTCCAAGTGGATCATCAATAGAAAATTCATCGTAATATAAAAAATATGGGATTACTTTTTTATTTTCAAATATTGTTAATTTTTTTTTCCACAGTTCTCCATCGCAAAAACTAGATATTACTCCATTGTTTTGGTTATTTAAATTTGAATTATTTAAAGTTTTCTGCAAAATGCCTGGTATTTGAAAAAATTTTTGAATTTGAAATTTTAACGGTAATAAAATAGTTTCATTAACAGAAGAATCAAGACACATTTTGCCTTTTCTCATAACTTCTTTAACTGTTTGTGAAATCACTACTTTATTTGGTGCTTTATAAAGGTTGATTGAATCTAAATGTTTAAGAAGTAAAAATTCTGAATGAATATTTTTAAAAGGACAACTGCAAAGATTAAAAATATCTTCAATGATGCTACGATCTTCACCAAAAACTAGGGGTAATATAATATCTTTTAGTAAATCAAATATGATAGTAAACACATTTTCACTCAAATCAGAAATTATGCCCTCAATCAGTTTATTTGTTACATTACTATAATTATTCAATTTACAGATAAAATTTAATGCTGACGTTTGGAGAATTTCTTTCACATGTGATATTTCATTACTTAAGTCATGTTTAACTTTAAATCGTTTTTTTTCGGTATTAATTAGATTATCAACAGGCTTTGTTAAAGAAAAATTTACAGGAACTTGCTCACAAGCATTTACATCATTCTTAATTTCATGAGAATTTTTTATATGTTTAGTAAATCGAGTAATATCAGTAAAAGTGCTAGGACACCCAAACTGTCCACATTCATATGAATCTAATTTAAATTTTTGGTGAAAGTATTTTAAATGAGAAATCAAAAATTTTGATGACGAAAATGTATCATTGCACACAAAACACTGTAACATTTTGTATAAACTTCGAACAAAGGAGAACAAGTTATATATTACTCATTACCAGTATATTTTTTACTGTTACTATAGTTTTCTACAGTTGTAATAAAATTTTTTATGTCACCACCAATATCTGGTTTAGTGATTTTATAAAGGCTGGCCTGAATAAATTGCCATACCTTTTCACTTTCAAATGGATATTCTAAATTTAGAACAAAAAACAGTTTAAAGCAAATATCTAATGCTGATAAAAAAGTATTAAATTTGTAGTATATGTTGTCATATACCAATAAATAATTATGTTCATCAATAACATCTACAATGAAAGGCTGTAAAGTTTTTCCGAAATGTCTATACTTTTCTCTCTTTTTACTAATAATATCTGATATTAATGCACTGTTGTTCACTGTCACTATAATCGAGTCTTGTGAATCACTGATACTGGGTTTCCACACTTTTTTGTCTTTGTTGTAAGTTCGGCTAGATGGTACAAGTATTGCAGATAAAATTTTAATTATATATATATTTCGTTGATCTAAAAAAAGTAAAATGTTAGATTAAAATATAATATTTTGAACTATGTAATTTGTAATATATTTAATTTAATTAGCTATATTATATATAGCTGGATTATTTACCTTCAACTGTAGTATTCTTAATTATATTATATAGTTTCATTGACGATCTATCTTTAATTAAATCTTCAATTTTTCCATTATCTATAAAAGTAGTTAAAGTATTCCAATTTAAAAATAAATTTAACCCTTTATCTTTAAATTCATACTTAAAATCAATGTCTACCTAAAAATTAAATTGAATTAAAATATATTCAATAACATTTTCTTAAATATAATTAAATTAAATTAATTGAAATATATTTTCAACTTTAATTGTCCATAGAACATGAAGACTATAATGAATAATGTACCATCGGCTGCAAGTTTGCATTCAAATTCGTTTATCACAAACTGAGTAGGCTCCTCCCATTTAATTATTATAATATTTAAATCATTTCTCCGTGTACCAAACAGACAGATATTTGATACAAAGAAAACCGATATACTGGTTCTTATATTTTCGAAACGTAAGCGAAATTGAACCTAGACGTGGTAGACCACTTGTGCAGCCGATGGTACATAAAAATATTAAATTTTTGTTCGCATTTTTAAGACTTTGGATCAAAGAGAATAATATGCAATTGTGAAATTTTCATTCTTAAATAACTACAAAAATTAATTTTGACTTACCAATGCACTTCCATTTACATGACTATATAACGGCCAATCAGACAATAAATCAACAGACTTGGTAGCAGCACTACATTTAAATTCTTGTGATCGTAATTGGCATGTTTGTTTCCAATTTTCTTTTATTTCGTCCCAGGGTTCTGCATGATTTTTTAGCCATAATTTAATGTGGTCAAATGTATGCCCATTTTCTTCATCAGCAGCATCCACAAGAGAAATATTATTTTTATTTATTTTTCCAAAAGCCAATCCTATAGATCTTAATCTATGTGTACTATTACGGTATCTATTATATAATATACCTTTTGGTTTTGGAATACGAGTGTAGTAGAAAGACTAAAAATAAAATTGATATATTAAAATTCTATTCTATTATAACTTATTTATAAAAATAGTATCTATTAAATTATGTTGATATACCATTTGTAATATAATGTAAACATTAATAAACTGATGATTCTTTTAAGCATTTTAAAATACTGTAACATAAAATTATACATAAAACTATAAAGTCTATTCACATTTACCTTATTTTCAGTTGGTACTAAATTTACTATTTTGTTTGATATATTTTCAAAAATTCGTTGTGGGACATGAGTTGTTTTATTATGAAGAATTTCAACAATTTTATGTGCCAACAATTCTCTTATTTTATTAGTTGGTGTAATTTTTAATTGATTAATTATAGGTGAAATTGATTCATTTGAAAACAATTCATTTATATTCTAAAATAAAATATAAATTACTTCATAACATTATAACAAAGTTAGTTGTGGAGATGATGAGAATAGTGAATTATAATAAAAGTGATAAAAGTTTGTGGGGAGAGATCAAGGCAGTGGATGTATTAATATAAAATTTACAAAACTTACAATATCATTAACATTATTATCTTCACTGGATAAATAAGGACTGCTTCTACAAGAACTCAAGAACGAATCAGAACGGGTAGGTGTACCAACTGACTGAGACTGCTCCTACCAAATGAAATCAATAATATAAATAGTAGTATATAATATAAATACAGTTAACTTAATGTATTTAAAATAATAATGTAGAATTACATTAAGATTTTTCCATTCTATGAGTTTTTTACGAAATTGTAGCCTGGTTTTAAATTCATTAGGATAAGGAAATAATTCTTTAAGATCTTCGTCATTAAAAAGTTTGATGTCCTCGATATTTAATTCTAAATCTAAGTGAACATATAAAAAATTAATATTTTGAATAAATTCATTTGCATAAAAAAATTAAATATATGCAATATATATAAATTTTTAAATTAACTTTATACCTTTAAATTTTGTTTTTAAAAATGGTAATTCCCATTGAACTAAAAGTTCATCGAGTGGAGTTTCTTGAAAGTTTTCAAGTAGTGTATATTCTAGAGTTTGATAATCAGGATCACTATAACTAGGAATGTGTGTTTCCATTTTGTGTATGGTCTGCTTCAATAATTAATATATATGTTATTCAGACTTTCCATGAAATAATTTGGAGTTATAATCTGTAGATATTGACAAAAATTTTTAATAAATATTGTAATAGAAATGATCAAAAAATATTTTTACTAAAATACATAATTAAAACAATTAGGTACATTATCAAAAAATATTGCCTAGCTTTATTTATTTGAAGTTGTATAATATGACGTTTATCATAAAAATGGTAAATTTTTACTTTAAAGTGTAATGTTTTTCACTTTACGAAATTGCCACTAACAATAAGATATCGATATTTTACAGATGTAATTAAGTTTTTCACATAAATACTTTATATTTCAATACAAAAATGAATATTCCATGCTAAATATGTCCTTATTTTCATAAATTTACTTAAATTTTGACTTATAATACGGACGCCATAATGTATATCATGAGTCTAATATTGTAAGCGATTTTTAAATTTGGCCAGCATTACTATCAAGCGGCATAATATATTGTTTATTATTAACAATGGCTTGTAATAGTTGCAAAGTAACTTTTTGAGTTTTTAGTCATTTGTAACGAAAATAAACAAAAATTAATACAATTATTAAACTCTTATAATGTAATAAAGAAAAATAAAATATATGAAAGATGAAATTCTATGTGTAAAATTTGAAGCAATAAGTTTATATGTTCTGTCATATTTATTAAATATGGCAAGATCATTATAGAACAGTTCGTTACGGCGGTGATTAAATCTCCGTTTTAATCTAAATTAACCCCCTTTTGCCCACGGAGATTGCCCAAACCAGTTAACGTGTATTTACGTTTATTAAATTTGACAATATTATTTAAAAACAATGTATTCACGTCATCCAATATGCCGTTTCTTTGAAATAGTGTACCGCATAATCTGTATGTTTTCTGAATCTATTAAACGTTTGTTTCAATCAATTTCGTCTAGTATTTACATCTTACACTAAAACTTTACCATAAATATTAATAATATATTAGTTTTATAAATAAATAATAGTTTAACACATGAAATATAAAAAAAATATATTTTTTATTTATAGCAACTATATTTGTCACATGTTTGTATTTTATCTATATATAATATAATAACACGTTTAGATATAGATTTTTTGTAAAATAATTTGGAGCACTAAAACGATAAATAACCAATACATGTTATTATAATTAGGTAAAAAAAACATAGTAGGTTTAATCAAATATGACTACGCATTATTATTATATTATACAGGTAATATAATATATTCTTGATAATTTAGAAAAATAAACTTACCTGTTGCAGTGACACTAGCAGCACAAATATTGATACAAAATATACAATAAAACACATCAAATAAATGTAAACTCAAATCTTGTGTGAGCGTGGTTTGCACAAGATGGATGAATGCCGAATGACGAATACATAGGCTACATAGGTTCAGCATGTTGCTATGCGCATGCGCATAGCAACATTACGCCGTAAGTAAAGCGCGAATTTGAATTTTATCACAAATGACTATATTATATTCGTTTTTAAAGGTTGCTTATTTTTATTTTTTAATAGAATTACATAACAATAAATAAGAAATACAAGTTAAAATACACATTTAATAATTTTTTTTACTTTGGCAATAATTTAATTTAATTTAATATAGTTGTTAACATAACATGAACTGTAGATTAAGATTGTATACAACTAACCTTTTGTTTTTATTTAATTTACAAATTGCCTAATATATGCAATATGCCAATATATTATGGTATATTGCTACATATATTATTTATTACAATTATCTTAATATCATTAGAAGTAACATGTTACCTTTTATAATATAATTTGATTAGGTAACTATGAGAAAACACGAAAAAATATTTAAAATCTAAAATAAAATTTTGCAAATTCTTAAATATTTACCTTTTATAATATAATTTGATTATGTGAAAACACGAAAAAAATATTTAAAAAAATCTTAAACTAGTGGTTCTTTTCATTTAAGCTTTAAATGATAATATCTGAAATAAAATTTTGAAAATCTTCAATATTTAATTTTTACAATATAATCTTAGACCAGTCGTTCTTTAGATTTAAACTTTAACAGATTACAATATCAGAAATAAAATTGTGCAAATGATTAATCTGTATGCAATATTTAGTCTTATATTTTACAGACTAGTAATTATTTATCATAACAAACGTAATTTATAGATAGGTTTGTTATTATTTATAATAAACATTTTTAAATGTTGAATTATATTCATTAATGATTCACTTATTTTTCATGTGAATGTTATTGAGAAATATTATTGCTAATATTAAGCATACAAATTAAGAGAAAAATGTGCTAATATCAAGAAAAATGTATGCTTACTTACAAAATGCTTATATCAAGCATGAAATTGCTTGATACTAGCATAAAATTTCTCAATAACTGTTGTTGTGAATCGAGTAAAAAGTATGCTTATTCAAGAACAAATTTATGCTTAATATAAACGATAAACATGCTTAATACAAGAAATTTTTGTTCTTAATCATGAAATGTTTTTGAGCACTGTGATTGCTAATATTTAGCATGAAAAATTCTTTCAGTGCATAAGATTTTAATATAAAATTAATAAATTATTAACGGTTGGATTTAGGTATAGAATATGGTTTGTAAAATGTGTTGAGAATTGAATCAAAAATGTCAAAATATATAGGGTGTTCCATTTGAAAATAAAATATTGAAAAAATAGCTTCAGAGTTTTGATACAGCCTGTACAAATAATACAATTTTGTAAATGTTTAACGTAATATCGTAATAATAAAGAATATACCAAAACTACTTTCTTTTTTGTAATTAGAAAATTACAAGGTGTTGAAAATATTCCTATATTCTTACAAAATTTTCTAAACATCTCTGCATAATCCCATACATGCTTTATCAAAATAAATTATTATCAAAAAAATATAACTTTGATTTGTAACGCAGTTATGAGACAGCCTGTATAGATGTAACTATTTTTAAACTATACCGCTCCTCTAACCTGACAACTTTTGCATTTAAAGTTTTCTTCCAATTTTTATAATAAATGAAATATTGAGCTTTGATACAGTCCTGGGACATCCTGTATGTATACATATATGTAGATTTAATAACGAAGTTATAATTAAGTTCGACTCAGAGAGCGGGCAGGGGGGAACAGGCAACAAAAAAAACGGACTAAAAAAATATACGAATGACTTTTGAAGCCCAAAAACGATTTATTTTTGACCCACAAGACATTTTCACAGAAGATTGAGATATATAAATGTGTTCAGATATTATTTAGTATAATCGGTTTTATTTTTTATCAGGAGGAGGTGAATTATAACCAGAAACCAAGATCTTTATGTATATTATATAAAACTGTAAATCATATTCAAAATTTTGAACAGTAAACTTTATCACCCCCCCCCCCCCCTCTTTCGCTATTCTAATCTTAATACGATACTTACAACATCGGTTTAAATCGTACAAGATGATTACCATAATTTATTTTCTGTACATGTCCCACTATTCTATATATTATATCCTTTCTATCTCCTTCTCTCTTGCTCTTCTCCCTATCGTACATAAACGATTATTCTAAATCCATTGAACATACATATATGTATGTATATATATTATATATATAAATATGAATATAACTACATGAGATACTTAGTTGGAAATTGTTATAAAGTACACTTAAACAAATGAAAATTCCAGCAAGATATGAACTCCATACATCGGTCGCATTACTGGAAAATGCAAATTACACGTGCATTTTCATTCCGGCGGTGAAGTAGTTCAGTTTTCTTTTACCAGTTGAAATCATAAACTAAGTTGCACGTCTGAAATAGTAACTTGGCAGACTTGTGACTTCGTATGTTATTTATTTATATTTGCACTCCTCTTTGTAGTAATATAAACTCTTTTTACGCGCGGAAACTTTGGTATTATCATTATAAGAAACAAGTAAATATATGTGTATAGATTCATACATATTTCATATTTGTATTATAATTTACATATTATAATAAAAGTGTAGTGTATATGACCAGTTCCATAGAATAAAGAATTTCGATTTTGTTTCTTTGCTATATCGAATTTTAAGATATGGGAATTTTGTGATCGTTTTAAAATGAGAAAAAAAATGTTCTCCGATTTTGAAATTTTTACTTAGTCTTTCCGTTTCAGGTTAAATTATGTGTCTGTGTGTCTGTATGTCTTTTTGATCTTTGTCACATGCATGACTCATGAACCATTGAATCGATATTAATGAAACATAGCTGGTTGGGTTTGGCTTGGTAAAATTGTTAAAAAAATAGTGGGGTTTTTATATCTAACCTATATTAGTTTCTATTTTCTATTCCAATTACGACATTTTTGATACATATTTTTAAGAGTGATATTTAATTGCACTATATATTAGCTAGTATTCACTTTGTATGTCGAACATAAATTTTGCAATTAAAATTTTAATACTTTTTTATATTTTTTAATACATAATACATAAGACGAATACACAGAAAAAAAACTGTATTGGACCAAGAAAACCTTTTTTTGTATATAACTAAAACAATATTTTCTTAACCCATTAGTGCATAATGTGTCTTATAATGGACGTCTAGATTTTATTTTTTTTAATCGTCACGTTTGCAAATCTGGACTTGTTTGTATGTAATTGTTGTTCCTATATTGGCAACAAGCAAACCCTTTACAGTAGTTAAGTACATTTTGATTTGTGAAGTGTTCTAGTGCCAATTAAATGGATCCCAATTTATGCTCTACGCGAAACGGGGGGTTAGTATTTTTTTTTAATATAATACAATTAAATATTGTGATTTTTGTAAATGCTATTAGTTTTATATGATCATCTAGAATATTTTTCAACAATGAAATATATTTTTTTCTTTTTATTTTATTACAAAAAATACGTTAATTAGTTGCATCCCTTATAATGGACACTATGCATAGTGACTATAAAAACTTTTTTTTCAGATTATCTCTTCATCAGAAGAATATTACAACGTCCGAAATAATTACTTTATCTATATGCATGAAAATCTAAAAAAAATATATAGGGGGTGGGGGGTGATGACTTGATGACCTAGACCTTATCAGATTGACCAAAAAAGTAAGGGCACTAGGTATTTTTTTTCACTTTTAGCTATTTTGGATAGTCATGTCTATCTGTTATAGAATCGGATATTACATCTATTTTCTCGATGTCAGGGGGGTAAGTATCCCAATAGCCCCCCCCCCTCCCTGTAGATGCTCATGCCTATAATGGTGTGGGGTTCTGTAATTATGAAAATCTCGTACATTCGGTATTATTCTAAACTCTTTGTGGAGCTTTAAGTACACTCCTGCAAGGTTTTTTTTTTGTCAAACATGTCTATATTTCCGAAAATAGTAAAATATAATTCACGCCCATAAAGTAAAACTACTATTTCTTACAAAAATGATGAAAATAAAAAATCGAAACAACAAAAATTGTGAGGGGGGTCCAGCTAATTGAAGGATTTTGTTACATGGGGGGAGGGGAGCCAAAAAACTCTAGAAAAAGGCGTTACGTGGTTTATGTATGTTCCCTTAGGCGCGTGACATACATGCGTAGACCAGCCGTTTTTGATTCGTTATAACTGAAAACACCAGGCTAAAAAATTGCAACTAAGTAACTGATAATATGTAAGAATTCATAATCGACAGTTACTCAAAAGGGCACGTGCTCAGATACAACGTGATTTTTATTATAACAGTTTTTATAGTAGTGGTCTACGCATGTATGCCGCGCGCCTAACGGAGGGTTAAGTACCCACAATGCATAGAGTCCATTTAAATGGACATGCGATATTGGCTAATCTAACAATAATTAATTTTTTTTTTATCTAGAAAACATTTTTTTAACATTAAAATAAAACGTTTTATAAAATCAAAACATTTAATTTTGAAAAAATAAACTTCATGCACTAATGGGTTAATATAAGAAACATACTCTTAATCCAACTACGTTATTCCTTCGTTCAAGAATAGTATAGTTGGTTTAAGAGATTATTGCTTATCTTAAGAAAATATTGTTTTCGTTATATACAAAACAAGGTTTACTTGGTTTGAGAAATCCTTTCTACCAGTGTGTATAATCGTTTTAAAATATAGAAAATCACAATAAATACATCAAAAATATATAATTTTTAAATCTAACAGGTTCATATTTAGGTCAAATGCAAAGTATTTATTTATTTTTAGTGAAAACTGCATATTTATTTAAAGTGATATAATTTGTTTTAAGTTCAATATATTATATAAACCTATTTCTAGCTCTCATATCACAAACGATTGTATAACATATAATACTAATAAATGTATATATATGTATACACATGTTAAATAAAACTGCAATTATCCGGCATAAACTTATAAAATTACAAGTAGGTACATATAATAATTTCAACATGCAATTTTATTTCACATTTACAGAAATAATGATTACTTTTGCCGCATTTACTCTATTTATCTTCGGTCATTATGTCTATAAAATCAGCTGACATTAATGCAGAATAAGTAAATACATGAAGGGGGCTATTAAGTGCACGAAAAGGTATAATACCTATTGAAAAATTTATGCATTCTCGTGTTTACTATTTTAAATCTATATAACATTAGACTAGTATTTTTTTAAATGAGTCTCTTGACATTCGAATGCTAGATTTCTAACTCCCTTACAAAACGAAAAGTTTTATATCAATTTCTTTCAGATTTTCGAACTAATTTTCTTTGTATTTTTTTTAGAAGTTCTTATTTTCGTGAATTTTTATCGCGCGATTTTCGGCCTATTTTAATTGATTAATTTGGTTTTATGCGGTTTTAGAAAATTATGGAACGTATCCCTAATTTTACAATTAAGCGATTTTTTTATTTGCTATTTACTGTGGAACTATAGGTACTGTATATGGATTTTTGTCAGTTTTTGAAAAATAACAACTTATAATGTATTTTGTAATATTGCATTGTAAATTTTCTCATAATAAGTAATTTTCACAAATAAACCTTATGGAATTTTTCTATATGTAAAAAATCGTGGTTTCTGGGTACACGCCACGTATCGTTCACTTTACCATTACACTAATTACACAGGTAGAAAATTTTACTTGAGCAAAGTAAACCTTGTTTTGTATATAACGAAAACAATATCTTTTAAAGATAAGAAATATATTCTTTAACTAACTATATATAGTATTCTTGGACGAAGAAATGATGTAGTTGGATTAAGAGTACTTTTCTTATATTAAGAAAATATTGTTTTCGTTATATACAAAACAAGATTTTCTTGGTCCAATACAGTTTTTTTGTGTGTATAGCCTGTCAAAGATTCTGTTAGATATAAACTGCAGATTTTTGTGAAATCGAGCATTACCGTCTATATACATAGAATGAATGTCTGTCGAACAATTACAAACAAGTAGAACACGACATATTATATTGTGTCTGTGCCGATCGCGATGTAAACCTACTATGTATGTTATATACAAATATAAACATGCATACGTTTACTGTATGTGGTGTAAGCAATATGTGCGAACAAAACCAATATATAACCGCGGATTATGTAACGTAAACGGCGGCGGTCAGATGCGATTTTTTGATAAGCTGACAGGATTAAAGCCTAGTCGGTATTTGTGCGTGTGTGTATGTGTGTGTGTCGATATAATAAATATGTGTATATTACATATTTCGTCCTTTCATTTTATATTACACGGAGAGAATATTCTTTTAAAAATTAACAGAAAATGCTGTGAACCTGAGGACAGAATCAACTTCTGAAAAAAGTACCTATTAAAATTTATTTACACTGAAAAAGTAATATTAATTACTTTAATTTAATTTCTTGCATATGAAAATTTCAAGTACATTCTCGATAATTTTACTATACTTTTCTATCTGGCGTATCGCCGTCATATAGAAACTTCTATACAGTATATTGAATTGTAGTAGTTCTTTTAAATTTTACCATGTCGGGTGTTAAAAATTTCTAGGATCAATTTCGTCCTCCCGTTAACATGTTTTTTATGTTAAAAATTAACAGTGTACTTGAAAAATTATTAAATTAAATTCTTTGTATTTTTTTACAAAAAACTGCACAACAGACGATACAAAAATTAAGTTAGTCTCGTCATTATATCAAATCTTACAACTGGAAGTCTAATCTTATGAAAATTGAACCCGCCTCGTTTTTACGAGACAAGACCCATAAAAATCAGTTCAGTAGTTATGTATTAATTTTATAAATTATTTCTATGTACATTATACATAAACTACCCCAAAATAATTTTTGACAATACATAAAAAATGTTTAATACTATAAATACGCATTAAATAATACAAAATCATTCCCACAAATACCATAATTGTTTAATTATTTTAATTCACATGACAAATAATAATAAATCTCTAAAGATTATGTATGTGTGAGTGTATAGGTATATATGTATACATATACGAGTGTGTTAACTTTTTAAACATACTGGCGTATGTAGGATTTGATCATTTCTGTCAACACCCAGCGGCTGCGGCTAGTCTCATAAATCCCGACTGAAATTAACATCATTTCCAAGGATTATTTATTGTAATCGTGTTCCATATTCCACACTCGTCAATACCACAAATATATACAAGGGTTGGCCAATTAAAAAAAAAATACTATCATAAATAATTATCTAGTGTGCTAGAATCATTAAAAAAATCATTAGAATGATTTTTGAAACTTCCCCCCCCCCCCCAACGCATTGTAAGAGGGTATAAGATCTTGGTGACCATCACCGCAAAGTTATGTCCGGTATTACAGACTTAGTTAACAAAATTTGCTAACTAGCAAACACTCTCAAATGAGGTATTAATGTTGTGATATTATCTATCTTTGATGGATTAGTTATGGAATTTAAAACAGTGTACTTCAACTTATTAAAACACAGTTGGCGAATCCAACCGTACAAAATAATTTTCATAACGTTGGTGTTAACTTACCACGCGTATGTGAAACTTGTCAAACACTTCATGAAACTCCAAATGAACTGTCATATAAGTTTCATACATAAGTGGAACTTCTTTTGTTTTCATTATTCATACGAATTAAATGAATAACAGCTGATACATCGATTTCTAACCTAAACTACTTATCCATCATTCTCTTATGCATCTACTCATCGCTCTCTCACACATACATATGCATATACACATTCAAATAACTATGGCTTTCACTTATTCTTCTCCTTATCATTTCATGTTATATTATTTTAAAACGTATATTACTAAATATTATATTGTTCACCCCTGCATGACAAACGATCATTTAAATTGGTGACTATTGTCTCATTAAAACAAAATAATATAGACAGGTACAGCGATAATTGTTTAGAGTTATGTTGCTCTAATAAACTGTTCTTATTACCAGTTGTTTTTATTTTTTTGTTGTTTTTAATTGGTTTTTGGGCGTGGGACGCGTAGTTTATTATTCTTTCTATTTGGTTCTATATTATATATGTAATAATGCTTTGTTAACTTGACAACACTTCAAAATATGTATATAAATATGTCAATTTTTTCATCTCATTATTTGAAATATTTTTTATACTTCTGCGTGAAATTTAAGTCATTTAAGTTGATTTTTTTAATAATTAAATATCTTGCTAAATGTTCACCTATACCATTTTAAAAAATACACACTAAAATATGTTCATTAATAATTACAGTGTATAAATTAACTCGATAATTAAACGTTTGTAAGTTAGACAAGCTCAGAAATTAGATTTTATTTATTTTATTTTTTTACTTTTAATGTCTTCCCTGGCGGTATTATGGGGTAACTTATGTAATATTTTGAAAGCTTATATCTACGGAACTAAAAATCATAGATCAATTATAGGCCCATTACCCCCCCCCCCCCTCCCCCAACCCTTAAATATATCAGCAGTTAATTTTCATAGAATTATTTTGTACTTACATAGTTTCTATAAAAAGTGACAATTCTTTATTTTCTATGCTAATTCGGTAATTAGACAGTGGAGTCCAATTAACGTCTTTGTTCTAAATTGCATAATAACATCGGTAAATAATTTTCAGCTATTCCAATATTAACATCTCAATTGCATTTTTTTCCACCGAACCATAAAATTTTATGACGACACGCGAAATCCCCCCGGATTACGTGTTTTTCGCAAAGCGCACATTTCAACGAACCCATTATATGTCTCGCGTATTCTGAATCTAATCCCGGCCAACCCCAGCTATGTGTATTTACACAAAACTATTGTGCTCTAGATTAGACTACGGCCTAGACAAGAGCAATATATAGGGGTGGTCACCCCCCGCGTGGACAACGCCGCACCGACATATGGTTTGCTTGGAATTACGGTGGTCAATTTGCGATCTGTCCACACCAGCAAGGGGCTTTCAGAATTAACTATAAACTGGCCGGATTAATTATTATTGAAGAAGTTTGTACATTTCGACCGTATTTTAATTTTGGGTGTCGATTCTACATAGTATAAAATTATTTTTTAAAGCATCTATAGAATTTTTAATTTTTTCACTATAAAATATTTCAAACCGTAGTCGACTAAGGGGTGCAAGGGTAGTTTGGTAGAGGGTAAAAGGGGTGAAAATGTGTTTTTTTTCATAAATAACATCAATATGGCTTATTTTATTGTAAAATATTTCAGTTATTTTTTGTAGCTCGGTCTTAGACCTTTAATTTGTTTTTTATTTTATTCCAATACAATAAAAATTGACCGAGATACGGCCATTACAATCTGACCTGTTGATGTGCGAAGCACGATAACTCAATTTTTGTTTCGGTTTCCGTTTATAATTCGCGCTGCTATTGCACTGATCCATCAATTTTAAAGGATATTTATATTTTTCGCATCTAAATTAAATTCCCTTTACGTTGGTATTAGTAAAATTACAAAAACTTGAAAATTAAGAAAGATATAACGGTTTAAAGGTAAACAAAAAACACATTATTTATGAAAAACTCACATTAAGTTTTGACAACCTTCGAGTTGAGGATATAGTAAATAAATAATAAAGTACTAAGCTATCGTTAATTCAGAAGACATCACTAGCCTCATAGCTCCCCTCTCTTACATTCATATAGACACCCTCTTGTCCATCCACCCACACAACCAACACACTTCTGGATTCTGTCACTCGGACATCTGGACCATAAAAGACAATCATCGTATATATTGCACCAAAAAACAATCACACCCCATTACAAACATATCTAAATGCTCTCGGTAAATTGTATTTATGTGTTTTGGGTACAAATATATTATATCAAAAACAGTAATATTGTTAGGATTTTGTTTTATTGTTCTAACAAGAAAGTTTTTATATTTTCTTGAGGTACAGAAAATATATACATATGTGCCAACGGTTCATTGTTCACATGAGGGCGTGATTTTCATAATAAGTGTGAAGTCAGGGTAAAGCTGGGTACAGGCTGTGACTTTTACGGGTGACATAAGTGATTTTCAAGTCTTATTGGATATTCGTGCATTTGAATATTTGAATGAATCTATTTAATGTGATTTAAATGAAAAAATTATTGTTTTTTTATAGTAAGTTATAATTGTTCACTTATTATTTAATATATTTAAATTGATATTTCTATGAAAAGTTACATTTGAACCATGAATAATTTTTGTGTTTTCTATTTCATTAAACTTATGTATGTTTATTGTATGGTATTTAAGATAAAAATTTGAAAATTTTAAACCGGGTGTCACTTTATTTTTTTAAATAAATGTGATTTTAATGAACAATTATATGAAAATTATTTTGAATATAGTAAGTTATGATTTTTATTCTTACTTTTTTTATCGTTAAGTTGATATATCACAATAAAATTTTTAATCAGAACTATGAAATTAGACAAAAAAAGTGTGTAATTTAGATTTCGTTTAAAGTACGTTTTCATTATAGAAAATGATGTGAAAGGTTGAAATTTTCAAACCGCAGGTCTGTATCTCACCACATTCTCGAGATATGGTCTCTCAAAGTTTCAGTTTTTTCAAAATTTTGGAGAAAAATGGCTGTAACTTTTGAACATGTGGTCGGATTTGATTTTCGTTGACAGATTTGAAATCAGCGTAACAAAATCTATAAAATGACATGTATAATATTCTAAAAATCGACAAAAAAAATTTGCGAAAAAATTGAAAAAATTCAAAGGGGTATACCTTAAAAAATGTCGATTTTCCATAAAAAAATTTTTGTCGAATTTAAAAGTATTATATATGTCATTATATAGATTTTGACATGCTGATTTCAAATCTGTCAACAAAAATCAAATCCGACCACGCGTTAAAAAGTTACGACCTTTTTTGTCCAATATTTTGAAAAAACTAAAAGTTTAAAAGGCCATATCTCAAGAACGTTGATAGATACAGACATGCGGTTTGAAAATTTCAACTTTTCACGTCATTTTCTATATAATAAACATACTTTTAACGAAATCTAAAATCCAAACTTTTTCAGTCAAATTTCATGGTTCGGATTTTAAAATTTTCATTGAAATATCAACTTAATGATAAAAAAATAGGAATAAATATCATAACTTACTATATTATAAATAATTTGCACTTAATTGTTTATATAAATCACTTTTTTTTCATTCACACGACGGACATATTATGTTACAGTAGGTACCTGTTAAATTAAAATTAAAATTTAAAAAAAACAATAAAAACTATGTAGTCGCAATTATTTTTGACCGACTGATGTGCCTGTTTGTGTATACAAACCCCCTCCCCCCAATGAAATATAACAAAAGGATATTACATGGACATCCATTACCCACTTATTAAAACAAATCACAGTAATATTTTTCCATGTCATAAACTAATACCTCTACAAACTGAAAATCAAATCAATATCTATCCCATTAATCCAATAACATTCATATTTCAGTTGTCCATCACACCTATTTCATATTGAAACCAAAAGCGACGCACAGTGGTACCTATTCTTCTTTCAACCGGTCAAATTTTAATTGTTATAAAAAAGGGGTTTCGGTCAAACTCTTTGAAACTTTAGATTCTGATAGTCCTTGATGAGTAGATCAAAAGTGTCAATGGGCACTAAGTCCTAAAAACTCAAACTTTTAAGATATAGCCCTCTGAAGTTGGGGATTATGATTGTCTTTAATTTGCAATAAAAAAAATTTGAAGAACCTTAATTTTCGCACAACTTTTTGTATGTGTTCCCAAAGACATCTATAAACGATTGTCACAGTTTTTGTTGAGAATTAGATTTGAAAGTATAATTTTACAAAATAAACCTACAAATAACGCTAAAATATAGTATAAATATAACCAAAAAAATTACTTATATTTGAAAAGGTCGATTGAAATTCAATTTATTAATAATAATAACATTATATTGACGAATACATATTTCTTATGTCGAGTCTAGAGCAAAAGGTAAGCTTACACTTGCGGGGTATTAAATAACAATTTTTGGTCAAAGGGTGGAGAAGGGTGAGGAGTATTAATTATTTTTTTTATAAATTTCAAAATTCCGACCGCCGAAAAGTACATTCGGCCGTACTGTGCGGCGTGTGCGGATAGATTGAATCCAAGTGTGGCATGACGTATTAGTAATAATGCCCGTTTCCGGTTGTCGCCCCATCCGGTTGCTGCGCCCTCTCCCAGAGGACAGTTTCACTACAATCTCATTGGGTTGCCGTTGTTATTACTATTATTATTATTATATATATATATATATATGACGTACATTATACTCGATGCGTTGCATGCAGGGTAACATATTCGATATTATTACTGGGTGTAATGCGTGTATGAGATATGAGAAATGGGAACATATTCAATATACAGGATCAGGATAAAGGATATTAGTTGCTGGTCAAGTGAAATACATAACTTAATTGTTTTGGGGTGTCTGTAATTTGATTTCTATCATTAAATTTGTATTAATAATAACTTAATACGAAATAGGCATCGAAAGTACTCGTTTATATGATACACTAAACCAGTGTTTCCCAACCTTTTTTGTACTATGCCCCACCTAAGCCTTTCTAAAATTCTTATTACCCTTCCCCCAACATATACATTTTTAATATTCAAAAATTGAAATGTTCACTAAAGAAACTTGAATGATAGGTTTTAGGAAGAAATCACTAGGAAATTATTGAGCATACACAGTTAGTAAATTTTCAAAACATATAATGGAGAACTGAAAATCAAGTAAAAAATTATTTTAATGAAAGATTTTTCTATATAATTTAAATTATTAGTAATTATTTATTACTTGAATTTAGTGATATCCTTGCGCTTGATGCTTGCTGTAAAGAGATTTTATGTCAGGTTCCAATTTAGTTAACTACAGTCTCAAGATTTGTAATATGGTTAACTTAAACTCTGGATGAGTCCATTTTCGAATTGTCCCCCTTAACAATCGAATTGCCCCCCTGTGGGGCGTGGGCCTCACGTTGGGAAACACTGCACTAAACAATTTTCTGAACACTAATTCAATAATAATGTTGAAAATAAAAACTATATATTAAAATCGTGAATATTTTCGAATTAATTATTAAATTTTAAAACTAATTTGTTTTATAAAACACATATCTCAAAATAACATATACCTTGGGTTGCACAAAGCAAAATTAATCACGATTAGTTAATCAGTTGTTTCAAAAACATTTTTACGTCAATCCTAATGCAGTGTTTACACCGAAAATAAATAAATTTATTAAAAATGTACAGGGTTTATTGCTTTTTGGTCATAAAAACACCGTGTTTCTGTTTTGTTTTCTCGGTGTAAACACCGCATAAGAAACAATCACGGTTAAGATAAATATTATTTATAAGGTAAAAAATTATCATATTTAGTGAATTGTTCATTTACAAATTGAAATTAAATTTAGAATTAACATTAATCATGGATTGAAAACAACTGATTAACTAATCGTGGTTAATTTTGCTTTGTGCAACCCAAAGTTAATCTATATGAATAGTTTGAATTCATACAAACTTTCATAAATTTAGGTCGGAATCCCTAAAGAAAGACGCACAATTCCTTAAACTCCTTCCGCGTCGATATATCCATCTATATCTCTACAACGGTCGAGTGTACTTTTTATTCATTAAATCAACTTCCATCACACACAAAAACCCACATTTAAGAGTAATAATCCCATAAATCCACGCCACGGGAAAGAAAAAAATATTGATAGACAGAAATCAAGTGCGCCAACAGATTTTTCTAAAGAGTTTTTGCAATTTATTTATTTTTTAATACAAAATAGAAATTTGATTTTATTAAAGAAAATAAATATGTCTCCAGAATCCTTTATTTGTATTAAAAAAATATAAAAATAAATACTCAATTTTAATAAAATTTATTAGTTTCGTATAGAAATTATTTAAAGCCCGTTTTTTTTAATACAGAGTGTTCCGTAAGTCAGGACTCATAATGTAAAGTATTATTCTAAAAATGTATTTCATAATCTGTATCCGCCTCTGTACCTTTTGGCTTACGGAACACCTGTTTTTTTTAATCGAAATTAATTTATTTCAATTTTTATTTCCCCGTTTCTACGCCTCTGCTGATAAATGAATGAAAGCGAAGTTCGCGGCAACGAAATAAAGAACTCGCGCGTCGTAAAAAATGAACTGAAAAGAAGAAAAAAAATCACCAGAAGCTAACTGTAGAGTTGGAACAGTGACAAAATGCCAAAAAATCAACTCGACGAAATTTTAAAAATGACTTTTGCTTCCTCGAAGGACAGGAAATCGATACAGCGTCCAGTAATACAAGGGCCGCAGCAGCGGGCGTGCCTTTGCCAAACAAAGTCTAATGGTCAACTCATATCAGAGCATAGATGTGTATATAGCAACATAGATCGCTGAAAATATCTATATAAAATTAATAAGAATAAAATATACCGGACGGATACAAAAAATGCGTCTACTTTTTGGTCACATAGAACTCTGTAACTAAAAAAAAACATACTTTAGATTATTTGAAAAATGTGCATTTAATAGTCTAGTATCACATATTAAAATCTGTTTAATTTATCCTTTAAAAAAAGACCAAATACTCAATCGGCTTAGATTTGTTCTTTTGGTATAATAATAATCCTTACTTCCTTATCACATATTATAAAACGTTCTGTTCGTTAGTGTGCCTATCATTCGAGAACCACTTATCCGATTTTCGTGTTTTTTTTTAAATTAATATATTTTTTTGCCCAGGTTATAGTGTATATTTTGTTAGGTTAGGTACAATAAGGAATAAGCAGTGGAGATAGTAATAAATTAAGTAGAAAAAAAGTTTGCCGTCATTTAATATTGAACAATATAATGTAGTAAAATGTAGAGTATAAAGATATAAATTTTTCAACTTTATTTTTCAAAAAACCTAAACAATAATTCTCTAGTCCAAACGAGCGAAGCCGCTATAAATGTCATAAAATGTTCAAAAATAATTTCAATTTTCAAACTATCTGTACATTTGTTACATATACATTTACGGATGTGTATTTGGGGTGGGGGGGGGGGGGAGAACACGTGTGAGGGGCCCGCGCACATTCGCTTTTATTTAATAGCCTACACGTATCGTTGCAAAACTGCCAAATTTCCACGCCCGAACTAAAACTTATTGTTGTGCGTTGGGCATATGTCATACGTGTGTATGTAATGCGCCCTAATAGGCAATGAAACTTTACCGGGGTAGTAGTGAGGAATGGAGGGGTGGTACGTACACGTGCGCTGAGGTATAGGTTTTGTTTGTTACATACATCGCATCCCTGATTAATATACGAACAGCAAATTGAATATCTGTTTTTATTCTCATGATAATGATAGGTGTTATGTCAGGCGTGTAAGAAGGGGGAAGAGGGTAATATTATCTTATTTTTGAACAGCTTCATTATTTTATAAAATTATTTGTATACCTATATAAATGCATACAAATTCTTCAATCAATTGCATTAATTTAAATAGTTAAATATTTTTATGAATATACTTGAATTTTTTTTTGTTTATTTAAAAATTAAATATTTTCATTTTATTAAAAAAGTATCAATTATATACAGTTTTCTTAATATATGCCTGACTTATACAAAAAATGCGTTGTAAATTTGCCTTATATAGCGTAAACTAAATCTAAGGGCTATCGAACAGTGAAAGCCATGTCAAAATCGATTCAAGAAATTACATTTCAAATAGATGTATAATAATTTTAAAAACTATCCAAATTTATTTAATCTGACTTAACGTACAGACTAAAAAAAATAATACAATCTACAAATTTATATTATATCAATATTGATTTGTAATTGCTGCTACCAAAATATCTTTAAAAATATATATAAAAATAAACGAATCGTTTAAAAAATTATTAGAAAAAACTGACAAAGGTATATCAACTACTAATTTTCTTAATTAATACAATTTCAGTATCAATTTTATTTCAAGAGATATTTCAAACAACAAAATCATAAATTAATTTAGACACATGTAATAAACGTTCCACTAAATTACTTCTAATAATGATAATAGGTATCTACATAAATAAAAGTGACCCCAGAAATATATTAAAATATATTTGATGAAAAGTAGATGTCATATTAGTGTGGTTGTGTTCACGTTTTACTAGGTAAACACTAATTAAAGCAACATTTGTTCGAAATAGAACCATTAATCTTCTGGTCAAACCCTAAGCAAAAGTACGGCCACCCCTTGAATGACATAAATGTGAGTAAATTAATTCCTGGAATGTATTCTTTTATTTTAAATCTTTATGGACAAATACAATTGTTGATAATACAAAGATTTTTTTCATAAAAAAATTACAAATGTCCTCGCCACGTCTTTCTATATATATTTAATTTTCTTAGTAACTACTGAACGGATATTTTCCGGTTTTCACAAATGAATAGAGTATTTCACGAGACAGGTGTAAGTGTATAACACTATGCAACAAAAAAAATACTTTTGTAATATCACAGAGATCTGAATAGAAGACTTTTGGTATGCTGAAACCGGATTTGTTGCCCAATTGGTTTCATCACGTCAGGGTTTTGAGATATTCTTATCTAAAAGTCCCAAAAATAACTATATTGGCAATGTTAAAGGATTTATTATCAAGGAGGTTATTTTTTTCTAAATTTTTCGGTCACGGTTACAAATAGTATTATCTTTCCTCTTTAAAATAAGTTTTAACTTTTTACTGTACGATTTTTTTTAGCCGAGATGTACTAGTTTGTAGTACTTTACTACATATATCTTCAAAGTAGTATATTTCGGTAAAGAAAAATCGCATTGTAAAATGTAAAAAATCATTTTAAAGAGAAAAGATAGTACTATTCGAAATCATGAAAGAAAAGTTCAGAAAAAATTACCTACTTAGTAATAAATTCCCCAACATTGCCAAAATCGTTATTTTTGGGACTTTTAGGTTCGGATATCTAAAAAAACGTGACGTGATGGAATCATTTGGGCAACGAATTCGGTTATGGCATATGGCATGACAAATACCTTCTAAATCATCTATTCAAACTGTGAATTTTTTTTGTTGCATATAATTTGTGTATATTTTTTGTAAATTGTATGAAGTCGGAAAATGCAAATTAAGCGAAGCCGCGGGAATTTCTAGTTCAATAAATAAAAACTATGCATCAATATTTTATAATAAAATCCATTTATCCTATAATTAATCTAAAGCTAGGGTACGTATTGGGGGAAGTTGTTAATTAATCATAATGCAATCCCGTATAGATAAATTTCTCAACTAATGGAAACTATTCATTTGATCTGTATCACAGCTTCAACAATCAACCAGTAATATTGCTAAGTCATTTCGCTTTTGTATTCATAGTGAAATATTCTATCGATGTTATTTCAAATGTATCAGAAACGAAAATTATTTTTTTTTGCTGATTTTAATGCTAAAGTAATGTGTTTTTTTAAAAGTGTAAAAATAATCAAAATTAGTACTAGGAAGCAGCTGTCAGAAAAGGACGAAGTTTTATTTAAAAAAATAAAATTATTTTTTTACAAAAAAATTGTCACTTTTCTTTTTTTAACGCGATGGAGCATTTTAAAATACTACATTTTAAATTTTACAGCAATCAGTCTCGTTTCGTAAAAATTTAAGTCAGTCTTTTGGTGGCGGATTTTTTTTTATCAATAAAAAAGTTTTTTTTGTGTTTTTTGAAATGTATAAACATAATCAAAATAAACTAAAGGAAGGAGCTGTCGGGAAAAGACGATATTTTATTGACAAAAAATAATAATAAAATAAATTATTTATTTACGAAAAAATCAAACTTATTTTTTAGCGCGCTAGGACTTTTAAAAAACTCGAATTTTACTCAGTATCGTCTCGTAGAAAAGTTTGAAAGGTCTCAGGAATTTTTTTATAAAAAATAATTTTATCCATTTATTTTCATGTACATAATTGCCAAATCGACTAGATATATAAATAAAGTTGATATCGTCTTGGTTTTGTCTCGGCTTACATCTATAATCCAAGAATCACCAAATAAAATATTCTGAAACTCTTCAAGCTGCTGCAAAAACAATCACATTCTAAGCGGCCCACATCTCATCAAGTGCAATATCATTCAATCATAGACTGTACCGCCAAATATTCAATAAACAACAAGACAGAAAGTATTTTAGGCATATTACACAGCCGGGGTTCGAACCATGATCATAAATCATGCTCTCTCTAATGCGTCTTTTGCCCCCGACATTTTGCGTTTTCTACCCCCCCCCCCTTCCAGTTTTCCCCGCGCGCGTTGCTTCCGTCCCGCGTGACTTTTATTTCGACCCTCGGAAAACAACAATAAATAAGTAACAAAAGGAAAAACACTGAAGTAGTTAAAGTTACCCCCATTGTTGTGTCTTATTACTAGGAAGAGGAGAAAAAAGATTTTACTGGTCGTTAGATAAGTGGTCGGGCGGACGATGCTTTTTGAGATATGTATGTAAGTATGTTATGTATGAATGTAGTAATAACAACATCTATTGACTTTTAGAAGTTTCTATTGCGGTCAAGAGTTTTAGGGAAGTGTTATTTTTGTTTCCTTGGCATATCGAAAAGATACGAGAACCTATGTGATCAATTTTCAAAGAAAATAAATTATGTTCTGCAATTTACATTTTTTACTAGATCTTTTTGTTTTATTTTCGTGTCTATCTGTCTGTCTCTCCCTTGATTTCTTATTATACACATGCCTGAAGAACCACTGAACCGATATTAATGAAACTTGGTTGGTTAGTTGAGTAATAAATAAGTCCAAGACAAACACATCTTACGTGAAAATTTTATAAAATCTTTTTTTTTATAGAGAATTCAACTTTTATAAAAAAGGTTACCACAGCTTTTGTAGTAAAAATCTAACGTAATGTAAATGTCATTTATTATTTCCAATCGCTATTTACTTTGACATATAAAGTTTCATTTTGACTTTAGCATATGTTGCAGGAAAATTAATATGTTGATTGAAATTGTTAAAAAACGAAAAACTAATCAGGCACATATAAAAAAAATAAGAGACTACCAATTTTTTTTCTTCAAAATATTTCAAAAACGGTGCATTTTGCGTAAAAAGTGTATAGAATATTTTTTTATAAAGTATACAATTTTTAAAGTAAAACTATTATAGTAAAATCAGAGGGTTTTAATTTAATCATATCAAAAGTAGTTTTAAAGGAATATGGCCAAATAAGTCTTGATATGATTTTCTCCATACAATGAAATATTTACTATACTACATATGTAACTCTATGAATTATACGATATGCAAAACGACGTGGACTGTTTTACAACGTACAGAAATCAGAGCCAATTGTAAGAAAACACATTCGACAGTATAAGATATCCGCTTTTTATAAACAATAGAACAACTTGAAGCGCAATAAGGGAACTGGGCCAAACTGAACGAATTGTCTTGGGGAGTCGTTTGACACATGGCTTTCAGCTAGTGCATTTGGCAACACTGCTATCGCCGATTGAAATGTATTTTTGTGCAAGCAGGCCGTGATTACGTTGCCATATTTAGGTCAAACAGTTGACGATGGTTGTTTTTGTTTTTAGAGAAATATGGTGTTGACTTTGTATATTTTTATATTTATTGTTTTGTTATTAGCGGCCCACTCGCGGCTTCGCCCGCGTTGCATAATTTATACCATTCAATCTGGAATATTTTTAAACCGACTTAAAATAAAGGAGAGGGTTCAAGTGTAGATATTCTTCTGAGGTAGTTTCAAATAATTTTTATTAGAATCTGACTATGAACTTCGAAGATATGCCACTCAAAAGGGAAAAATAAAAAACTTGTATAAAAAACTACCGATTTTAGAAACTGCTTTTAATTATTAATTTTTAGTTTTTTTAAGGCGGTTTAATTTTTTTTACTGAAATGCTTATGGATTGTTAAACTAACCAAATTTTTGCTTAACTTATAATCAATAAGCTTAGTGGCCATATACTTATCAACAAATGCCTAATATCCACAAAAAAACATCTAATAACAGCAATAATAAACAATATCAAGTAACTTCTTCTTTTTATTTTCCTACCACACTACTCATGTCTCGTTATTTATGATAGAACTCGGAAAATACTTTCAAAACTGTTGTTATGAATTGCTCGCTACAATAAAACCAACCTGACGCATGTTTTCCTTTGAGACAAGCCAAGGGTATGTTAAGGCGGGAGGAGGGGGGGGTTATCTCCCCCGAATGCGTTTCATATTGCATATGCCGTGTATCGCAAATTTATTTTAAAGAAAAACCAGGAAATTTAAATTTTATTGGTAATAAAAAGTACGGGTATCCCTCCCCCCTTTTATATGCTTTGATAAAACATTACATAGATAATGTCTTTTATGTGAAACTATGTACAAAGTTGTGTGGGGGAATTGTAAATAAATAGCAATATTGAAATGTATATCGTTTTTAGTAATTCTAAAGTTGTATTTTTTGTAAAATTGTTTATATCTAGTACCATTATGTATAATAGGTATGGATATAAATTTGTCTGAAGTTTAGCAACATAGAACTTTGAAACTATCATACAATACAAGCTTCAGACTGGATTTAAAATATTGTTTATAGAATCTAGTTTTATGTATTAAAATTTGGATTATTTTCATTAATTTTTTTAAATTACAGCTGTTTAAGTAAATGGGTTTCGATCTAATTTATTTAATCGATGTTAGTATTGCAATTAAGATTAAGATTTTCGGGCTGTTGTCCACGTTGTCTTAATCTTACACTTGACGTTTCGACTCTCATATCGGAGTCTTCTTCAGAAGTTATTCTGAAATTGGTGTCCTCATCCCGCGTCGGTCCTTATATACCGGTGTTATCTGTGGTCATGCATGACAACATGGACAACAGCCCGAAAGTTAGCTCTTATGGACAATGGTCACAAAACCCTACAGAAGAAAATTATTGTAATTGTTTTTGAATCTATGAAATTAAAAGAGAATTATCTCGGTTCTGACAATATAAAATATTCCTGAATTCAAAAATACATTAAAATGATGAAAGGTGGTTCTACAGGGTAAAAATCTGTAATAGCTACACAGAAAAAAACTGTATTGGACCAAGAAAATCTTGTTTTGTATATAACGAAAACAATATTTTCTTAATATAAGAAACATACTCTTAATCCAACTACGTTATTCCTTCGTTCAAGAATACTATAGTTGGTTTAAGAGATTATTGCTTATCTTAAGAAAATATTGTTTTCGTTATATACAAAACAAGGTTTACTTGGTTTGAGAAATCCTTTCTACCAGTGTAAGGTAAAAACACTCTAGATTGCCCCGTATGTCTGGACTAGGGCTTGCAAACCGGTTAAAACCGAAACCGGTATACCGGTTATTCGTTAAAATTTACCAAAACCGAAAAACCGGGTTTTTCATGAAAAAACCGGTTTTAAAACTGGAAGTCAATTATATCTTCTACAAACTGAAAAATAATTTTATGTATCTACTGTCATTCATGAAGTGTTTATGTTGTAAAATTATTTAAATTCAAATAAAAAGGGAAATGGTGACATCTATGAAAGAACGCGCAATGTACAAATAAAAATATTATAGTGGAGTAAATGGAATTGAGTTTCATTCGTGAAGTCTATAATAATAAAAAAGGAGATCCAAATTGAATCTATATCTACTATTTATTATATATCAAATAGAGACTAATCAATTTCATATTGAGAATTGTAAATTTCAGATTTGAGATTGAAATAAATAAATCATTTATTTTATTATAATATTATGTATTTTAATACAAAATATAATACAAACTTTTTTCTTGACTAAGTTATTTTTTTGGTCTTTCAATTACATAAATTTCAAATTTGTATGATCTTTTTTTCGACCATTCAATTAAAAATTCAAATACGTAAATATACCATTCTCCGATTTTTATTTTTACTCGCCGCGCCGAGTCCTCCCTAATCCTCGACCCCAGGTTAGAGTTTTGTTAGCCCCCCTCCCTCCCGCTCATGTAGGAGCCAATGTTTCAATTATTATTTAACTTATTATTACGAATATTAATTAGTAAAGATAAGATATATTAACTATTTTTAATTTTATTTAAAATCAAGCTCCCAATGATTTACTATTACTCAAATTAACAAAGCATAATCAATGCATCAGTTATGAATCTTTAAACATGAGTGATATATCAGACAATTAGCAACAGTAATATTTTCGCGTATTTTTTAGCTACTGTAATCGAAACTCAGTTCCAGGCATTTTTCAGCCTTCACCACTGAGTATGTGGTACTTACTTCAATGCCTAAATCACTTTTAACACTAGCTTTTAAACTTAACCAATTTAAAAATGATAATTCCCAATTTGAAACTGATTATTCCCAATTTGCAATAGAGTAGTCTCAATTTGAACTTGAAAAAATATAGACCAATAAATCGTTTTTATTTTTAAATATCAATTTATTGTTTTATTTTAATAAATTAAAAAAAAAAAAAAAAAAAAAACCGAAAAAAACCGGTATACCGGTTTTTATTTTACGAAAAAACCGAAAACCGGTTTTTGAAATTTAGTCGGTTTTTTGCAAGCCCTAGTCTGGACCCATTTTCCATTTAAAGTGTACGTGACCTTTTACAAAAAAATTTTTTTTTTCGAATTTGTTCGTTTGAAGACTGCTGGTTGACAGCATACGCAATATAATAAGTAGAATCTAGTTAGCTATGAGTAATTTTGGTCTATTCGTTTTTATGGCTTAAACTCGTGTCAGAGATATGAAATATCTCTACAGGGCTCTCCGTATCGCTTGCAACATGTATATGTATAATGCAGGTATCAGAGATCCATTAGAGTACACGATATGTTGTTGTTAGATCAGGGAGTGGATTAGATACGGGAAAAACAACAAGTCATTTAAATAATAAACATGTTAACAGTGTGCCGGCTTACCGGAGTCGTGGCGGGGTGGGAGTGAAGCGTCCTGAATGAATGACAGGGATAGTGTTGTGTGATATAAACACTCTCATACTCAGACTAAGCACAAAAATAACAATTAAGGTATACGGGATAGGCACAGTTATAAAAATAAAAAATTTCCTGTATCCCTTTCATGATAAGGTAGTTATTTTGGAGATATTCCGACATCCATTGCAATTATTTTTAAGTATACGTTACTTTTTGACAAAACTTTAATTATAATTGATTATAATATAAGTATAGTCTGTTTCATTAACCCATTTACGCCCAAAAGAAAAAAAAACATGCAAACGATTTTTTTTATGAAATTAAGTACCTACATATTCAATATTTTAAACTAAATATGCAACACATTTTTTTTTAATATTAGGAAAAAAAATAACAGTGTGTACTCAAGCGAGTTAATTAGGCAGATATGAAGTCTATTTTGTGTGAGATTGTTTTTCTGATATCATTTTTATTTAGATAAATGGCATTTAAAAGTCATGTTATATGTATATTGAAGTTATTTCATATATGATTTGAACAAAATTCTAAATCACATGCTCTTGTTGGATAAATTATTAGCATAACACGTACTTCTTTTCATATAAAAATTATTCAGAACAATATTAAAACACGTTTAAACACTTATGAAACTAATAACGTTAACAGATTTTGTTTGTTGCACTTTTACCAACTGATTTTTAAGGAAATATTGTGAATTAATATCCATAGACAGCAGCACTAATTATAAAATGAGGTGTACACATATGTGTATGGCGGACGTTAATGGGTTAAATTAAATAGTCCATAGGTGACTAGGTTTTTTAAATTTATTTATAAACACAAAAATAAAATAAACATATTGTTTGTAGAAATGCAAAACTATATAAAAATAATATTTGTTTTAAACATACAAGGAATATAGTAAATGTGTACCTATATCCATATAAATTTTTATTAAAGCATGCTCGTATACATTATTTAATATGTAGTACACAAAATTTAAAAATGAAAATTGTGGAAAAAAAGTTCAATTTGTAAAACTAAAGGTGGGGTATCCTGTCTAGAAATTCATACGCAAAAACGTTTAATAAAAATTTAAATATTTTACTTTTAATCTACGTTGTGATTATAATCAGGGGTGCCAATATTTAAAATGTTTATTTTTCAATTTTTGACTTAAAGTTAAAAAGATGATTCTAGAAATAAAAAGGATAGAGTATATACCATCTGAAATGTCATTTTATAAATAATTCTAATTGTCTGACGTCTTTTTTGGATATTTGCAGATTTTTACATTTTCTTGTCTGCGATGATTTCTCAAAAATATTTAACGTGTAGGTATAGGTGCACCTTTTTTCGATTTGTTCTTATTTAATTTATTGTTAAGTCTATGATTAATTTTTTAATAAGGTGAACAAAGTAACATGTAACTCTGTTTTTTATGAAATATCCTGTATAAATATTTGAGAATTAATCTAAATGTGTTAATCAAAATTCAATTCATTATTAAAAATAAAGGCACCCTTCTTGATATTGATTGTTCATCCCTGCATCACAGTTTCAAATAATTTCTCATAATGTCTGCTTTTAAAAACATTATTTTCATGAAAAAATTTCGCATCTTGTTCTAGTTTTTATTTATTTGAAACAAACGTTGATATAAAAATTAATTTGATTTTTTTTACTTACTTTTTCAATAAATAATATTTATATTAACATGTATACATTTTTAAATTAAATGAAAAGATACTGTTTTTATTTTGAAATCTTGAAGATATGCACAGATAAAACGTCTCCTATTTGACAACATAGAACTTCGGAACTATAGATTATAAAAACTTGAGAATAGTCTTAAAATATTTATTATATCTATAGTTTAATTCTGTGTATTAAAATTTCAAATCATTTCAAAATTATTTTAGTAGTTACAACCTTTTAAGTAAAGTAAAGTACTAATTATTTAAAATTGTTTGTACTGAAACTAACATGATGATAGTTGTTGGGGGCTATAGATTTAAGAATTAAGATAAGTTACTTTATAACCATCATATATGTATGTTTATATAACATATCACATATCCAGAACGATAATTAAAATGTGTATACAAGAGCTACTACAATCAAGCCAGACGCAATCGAGATAAAAAAAACATGTAAAATTCCAGTCGGCCATGAAATTAAAGTTATCTGGAAAACAAAACACACGCAAGAAAAGCGGAATGCGATTTCCCGATGTCAATTTAGTTTCCTAGAAAAACTACGCTGTTGTCATAACTGGTTAAGAAATACATTGATACAGGATGGTTGCTAATTAATTAACCATTTAATTTTTTTTTCTTGGTAGGTGGTTCTCCAGTTTTATTTCATGAGATTTTTCTATTGTACGTGTAGAAGCTGCAACTGTGCTTGTTAGAGCAGGATTAATTTGTATGCATCAAATAATAATTATGATTTATTTTAATTATTAAGGATTTTTATATTTTCTTATGTTTGTGTTTTGGTAGAAAAATGACAATTTTGATGTTTTTTTTTGAGGGATTTTCACGAATTTAAAATATATTTTATAAGGATTTGTTTCGTTTGAATAAGAAAATTATTTTTAAATTGTTATTTAAAAAAAACTTTTATCTGATTTTATTAACGCTTACATAAAATGCACAAAAACTTTTGGAGGTAGAATTAAACAAAACAATTTATAAAAACTAAAAACCATGATCCAATAAAACAAGGTCTACCTTGAATAGTTTGACAGCCTCCATTTTATATCATTTTCTTATCGATGATGTATTTGATCGACATGAAATTTATGTGTTGTGCCTCAAAAAAAAAACTATTATGTAAACAGTATTGGTCGTTTGTTTGTTTATATTCCATTAGTCACAAATTCTTTGTTAGAAAAATTTCTTGGCGATGACGTCACAGTATAGAATAATTGAACTGTCGAGTAGACCTTGTACCATGACAAACAAAAATAATTAATTAAATATATCTATTTAAACTAAAAGTTTCCTTATTTTTAACTCGCCTGTATATCGGTTACATTATACACTAGTGATATTTCATATCCAGGTACTTACAAATCACCCGTAGACATGAATAGTAAATTATGGTTTCTCTATTCCCGTTTATTCTTTTAAATTACATACGGTAGAACAAATGTTCTAGCATGCACATATATACATTTAACCAAGATGTATAAATGCGCGCCGCCTACGCAGTTATACATATATTTGTATTAAATACAAAATACTACATTATTTTTATAGCGACACGGTGCATTTTGTTAAGGAACGTGAAAAGAATTCTAACGTGCTAGTAATTTTACACTAAAGAATTTTTTGTATGAAATATGAAATATTTAAAAATTATATTTTCTCAATGTGTGTACAAATTTTCCCATTTTTATCTTCCCGGAACCCATTCGAACTATGTTCACCATGATGTCTGTCTGTCCGTAAAAACTGTAATTCAAAAACGATAAATCATATAGAAGTGGGAAATTTTATATATAGGATTAATTTTTATCAAGGAAAAAAACCTTATATTTTTTAAAACGATCTTACAACCTTACTCTTGCCAGTTCTGGAATTTTTTAAAACAGTGGAGACATCCCAGACATCGAAATAATACATTGATCAGTTAATTTTTATTTAAAAAAAAAAATTGCAAAGATCATCGTGATTTTCTGAGTTCAAACTTAAGATTTTTAAACCGAATTGATTCTAGAAAAAAAACGAAAGCTATCAGAAAAAAGTTTTAAACGGTTCGAAATTTTTATTTGTAATAAAATTATATATAATTTTCATTTTTGGCTACCATAAATGTTAAATTAACTTCCGCTGATTAAAAATATTAATTTCTGATAAATTATCTTTTATAAATAAAAATTAATATATTCGAAAAAAATTGACTTTATTTAAAATATATTTGAACAACTAAAAAAAAAAAAACACTTATGAATAATGCAGATATGCAAAACATATAAAAAATTCATTACTAATTACACATGTCTTAAACCAAATAATAATTAAATACAAGAATACCATAAAATTTTTAATATACCCATAAAACATATCTTTAATGATGTCTTTATATTTCTATGAAGGTAACTTACTTTAAAACACAAAAAAAAATTACATAATTATAAATAATCATTAATGCGACAAAGACAGCTATACAATACAGCATACGCATTTCCCATCTCCGTCCTTGTCGCAAACATCGCATCCGATTGCTTGCCATTGCATGACAAATGGTTTTGATTTTTTTTCACAAAGCGGAATGTGACATGCAATTTTGTCATGAATATGGAATAAAGATTGTAAAAAGAACAAAAACATCTAAAGCACGACTTATTTATGATCTTTCATCTCTGTTATTTATAAACTGTTTTAAAACAAATGACGTGCGGCCAACTTGTGTTTTTGAAGTTTTTACAGTCGGGGCGCTTTCGTGTCGTAGCCTTTTGAAACAAGTGTGTTGTATGTATTACTTTCGATAAGGTATTGTGTGGGAGGGGGGGGGGTCTCTGGCCGTTATCTGACAACACGAACACTGACCCTTATTACATAGAGTCGATAGTTTTTTTTATGTTAAAAGCGTTGTTATTACATGTGTTCTTGTCAGTTTCTAGCGCGAGGTTTAAAAATGCAAAATAAATATCTCCAGGAGTTTTAAATTTGGTCAAGTATGTGTTAGTTGTATAGAAAATCGCGTGAAATGTTTAAATTTGTTAATTGCAAGTCTGTTCTTGAGATAAGCCTCCAAAAGATATAGTTTTTGAAATTTAACGTTCATTATGAAATTTTAGTAATACAACGAAAATGCAACGGAAAAATTTCTTTACAATGAAGTTATTTTATGTGTAGATAATTCAGATTTTTGTTATGATAGTCGATAAAACAGGTTTTTAGTTTTGCATTTGCACGCTAGATGTAACTACGTCAACGAAGACTAACGTTTGATGCGTGTATATAATTAAATGCACCATCTTTTTTTTTTTTTGAGAAAATCGCTTTAAGAATAATAACCCGGGAAAAAGATCTGTAGAGATCTACTCATGCAGATCTACATATTTTTCACTGGTTTTTGATCTTTGGAAACTTGCAAAGATCTACAACTATCTACAAAGATCTAAAACCATCTACAAAGATCTACAGCGATCTACAAAGATCTCTGAAGAAAATTCATTAATTTTTAACGTTTTAATTTCTATCACGATCTACAACGATCTTTATAGATCTTCGTAGACCCATTTAGATCTTTGTAGGTCATTGTAGATCTTTGCTAGTCTCAACAGATCAAAAACCAGTGAAAAATAGTATGTTGTCTCTAAAAAGAGATTTGAGTAGATCTCTACAGATCTATAATTTTTTTCCCGGGCATATTGATGCTAATTGCAATATATTTTCTGAAAGTATACGAACTATGTATTTTTAATATTATCGGCAACAGTAAAAAAATGTTAATCATAGTTGATTCTTCCATTCCGGACTTAAATCAAAAATAAATATATTTTATTCAATTGTGTCTCACATGAAGTTAGTTCACTAACTGCCACTACAACGCAAATAAGACTTATTATCCATCCATTTAATTAATGGTTTACTATACATGTAATAAATTACATAAACCCAATATTTAAAACAATAGCTATAAGTAAATTATTACAGTACTAGCAAAATAACAATTGATTTATTTGTATGTGAAGGTAATTTAAATACAATAAATTTCATCTATAATTTATGGGGCGGCGATAACCGCCATGTGTAAACATTGAAGAACAACAAAGTCGGTTTGGTAAATATTTTCTAAAACCCATGTAAAATCTTGGTACGCACTCGCGCGCGTATATGTGTGTGTATGGCAGTGGAGTGGTATGTATAGTAGTTGGGGGTACTGTTAGATTAAATTGGCTGTAATACAGATATATAAAAAAGTTAGCAAAAATCTGCAAATTCCGATATAAAAAAAATTGTTTTTCTTATAATCATAAAAATTTTCTCTATTTGCTCGAAAATTTTTACACTAATTTAAAATGAAATGATCTCTTCGGATCCACGTTTCACGTAAGTATTTTTTAAATCAGGGTAATTTAAATTAATACCCCACTTTTTTTGCTGTCTATATTTTTTTACTTTCTTATACCAATGTATATGAAATATACATATAGTATAAGTAAGTATAGTAAACGCGATTTTTTTCGAAATCCGGTTTTTGATGGAATTATCAATTTTGACCTTCCCTGAATCCATTCTGACTATTTTCGCCATGATGTCTGTGTGTCTGTGTGTCTGTCTGTCGGTCTGTCGGTCTGTCTGTAGACGCTGTAACTCAAATACGACAAATCGTAGAAAGGTGGAATTTTATACTTAAGATTGATTTTTGCCTGGGAAGAAAACCTCCTATTTTTGAAAACGATCATTCAACCGGAAACGGATGTTTACCTACATCGATTTTTGAATTTTTCGAATTACACTGAAACAGTACGAATTAGAGAAAAATGACAAAGTTGAAAATTGTAGGTAATATTATTATCTATAATTTATGTTCTATTCATTTTTTCGAAAAAAACAAATTTAATTTTTTTTTTTTACTAATTGTAAGTATTCGATTTTAAGTACATTTCAAATGGTTCATAACAGAGAAGAAATATCTGCCATGAGTGTCATGGGACTTTCTTATACGTATTACAGAGACTGTACGTGTTTGTTATAGGTACCATGGGTCTTTCTTATACATAATATTGAGAATAAACACTGTACACTCTATTTTATTTAGTTTGCAGTGGTCGCCGGGTGACATGACGGTATGAGTCGTGATCCGTACGGTCAAATCACCAGACAACCAGTATAGATTATTTTAAATAATGATTTTTAAAAAATTATTTCTGGCTAAATCATAAATGTTGGAAAAAAATGTATGGGGAATTAATTATAGATAATAACATACTCGACATTTTTTATCAAAAACATTTTTGTCTTATTTCAAAAAATTCCAAAAATTACAAGAGTAACCATCCGTTTCCGGTTTAGTGATCATTTTAAAAATAAGGTGGTTGTCTTCCCAGATGAAAGATTATTATAAATATAAAATTACACCCTTCCATCATCAGTCGTTTAGGAGTTATGGTATTTTTACTTTCTTATACCAATGTATATGAAATATACATATAGTATAAGTAAGTATAGTAAACGCGATTTTTTTCGAAATCCGGTTTTTGATGGAATTATCAATTTTGACCTTCCCTGAATCCATTCTGACTATTTTCGCCATGATGTCTGTGTGTCTGTCCGTCGGTCTGTCTGTAGACGCTGTAACTCAAATACGACAAATCGTAGAAAGGTGGAATTTTATACTTAAGATTGATTTTTGCCTGGGAAGAAAACCTCCTATTTTTGAAAACGATCATTCAGCCGGAAACGGATGTTTACCTACATCGATTTTTGAATTTTTCGAATTACACTGAAACAGTGCGAATTAGAGAAAAATGGCCAAGTTGAAAATTGTAGGTAATATTATTATCTATAATTTTATCACGTACACTGTTTACTGTCATTATTATGTATAAGAAAGTCCTGTGGCACACGGCAGATTATTTAATTAAATTTTCGAAATTATTTTTTCCGGGGTGGGTAGAAGTAAAAGTTATTTTACATATATTTATGTTCCAAATTTCATCTCAATTGGTCTAGTCTCTAGTAGGTACTTCTTGAGACGGTCAGATAGTCCGACAAAGTTTTCTGTTATAAAGTTTTCAGTAAAATATCGACGTTGGAAAGCAATTTTGTTGTAAACGTTAAAACCTTATTTACTGTAACCTAGATAACTGGAATTTCAAAGGACCAAGTATTTTATCCCACTTAAAGATGTGTCCCATTGCCCAGTTATAGAGATGCAAATGTAGAAGTGACGGAACCTCAGTATAAATTCTAGTTATAGAAGTTTCTCACTTATCCAACTCTCACTTAATCAAGTTTCACTGTATAATCATTAACGATTTTTATCCTTTTTATTATTAAACAGTTGACAGTTTTTTTTGATAAATCGAGTATTTTTTTTTTCAAAAATTTAAATGTATTTTGTTTCTACTGTAAAGTTTTGGCGTTTATAGCATCGATAAGTTGTATTTATCCTCAATTAAATCATCAACTGTTTAAGCTATAGGTTTATGAAGATTTTAAAAATATATTTTTTTTACATACAAGCGCCACTGATGTCTGTCTGTCTGTATTTGTGTGTATGTGTGTGTCTAGTAACTCCAGTAGAACAGTAGCATATCACGAATAGCCATAATTCACAATCGGAACGCGAGATAGGTAACTGCACCGCTACTTCCTACGCGAGCTCAGTTAATGTGATCAGTTTAAAATTCCCAAACAAGAAGAGATCTAGTGCGTGGGCATCAAATAGCTCTGCTTTATGTCCACTTGTTCTATGCCGTGTCACGGTGTCGTATAGCAGGCAATACATACTTATTAAGGTGGTATTCTGGTAGTTCTGTATTAATTGAATAGATTTTTTTGTATTTTAATAATAAATAAGGTTTAAAAAATATGTTTCCGAAATCCTATACTATAATTAATAAAATTGACGAAGTTATAGCTGTTCAAAAATATGTAATCTTTAATTAAAAAAATCTCAAGATCTACTGTACCGATTGACTTCAAATTTGCTGTGTATTCAATCAAAATTACCACCGCATATACAGCAGTATTGAGTAAGTAAAAAATAAATTAAAAGATGTTAAAAAACAAATTTTAAAAATGCCACCATTTTTTTTAATTTTCAATTAAGTTATTTTTTCTACTCGCTTGTTTAGATAAATATAATTGTTGGTTATATTTTTTTTTTCGGATGACTGGAGAAGGTGGAATCATGACAGCCATTTGGAGACTTTTTTTCACTTTGTAACTGTTCTTTTTTTTTAAATAAAATAAAATTTAATAAATTTAAATAAATATTTGATATTTTTTCGTTTAAAAAATTTCAAACAGGAGTAAAAAGTTAATTCCTATGGGAACTAGAATATCACTAAAATGCAAACACTTTGTTGATTATTAAGTACCTACCGATCATCCTGTAGATATTTACCTCTTCTTTACACCGAGTACATTAAAGTGTAGATATTTTTACGATTATTCACATGGAGAGTGCAATGTTGATGAGGTAATAACAATATAAGCGAAACGAAGTGTTTTTAAGTATAGTTTCAGTATCATCTTTAATACTATACCGTGAACGGTCCCATTATTAACTTATTTATGACGGTATTTAAGCGAAGACAACATAATAATTTCTATAAGTTTACGGTCATGTATCTCTGATTATTTACAGTACAAGATTTAATGTCGTTTTGAGTGAAAAAGAATTTTTCATATAAAATTTTATTGATTGTGAATTTTATTGCCTTGCCTAAAAATGTATTTTTACTATGTCACATAAAAAACTTTATTTAGGTACGTTTTTTTTACTTGAAATTTGCATAGATAAGGGCACGGAAATTTTAGTCATTATGAAACGGTATGGGAGGAAGACATAAAAAATTATTTTACGTTTATTTATTTTTTATGGCAGATTTTACGCGCGTCTGCGGTGCAGAATTCTGCATAAAGGTACGGGTTTTATGCTGAAATTTAATTCAGAGGGGTTGTTATAATTTAAGTATAGTTTTTTAATTTTATTTTAGTATGTACACATATTTCTGACGCTTTTATAATTAAAATTATGATTGGTGAAATTAAAACGGTCCTTATAATGTGTAAAATGAAATATGTTTATGCTACCGAGCATTGTTACCAGTTTGCTCCGTAAAATTAGCTACGTATCAATTATTATGATATTAACTAATGATAAATGTTTTATATTGCCACTGTGACGGAAAAAATCATTTTTTTATGCATTTTTTAAAGTATACATATTCGAAAATACATATGTAAAAAATAAAGTCGAAGACTAATGAACCGATAATTTTTTTTTGTTCTCAATTTTCGTAATCGCAGTGGCTATATCTGCGCGCGTAGCCGATTTTTTGAAATTTTGATATTTACTATTTTCAAAAAAAAAATTTTTTTGGTCATCATATCGACGCTCATAACTTTGTCAATATTTTATATTTTTCAATTAAAATTGGTATTGAATAAATTGAATATATACTTAATAAAATAACCCTACACCCAACCCAATCCTAATATTATTAATTATACCTGTGAAAAAATCTCAAATATTAACAATTTTTTGACCCGTTACAGTGAAAATTCATTTTATTCATTAAAAGTGATAATTCATTAACATAGAAACGTCTATTAGATTAACGTTGGTGACACCAAGGGGAAATTAAAGGTTAAAATTATTATACCACAAAGAAATAAAATTAGCATGAAATAAAATTAATAAAAGTAAAACAAAAATTAGTATTTCTCATTTCACATTAATGTTTCATATCCGTTTTAAAATTATTATATTCATAATATACTAACAGTTTGAAAAGTTTGGAAAGTTTCATGTTTTTCTAATATATGCAAGTAACTTGTACGTAATATGTAAGTTCGTCATACGTATAAAACTTAAGGTTTGTGTGTGTATGTGTACTTTAAAAACTTAGACATCGAATAATATTTTATCACCAAATACCAATAAACCAATCTAGACTGGAAAATTTAAGCATCGTTCTTCTACAGGAGCGTACGGGCGAATTTTTTTTAAGGGGGGGAAATAATTTCAGATATATGATATATAAGACAGAGCTTCCCAAACTTTTTCGTACCACGACTCACATGGCTTTATAATATAAGACGAAAAAGAAATAATATTTTTAATCAAAAAAATAGAAAATACACTTTAAAGAAAAAAAATGGGAAATATACAAAAATATCTAGTTATTGTCATAATGGCTGTATTTAAATGAATAAAAAATTATTTTGAAGATTGAAATCTATACTTTTTGTTAGTAATTTTTGAAAATTTCGTTTTAATTTATTTTTCACAAAATTGTAGGTTTATGGCAAAAAGTTGTTTTTAAAAATAATTTTCCTTAAGGTTGACAGTTTTACAGTGTTAAAAGATTTATCTTCCCCTCCCGCACCCTGAGATACAAAGAGTTGAGCCTTATTTTATTTATTATTTAAATGATATTTAATATTCAAAGTTTATCAAATGTATATTTAAATAATTTTAAAATAAATGATATTTGAACAGTACCCCGAATCTTGAACTAAGTATCTTAAAATTTCTGAATTATTATTATATTTAGTCGGAAGACATCCCTCCCCCCTCTTATGTTGCGACCATGTACTTGACTGTATGTAAGTAAAAATTATTGATTTTGTAAATACGGTGGGAAAGTGCCCAATTCTGAGACGTAATAAATACTTAACTTGAAGATAAACATATATATATTTCCTTGGCATTAACGTTACTTGCATCCTGTCTGAAAGGATAAGCATAATTGATATCAGGTGTGGTCGATGTTTTCGACCAAATAAATCCTGTTTCTAAATTTTAGAATCGGTTGTTTTTTATTACCACAGGATACAGGTGAATTAGGGTCATGTATAGAACTGAGTTTTTAATTTATTTCTAGGGTGTGTTCAGGATATTTAAAATTAAGTATGTGTACTAATAAAAATGTATACTTTACTTATGTATATGTATATTTAATGAAAAGTTATGTTAATATATTTTACGGTTTTAAAGTTGCATTTTTTTAAATTGTATGACGTAATGATATATTTTTTCGTAATTCTGGAATATTTTTTTTAATGGGAAACAGGAAGGAGAATCATTCCTAGTAAAGTTTGTTTTTAAAAGTGATAAAAGGATTGGTTAAAATGTGGTAATTTTTTTACTACGCCCATCCTATGTATTTGAACTTTTTACCTATGACCTTGAATAACAAAAAATCTGCCCATTTTCGGACCTTGTGCCCATGGGAACCTTTTATCCATTTCCTTTATTAGATATTATACCATATCTAATTGTAAGATTAATTTAAGTAGGTACACAGGTAGAAAGGTTTACTTGAGCTAAGTAAACCTTGTTTTTGTATATAACGAAAACAATATTTTCTTAAGGTATATAGTTGGTCCGTAAACATGTTTTCGTCAGATTTTGTTTAAATTGCACAGGAATATTCCCTAGATTAATATCTGAAAAATAACCCATTTTTATTAAAATTGACTATCTCAAAGACATGAAAAACGATCTCAAAGTTTATATTTTTAACACAGCTTATATGGACTAACCGTACACTAACGTAACGTTTTATTAGATATTTAAACGTAGCGTCAGTTTTTCATAAAAAACTGGCATGTTGTATATTTATATGAAAGAAAACAGTATACAAAAAATTGGAATTATTGACCATCCCGTTATTAAGATTTAACCAGATTTAACTACCAAATCATCACATAAATTACAGTAATGTTGACAATGTGGCAACAACGTATTCATATGATTATAGTAAAAAATACACGTAATAATGAAATAATTTTTTACAAAATATGATAAGTGGATTGAAGGGAATTATAATCGATTTCATTAATTATTAATATATTCTGTGGTAGTTTAGATGATAAAATATAATCATTTGACAAGTAGTTAATAGTAGATAATGTACAAAAGACATAGATAATGTAAGTGTTGCCATGATCATTTCTCTAAATTAAAAATATGTACTCATGGCCTAATATGATCACATTATGATGGACCAACTACCTTAAGATAAGAAATATATTCTTAAACCAACTATTGTATTCTTGGACGAAGAAATAATGTAGTTGGATTAAGAGTACTTTTCTTATATTAAGAAAATATTGTTTTCGTTATATACAAAACAAAATTTTCTTGGTCCAATACAGTTTTTTTTTAGTGTACCTACCTATATATTAATAACAAGAACGTTTATAATCGTTTGAACGTAGTCTTGCGTACCCCGTTCAATCACATCATCTCCCAACGACTGGCATGGAACCAAACGCTAATGCACATGTTTATCTTAAATAACTCCCCATCCCATAAACAAAATTCATTTAAATTGTTATTGTGCTAATAATCCAAGTTGGCAATGGAGTTTGTATGACAATTTGGTGTGCATTCAGTTCTAGTATGTACTCGTGCTTTGGCTCTGTGCAAATTGTTTTGTTTTGCAGCCGGTTTTTGATTTAAGGTTATGTAATTAGATTCTTGAAACTTTGTTTGTTGATGGAATATATTTAATTAATGTTAACTTTGTGATTTTAATTGATGTAAGAGCACGTTTCTAATGTTATTTGGATTTTTGCATAGATGCTTATTAAAAAAATACAATGTTACTTGAAAAATGTGTGCATGTACCTATTTAAATACTTATTAATATACTTAAGTACTCATATATGGACTTGAATACTTATCAAAGTTCTATAAATATATTTACTTTATTTAATTATAATTATATTTACTTATTAATGTGCTTGAGTAGGTACTACTGAGACAATAGTGGCTTAGATGACGTGACGAACTATAAATAATATTATTCTCTACATTATGTATCAAATTAATTTTTTTGAATGTAATTACTAAACCGGAAATGGATGAAATAAAAAAACAGTTTTAGATAAAAAACGTAAACTGTTCAATCTCTGTAATACGTATAAGAAAGCCCCATAATGGCATATATTTCTTCTTCTGTTATGAAGGGTTTGAAATATATGTAAAATATTTTTTTCAAAAAATTTATTTTTTGAATTAATGAATAGAACATATAGTTCAGGAAACAAAAACACAGCTCCATATAAACTTGTAACAAATTTCAATAGAAATGATACTTATACATATTGTTCCCAGTACTTAGATGCATCTTTTCAGAAATATCCCCATATGTAGGTGTTGAGCAAAAAAAGTTATTGTAGACAATATTTTATGTGTACAGTTTTCAATTTCATGTTTTTTTAAATTGCACTGTTTTAAAAATAATTAAATTTTTTTTTTAAATTGACATCAGTAAATAACCGTATTCGGATGAAAGATCGTTTTAAAAAATATAAGGTTTTCTTCTCAGGCGAAAATTAGTCTTAATTATAAAGTTTCACCATTCTACGATTTGTCGTATTTGAGTTACAGTATTTGACATACAGACAGACAGACCGAGCCACAGACATTAAGGCGAAAATGTCAGAATAAATTCAAGGAAAGTAAAAATGGGTAATTCCATTAAACTATATGTATATTTCATATACACTCGACAAATTAATTAAGGGGACACCTAAAAAATAGCATGTTTTCAAATGCTTGTAACTTGGTCAAAAATTAACTTTTTTCAAAACTTTTTTATTATTAAATTGAGCAAATTTACTCTACTTTATGATGGTCTAATTCGTTCCTCAACATCTTTTCATTTTTAACTTTTTTATGTAATTATATAAATTAAAAAAAAAAACTGCATATTTTGACACTTGATGTAGAGTGCATTTATGTAGAAAATGAAATTTTGAAATAACCTTTTTGTAGAGAATTTTAATACCTTCAAATTTATATTGGTGCGAAAAAAATGTGACAAAAATTCGCAAAGGTATTACAGTTTTAGTGAAAATCAGGAAAAAATAATTCAAATGAATATAGCCGGAGTAATTTTGGTGGTACAGAAAATAAATAAAAATAAAAATGAAGCTCAAAGTATCACCTTTCAGATTATGCAATGTAATGAAAGATTTTTTTATGAATTACAAAAAATATTCAAACTTTAAACAGAATAGAAAATATGAGTAATTAGACAGTAAAATTAAAACAAAGAATACATACCCTAAACATTACATTTTAGGTGGCCCGAGCTAGAGGTCTCATTAACAATATATGTTCTTTATAATTCATTTTTATTTTTTTAAATAGTACTATATTACGCGAAGATATTCAACTTTGATGTCTCAACATCAGAAAACCCAAAAAAATTACAAAATGGAATTTATTGAAATTTTTTTCGAAATAAAGCAGCTTATGAAAAATTTTAAGAAGTCAAAAAATGCATTATTTTACTGAAATAATACCCCATAATGATCCATATGGTTTTAAAATTGTACCTAAATATGTGTGCTTACTGTATACATGCATTTGTGCATGTAAAAATAAATATTTAGTAAAAATAAGTATTTTTTGACTTCTTAAACATTCCAACACCTGCTTTATTTTACGAAAAAAATTTAACAATTTGCAATTTGTAATTTTTTTGGGTTTTCTGATGTTGAGACATCAAAGTTGAATATCTTCGCGTAATATGGTCCTATTTAAAAAAAATAAAAATGAATTATAAAGAACATGTATTGTTAATGAGACCTCTAACTCGGGCCACCTAAAATGTAATGTTTAGGGTATGTATTCTTTATTTTAATTTTACTGTCTAATTACTCATATTTTCTATTCTGTTTAAAGTTTGAATATTTTTTGTAATTCATAAAAAAATCTTTCATTACATTGCATAATCTGAAAGGTGATACTTTGAGCTTCATTTTTATTTTTATTTATTTTCTGTACCACCAAAATTACTCCGGCTATATTCATTTGAATTATTTTTTCCTGATTTTCACTAAAACTGTAATACCTTTGCGAATTTTTGTCACATTTTTTTCGCACCAATATAAATTTGAAGGTATTAAAATTCTCTACAAAAAGGTTATTTCAAAATTTCATTTTCTACATAAATGCACTCTACATCAAGTGTCAAAATATGCAGTTTTTTTTTTTAATTTATATAATTACATAAAAAAGTTAAAAAATGAAAAGATGTTGAGGAACGAATTAGACCATCATAAAGTAGAGTAAATTTGCTCAATTTAATAATAAAAAAGTTTTGAAAAAGTTAATTTTTGACCAAGTTACAAGCATTTGAAAACATGCTATTTTTTAGGTGTCCCCTTAATTAATTTGTCGAGTGTACATACATGTGTATAAGAAAATATTAAAATATGATATAAGTTTATCATATAAATTTATTAATAGCAATTTAGTAAGTGGTCAGTAAACCCCAAGGATCAATAAAGAGGCAATAATAATACGCGCGCTAAGGTCTGCATAAATCCATACAAATATCTGCGGAATTATTACAAACGCGGAAAGGAATTAAAACATAAATTAGTGCGAATCGATTTAATAAACAAATTAAAACTGTTATGTTATACCTGCAGAACAGCGCTGTAATTAATTGCTACGTCTTTTAACGCAATTGGCCTTTGCATTATGTGAGTCTGTGCCAAAATCTCGAATTTAATAATCTCGACAGTTGAAATTCCCGAAAGTCAAATATGTAAGATAAGTTGCATAGCAATTTAGATTTTCTGGGAGTGTATTTAAACTTCGAATATCATAATCTCGATAGTTGAAATTCTCGAAAGTCAAATATGTAACATGAGTTGCATAGCAATTTAGATTTTCTGAGTATGTTTAAACCTCGAATATCATAATCTCGATAATTGCAATTCCCGAAAGTCGAATATTGTTGTTAGGTATACATATAGTGTAATTGGCATCTTCATTTTCTAGGTGTATTCAGTTCTCGAATATCATAATCTCGACAGTTGAAATTCCCGAAAGTCGCATGTTGCTTTTATTTTGTGTAATTTTCATTCTTTTTTGTGTGTGTGTTCAAATCTCGAATATGATAATCTCGACTGCTAAAATTTTGTACAGTGAGTCTTACATTTATTCGATAATAATTAATTTTCTTAATTCAATAAAGTAAATAAATCATGAAGAAATTTTTTTTCGTCGTAATAAAATCTTACATATGATGAAATATCGTGCTTGCATATTTCGAGATAATAAACAGCTCTCAGTTTTATGCAATGTTGTTTTCTCTTTCTATCTGTTATCGTAAACATGCAAAAGAAAAATTGAATTGTTTGATATTAATTTCATAATGAAAATTGCTATAAGGCTTTTTAAAGCACATACCTACTAGAAAGGTTTCAGTGTTTTTAACCCTTTATTTGCATGCAGATTTTAATCTGGACATGCTACATATGTAATATATATTTTGTATGTGTCTGTGTCTGCCTTATGAACCATGAACCACTGAACCGATTTTAACGGTTGCTTTATTGTTTATATAGTAAGTTATGATTTTACCTTTTTTTGTATTTGAGTTAATATTTCTATAACAAATTGAAATTTAATTTCGTTAAAAGTTGAAATTTTTAAGCCACAGGGTTGTATCTCAAACCGTTCACGAATTGTTTTGAAATTTTTCAAAATTTTGTAAGTATTGGCCGTAATTTTTGAACGGATGATCGGAATTGATTGTAGTTGAAATACGCATTTAAAAATCTATCTAATGATATAATATATGTTTAATACTTTGACCCATAAGGTATAAAACTCCTTTGAATTTTTTCGATTTTCAGCATTTTTTTTCTAGTTTCAAAGTTTCAGCGCATCAAAATCTATTTTCAAATCAATCAACTAAAATCAGATCCGACTACAAATTACAAGCAATTTTCACCAAAATGAAAAAACTCAAGATTTAAGAGGCTATATCTCAAAAACCGATTAAACACAGAATCTGCGGTTCAAAATTTTTAACTTTACACATCATTTTCTATATAATTAACACACTTTTAACTAGAACGAAAACAAAAACAAAGTTATCAAATTTCATGGTTCAAATTTCAATTTTTCATATGTAGAAATATAAACTGAAATACATGAAAGAACATAAAACAAACCTAATATAGCTAGTCAGATAAGCTTCTGAATACTTGGCAGATTTTTTTTAAATGAAAAGACTTTACAAACGCTTATAGCAGACGAATAAAAAGAAAGTAAATGAAGTTAAAAGAAACTTTAGAAGCGAGGAGTTAAATAATATACATTAACTAAAGTTTAAAGAGTTTCAGAACATAAAGAAAGTTAGTTTTTGTAACTGTTGCTATTGTATACTTACCAGTCTTACCACTGATGATTTCAATTCAATAGGGGCATTAATTATATTATAGAGGAGTTGGGTTAAAGATCTTACTTTTTATACATCCTGTATATACAATAATACACAATTCTTGCGTGTGTAAATATGTATTTGTAATTTAACAAATGAGTCAACACAATTATATTCGATGCAATAAATCTATGCTATCAATAAAAACAATATCATATAATATGTTTACAGATCGATACAATAAATGGTTATTAATATTATTAATTGAGTAAACTGCAAATGTAATAAATCAGAATGTTGATACAGTAATATTTTTATAAATGATTATACTGTAATATACGTTGTGGTATAGATAAAAATATATGTACAGCTCTTTATTTTCGTTGTAAAAAATCTGTCTTTTTTGTAATCGACTTAACTCATTACTTAGGGAGCGTTCAAGTATTACGTAATGCAATTTTTGGAGATTTTTGACCCCCCCCCTCCGCCCATGTAACGCGCCGTAACGTTTTTCTGTACCCCCCCTCCCCCTAGTTACGTAACCACCAAGTAACCATTTTTACCTAAAAACTGTTACGTAACGCGTAGTTCAAAAACCACCCTCCCGCCCCTGTTACGCATCGTAACGTTTTACAAGACCCACTCCCTCCCCCCAATTTCGTTACGTAATACTTGAACGCTCCCTTACTGACTTTATAGTTCTTCGAATTTTTTGATCAAGTTCTCAATTCTTGTTGAAAATATAACCAAAAAGATAAATTCAATACAAGACATAATAATTATGAGTCGCAATGTCATATCTATAGGACAACACTTTTTGTAATGACAATAGATTTGTTTTTGAAATTATTGATATTTTTCTGCTTAATTTACACTGGGCTTATTTTTTGTAACTCCCACGAACTCATATTACTAATGAAACAACTTCTTCTTTATTAAATCAATTTAATTATCAAATACTGCAAATATAGTGTTTTTTTTTTTAATTATAGCTTTTTATTTTGTTTGTGATTTTCTCCAGTAATGGAAAAAGTGATGGACACTTGCTAATGATTATATTTCAAAATTATAAGGTTTACGAGAAAAAGTAGTTTTTTAAGCTATGCTGGGGATGGACACACAGACGAACAAAAAAAGTTTAATAAAAGGATTTTGGTTTAAAAAAAATGGAGAATTTTTAATACAAAACTAATAAAAGTTTAAAACAAATTATATAACGTATATTAGATGAAACTGAGACGAGATGGCTCCAATTTTCATGAGACGAGACTATAAAATTAAAGAACGAGACTCGTTGGCAATCCTGCTCCACATATCAACCATTTGCGATTAAACTTATATTTATAAGTACAAAAACCATGTTAAGAAATATCTGACGGTAACAGACAGACAGACAGACGCACATACACACCGAAAGCTCTCGACGACGACACTTGTATTCCTGCGAGAGAGAGTGTGTGGCAGGAAGTGCGTCCTGCGGCGCGCAGGCTCCGGGCGAACAGCAGGAACGCGCGCGACTACTCCGGTGAAGTGCAGTCAGTTGGTCCGCGCTCTGTGGTCCGGTACGTCGTCGACGCACGTCGCGCGCGATCTCGGGCAATCACGTGAACGCCGGAGTTTTTGGTTCCGGGAGCTTCAGTGGTGGCATTTCGTTAATTGCGGTCGTTGTGATGGTGTGGATTTTTTTGTTGTGTGGTTTTTGATATTTTTGATCGTTTTTGATTTACTGGATTCGATTTGTTTATTTATTTTTGAAGGAAGTGTGAAATTTTGTTGGTGTGGATTTGTTGTTAAATAAACGAATATACTTTTTGAAAAACGTTGTGCATCTTTTATGATATAAGGTACGAGTATTTTGAAAATAATTTATTTTTAAATTGTCATAAAATAGTATTTAAGTACAAGTAATTTTGACTAATTTCCCGCTAATTTATTTACTTAATTCTGGTATGAGCTAACAGGTTAATAGTATATAAATAATTAGGAGAGAGTACATTTTAATTTTGAATTTTTTATTAGCACTCGAAGAAAATTTACTATAAAAATGTAATTGTGAGAAATATTACTATACAACTGTACTGAAATAAAAATATATTGTTTCAATTTTAGTATTATAAAATTTTGTGCTTTAAAATGTTGAAAAAAAAATTAGGACTGTCATTGAAATTTCTTAAGTATAATAAAAATTAATGATTTATTTGTATATATTTTTTTACAGTATTTATAATATAATTTTTGTAAATATATAAAGAGCAAAGTTTTATATATTTTTTTGCATTAAAAAAACGTATATTGTAGATTTTTTTAGATTATTGGAAATTATTACCAAAATCCATCGTTATCTTGTGGTAATGATAAAATTTTAAAATATTTCTACAATTTCTACAAAATGTTCCTCGTGCAATTGATTTATAATGGTTTATATGCCATTTTTATTTAATATAATTTCATTCCTTACTGAATAAAAAAATAATAATAAAAATGAATCATATTTTAAAGTTAACATTTTTTTTTTTAATTTTGTTGAGAAACATTTGAAGTTCAAATACCTACCACTTTAATATAGATGGTTGTTATTTTACGAATATTTGAAAATGATAAAATTGGTTGTTCATATCAAAATATTTTTACAAAATTTAATATAAATATAAACAAATCAATTTTTATAATTTTTACTCTGATTTGTATTATCTTGTCAGGTTTAAGTAAATTTTTGGTTAAAATCGGTTCAGCAGTTTCTAACTGAACCAATTTTGATGCTAAAAATCCTAATACTCTAGAATTAGTTAAAGCTATATTTTTATTTCTCTAAATGTATGTATAAAAAAAATCATATAAGTTAAAAAAATAATGGTAATATAAATGATGTATGTTTACGAAATTTAGATACCGTCTAACTGAAGGCCGTTATCCTTAAAATAACGTCCTTTGAATATCCTGCATCATTATCCGTGATATTCACACCTTAGCTTCAAAGTTTTTATGATATTCCTAAAAGAGGCTTTGCGAGCTTTATTCTAGCAAGAGACTTTAAGCTTTATAGATACTTACAGAGTTTGATTTAGTTTATTTTATATTTAAAGCAGTGAATCATATTATTTATTTTATGGTGTATGGTGTACTTAAATAAATTTTCAAATCTTATTTAAATTTTTATTATTAAAGTAATTTTATAGTGTTTTTGGTTCATTTTATCATTTTTATGATTTATTTATTAGTATATTTTAATTCTTATATATAAAGCCTAATACCGTTATACGATAATTCAACCCGTATTAAGGAAAATTTACAATCTATATTTTTTATTGAAAATATATAGCTACATACATATAAATGCATTTGTTTTTAAAACAGCCAGATTTTGAAATATCCGCAGGGTTATTCGAAAATAATTAATATGGAATGTAGAATATTTGTAAAATCGAAATAAAATTTTATGTGCTTTGTTCTTTTAATACATAAAATATCATGGTTAAAATTAGTATGAACTAGCATTTACCCGCAGCCATGCCCGCGAGGATTACGTTATTTAGTTTTTTTTTAACTATGGACTTTTGTATTTACAGGGTGATTTAGACGAATAAAAAAAAATACCAGTGAATCGAAAATGTTATTTTATGCAAAAAACTTCATATAAACATGTATCGGGAAATTCTTCGTGAGGGAGCTATAAAGATTATTTGTTTTTATTTAATATCCCCATTATGATAGAGATATGAAATTTGATAATGGTTTAATATTAATTAATGTTATGAATTTTCAATATTGACCAATAATTATTAATCGCAGAGGTGTATGGAATAAATAAAGAATAAAACAAATTAAAAGTTAAAATATAAAGGGTCTGGTTATCCGGTGCAACCCTGGGCTAGATAATTTTAGTTGATACTGAAAATCGATAGTATTTTTAACGATGTAAAAAATAAAACTGAATACGTGCCTGTATAAAAGAAGAGATTAGAGAGATAAGTGATGTGTGAATATTTGGTTTTTTTTAATACTGTGAGATTTTATATCCTCTCATAATGACAATCTTGGGCTGTTTTCAGTCCACTGGCTTTTATTTAGTGGTGTGAATGTTACTTTACACTGATTTTTTTTACTTTTTAAAAAATTCTCTGAATAATTCAATAAGTAATGCTGATTCACGAATAAATAAAACGCCAATAGTTAGCTTATTTAGTACTATTAATCCTCTATCCCTCAAATATCCTTAAATAAGGATAAATAAAATAAATTTAATAATTTAAATAAAAAGTTTTAATTTTTATAAGATTTTTGTAGATATAACCAACCTAATTAATCATTAAATTACTTAATTTCTATAATAAAAACACTACCATAGGAGCCACGGGAGTTTCTTATACGTAATACCGACACTGAACAGTGTATGTCAGCGGTTCTTAAACTTATGTGGTCTAGGGACCCCTTTGATAGAAAAACAGAAGGTCGGTAGTAATTAATCACTGCGGTAAATCGAAATGTAAGAGTACTATAATTTTTGCCAAACCTGTTTCACGGACCCCGTTATTATAATTTTGTATCAATCTCCTTAAATTGATTATTTACGTACTGTGGGGGTTTCAAAAAATTATATTATTTATTTCTAAAGCTTAATCGTTTTGTTTCTATGTTCTCTATGGTAATACGAGCATTTGAATGTATCTAATATTGTATTTTATCTAAATAAATGAGATTTTAGTGGAAACTATTATTTTTATAGTTATGATTCTAATTCTTATTTTTTTTTGTAATTGAGTTGATTTTTCTATCACAAATTAATGTTTGATGCGTGAAATGTTACTCAAAAACTTTGAATTTTAGATTACGTTAAAAGTATGTTTATTATATAGAAAATTACATGAAAAGTTGAAATTTTTAAACCGCAGGTCTGTATCTTAAACCGTTCTCGAGTTATAGCTTCTCAAAGTTTTATTTTTTTCAAAATTTTGGAGAAAAATGATCGTAACTTTTGAACTTGTGGTCGGATTTGATTTTTGTCGACGAATTTGAAATCAGCGTGCCAAAATCTATACAATAACATGAATAATATTTTGAAATTCAATAAAAAAATTTTTGCGAAAAATCGACATTTTTTTAAGGTATACCCCTTGGAAAAATTTCAATTTTTGGCCAAATTTTTTTTATCGACTTTTGAAGTATTATACATGTAATTATATAGAATTTAACGCGCTGATTTCAAATTCGATGACAAAAATCAAATCCGACCACACGTTCAAAAGTTACAACCATTTTTCTCCAAAATTTTGAAAAAAATAAAACTTTGAGAGGCTATAACTCGAGAACGGTTTAAGATACTGACCTGCGATTTGAAAATTTCAACTTTTCATGTCATTTTCTATACAATAAACATACTTTTAACCGAATCGAAAACACAAATTTTTTTTAGTCTTTAATGGTTAAAATTTCAACTTTTCATAGGAATTTAACTCAAATACAAGAAAAAACAAATCGGGAACCAATACTAATCCACCAGAATAATATGTATTTCTACTGTATAGTCGATCGCTTTAAAAAAATTTATTAAAATGATTTTACGAGTTAAGGTTCTGTCGTTAGATATTATTTAATCACTTGCAAATAGAAGCATAAAAGCATTTTAATTTATGCCAAATATGTTTCACAGACCCTCAACAAAAGGGACCCTAGTTAAAGAACCTCTGGTGTACGTGATTTTTATTTTATTGAAACATACAGTTGCTACTGTGCCCCAATTTTTTTATTAATAGAACCGAAATGAAATGGTTCTAATTTTCTGTTAATACAAAAAACTAAAATGAATCTTACAAAAATACTCGTATCGTCTCGTCTTTTAAGTAATCAAATAATAGGTAGAAAAAAGGCTTATCATCTGATTATATTATTTATAAACATTTTAGATTATTTTGCTTAATAATACAAAACATCTTGTATTATATAAGTTCACAACAAGAAGAGATGGGTGGGCTGTTTTGGTGGTGTTTTGTGTATGCGGGGTGGGTTTAAAACCGGTGTATTTTGTGTAAAAGTGTTGAGATTAACTCACGGTTCAATTAACTGCAGATCATTGTTGCAAAGTGTTGTTTGAGTCGTTCGTCTCTTTTTTGGGGTCTAGAAAATGATGGATGCTATATAGAGAATTGTTTTTCGCTGCCGAAACTTTTCATAATTTAAAACTTAGTTGACTACAAAGAGATGGAAACTTTAGAGTGAAGTAATTTACGAATGTTAATGACTGCATGTAAAATGTGGTGGAAATTAGAATATAATTACTTTTGAGGAAATTTTAATTTTTAATTCTTTGAGTTTTGATAAAGATTAAAATATTGCGCTGTGGTGATTTTAATTTACATTTATATGACGGGATATAGCTGAATATTTAAATAAGAAGAGCAGATGTAGCCAAATATATATGTATTTATTTTAATTAAAAGCTGTTTACTTAACCTTTTATTTAAACAATATATTGCATATTATAATACATCATATACATAATGTATTATTCTTATACTACAAAAAGTAACTATGTTAAAGAAGTCTTTGAGAGACAAGCGGTGAAAGGGTATTAACTATGTTAAAATATGGGATTCATTAACCATTACTAACAGTTCAAAAACTAATTTTATATAAAAAAAATTGTACAAAATAGTATTTTATGGGTTTCGATATATTTTTTGTAATGTACTTAGTTAAACCAGGCGAGAAGATGCAAACCCCTGGCCAAGATATAAGTGTATAGCGATAAGTTTTAATTACTAATAGTTGCTGCAGTTTTAACATGTATTAAAGGGGATAGAAAAAAAATTATATAATAAATAATAATAATTAAAAAAAAACAATTTGACTATTTTATTTCCAAATTGTTGTTGTCCCATTATAAAAGCCCATATTAAAGGGGTTAGTTTTAATTACACTATAATTAGATAGTATTCACTTCGTATATCGAACATAAATTTCAATACTTTGCACTTAAAATTTTATAGTAAGCATATATTTATATTTATAATATATACATTGAACATAAATTTTAATACTTTATTTTTAATACATAAGGCGAATATTTAATCGTTTTACAATATAGAAAATCACATCAAAAATATCAAATCTATTTGGACCAAAGGAAGAAAGTTAGTAGATAGGTTAGGAAAAAATATAGAAAATAAAAAAAAATCACAATAAATACATAAAAAATATGTAATTTTTAAATTTGACAGGTTCAAATTGAAGTCAAGTGCAAAGTATTTATTTTTAGTGAAAACTATTTATTTAAAGTGATATAATTTGTTTTAAGTTAAATATATTTTTCTTATGTTAAATAATTAATTTTTCGTGCAGTATATTTGTTATATAAGTGAAAATGATTAAATAAAAAGTGTTTATATATTATTTAAAAAAGTGTATTTAAATACAAGCCATATTAAAGTATCTCTTATCTTTAATTAATTAAAGACGAAACAGCAAGAAAATTGAGATCTGTTTAACTGTTTTCATTTTGATATTAACCTGCTTAAAGAATAGGTCTTGCAATATGTACCAACGAACTACAAACAAAAGATTGTATCAAATAGTACCAACACAACAATTTCACAGAGAATCATACATTCGGGTCGGGATTCTATATCCAATACAATAAATACACCGCTAAGACTGCCGTAAGTTTTTGCGTGCAGTTGTTTTTTTATTCGTCGTACTTCATGATCGGAACACAGACGCTTTATTGTCTCAAAGTGGACAAACCGTGTTTAAATATTAAAGCTGTCGCGTGAGCAGTGGCCGTGTTAATAATTTATCTGTTTACTGCTTTGTTACGTGCGTTTTTTTTCTACCGTTGATCAGTTATTTATGAGCAATTTTATAGGATCATCGGGAGGGGGTAGTGGGGGTGGGTGAAATTTAGGATAATTTGTTAATTTTTTTGTTTTTTGTTTATATTATTGTCGTATGTTGAAGAATTTATTTACTAGAAACAAAAAAATTGATTTATTATGATAATGAAGCTTTTCTGGACTAATATGTTCATGTTTTTACCTATAATTATATATTAAAAATTAATATTCATTTATTTAAGGTTATACGTCTAACACACTGTAAAAAAAGATTTGGTTTCGAAAAATGTTGTTTTTAATTTATATTTAGAATAGATGTACCTATATACCTACATTTAATTGAATATTTTACTTTGTTAATTATTAAAAGTAAAAAAAAGTTTAATTTAATTTGAGAATTGAAATAGACAGAGCGGTATATTATTGTAACATGTGCTAATTTGCTGTAATGAGAGCTAGTTTTTCATTATTTTGAATTAATTACACGTGAATATATTTGTTTTATAATTTTTATAGTATTTAAAAGGGTTGAAGTTTCGAATAATTAGTTTTTAAAACGTCTATATATAGCCAATTGTGTAGAATTTCAAAAAATAGAGTACTTTCAGCAAGTTATCATGTTTTAAAATCTCTATTTTTAATATCCAATTACTTAAAAACCATACGTCCAATATTTCAAATAAAAATTAATAAAATATATGAGTTATACCTTGAAAAACATATTAAAATTTTAAACTTTTATCTATACATTGCTCTAGTGTTCGAATAAGGCCCTTTTGGGGTTAATTCTAGTAATTAATCCACCCCTTAATACCTATATGTACAAAGACTGATTTAGGGTAATTTATTATTTAAAAAAATGCTTGATTTTCGATTTAAGTGTTTTTGAGTACATAGTAAGCCCTTCAAGGTATGTAAGATCGGCTAATACGACCCTGAACACGATTCCGTATCTACATATATGTTTGTTCGTTATTTACGTACAAACGAAGTAGACGTACAAACTAGTGTGCTCTGATTATATTGAATTTAAAATTTTGCAGATGTAGAGGCAAAGAGACGCTCAACAACAGGATCGGAGATGCGTCGTTTCCGTTCTGCAAGTGACGTCTTGTGCTCGGATTCTCAGCAACGCGGGCTTGTAGAGATTTCGACTTATTAAAGGTAGGATTTTTAAATATTTAATATTATTAAGTTGCTTCTGGATATTTAAAAGGGTACGTTTTTATAGTTAAGTTCGGTACACATTTTTATGACTGTTAAAGGTATATTTTTATTAAATAATTCAGGGAAAAAAACGAAAAGCCAACAGTGGTGTTAGTTATTAATTTTTTGTGGGTTGGGAATTCAATTTGAACAATTCTGACCTACGCAGTTCTGTAGAGGCATTCATTACGAAAAATTAGATTTTTTTTATCATGTTAAGGTATTTAAAAAAATTGAACCATTTTTATTTTGCATAAAAAATCGAAAAACAAAACGTTTTAGACATGTATTTATATGTCGAATATTATAAAGAACTAGTTCCATAAAAATTAATTTTTCGTCAAATTAATATCATCTTTATTGGCTTCGTAAAATAGTGAAATAACCTCCCTTCCTTTAAAACACTCAACTACCAATTTGCTTTTATCAATAATACATTTAACAAGAAACTTTTTGATTATTAATCAAATCAATAAATACTTTTAATTGAATTCTGTATAAATTCAAAAGTCAATGAGCTCGAAGTAATTCTATATTATTGAATCTTTGAAATTTTTTTAATAAAACTGTAGTGGTTTCAAAATACCGAATATTATTTTTATTTGGTTAAAGTGAAAAAAAAGAACTATGGCAATCAGTTTAGTAAGAGTTTTCAATAAGTTTTCTTGTGAAAAAAAACACACGAATGAAATTTCTTTAATAATAGAAAAACTTTTCATAAATTTTATATTTAAAGTAAGTTCGAAGAACAGGACTTAATAATTTATGTCTGAATGAATTTATATTTAATGTTTGTGGCAGAACTTTTTTCATATAGCAAAAATAATAACAAGTAAAAAGTTTGGTTTTTCATATGATGTATATTTGACTGCATCTTTATGAAATCTTGTTTTTGAAATAACACGTACAAAATTAATAAGTTGGCCAAAAATATCTACATATTTAATTATGTAGTAAAATCTATAACCTCTTAAATTAAAAAGGGTTATATTTAATTGTATAGTATTCATTTATGTAGTTACTAGTGATGTAACGAATATTCGCATTCGCATTCGCGAATATTCGCACATTTTTAAACATTCGTATTCGCATTCGCATTCGCATTCGCATTAGCACATTTTTAAACATTCGTATTCGCATTAGCACATTTTTAAACATTCGTATTCGCATTCGCATTCGCATTAGCACATTTTTAAACATTCGTATTCGCATTCGCAGTTGCGAATATTTTTGCGAATATAATATGATGTATTAACAAATAAAAATATCTATTTTAATCAGAAGACCGTTTTTTTTTTTTTTTAGCTTTTTTTCAATAAGTCAATATTCGCATTCGCATTCGCATCCGCGAATATCGACCAGTCATTATTCGCATTCGCATTCGCAAATATCGACAGCTAATATTCGCATTCGCGAATGTTTAAAATCGTACATTCGTTACATCTCTAGTAGTTACTTAGTACATCGAACATAAATTTCAATACTTTGCACTTGAAATTGTATAGTATCCACTTTATACACGTGAATATAAATTTTAATACTTTTTTTTTAATGCATAAGGCTTATATTTAATGGATTTAAAATATAGAAAATCACATTAAAAATATCAAATCTATTAGAACGAAATGAGGTTGGTTAGTTTTTACGTTAGGTTAAAATTATAAAATCACAGTTATACATCAAAAATATGTAATTTTTAAATCTGACAGGTCCAAATTGAGGTCAAGTGCAAATTATTATTTTCTTAGTTCAAATTATTTATTTTAAGTGGAAACTATTTATTTAAAGTGATATAATTTGTTTTACGTTAAATATATTTGCTTAATGCTGAATAATTAATTTTTCGTGCAGTATATTTAAGTGAAAACGATTAAACAAAAAGTGGTAATTTAAAAAAAAGTGCATTTAAATGCAAGCCAATTCAAAATTGATTTTTAGTAGTTATGTAAATATAGCAGGGACTATTTCAAGAACTATACTTACGTTATTAAAATAAAATAATAATTAAAAAATTATAATTTAATTTAGACATTTGAACTTTTAAATTGATTATTTAGTCCGTTCAATTTCAAATAATTTGTCATAATATATTGAAAACTTAACAAAAAAAAATTAGATTTATATACATATGTATGTAATGTATATGTAAGTAAACGACTAGCTTTATAAGTTCATAACTTCTATTACTAAATTAAGAGTGTAGATATTTGTGAATTTTCTCTAGAGGAAAAGCTAAGTAAATGCTATCTGCAAGGTATCAAATCATTATGAATTTGTTCAGTATTTTAGAGAAGTGGTATTAAATATATAATAATATAAATTTTTCACCATTTTTTAGATCTCTTATTTCTACTTAACGCATATGCGTCAAGGTCATTTATTTGTTTGTAGGCTATCATTTATAATAAATACTTCGCAGATAGCGTTAGCTTAGCTTTTGCTCGAGAGCAAATTCTTTATAATACCGGACATTAATGTTTATAATTAGTTACATTTGTTTATGATTGTATCTCCTAGACATCTTTAAGTATATCGTTTTATTCCAAGCTCTTATCTGAATAAATATTTTCATAAAATTCCCATATAACGGTATTTCTTCATTTTTTATATAAAGCTTGGGATTCTGTACTAAATAAACGATATTCATTATTCTTTCAAAAACGTAAAAAATACATTCTTTTAAAACTCTATAAAATATGCGTCGAAAGCTACCAAAAGAAAAAGACAGTGCGATACATCCGTATTGAAAAAAACATACCCACATCTCTGTCTAAGAACGTTATACTTGTATTGCGAAAATTGTTAAATAAAATTTAAATTCAGGGCAGGTATCAAATAAAAAATGAGACATTGTGAGTGATCCAGTGCCATTCAAACAATGTGCATGAAATCTAGGGGATGAAAATATGATGTAGTGAGAATATATCTTAGTATTTTGGTGATATATAGGCTCGGGTATTTCGTATTGTTCATTTTTATAGTATTTATATATGTCAAAAGTATCAACTCTTTCTCTTATTTATATTTGAAATGTATATTTTCAGAACGTCAATATTATATATATTAAACTATTTTTCAAGGATTCATTAATTACTTGAAGCTTTTGGAAGTAGTGAAAAATCTATAAAATCTTATGAAAAACGGGGGAGGGGTGGAAAGCTTTTCTTACTTAATTTCCTCTTTATAATTAAATTATGCTATAACATATGTTATATAAAAAAGAGGAGTATCTGCTAAGATCTCAATGAATGTATTCATAAACGAATTGGTATAGAAACTTTTGAAATTAATAATAATTAATTATATATGCAGTTATTATAAAGAAATTGTACATAACATTTTTATAGATCATTTTACGAACTTTATTTTTATAGAATTGATAGATTAGGAGATTAAAAAAAAACTGCTTTCTAGCTGAAAGTCGATAAAACTGTGTGTACGATTTTTCACACATCAATTTTATTTTTTGTATTGTATAGAACTAATTAAGAACCTCTGGTTTTCACAACCCTTTTTAATAAACATCGTGACCAATTAATCTAGCCAGCGAAAAAAAAATAAGCTGCTTCCAAGTCCTTCCATCATCTAATTATGGTGCTCCGATATAAATTCAGGAAATGCACAAAATGAACCCATTAACCCAGTTCTGGGCGTTTAGGATCACTGCCGTAGTCCTTCATGCGAATAATAAAAATAAAATTTATCACGTCAAGTTCACCTAATCGATCAGTGCCATAGAACAGTCATTTCTGTGCGATTCTATCAGAAAATTAAATCTTTTACGGCATCCTAAGCGTCCCGACGTGCTTTGCCCGGGTTCGGCGGTGGCAGGGGGGTCTAAGGGGGGGAGGGGCACAATGGTATGGAAGCGTTGTTACTAAATCTGGCAACGCTGTAGAAGCACGAGCGCGTTTTTTCCTTCCTTCATCGGATATCACCGATAACCCGACTGAAATAATTATTTGTTCTAGGTTGTCTTTTGTTTCTTGTGTTTTTGTTTCGCGTCTGATTTTGTTTCGGTGAGTTTTCATACTGTACACCAGTGGTTTCCAAACTGTACGAACATTTGATATTTATGCTATCTGACGAAATCATTTATCATTTCACGTATTGACTAGTTAGAAAAAAGTTCAGTAAACACATTTAAGGATGTATGGCAGGTATCTCATTTACACGAGAAATATTTTAAATTTAGAGGAGTTATTCTTTAATAAAACTTAAGTACCCACACAAAATTTCAGCAGGTTTTACAACATAGTTTGAGAGTAATTATTTTTTTAAAATTAACATGTCACTTACATATTTAGTAACACGTTTCATAAAAAAAATTATACTCTTACAGTACTTAAATTGTGAGAAAAAAAATTATTACTGTTGAAAAATATTTAAAAAATAAATAAAAATGGCGTTTTTAATGTGATGATTTGTTTTATTACATAGTTTTTTAGATATGTAGACATATGTATAAACTATTAATATTTTTATTTTCATTGCATTTGTATATTTTTAACATTGGAAATCATTTCCATGTTAAGTCGAGACAAACAGACAAAAATTATGTTTGTAAATCGACGTGCAGACTAAAAAAAACTACCAATTCTCGTTCGTAACAAATTCCCCTTTGTTATATTTCCAAAGCCTTCTGCGTTCCAGCCACATCGGTAACAGTTTTAATTATCTGCAGTCAATAGAGCAAGTAGGCCGGGCTCGCGAGACAAATGTTTCTGTGACTTGATTGGCCATTGTCTATGTTCAATCGATATTCTAATTATAGATCGCTCAGATGTCTTTTGGCTCATTAAAAACATGCTTCATTATTTTATTTTCGTTGGATTTGATGTAATGTTTCTACAATTTAAATTGAACAATTATAATTGTTTTAGATTTTTATCTCGTATTATTACTTTATTATACAAACCATAATTATTTTTCAGTCAATTATTTTTACCTTCTATGAATCCATCTGTCTGCAGAAATAATTGTAATAAAAACATTTTATATAAAAAAAAAAACTCAGAGGTTCTCCCGTTAGTCAGAGCCCTAGACAGATGCCTAATTTACCCACTGACCTGACGTGAAAAGGAGGCATAATTTTTTATTTTTTTATTTGAGACCAAAGTTATTATTGGGATCCGTCAAATGAACGTACACCATCTGGTGGCAAAATTTGTAACTAGACTGGGGGTACAGTTTCTATGGTAATAGAATTTAATAATGAAAAAATAAATAATCTCAAGCATAAAACTGACAGATGAATCTACGGTTTATAGTAAAACTTACGATTAAATCACAATATTATGTTTTAAATCACCCAAAAATAAAATTAATGAAAGAACAGTAAGTACCAAGAAAGAATTTTACAAGTTTTCCTATATATAATTGATTTATTATAATATAAATATGTATTTAAAAGATTTGTTTGTTGAAAAATTGTACACAATCAAAAATAAATAACGTATGCTTATTGTATTTGATGTTATTGCGTGATATTATCTGTAATTATAATGAGTGAATTTAAAATATGTGTACATTATAATACTTATACATACTATTGACACTGTCTTGTAATTTTTTAAAATTTAACTAAACCCTTAGCTGCGCCATGTTTTTTAAGCTCCTCCCATCTGACGGATCCCAATAAAAGACTAAAAACATTTATGTGGTCTTCAGTTTTCACATAAAAAATACCTGAATGCAATTACTTAAGAGAGAATTGATACCTGCTTTATTGAGAAGATAAAATTGATTAAATCATATATTTCTAAAACTAAACCGGAAGGATTGCTTATCAGAAAATAGTCGAAAAGTCAGTTATCACCGTTTTAAAATAACAAACATTTACACGGAGAAAAATAGTCGATTTTTTAAATAAAAATTACAGTTTCCGATTAAAAATTTCAATTTTGTATTGAAAAGTACTATCAGTTTTAACATGTACTATCAATTGAGTAACTTCTACAATCTTCATTATGTTTTTTGTAATACGCTATTTTTATTATATTCGAAAATATAAATATCATTTACATGATTTATTCAACTAATTATTCTTAAGTTGATATTTTGTTAATAAAGTGCTATACAAATTATTTCATTTCAATAAAAAGACAATACAATAAATACTGTGAATGTGTAAAATTAATTATAGATATTAATAGTATATTTTTTATTGGTATAACAAATTAAACTATACCAATAATATAGATTTCGATCCTGCACTTAAAAATTAATATTCGTATTGTAACTTCAATAACACGTGGTCTAACAAGAAATACAATATTTTGGACTGTTTCAAGGTTTCTACGTCTAAGTGGGCTCTCACACCGGAGCAATATAGCAATATAGCAACTAGCAACTTATAACTAGCAATATTATTGCTTTTTTTTAAATAAAGGACAATTACAAAATTATAGAAAGTTTATTCAGAAACCCATAAAAATCTTATTTATTTAAAAAAATCGATTTTTTATTTTTCAATAAATTTTTTTTGTTTGTAATTATTTTACTTCCATACTTGAATTTTATTAACCCATGGCTTAATGCCCCTTTCCTCACATTCCCACACGAATAACTCCGTTTAGTCAAAGTACACAATATTTTTTACATGTAACCTAACTAGAATTACAATATTTTGGACCGTTTCAAAATTACTACATCAAATACTAATATTTTTTTAAAAATCGAGTGATTTTTAGGAAATATTTTTCTCCATGTATAAAAATACATGCACGAATTGTTTTATCATAAAGTTAAAAATAGCGATGACAGTGGTGAGAATCGGCAATGATTATTATTGTTTTGTAATCGAAGCCGCTTACTTCAAAGAGTAGATTTCACACAAAAAACGTAATGTAATAAATATCAATCACTCTGATCGCATAAACCAATATACACAGAGATAAATCAATACCTCATTTAGATTTATTGAGATGTTGGATTTTGATCGATGTTTCGTTGTATTTCATATTTTATTTATGATTCTTTAAGGTTTACATTTTTTTTTTGCTTTATTTGATCTCGTTTGTACTGATTTAATACTCGTTGGTTTGTTCATTTGCCAAAACGATTAAGAGAATGCTCATAAACCATCTAGGGGGAAGAACTATTGTTTACATGGTGTTACATGGAAAAAGGGGGGGCATATAATTTCATTTTTTCATACATATTTATAGATGTTAACCTCATTCTCGAATAGTTTTTAAAAATTATAAATATGATTTAGAACATAAAAATTGTTAATTTGTGAATTAATGAATTTATTGTTCCATATATGATACTGCGTTAACTAACAATAAGCGGGGGGGGGGGGGGGGGTATGGAGTTACGTGGAAGAAAGAGAGTAACAAAATATACAATAAAACGCCACGTGGTTTAAAAGTGTCCTAAGACCAAATAAATGAATTGATATTTTTGCATACATGTGAAGTTCTAAAATATCCTGAATATTTTGAAAAATCCAAAAATATATAAAAGAGGTCATGCAATTACATTTATTTTATTGATTACTATGCATTATTTTACAGTACATTTCATGTTAATATAGAAAAATAAAAATACGATAGAAATATTTTTTTAAAAATCATGTGTACTAAACCAATTTATTTTTTTTCAGTATTTTTTTTAGGTAGGTACCACAGAATTATATATGTAAATGTACATTAAATATTCTCGGAAATGATTTCCATTTCGTTTTTAATGGAATGCAAATAAACAAAAGCCAAACAGAAAAGAAAATAACTTTTATCAAAGCAGGTTGTTAACTTTTTTTAAATATTCATTTTGTTTTTTTATTTCCATGTTCTGAAGTAAATGGATGTATTGTAATACCATCGAGAAATCGTGTCCGAGATAAGAGCCATAAGTGGGCATTAACTCGTTAATCGTTAATTAACGAAGTTAACAAAATGGTTTACGGATTAACTTTTAAGTTAACTCAAAAAAATGTTAACGCTTTTGTTAACTTCCGTTAAATTTAACTTCCGTTAACTCTAGTCTGTTACATTGGTTGTTTGCTGAAAAGTACATAAGAAAGTTGTCAAAATAGTAAAAAAAGGTCTTCAAACATTTTGGATGGTTAACTTTTTAATGATTAACTTTAACTTCCGTTACATTTTCGGAATTTTAACGGTTAACGAAGTTAACTTTTTTATTAACGAAGATACTTTTCGATTAACTGTGCCCATCTATGATAAAAGCATATGCTGATTGTACTCAAAACCTTAAAAAAAGTTGATTTCCGCATGTCGGCTGTGCGTGTGTGTGTCTGTCTGGATTTTCTTCCGTTCATGATAATTACTGTAAATATACACCGATTTAAATTATTTTTGCGGAAAAGACATCTCTGAGTGAGTACTCCAGACTTATTGATTTTAGTGTTTATAGGATTTTGTCAAATTCAGTTTAATGCATGAAATATCACCCCAAAATTTTGTGTTTTAAATTTTATTAAAGGTATGTTATATAATTAATAATTATATAGAAAATATTGTAAAAATTTGTAATTTTTAAACCGCAGTCTGTATCTCAAACCGTTCTCGAGATATGGCCTCTCAAAGTTTTAGATTTTTCATTTTTTTTTATTTTTAGAAAAATGGTTGTAACTTTTGAACGGGTGGTCAGATTTTTATTGACATATTTGAAATCAGCATTATGACCATATGTTAATTTTTGGCAAAAAAAACATTTTCGAATTTTTAAGTTTCATATATGTCATTATAATGATTTTGGGGAGCTAATTTCAAATCTGTCATCAAAAATCAAAAGTTACGGCCATTTTTATAAAAAAAAAATTTTAAAAAAAACTAAAACTTTGACAGGCCATATCTTGAGAACGGTTTGAGATAAAATTCTGTGGTTTGAAAATTTCAACTTTTCACGTCATTTTTTATACAATAAACATACTTTTAACGAAATCTAAAACCCAAAAAAATTGATATAAATGCTTCAAATTTTAAATTTTCAAAGAAACTCAACTACATTTTTTATCGTTTTTATTAAGGAAAAAAGCTCTAGCCTTCATAATTCATTATCTTCTTTGCCTTTTTTCCTGGGAACACCCCTGCATAGAATTACGTATTCTTGGCAAGATAATTTTCACGGACTCAACATCTTCCGGTAGATATTTACGATTAAACATCGCCAGATAGTTTATGCTTTGTTTTACCTAACGAACTAACTGAGTGTTTACGTATTATATTATAATGAACACATAAACACGGACCGTGCAGAAAACGGCGACCATTAGACCGAGACATAACTTCTCGACCATGTTAAAGGAGAGCACAAGTTTGCGTTTGGCCGGCGGCACAAAGGATATATCCACCAGCTCCTTCCGAAAGCGCGCTGTTTCAAGGAACAAAATCACTCGACTATTGAATAATTAACTATAATAGCTCGCCTCTTTATATATAAACTACACATCATAAGGATCGCATTAGGACTAAATTAAGGGTAAAATTAAATCCGTGAAATCAAAGTAAACCCTTCTCTGAGTGTGTATTCCGAATAACCCCACACTCTTGGATAGGGGCTGGCAAAAATTATTATTACAAAGATTTTTAATGTCATTATTTTTTGATGGAGGGCTCTTCAAATTAATTTAATTATATGAAAGTGAATACTGGGTGTTCTTAATTGCAAAAGACTAATATTTCATATTTCGTTAATGCATAACTTAAATATATACACTAGAATTTACTCGTATTTACTCCGTATATACTGCATTATTTAAATTTTTATTTTACATTTTAGTAGAAAAAAATCTTTGTTAATATGTGCCTGTCCTAAACCATACTAATATTTTAAATGCGAAAATGTGACTGTCTCTCTGTCTGTCTGTTACGTTTTCACGGTTAAACTACTGAACAGATCTTGATTAAAGGCAGGGAAATAGTTTGTATTCTGAGGAAGGACATATGCTACATACTTTGTATTACAAGATAAAAAATGGATATACAGGATGATTTAGATCGAGGATGTTGTTTTAAGCAAAAAACTTAATATGAACATATGTCCGAAAATTCTTCAAGAATGAGCTACAGCCTTCGAAAGATTTTGCTTAAAATTCGTGTTTATTTAATAACTAGAGAACCCATTGTGGTATAGTTATAAAATTTGATATCCGATTTAGTATTAATACGCGTTATCGATTTCTAATATCAAACAATAATAATTTAGATCAAGGGTGTATGGGGACAGTGGGCCTGCCGATTTTTATCTATTATTAAATAAACAATAATTTTGAGTAAAATCTTTGGAAGGCTGTAGCTTCTTCACGAAGAATTTCCGGACATAGGTATGTTCATATTAAATTTTTTGCTTAATTTTTTTTACACTATATAGTTGTAAATCATAACATTTATACGTGCGACCTGTTTTATCGACTCTCATTATAGAAATCTGTATAACCTAACAGCTTATGGATAAAGAAAGAAGAAAATTGTTAGCTTACATTAGTTATAACTATCTTTCGTGTCATTTACATACATATTTTTTATTAGAAAATATTTATTATAAATTTTATTTAATAAGGACCTGTCACTAATTAATTATTTTTCATAGCCTAAACTAATTCTAGAATATTAGATTTTCTTACATTGAAAGTACCATCAAAATCGGTTCAGTAGTTTTCGTGTCAAGTTGTAAACAGTCAAGCAAAAATTGTAAAAAATATTATGGATTTAAAAAATTACAGATTTAATTTTTTTTCAATATGCATCCCTCGGCCTAGAAAAAAGAATACAATAAAAACATATAAAGAACTAATAAAACGAAATCAGTTTTTCGGAAAAGCGCGTGTATGTATCTACAAGATTTATCAGCTCAGAGCTTATGTATAGCATGAAATGATTTTTTATAAAAATAATTTCCATGATACGAGAAAAACTGATGAGATTATATAAATTTCAAAGCTTCGATCGAGCAGCGAGCACTAACTCGTCACGTCTGAGGCCCAAAGTTATGCTGCTTAGATTATATTTTAATCAACATTTTCAAAAATCTCTTCTAAAATTCCATCAAGCCTGTATAGCAGTCACTATTTTCGTGACAAAAATTTATATCCGAAACATCACCTATATTTACAACAACCACCACCCCCTGCGTTGGGGTGGAATTTTATTAACACGTTCACCACCATATGATGATGACAACGTTCTGTTGCTATGTAGAAAGAACGCGCTTAAGATTTTTTAGATAAAAAACATTTAAAGACAGTAGGAAATAGTAATTCTAGCTTCTTTTCTAGTCTAATTGATGAGTTACGGGACAGACAAACAGATAGAAGCAAAATAGTTAATATTTACAGTTTTTATTATTATTTATTTTTATTTGATACCTTGTAGAAAGGTTAGGCTTCATTTTTCCATGAGAGCATTTTTTTAAAGACATGATCAGATAGTTATGATTTTTTTCATAACTTTATTTTAAGCATTTTGCCAGTGACCGTGTTAAAAATTGAATTGGGAGTACACAAAGCCCGGCGAAATTGTTCATTTGTTCGTAGCAGGATGATGGTGAAAATATAGGGGAATATGGGGTGAGGTCGGGTATTATTTCTTCGACACCTGCCTCTCTAATAACATAGCTTTGATGCAAATTGAAATTGGAAAATAACTTCATTCTAGAAAAAAAATAATGTATACATAAATATATTTGTATACATACTAGAGGGATAACGTACGTTGTTGTTTTTAGTCAGGGGGAATATGAGTTTTAACTCTTTGATCTTTGGATAAATGAGTTAATTTAAAAAAATCGATTTATTATTTTGTGATAAATATATACATATATACCGGATGGTATGTTTGGCGATATATTACTCGCACATTATGTATCTCACATACTTCAGGGTAGAGTTAAAATGACCGGTATATACTCTAGTTTTAACTATTAAAATTTCAAATGATTCCTATAATTACTTAATTAATTACAACCCTTTAAAACTTATTTTAAAATTGTGTCGTCTTCAAACGAAGTAAAATTTAAGAAGTAGTACATTACAGCCATTTTAATTCAACCATTACTTGGTAACGAGTTCCCAATTTACGAGTTAATGTTTGAAACCAATTATACACAGTAGAAAGGGTTACTTGAGACAAGTAAACCTTGTTTTGTATATAACAAAAACAATATTTTCTTAAGATAAGAAATATATTCTTAAACCAACTATAGTATTCTTGGACGAAGAAAGAATGTAGTTAGATTAAGAGTACTTTTCTTATATTAAGAAAATATTGTTTTCGTTATATACAAAACAAGATTTTCTTGGTCTAATATAGTTTTTTTTTGTGTATATGTATAAAGAGAAATCCTGAGTGACTGACTCATCAACACCCAGTCCAAATCTCTGGACCTAGAAACAGGTGGAACAAACTTGAACAGTTGATTGAGAAATATATTTCAAGCAAAAAGCTCATATGTCCGGAAAATATTCGTGAGGGAGCTACAGACTCCCAAAGATTTTGTCTAAAATTATTTTTTTAATATCTTCAGAACTCATTGTGATACAGTTATGAAAGTTGATGACCGGTTTAGTATTAATACGTGTTGTCATCTTGTTTATAACTCTGCATATGTACTAGTTATGTCCGCGGCTTCGCTCGCTTAGAAAAAAATTTATTTTAGATCTTTTTACTTTATAAAATTCTTTATAACAATAAATTGTTCACTATTTAACGGTTTATTCAGCGTTTTGCAAAAGAGCGCACTGGCGGCAAACTTTTTCCCGACTTAATTTTCTATTATCGTCACTGATTACTCCTTATGTTACCTAACGTAACAAAATATATACTAAAATCTGGGTAAAAAGCATATCAATGAATTTAAAAAAAAACACGTAAATCGGATAAGTGGTCCATAAGTGACATGCGCACTAATGGACAGACAGAGAGACGTTGCGTTTTACATAAGGATATAAATGTAGTTAATACAAACAGTAAATTAAGCTCTCCACGTTTCTGTTATTTAATTTTCAACATGATTATCTTGAACAAAATATAAATGAAATGTATAAAATACATACACAATAAATGATAAGACAAAAGTAATTATTAAAGCATATACATATAGTAAATAAAACCCACACACTTGAGATAAAAAAGGTAACGCTTTATCATTTCATTTTAATTTCGCGATATCTCCATAAACATTCCGTAGCGGTTTTAATATGAAACCCTAGAAATAACATTCATCTCGAAAATCCTACGGGAAATTTAATATAATATGTATAAGTAAAACACGAACCACACAGCTGCAGTTTACCGAAGCCTTGTTTACGCAGCACACATAGAAACAGAAACATAATACATAATATGAACCTGCGCATTAATTAATCGACAATACATGTAACTGTTCATTAAATTTCCTCTTTCTAATTAATTGTTTTAAAATACGTTAGTTGAAACCAGTTTTTATGATGTTGAAATAAATTTTTCATTTATTAAAACCTGAGCATTAATGAATCGACAATACATAAGACTGTTCATTAAGTTCCCTCTTTTTAATTAATTGTTTTAAAATAGGTTAGTTGAAACCAGTTTTTCTGAAGTTGAAATTAATTTTTCGTTTATTAAAACAGTTAAGAAAAGTACCATTAAAAATACAAGAACTATGTCTCTCTGAGGATAACTTCTGAAGAACAAATGCTTAAAAAAATATATCACATAAATCAATAAACAAAATGCCACTAGATAGCTTATACAATTCATTTTTTATTATAAAGTCACCAAAATCGACTCCTTAGTCAGTAGAATCGAAATTAAAAAAAAATCATCATTAATTAATTAACGGAAGTACCTTAATAACAAACAAAAATAAATATTGAATTTATCGAAACGTTTTTTTTTTTTTTTGATACACCACTGGTTGTTAATAAAATTTCAATACAATTAACACTAATGAAGGGAATGGTAAAATGTTGAATGGTATAATTTATTTCAACTGTAGAGAATAAAATAATATGCAGCAAAAAAAGAAATATCAATTACAGAGAAGATTTTAATCATAAATTCTAACGAAGAAAAAAAGTAGGAAAGTTTTTGGGGAAGTTTAAAGTTTACAAATTAATTAATCGTTATGAAATATGAGAGATACTTCTTTATCTTTGTGACAAAATTTCAACAACTTTTTTATGATTCCTAATTGAATTTTATGCCAATTGCCTCGTCTTTCGCAATGATTTATTTTCTGTATTCGTTCGTTCTGAATTCAAAGAATAAGGTATTAGACATATTTGTTAATTCATTCCAATTCAAAGATTATACTGATATACATAAATATAAACTTTATTTTTTACTAATTTCACGTATTGATATATTCATTTTTGATTTATAAAATTTTTATATTAAAAAATATTAAAACGTGCTTTATTTATTTCTTCAATATAAATTGTTAGTTATACCGGGTGGTCTATTTAAATTGAGACAAGCAAAATCTCGAAAATTAATATTTTTGGTACAAAAGTTTCAGGGTTCTAAATGGGAAAACCAATGGCGGTAAAAAGTTTGACTTTGAGTGGAGTTTTTAAGGTCGTTTTAAGGTCAACTTCATTTTTTTTAAATGGAAACCTAGTTCTTTTTTTACATATTCGTATTTTACAGAAAAAAAGAAACAACTTTTGTCTAAGAAGTTTTTTCAAAATGTTCAAATTCGGGGGCATTTTTTTAATCTATTTTTTAATTTTTTTGTTTGTTTTTATTAAAAAAATTCGAAATTATTATTTAAATAACAATTAAATAAAAAAATTTTTTTAATTTTAGGATTTTTTAAATGATTTTTTTTGTATATTTTGAATATTTTTACTAAAAAAGATAGGTTAAAATTGAGGATTTTGAAAAAACTTCTCAGACAAAAGTTTCATTTTTTCTGTAAGATACGAATATGTAAAAAAATAAATAGGTTTCCAATTAAAAAAATGAAGTTTACCCCAAAATGACCTTAAAAACTCCACCCAAAGTCAAAAATTTTACCTCCATTGGTTTCCCCCTCTTAACCCTGAAACTTTTGTACCAAACATTTTCCCTGAAAACCCTTAATATTCGAGATATTTGCTTGTCTCAATTTAAATAGACCACCCGGTATATTTACAAAAACATTTTTTATTAATTAAGTATCAATATATAATTTTCCCTAATACGGGCCTGTTCTTATTCAATCAATTAATTCTAAGATTTCGGACTTTCTTATAGTGAAAGTCCTATTAAAATAGGTTCAGTAGTTTTCGTGTAAAGTCGAAATAAATAAACAAACATATGTATGTAAAATATATAACCTCTACTCAACCAGATATTGAAAAATGGGAATAATATTTTTCGTTTATTTATTCTTCATTATATAGGAAGATAAATAAGAAATTTAATAATCATTTGATACGAGCAACTCATCTCAATACTGAAATCTATTTCATGAATCTTTGTCAACAGTTTTTTATTCTTGGAAGTGTAACAGTTGGTATGTTTTTTATGTTTTAAATGTAATTACTATTTGATTCAGTTCATACATCAGACATCATTCTATATAATTGACATTTCCCTGTTAGTTTTGTGACATATTTCTTTCTGAAGTGTCTGTTAGAAAATTGATTTGGGTTTTACAACTAGTTCTGAGAAATATGTCAAATATAGGTACATTTTTTCATATTGCTGTCAATATATAAAATATGTACTTGGTTAGTTTTTATATTTAAATGTTTTATAAAAAGGGAACATAAGTTAGATAAAATATAAAACAGAAAGTATAATAAATTATAAATTTTGTATAAAAAATATTTTCTTATAGTCTGTTTCATTTAAGTTTGCAGTGGTTGCTGGCGGATTTGACGGTACAATACACGATTCATACCGTCAAATAACCTGATAACCACTGCAAACATAAATGAAACAAACTATAGTACTATTCTGAAGTGATTTTTTAGCTTTCTTTCTTAAGGTTATATGTCTGTCTAACACACTGTAAAAAAGATTTGGTATCGAAAAAAATTGTTTTCAATTTATATTCAGAACACATGTACCTACATTTAATGGAATATTTTACTTTGTTTATTATTAAAAGTAAAAAAAAATTAATTTAATTTGAAAATTGAAATTGACAGTGTGTATTAATTTGCTGTAATGGCAGAGCTAGTTTTTCATTTTTTTGAATAAATTACACGTGAATATATTTGTTTTATAATTTTTTTAGTATTTAAAAAGGTTGAATACGAATAATTAGTTTTTAAAACGTCTCTATATAGCCAATAGAGCACTTTCAGCAAGCTCTTTCATTTATCGTGTGTTAAAAACTCTATTTTGAATATCCAATAACTCAAAAACCATACGTCCAATATTTTAAATAAAAATACTTCCATTTCTTCGAACATGGAAGTAAAATTAGTAAAATATGAGCTATCTATGATATAACATATTAAAATTTTAGACTTCTCTATACATTGCTCTAATGATCGAATAACCTTAAAAAATTTTAAAGCTATTGTAACACAAAGCATGCACAGTAAAAATTGAGAATAATTTTCATTATTTTATAATTAAATCACATTTATTTAAATCGATTTCCAAGATTTGATAACTCAAATGAAAAGTCAATGCTTATGGGTGTATAAAAATCACAATATTCATCGATGTGCAAAAATGTATGTAGTCTATGTATTATTGTGATCGACATATCTATTGTCATATAATTAACTATTCAGTACTTGATCGCAGAGAGCCATGACGGGCGTCAGTTACATTCATCGTCACCCCTGGCATGTTTGCGTGAGTCCAGGAGCGCCTAATGCAGAGGGGCGATGTTAAAAAAATATTTTTTTATAGATATACTCGTATAAAATATAATTACTTAATTACGTACTTATATTATTTATTAATTGATTGGAAAATATCCGCGACTTCACCCGCGTATATTTCGAAATCAATAATTTTTATAATAAAGGCATATTCGGATTCTACTACCTTCAAAAATGTGTGTCTGGATGCAGAATTTTCGTTTGTTCATGATAACTTCTGTAAATTTTTTTACTACTTTTATTTTTACAAAATTAATTTGTAAGAATAAAATATTCGTTCCTACCCCCCACGATTCTAAATTCCTTTGCAAGCGATACGACCGTTGCCCGCATGCCCTGGAGTCCCTCAGGAGCGAGCGCACGGTCGATAGAGGTCCCTAAGGACTCCCGTCTTTCAAACGGGAAGCTTGGGTGACACTGTGTTAGTTTTTTGCGCTATATATAGGGTCACGCGACTCGAACAGTTGTTTCTAGCGCTGCTGTCAAAATTTACAGGGATGAAGGGGGAGGGAGAGTCATGTCTTGATTACTTATTATTTGATTAAGTGACATGCACGTCATTCGGAAGCAGAAACGATTAAGTACCATAAGATATAATATCATTTGACTTATCAGAAACTTTGATTATAGCTAATGGCTCAATTTTTATTCAACTGTGAACACGTCTTGTTTCACAGTCCCCCTCGTTTAGGTTATTATAATTTTATACCAATGTTCTTAAATGGATTTTTTACATACTGTGGCGGTTTAAAAAAAATTATGTATTTCTAACGGTTAATCGCTTTGTTCCTATTTTCTCTTTGGTAATTCGAGCATATTATTGCATTTTATTTGTGAAATATAAAAAAATTAAAAATAAAAGTGAAAATTATTGTTTTTGTAGTAAGTTAAGGTTCTAATTCGAATTTTTTTGGAAATTAAGTTGTTATTTTTATGACAAATTGATGTTTGATGCGTGAAACATTACTCAAAAATTTTGTGATTTCGATTTGATTAAAAGTACGTTTATTATATAGAAAATGTTGCGAAAAGTCGAAATTTTCAAACTGCAGGTCTGAATCTTTAACCGTTCTCGAGATATGGCCTCTCAAAGTTTTAGTTTTATCAAATTTTTTAAGAAAAATGGATATAACTTTTGAATGTGTAGTTGGAATTAATTTTTGTTGACGAATTTGAAATCAGCGTGTCAAAATCTATACAATGACATGTATAATACTTTGAAATTCAACAAAAAAAGTTTTTGTGAAAAATCGACATTTTTTTAAGGTATACCCCTTGGAAAAATTTCGATTTTTGGTCAAAATTTTTTTTCTCGAATTTTAAATTATTACACATGTCATTATATAGATTTTGACACGCTGATTTCAAATTCGTCGACAAAAATCAAATCTGACTACACATTCAAAAGTTACGACAATTTTTCTCTAAAATTTTGAAAAAAAATAAAACTTTGAGAGGTTATAACTCGAGAACGGTTTGAGATACAGACCTGCGGTTCAAAAATTTAGAATTTTCACAACATTTTCTATATAACAACCGTATTTTTAATCAAATCAAAAACACAAACTTTTTCAGTCAAATTTCATCAGTTAAAATTTAAACTTTTCATAGAAATTTAACTCAAATACAAAAGAAAACAAAAGGAGAATCAAAACTAACCCACCAGAATAATATATATTTCTACTGTATAGTAGATTGCTTTAAAAAAATCTATTAAAATGATTTTATAAATTATCACAAGTAATCACTATGAATTAAGGTTCTGTCGTTAGATACTAATTAATCACTGGTATACCTAAATAGAAATGTAAAAGCATTTATACCAAACATGTTTCACGGACCCCCAGCAACAGTTCCGCGGACCCCCGGGGATCCGGGGACCCTATATAGTTAATGAACCTCTGCTCTATTGTAAAGTAACCAATTTTGAGTTACGTGGTATTAGAACTTAATATAAGTATTTTTTCCTAGGTTTCTGTTATTACTGATAATACCAAATTGGCTTCTTCCTTGGAAATGATTTTAACATTTTCGGGTATATGTTAAGTGAAATAATAATGTAGACAAATTTTTGATATTTTATAAAATGTACTGTACGTTTTTTTATAAAAAAGTGTTATTTTATTTATAAAAAAACTAACAATAGTCTAGCGTATTCAAAGTCTTGTTTTCCATTGTATACTTTTCTTTCTATGTATGTACATACATATATATAAAAACTTTTATTATAAAACTTCCTCTCCAACACTAGAATTCATACAGTGACGTGTTTATGTTTTTTGTGGGCAAATATACTTCTAGGGCTCTTGGGTAAATCAAGAATGACCTTATTGACCTTTATTTATTGTTTTTCAGTTCTAATTTTTGTATAAAAAAATATGTGTATATGATACAATTTTCTACCATAATAAGTAGATGAGGAGTTTCTTTAAGGCACAAAGGTATTCTAATTTTGAGTTATATGTAATTCAAAAATCGAGTCTTCACGTAAAAAGAGATAGAGCGTACATTGGGTCTATGCTTGTACAAATTTATTATATGAGTGTAATAAAGATTAAGTATTGGTTGGGTTATATCGCTTTCTTCACGTATGTGAACCAATTCTTCCATATCTATATCTATAAAAGAGTTTGTCCTTAACCACTCACTCACTCACTCACTCACTCACTCACTCATATATCAACGTACATCCCAAACCCCTGGACCTAGAAACGTAAAATTTCGTAGGTGCTTTCCTTTTATGATGTAAGCACCCATTAAGAAAGGATTTTTCGAAATTCAACCCCTACGGGGTTAAAACATGGTATCAAAGTTTATATAAAAAAATATTTTTTTTGTTCGCATTTAATTGAAACCTATCGAACATACTCTACAATATAAAAAATGAAACAATTATTTCAGCATTTCCCAAAATTTAACCCCTAAAGTGTTTAACAAATTAATATTCAATTAAAAATGAAAGTTCGATATTGAAGCCCTAATAGAATGGGACGGGGACGAGGATGGATTTAGATATGTTTATCTGCATACCTGCTTTACTTTTAAAGGTAAATTTAGGCAAAATAGTCATCTATTAAAATAAAAATTTCAACATTCAACCCTTAATGGCGGGGGTAGACAGAGCCTGTGTTTTCGATATGTTTATTTGCATAGCTGCTTACGTTATAATGGTGGAGTCGGGCAAAATTTTGCAATAAAAAAAATTCTATATTCAGCCTCTAATGGCGAAGGTAGACAGGGGGTTAGTTTTTACAATTTTTAACAAAGATCCGAGATATTAATGTTTTTTTAAAGGTAATGAATAAAAATCAATTTTAAAAAAATGTAATATGTCATCCCCTATCACGTATGGAGGGTTCTAATTAGTTTCGAAGTTTAAGCGAGCGAAGTCGCGGGATTCCGCTAGTTATGTATATTATTAATACAGAATGCGTAGTCCATCTTTATGTCTAGTATCAGATATATTTTGTAGGGTATAGTTCCACCTCTGGACACACACACCCACAAACATATATGTAAACAAGATGGCAGCGATCCTCAATCATGGAGAGAGAGGTGAACTTGTTCTTTCAACAACGTTGTGAGAATAACGTAAACAATTTTCAAAAGGTGCAAAATATAATTTATAATAGGGATGATAAAAAATATCCTTTGTAAAAAAGGCGGACGACGTTCAAAAAGGAACAAGCTGCGTCATCCAGCACGGATTTATTACAGGTGCTCTTTTTTGACGGGGGGGGGGGGGAGGGGATTCGTCAGTGGCGTGTCTGTGGGGGTAAAGTGGGCTGGTAAATGATAAGGCATATCTGATTTTTATAAAATGATGATTTTTGTCATATTTATGAATTTATTTTTATAGGCAATTTTTTTTTTATTTTCGATCACTGTAACTAATAGTACTATATTTCTCCTTTAAAATGAACTTTTACTTTCCGTTGTACGTTTTTTTATTGCCGAGTTATACTAGTGTGAAAATATGATGAGTGCAAGAATGTAAAAAAACTTCAACCTAGTTTCTCACGGTGAAAAAAAATCGCACAATCAAAAGTAAAAGATCATTTTAAAAGGTAAAGACAGTACTATTTATTGTCGTTATCATTAAATTGAGAAAAAAATTTCTGCTTGGTAATACGTATTTTTCCTTTTATAGATTTGAATATTTCGGATTCAGTTCGCTAAAAAAATTTAAATTCAGTATTATTTGACAAAAAGTCTTTTATTGCTTTCAATTTTGTAAAAAAAAGTCGGAACTTTATTTATTGGATCAAATTGATATTTAATTAGAATTTATTTAATATTTTGACTGCATGTACATCTTGTACATGCAGTGTACCGTTCGAGGGTTAAATTTTACCCTAAGCTCTTCATAAATACGCTGGCCACATACAAATTTGTTTTGTAAACTTTTTTTTCACCTACTCCACTGATCTGAGGGGGCATCCATTTTACTTTAGAAGAGTTTATTCGGAGCGTGGCGAAACGCAGAAAGCCCTTTGAAGATACGAAAGGATAAATTAAGGAATATCTTTCGTTAAATGAGCATCTTATAGTGCGGTTTTGGGACCACCTTTGATAAAAAACAAAACTCAACTTTGCAGGTTAAATGTTTATTTTATAGTATTTTGATGTAAGATCAAAGTATATTCATGGTTGGTTTAAGAAAATAATAAATAAGTAATAAAATGAACATGTAATGATTAAATGCTTTATTGAATAAATAAATCACTGTAACCAGCATAAGACTTTTTTTAAATACATTATCCTGCAGAAACGAATATCTAGAAAACGGTTCGTTATACAAAAAAATAGTTAGAATACACTAATTTTTAGATAAAAATATTATAAACAATATTTTTTTAGTATTCACCATTTCATGTTTTTCACATAAGATTTTAAATAAAAATATAAAAATTTAATAAAATCAATGTTAGTTTGTAAAACTTATTTTTATTAATGAACTGCCATAGAGCATACATTAGATCATTCACAGCAATTTTCCTTGTAACTTATTCTTTTCCAACCTAAAATGTTTTTACTTGTATTAATTACCAATAATAAAAACGTAATAAAGTAACTATATTCTATATTTTGGGCCTCCAGGTAGGAATTTTTGGCGGACTCAAATTTTTTTAGGACGACCAAAAAAAACTTGTTCACTCGGACCCCCAGAATAAAATCCTGCCAGCCTCCTCTTTATGAGGGCCACAATACTTTAATATATAAATATACTGAACTGATTTTTACGGGTTTTTTAAGCCTAACATTAGTAATATAATTATTGAATCACGTCAGGTATGTTTTAAGGAATATTTATAATTTTAGAGAAGTTTTTTCACGTATATAATTAAGTATTACCTTCATTAGGTTGGAGGCATTGACGCCACGCTATTTTACACATTTGCCAAAAATATTTCTTTATAGTTCCGTTTTTATCAAAATGTATCAAATGTTTTGATTTTATTTAATTATTGCTTTTTTTGTTTAGAAAAAATTCTTTAGTTTGTTACAAATATCTACGTTTATATACAGTACTTATCTACAAGTAAATACAAAATATTTGTATTTATAAACATTATTATTACCAAATTTATTATAATTATATGAAATTGTTATTACTTATTTCATTTAATATTTTATCGAGTAACTAATTGTTAACTGCCCACATTAATGATACAAAAATATTAATTTTTGTTGCAATTTTAAAAATAAACGTTCTCTGTTTTAATAAACACATAAGTAATAATATAAATATTACAACAAAAAACTGAAAGAATAATCAATAAAAAGTTAATTAATTTAATTTACAGTAATATTGACATATAATTAATAAATATCATTCAAAACTAAATCATTTTAGTAGATAAAAGTCCTGTATATAAATAATACATAATTACATTTATGTATATATAAAAAAATACATTACAATAATACTTTTTCTATTTGAGTTATACATACATACATTACATCATGAAGCTAATATTTACTTTATTATTCTTTTGTAAGTATTGTTTTCTATTATATATTCTGTACAATATTTTCGTATTAGTTATCCAAGTGTAGACAATCAAATTTTAGTAAAATCGGTAAAAACTCCCTCTTTTTACCCTGGTAAAGATATTTTTTTCAAAATTACGGCCTTGTCACTTTTTTAGAAATTGGGTGAGATAAACATATAAGAAAAATGAACCTTCTAGCTTAAGCGGATGTTGAAAATCTTTTAATACGTGAGTTAGTAAACCACTTCCGTTTATATATTTCAACCAACTAAAAATTTTATTTTTTGCAATTACCAATACTATTTTCTGTTAAGTGGTATCAATATGTTCACTGTCAGCAGCCAAACATCCTTGTATGAAATACTGTAATACATTACAAGAAGAACGACTTACTTGTATAAGGAATAAATTCGGGGATTTCAAATATAAAGATTCAAATTGTCTTCTTGAATATCAACATTGTAAAGAACCTGATGCAGGTAATTTCCAAAATTAAAATATTAATTTAGTGCATTTTTGTACACAGAAAAAAAACAGTATTGGACCAAGAAAACCTTGTTTTGTATACAACGAAAACAATATTTTCTTAATATAAGAAACATACTATTAATCCAACTACGTTATTCCTTTGTACAAGAATACTATAGTTGGTTTAAGAGATTATTGCCTATCTTAAGAAAAAAATGTTTTCGTTATATACAAAACAATGTTTAATTGGTTTGAGAAATCCTTTCTACCAATGTAGATACATATAAAATTATGTATATATTTTTCTTGTAGGGTGGCATGAAGTCAGTCTCGAAAATTGTTTGTACTTAGACGAGAGTGAATATTGGTGAAAATAAAAAATGTTAGATAGTTAATAATGAATCAAAATTCAATATTGATATTAATTTAATACCTATGAAATATGTATTTTATTTTAAAATAAAAATTTAACAGTTAAAAATACAATAGTTTTTTTTAATAATATGAATTGTTATATGGAAAATAATTCATGAATCATAGAATAAGGAGTATGAACTATATATCTCTGTAATACAAATTGATGACTCAAAATATGAACCCCGTAGTTGACTGCGCAATTATGTATAGCTGTGTGCGTACCCCGCCACATAAAATTTTTTTGTGTTTCTTGGCATTCTTTAAAAAAAAAATCAGCCGTCTATTTTTTCTTTGGTGTGGAACACTTACTCGCTGCACGTACCACATATAAGACGAGGACACAAAAACGGAATGGATGTTACCTCTGTGCCTGTCAGGGCAGGGTTCGACAAACAGTACGGCAGGGTTTTCTAGGATAAGGTGTTGGGTGTTACCAATAGGTTTTTTAACTTTTAGGTACAAGTAAGAGTTAAATTAGTTTATAATTAACAGCTCTTTCCATTTGTTTAGAAAATAATTATCGAATTGTATTTATTTATTTAAATAATAATATTATATTATTAGTTTAATTAATGTTGATATTTAATAAATAAATATTATTAACAGAAATTTTAATGACATATTTTTGGTAATTGTTATCTATAAAAAAACAAGATTTTTATTCGTGCTTATAATTATACTTATTGTTAGTTATAATAATGTTTATAAATACAAATATTTCGTATTATTTTTGTAGATAAGTATTGTATATAAACGTAGATATTTGTAACAAACTAAACAATTTTATCTTAACAATAAAAGTTTGTCATTAAATATAATGTAAATATTTGATGCATTTTTTAGAATAAAATATAAACATCCAGTATAACTAATAAGTATTTCAATTTATTTTTGGAAATAGCACCTATTTTGGACTCAGTGTGTACCGTTAGTATTAGATATATTAATAACTTTTTACCAAATAAATATTCTCTAGTTTTATCGTTCTCAAAATTTTTAACGTTAAAATGATAATTCATGAAACCGTTTAATTTAAAAAAAAATTTTTTTCAATAATTAAAATTTTTTTCAATACATTAAGAATATTTTTTAAATGTAGATAACATATTTTAATACAATAGAATATTAAGTAAAACAAGTAAATAAAATTTTAAGTATATATTTATTTATTTAAATATCCAATACATAGAAAAAAATACTTTTTTTCCTCGCCATATCCAAGTATTAATTAATAGATAATAATTAATATTTATTCTTCATTATTTTTGCACAACGATAAAGAGGAACTTGTGTCCACCCTAAAAAAATAATTATCCATATTATACTATAATATATAGGTAATGTACAAAAATCCTAAATTACTGACTCATCAACGCACAGCCTAAACCCTAGGTCTAGAAATGTGAAATTTAAGAAAGTAGTAATATAATTATCAAACCTGAATGGGGTTCCGAGCATTGATAATAGTGAAGAAGGCATTTTGAATTCTTATATAAAAGATATCCATACTTATTTGCAATGCAAGTCGGTCGAGGCACATCCTGTTTAAAACAACGTCGATAACACGGACTATCCGGATCCTTAGGCCTTATGCCCATAGCCATCACGACATATATTAATATAACTATAATATTATATTTAATTAATAACAATTTATCTGATAAAGAATGAAGCAGACCAATGATACCTGACTTTAATATTTTTATTTTATTTTATAATATTTTTTGTAACACATAGAAACATTTTTTTAGTGTTTCGAAAATCCTCTATTAATCTCACTTTAGTCTGTCCGTTCGTTCTTTTCAGGCAAATCAAAATATTTCATAGTTTATTAAATTAATTATATATGTATATTTCAAAATAAAAAATAGTATAGACTTAAAAATTGATATAGGTGAAAATTGACGTAAAAAAATTATTTTGTATTTTTTTAAATAAAAAATAATAATCAATAAACAACAAAATTTGCATGGAGCAAATTGAGCATATTCCGTAAAATGTGCATTTTTGTAGATACATAATAATATACATTTATTATATATTTTTCTTGTAGGGTGGTATGAAGTTAGTCTCGAAATTTGTTTGTATTTAGATGACAGTGAATATTGGTGAAAATAAAAAATGTTAGATAGTTAATAATGTCACTTAAACTAAAAATACACCTTAACCACAAAATTTATGTCACTCGACACGTGTTTCGACTTCACAAGAAGTCCTCATCAGGAGCCTAACGATTCCAGACTGGAATTAGTTAGGCTCCTGATGAGGACTTCTTGTGAAGTCGAAACACGTGTCGAGTGACATAAATTTTGTGGTTAAGGTGTATTTTTAGTTTAAGTGACTAAGAAACCACAGTTTCTCCGTTTTTCAAGTAAGTTAATAATGTAATCAAAATTCAATATTTAACACTTAAGAATAGAGTAGTTTTTTATTAATAATATGAAATCTTACCAAAAATCAAACATGACGAATATAGCTTCATTTTGTAACTTGTAGGTACAAGTTAGAGTCAAATTAGTTTATAAATTAAAAATTCTCTGTATTTGTATAGAGAACATTTATCGAATTGTAATTATTTATTTAAATAATAATATATATTCATATCATTAATTTAAATTAATGTTGATATTTAATAAATAAATATTATTAAAAGAAATTTTAATTAAATTTTTTGATAATTATTTTTTATATAAAACCGAAGAGATTGTTTTAAACTAAATACATTCCAGTAATAATTAAAATTCTACTTGTACATACAAGAATCAATATGAAACTAATTTATTCGTGCTTGATTTTTGGTAAGATTTTTTTTAAATACTTAAACATTTTTGTTATCTAATAAATTTTCGGGATACAAAGTATTTTATGCCCATCTTCAGGATGCAAGCTATCTCCCTGCCAAATTTCATCAAAATATGTTCAGCGGTTTAGCCGTGAAAAGGTTTCAAATAGACAGAAATACGGATAGATTAATTTCACATTTATAATAATATGGATCCTTGATTGAATGTAATTTTATATTTTTTTACAGAACATGTTCAATTTTCTCAATGGAAATTTTGTTGTTTATTACTTATTATTTTTTATTTAAAAAAAATACAAAATAATTTTTTACGTCGATTTTCATCAATATCAATTTTTATGTCTATACTATTTATTTATTTATTTATTTTATTTTAATATATAACTGATTTAATAAACTACGAGACGATCGGACAGACGGACAACAAAGTGAGATTAATAGGATTTCTTCGAAACCCTAAAAAATGTTTCTGTGTTACAAGAAATATAACAAAACAAAATAAAACTATAAACAATCTCATTTGCCTCTTTCATTTTTTTATCAAATAAATTGTTATTAATTAATTATAATATTATAGTTATATCAATATGTGTCGTGGTAGCTATGGGCATAAAGCCTATGGATCCGGATAGTCCCTGTTATCGACGTTGTTTTAAATATGATGTGCCTCGAGCGACTTGCATTGCAAATAAGTATCGATATTTTGTATATAAGTATTCAAACTGCCTTATTCACTATTATCAATGCTCGGAACCCCATGCAGGTTTGATAATTATATTACTACCTTTTTTTAATTTCACATTTCTAGATCTAGGACAGGGCTTCTTAAATTGGTGGGCCGCAGCCCCCTAGAGAGCCGTAACCTTCCCATAAAGAGGCCACGAAGAACTGCGAAGATTATAAATAAGTTAACTTTGGTAAAATAAGTTTAAATGCATATTTGCACTTGCTTAAACTATATAAATAAAAAAAATGTTTTAACCCATCTGGGTTTCAAAAAAAAGGGGGCCGTGATTTATCAATTTGAGTTGCAAGGGGGCTGCGACGTCAAAAAGTTTAAGAAGCACTGATCTAGGGCTTAGGCTAGTATAATATGGATAATTATTTTTTTAGGGTGGACTCAAGTTCCACTTTATCGTTGTGCACCAGTAATGAAGAATAAATATTAATTATTATTGATTAATTAATATTTGGATATGGCGAGAAAAAATATTTTCTTTCTATGTATTGGATGTTTAAATAAATGTAATATGTACTTAAAATTGTATATACTTGTTTTACTTAATATTCTATTCTATTAAAAATATGTTATGTTTTAAAAATATATTTAATCTATTGAATTATTAAAAAAAAAAAAGAGATTTATAATAATTTGAGTAATAGATACATATACTCCATCCTGAAGCAATTATTTACCTTCTTATCATTTTGTAAGTATTATTTACTTTTGTATTTTTTTATTAATTGTCCACGTGTAAATACACTATCGAATTTTATTTAAATCGGTAAAAACTAGTTCTTTTCATCCTGGAAAAGATATTTTTTCAAAATTATGGCCTATGGCCTTGTCACTTTTTTTTAGAAATTGGGTAAGGTTAATATATAAGAAAAATGAACCCTCTAGCTTTAGCGGATGTTGAAAAAATTTAATACGTGAGTTAGTAAGCCACTTCCGTTTATACATTTCAAACAACTGTGAACGCTGGAAATTTGGGTGATTTTTGGAAATTTTTTGGAAGAAAAATACTCAATGAAATATTTTGGAAAATTGAGAATATATTTAGCTATATTAGAGGTGTATTCTATAATTTTTTCACATAAAAATATCGATATCTAAGCGACTTATACGCTGTGTTCGGAGGCTCAAAAAAAAAATCTCCTCCACTGCGGCCATGTTCCGGACGATGGAGTAGTTGAAATTGAAAAATGGAATAATGTCGTTAAACTGGAAGGTATTTTCTGTACGATGAACTAAGATTTTCGAAAAATATAAAAATCTAACAAAATGGCATAGTTATGAAAAAAAGTCAGTTTTCTTGCCTATAAAATGGTCGTATTTTGATGCCAAATCGTCAATTTTCATCCAATCAAAAATATCCTAGTTCATCGTAGAGTAAATATATTCAAGAGTTCAAATTTCAAGTAAATCGGATAATTGCTCTTTGAGTTACAATGTCAGCAATTTTGAAAAATCTCATTTCGAGAAAAACGACAGCTCCTGGGCATTTCATACTGCGAGTGGTCGCTCTTTAGATAGCTGCTGTTTAGAGAGTATTAGAGATACGGCCTTGAAATTTTCACAGAATATTCTTTAAACTATAAACTCTCCAAAAAGGCAAAAATTAATTGATTTTTTGAAACTTTCACACTGGTATGGCCCCTTAAGAATATAGTAGTTTTTTTTTAATAATATGAAGTGTTACCAAAAATCAAATATGACGAATATAGCTTCAATTTGTAACTTATAGGTATACAAGTTAGAATTAAAAAATTAGTTTATATAAAAACTCTCTGTATTTGTATAGAGAACATTTAACAAATTGTAATTATTTATTTAAATAATAATATACATTTATATCATTAATTTAAATTAATGTTGATATTTGAAAAATAAATATTATTAAAAGAAATTTTAATTACATTTTTTTTATAATTATTTTCTATATAAAACCGAAGAGATTTGTTTTAAACTAAATACATTCCAATAATTATTAAAATTCAACTTGTACATACAAGAAACAATATGAAACTAATTTATTCGTGCTTGGTTTTTGGTAAGATTTTTTTTAAATACTTAAACTTTTTTTTATCTAATCAATTTTCGAAATTCAAAGTAGCCTATGTCTTGCTTCAGAAAGCACGCTATCTTCCTGCCAATTTTATTAAAGACATGTTCAGCGGTTTGCCGTGGAAAGGTTACAAATAGACAGAAAGACGGATAGATTAATTTCGCATTTATAATATTAGTATGGATTTTTGATTGATTGCAATTTTGGATTTTTTTTTTACAGAATATAGTAAATTTGCTCAATGAAAATTTTGTTGTTTATTGGTTACTATTTTTTATTTAAAAAAAAATGCAAAATAATTTTTTTACGTCGATTTTCACCAATATCAATTTTTATGTCTATACTTTTTTTTTTAATATATAACTGATTTAATAAACAAGGAGATAGTTTGTTTTGACCAGGGACTTGAACCGGAATTTATTTATGGTTCGGGTTCGGGTTCGGGTTCAACAATAAATTTCGGTTCGGGTTCAGTTTCAGGTTCAGCACGTTGCAAATTTTTTGGGTTCAAAAACCGTTATTTTTTTAGGTTCAGGTTCGGGTTCGGGTTCAAATAAAAAAAGTATTTGTTAAATAAATGCACAGTGCTTCCTCGTGCTAAATTCATTAAAAGTAGTTAATTATCATGATCAGACATGATCCAATAATACAAGGTCTGTTTGACAGTTCGCAGTTCATTTATTCTATACTGTGACGTCATCACCATGAAATTTTTATAGTAAGGAATTTGTAACAAATGGAATATAAGTAAATAAACTACCAATACTGTTGTCCCCCCCTCCCACTAGATTTTAATAATTTTGAAATGGGATCGTTTTCAAGCCAGACCCAACCAAGTTTCATTAATATCGGTTCAGTGGTTCATGAGTTATGTGTGACAAGGATTCAGAAGACAAACACGAAACAAAAACGGACCTGAAACGGAAAGATCAAGTTAAAATTTTTAAATCGGAGAACAATTTTTTGAATCTATTTCATTCTTGTATCTTCGATATTGTGGTTAACCATTGAATTTTCATACAATTTTAATAAAAAATATTAATTCGACAATTTTCTGAGTACCTAATTTGTCACGATTAACATTTGCAAGATTGAAAGGGGCAAAGAGAGTATCCGTGAGCTACGGTGGTTAAACTGTGCCTGTTAGCAGTAACTTTTATTATCATTGTAGTGACGATAGTGACCTTGGTGCATAAGTCACATCACATTATACCGCGAAATTCAAACGGATTACCAGTTTAGACATTTTAAAATCAATGAAGAAAAATTAGTAAAATACTAAAAAAAATTTCTTGAACCTTTAAAAAATATATGGTTACCGGATATTCATTTAAAGGTTCGGGTTCAGATTCAGGTTCATTGACATTGAAATATAACGGTTCGGTTCGGGTTCGGGTTCATGAAAAATACGGGTTTTTTCGGGTTTCGGGTTCGGGTTCGGGTTCAGGTTCAGGTCCCTGGTTTTGACTGAAAAAGACGAACGGACAGACGGACAACAAAGTGAGATTATTAGGGTTTCTTCGAAACCCCTTAAAAATGTTTCTTTGTGTTACAAGAAACATTAAAAATATTCATATCTCATTTGTCTGCTTCATTTTGTATAAGATAAATTGTTATTAATTAATAATATCATTACAGTTATATCAATATGTGTCGTGGTGGCTATGGGCATAAAGCCTATGGATCCGGATAGTCCGTGTTATCGACGTTGTACGAAATTTGATTTGCATCGGCCGACTTGCATTGAAAATAATTACGGAATTCGTTTATATAAGAAATCAAATTGCCTTCTTCAGTATTATCGATGCTCGGAACCTCATTTAGGTTTGATAATTATATTACTATATTTTTAATTTCACATTTCTAGATCTAGGGCAGGGTTTCTTAAAGCTGCGGTCCCCTAGAGAGCCGTAACATTCCCACAATGGAGCTACAAAGAACCGCGATTATAGCAAATAAGTTTAGTATCGTTAAATAAGTTTACATGTTCAAATATGCACTTGCTTAAATTATAAAAATGAATTTTTTTTTTTTTTAATTCGTCTGGGTTTCAAAAAATATAGGGGGGTCGTGAGTTATCAATATGAGCTACAAGGGGGCTGCGACGTCAAAAAATTTCAGAAACACTGATCTAGGGCTTAGGCTGTGCGTTGATGAGTCAGTCACATATGATCTTTGTACATTATATATTATAGTATAATATGTATAATTATTTTTTAGGATGGAAAAATGTTCCACTTTATCGCTGTTCACCAAAAATGATGTATAAATATTATTGATTAATTAAGATTGATACATAGCACGGAAAAAACTATTTTTTTCTATGTATTGGAAACATAAATAAATAAATATGTACTTAAAATTGTCTAAAGTTGTTTTACTTAATATTCTATTCTATTGAAAATAGGTTATCTACGTTTTAAAAATATTTTTAATCTATTGAATTATAAAAAAAAATTTTTTTTTAAATTAAATAGTTGCATGTATTGTCATTTCAACGCTTGACATTTTGACAACGTTAAAACTAGAGAATATTTATTTGGTAAAAAGTTATTAATATAACGCTAGCGGTACACTGTGAGCCAAAAATTGACGCTATTTCCAAAAAGTTATACTGGATGTTTATACTTTATACTAGATAATGCATCAAATTTTTACATTACAGTTAATTACATACATTTTTTTGTTACGATAAAATTGTTTAGTTTGCTACAATTATCTATTGATGCAGTACCTACTTATCTTAAAAATGAATACGAAATATTTGTATTTATAAACATTATTATAACTAAATTTAATTAATTATGCATTAAATTACAATTATTATATGAAATTATTAATTACTTATTTCATTTATATTTTATCGTGTAACTAATTGTAAACTGCCCACATAAATAAAAAAAAATAATATTTTTTGTTGCAATTTCATTTATATCTATTAATTATTTTATTGATAAACGTTCTCTGTTTTAATAAAAACTTATAATAGTCCAGTAAGGAAAGCAGAAATATAGCCCATATCGGGAACTAATTCGGACCAAAATGATTTTTGGTGGAAACGTTCTACTAGTGTCCCTGATCATCCCACAAAAAGTCCGAGCTGATCCCAGTTGTGCTACCGCCGCCATCTTGAAAAAATGGCGGATGGGTCACGTTTTTCCATAGTTTTTCGTGTTTTTCTCTGAAACCGTTCATTTTACGAATACGGTTCAAAGAACTTTTTTTGTAGAGTATAATATTTTCTTTAAAATAAGTCTAAGGTCGTTAAGATCGGTTTATAAATAACACAAGGAGTACCGGTTTTTAAAATCACAATAAACGGAGAAAATAATTTTTCGCACTTTATTTCAATTTTACTTGACTTTTAATGCTACTATGATAATTTTATATAGAATCTTTATGAAATATCATACATTTGTGCATATAATAAGACCAAAAACATGAAGATTAATAAAAACGTAACGGAAAGAGGGTTAATATTCTTAACCCCCACATTAGTGTATACCAGAACAAGATATATTCCTATTACAGAATTGATGAAAAATTTTCAAATTATAATGATATTTTATTAAATATTGAAAATATAATACTTTAACACCATTAGGTACTTGATGTTTTCAGAGACGGCTTTAGGAGATATCTCAATCCAAGTGTTTCTATGAAAAATTGGCCCATTTAGTGCAAATATATGTAATTTATATATGCTGAGTATTTAATTTCCAGTTAAATAATATATGTAAGTCAATTTTCATAGGGACTTACCTAAGCAACTACAATAAATGGATACAAACACATGGCGCAAAAATTATATTTATAATATTATGTCATATTCATACATATTTTTTTCAATTATTTTAATTTTGTTTTTCAAAAAATTTGCATAGCTAAGGATTTTGTATTAATTTACTTGAATTTTATAACCCTGATCATTATATAATTATATTATAAAGCCGTCAAGTTTTCATTTGATGTTTTTTGATAAATATTAGTGAGTAAAGAAAAAATCGATTTTAGTTCAACCATGTCTATCTAACTACAGCGAAGTCAAAAATTGTATTAATCTCATTTGGAATGAGAAAAAGATAAAAATTTGATATCACTCATATTCCAGCCTATTTATAATTCCATCGTACCTATTACTTAAAAAAATCATGTGAAAATTTACTAACATACATATATTATTCAGCTGGAAATTAAATACATAACATGTAATAAATTACATATTACACTAAAATTCAAAATTTAATGATCATTAAATTTTTCAATATTTTTAGGAATTTTTGTATAACTGCATCTCCGCGAAAAATGGTCGTAGACTAGTTTAAAAAAATGGGATCATTAAAGTGTCCATGTTTTTTTTAAGTTAAAAGTATTCCCAAATTATCTGTGAATACCGTAAACGATCAAACATGCCATTTTGCTGAGAGATAAAGGGTCACTCTAATTTTCCAACTTTTTAAAGATATCTTTGAATGGCTGTTTCTCCGCGAAAAATGTTCATAAAACAGTTTTCAAAAAAAGGTTTTAAAACTTAAGCGTTCTTGTTTCCAATCATTTCTTAAATTTTTTTTGTTTTCAGGATAATCTCTTTTTTTATGAATCACCGGAAAAAATGACTACAATTTTGAGAGCCTCCATGGTCTGTGGTGCATTTTTTTGATCAAATATAATTAATTATATTTGTACATCAGACATTTCTCTTATCTTCTCTTCAATTTAATTTTTATTTGTATTACTTACGACCATAATTTTGATCGATTTATTTGCGTCCAAACGTTTGTTATTTCTCACCGTTCTGCATTAAAATTTAAAAAGTTCATTTTTTATCAGAAAAAACATTGTCATTTTGAAATAAAATGTTATTTGCAAAAGAAATAAAAGTGTATTTGCACTAAATGGGCCAATTTTTCATAGAAACACCTGGATTGAAATATCTCCTTAAGCCGTCTCTGAAAACGTCTAGTACCTATTTAATGGTGTTGAAGTATTATATTTTCAATATTTAAAAAACTATCATCATAATTTGAACATTTTACATCAATTCTGTAGTAGAAATATATCTTATTCTGGTACACACTAATGTAGGGGTTAAGAATATTAACCCTCTTTCCGTTACGTTTATATTAATCTTCATGTTTTTGGTCTTATTATATGCAAAAATGTATGATATTTCATAAAGATTCTATATAAAATTATCATAGTAGCATTAAAAGTCAAGTAAAATTGAAATAAAATGCGAAAAATTATTTTCTCCGTTTATTGTGATTTTAAAAACCGGTACTCCTTGTGTTATTTATAAACCGATCTTAACGACCTTAGACTTATTTTAAAGAAAATGTTATACTCTATAAAAAAGTCCTTTGAACCGTATTCGTAAAATGAACGGTTTCAGAGAAACACACAAAAAACTATGGAAAAACGTGACCCGTCCGCCATTTTTTCAAGATGGCGGCGGTAGCACAACTCGGATCAGCTCGGACTTTTTGTGGGATGATCAGGGACACTAGCAGAACGTTTCCACCAAAAATCATTTTGGTCCGAATTAGTTCCGGGAAAAAGTCTTATTTGATTGAACTATAAGTAGTAATATCAATATTACAAAAACTGAAAAAATAATCAATCGAATGTTAATCAATTTAATTTATAATAATATTGATATATTAATAAATAAATATCATTCAAAACGACATTTTTTAAAAGTATTTTTATAGATAAAATTTCTGTATACAAATAATAAATAATTACAATGATTAAAAAAACATTATAATATTAATTTTCCTGTGTGAATAAGCTACATACATTACATCATGAAGCTATTATTTACCTTCTTGGCACTTCAAAATAAAGTAGTTACTTATTTTTTTTCAATTTTGTCATTCACGTATATAGTTTTTTTTCAGCATTACGTATAAGAAGGTCCCGCGATACATATGACATATTTTTTATATGGTAATCTCCGAAATACAACTGTTTAAAAAACATTTTCATCTCATGTGTAGTAACTGATAACTTCCCAACCTCCTTGGAAATTTATATTATTTTTAATTATATTCGTTGAAAAACTCTATAGTTAATTAATAAAAGATAAATACATTTGTTGAATATGTATAATATTATCACTAGAGGCAGTTTAAATAATGTTTATACAGATGAAAGAAGTTTTAAAGCAGTTTTTTGTAATTCAACATAGTGAATACATAGATACAGAACAAATATTCACAGCATTTCAACATTGGCGTTTAATTACGAATAATAGAAAAATACATTTCATATCCTTATAATTTTTTGTTATGTTTTCAGTAAATGCAATTCTGCAAATTAAAAATTCATGATGAATTTTTTTATAATTTTTATTTTAATTTTATCGTCTCGGTCTCATCTGTTTCCAATTTAAAGTTACCTCTCGTTCTCGATCTCGTCTCGAGAAAAAATAAAATTATTTTTTATGGTAATTTTCGTAGATATTATATTAGTCCAGTCATTATAAGATTTAAGCTAGAAAAAAATGACGGAGTACACATTTCAGAATAAAAACTGACAGCCCCAGATTTTAGACAGCTTTGTAAGCCCCTAGAAAGTTATGCGCCCCTTCGAAGGGAGGGAAAATTATCGCCATGTTTTATACATCGAAATCTACAAACTTGAAAAAAAATATATTCCGTTATTTTTTTCTAGCGCCACCCCTATACGAAATTGTCTGGCGACTGGGCTATGTTTATATAGTGAAACATGGTTAAGTGGGACTGGGATAAGTGGGAAACTTCTATAACTAGAATTCATACTGAGGTCCCATTACTTCTGGAAATATATCTGTGAAACTGGGTAAAAGGGACACCTCTTTAAGTGAGACAAAATAACTGATTCCTTGAGATTTCAGTTATCCAGGCTTCACTGTATAATATTTTTAGAAAAACCATAATAGGATATTTAAAAAAAATCTATTTAGGAATTTTAATTAACTTCACGTGAACCCTAAATTTTTTTCATTTTAACAATGAAGGAAAAAAACGTATTAAAATGCTAATAAAATTTAAAAGTCGGTGTACATTTTTCCTGTAAATTGCGACTACTAATAACACGTTCCCTTCTGTGCACCCTTCTCAAAAGCGCTATCATAACAGAAGGTGGTCCTCCCTACAGAACTCTTTCATTTCATATCGCCAAGCGTATCATTACGTAACAATAAATGGTGACGTCACCGCCAGATTTAATTTCAGGGGAGAAAGGAGCGTGATTCGGCATATTATATATATTTCTAAATTTAATATCAAGTATTGTTGAATTCTCTTACCCTATTGTTCGTCTTCTTATTTGTTTTTGGTGTTAAATAATTTTGATTATATTAGTACAGTAATAAAAGATAGAAAAATTATGAAACTCCAAATCAGTTTTTGCCGTTTTATTCGCTCTATTTCAACGTTTCGTAAAATATAATAAGATACAAAATTAAAACAAAATAAATTCTCTTCTAAAAAAAACACAGGAATTTTTCGTCAGATACGTATACATTACCGAATAATGACCGCCTAGCCTGGACAATAATTTTAATAAGAAAACAGACTTTGTTTGAGAGGGGGGGGGGGGGGGGTAAAGCAAGGTTTTTTTTGTGGCGCCTAAAAAAACTGCTCAGTCGCCTTATATGATTATTTGCCCATTGGTGAAAATTGAACTATAATCGATTCCATAGTTTTAGAATATTTCAGACAGGCTTTCAAATAAAAACAGAATTCAGACAAAATTAGTTTAAGTATTTTTCGGGTTCAATTCGACAAAATAACACAGTTTGATAATAAATACCTTATAAGTACGAATATATATATTCTTGTACCTTGTACCTTATCAAAAGCTAGCAAATTCATTCATTCACTTCATTCGGAAAAAATGGACATAATTAAATTCAGTAGCGCAGTATCAGACACGAAGTGGTGGGAGAAGGAGGAAGAGGTGGGGAAGGTCAAAGCCATCCTTGATGGATTGTTCCCTACTGTCATGTTTACCAACATCTTACTGTACCATTTGTCATATATGTTTTTTTTTATAAATCGGGTTTTAAAATATTCACATGTGTACGTGATTTTAAAACAACGTGTATGTGCCAGTGATTCTAAAAATGCTTTGTAAGAAAACATACCATCATGATAACTAATATATTGGTAATATTCTGGTAAACATTTTTGTGTATTATTATTTAAGAAAAACGTTAAAAAAGGTCATTTTATCATATACACTCAACATTCTGCTATACGACGGCATCGGTAATTCAAAAATTCCACTACACGCCGACTTTAATGTTGATTGGTGAATTTAAACGCGCAGAAATTATAGCAGTCACGGTGGTATTATGGTGGGGATTGGGGAAGGACGTTCGTTCGAACTGTCGGCACATTGTATAACGGAACGGTCGTGTAGTGGATGGTCATGTAGCAGAACGCTGAGTGTACTCAGCCGCTTGATATAACGACGGCGAGAGGTGTCCCCACCACCATGCTGACTTCAACGTTAATTGTCGCTATATTAAGCGGTGAGTGTATAACCTAACGAAATTATATTTCATATATTTGCTGTCAAAATCAGGCACTTAAAGTGATATTATAGACTTTTAATTTAGAAGTAATTTATAAGTATACATACATTCTCCTTATACTCCCATAAAAGCTCGTTCAACATCAAATTAAACTAGAAAATTGTTTGAATTTTGACTTATATTAGCAGTATGAGCTTCATTATTTATTTTCAAACGATTTCAAACTAGAATCGAAAGGTTCTCAAATAGAAAATATACTTTTAGAGAGGTTTTACTTAAATTTTTTTTTTTTTTCTATTGATGCATTATATGTCGGCAGAATCTCTTCTAGTCCGACAGCTCAGTTGTGTTTCTATTGCTTTTTGTTGTCAGTGTCGTTTTTTGGTGTTTTTATTATTATTATAATTATTAATTATTTTTTTTGGAGGTTGCTGGAAATATAAGAAGGATTGGGAGTTTGCTGATGGGCCGATCATCGCAGGTCTTGGTAACTTAGAGGGCCAGGTGTGATGGATTTTGTGTTTAGGACATGTTTGTTCATAACTAATATTTTGTGTACCATTATATATTTAGTTTACAGTTTTTTATAAATACTATGAGGTGCTTGTACGATTTTATGTTTGAAATTAGTTGCGTGTAGTTATCACATTTTATATTGTTCTTATTTAATTCTTTTAAAAGTTCTTTTCTCTGTGTTATGTACTTCTTACAATTCATGATTATATGCTTCGTATCAGCTATCATATTATTGCAACAGATACAATATGGCGACTCAATCAATCCTATTCTGTGTTGAAAGTGTGGTGAGTTCGTATGATTGAGTCTCATTCTTATTAATATTCTTATAATATTTCTTGGTTCTTTGCTGTTTGCGAACCAAGGTTGACTTGGGATCTTGGGTTGTATACTACCATAAAACTTGCCTTTTGTTAAAATTGAAGTGGAGTATACATTTTGCCATTGTTCGTAGGCTGCCTTTCTTGCAATTGATTGTACGTCTGTAGATGGAATTAAAATTTTGTATGTGATATCATTTTTCGTAGCTTGTTGTGCCAATCTATCTGCTGTTTCATTGCCTTGTATGTTTGCGTGGCTCTTGCCCCAAACGAATTTTATTTCTTTATTTATGTTTGCGTATTTTTGTACAAGGTTAATGATATCAATAAGTATGTAATTTTTTAGGTGTTTTTTGTTTATAATTGCCGATAATACACTTTTTGAATCGCTGATAATGATTAGTTGATTGTGGTGAGTGTTCATAAAGTCTTGAAGTGCGGTTTTTATTGCAAATGCTTCCGCTGTGAAGATGGATAGATTTTCTTCTAGTTTTATTTGCGATGATATGTTTTTTGATGGCACGTAGTATGCTGCTCCAACAGTTTTTTCAAAATTATTTTTGGAGCCATCTGTATATATTTGGGTCCCAGTAGGCCAACGTTCTTTTATAATGTGCTCGAAAATAACTGGATTTTCCAGTGCTTCTTCGAACACATCTAAGAATACTTCAATTTGAGTATGTATATTTTCCGGAGGGTATTCAAATAAAACATTATTAAAACTCTTGTACATCCATGAATTATGATTATCTCTGCTACTTTTTAGAAGGATTGGGGTTAATTTAGTTAATCAGTAACAGGAAAAAAAACTACACGAAAAAACATCCGGTATAAATGAAAATTCTTTAGAAATCCACCCGTACATTATAAAGTTAAAAACAAAGAATGTAACGACCTTATATTAAACGTATAAAAAATTTAAAATATTATCCTAAAGTTTTAGAGGCACTGAATAGACTTATTGTGCGATTCACACTCTATTGTTCGCACTAAAAAAGGCAATTGTTAAAGATACGTAAAACAAACTCGTATATTAAACTCTCTTTGTTTATCTACAGCATGTGTGTGGGTGTGTGCCTGTGTGTGTGTGACAGTGGCGTTATTTTCATTAAAAGGGCTTTCGAAAAACTTTTTTTTTAATTAACTAAATTTTAAAGTCTTAATACATCAATAAGAATAATATTTTTTTAACTTTACTCTAGACATGTGGCTATTAAAGTTTTAAATTTTTACGTTGTGAAAGTTTCTTCTAAATCGGTTCAGTAATTTTCGTTTCAAGTCAGAACGAATTGTCTACGAAACGACACATATAAACTAAAAAAATGTATATATTGCACCCCTGCGAAAAATGTGTCACAGCTCAAAAAATGTAGTTTTGAGGAAATAGGAATAAATTAAATTATAACAATTTAGGTAAATCAAAATTGTAAAGGTAGTATAGAAAAATGACTGATACACAGTATGTAATTTAAATATTTCAGTACTCCTGTGATGTTTGAAAAATAGTAACTATTAAAACGCTTAGTGTCTAAATATTAAAAAAATGTTACATTTTTTAGAATATGCTAGTTTTGAGAGTATGTCCACGAAGTACATTATTGACAATTTTTAGTAGAAATATATAGTAATTTGGAATCATTCTACATATTTATCTCAAATATGACATTTTTTGAGGGGTGCGATATTGTAGTCTATAGATTTATATGTTAGTAATGTTTTTTGTTTCCTTTACTTTATAATGTCATAATTTTGCAATAAAAAGTTAAATTTGCAAAAATCAAAGTAGAGGTTTTAATCATTAAAATGATTTTTTATTTATTATTTATTTTAAATATGACCATTTTAAACATAATAGCAGAATTTTGAATGTTGCCTATTTTAACTTTAATCTTTGACTAATATTTGTACAAAATATCACAAATAAAATAGCCCCATTTTTTCCAATTGTAGACGCCCCTGGTACGTATGTAAATGTATGTATGTACCCCCATGAGATGTATGTATGTATGTTCATTAAGTTCATTTGTTTTCCGAGTGTGCAAACAATTGTGATGAATTTTTTGTCGTCGTGACAATGATGATTTAAATGTACCTTTTATTCGATATTTGTAAAATAATTTATAACTTTGATATATGTAGTGTGCGTTGGATATGATGCGAAATGCTTTTGTTTAATGTTCGGTAAAAATGAATCGTGTGTATTAAATCAACAAGTGTTCAATGCTGTATCTATATAACTGTAAAATATGTTGTAAATGTCGTGTAATTGACTGATTAATTTTTTTTTAATTATTGAATCTGATTGATTGTTTTATTGTGGTAATAAATCAACTATACATGCTACGAAGAAAAAAAAACAATTCGATAATAAATTGAGAACACTATACTACTGGCACCGCAGTCTTGAACAATACCTGTGTTGAACATTTTTATATTAAATGTGCTGAATTAGAAATATTTGTTGATATTTGATTATTGTCTATACTGGATCTTAATCTATGTACAAGTATACAGGGTCCTTCAATAGGACGTCCGGCATTCCTAGCGCACTTCCCGTAGGAGATAGAAAAAAAAGTTTGGTACATAATATTATTGGTTTCAAAAGATCAACGCCGTAAAATTATTTTCAATAATACAGGGTGTCCCATTTTTGCACTGAAACAAAAACAAACATTTTTTTAAATGGAACCCCCTATAACTTTTTCAATATTCAGATGTCATTTTTTAACCTCCACATTATCATCTATTCATTTTTTGATTTAGTGACAGTGTTGCCAAATTAGAAATTTTTTTCCGAAAAATAATCCATAAACAGGGTCAACTTTAAAAAATCATAGCGACCTCGTTTTTTTTGAAGCGATTGATTTTTTTAACAATAATATTAGTCCTAGTAAAGAGTAACATTTTGATAATAACGAATTTGAATTTAGTTATACAGGCTGTCTATAAAAAAATGTCAACATTTTCAAACTTAAAAATGATAAAACTCATTTTTTTCAAATGTGACTACCCTTTTTTTATTTCGCTATTCGATGGGGGTTTTTCTCCTTTTCAATTTGTATAGGGAATGCCCTATGTCTAGACCCCATAGTTTCTCAGATATTCAATACTTTTAATAAAATTAACCTTTTTATTACACTTTTATGCACTGAAGTAGGCCGTGCTGATGAAAAACAAATGACAAAATGTAGTACTTAAGTATCAATGTAATATTTGATTAAAATCAATAGTTAAAATGGATAATACTTATGTAATAAAATTATTTCTTTTATTTAAAAAAATTATGTAAAGTTACAAAATTGAAAAAACATAACAGATAAAAGATTAAAATAAATGTTCTAAATGTCTTCTATTTTCATCCAGGCTCAAATCATGGCTCAAATCAATTTGCCGGCATGTGTTTTTCATCAGCACGGTCTACTTCAGTGCATAAAAGTGTAATAAAAAGGTTAATTTTATTAAAAGTATTGAATATCTGAGAAACTATGGGGTCTAGACATAGGACATCCCCAATACAAATTGAAAAGGAGAAAACCCCCCATCGTATAGCGAAATAAAAAAAGGGTAGTCACATTTAAAAAAAATGATTTTTATCATTTTTAAGTTTGAAAATTTTGACATTTTTTTATGGACACTCTGTATAACTAAATTCAAATTGGTCATTATCAAAATGTTACTCTTTACTAGGACTAATATTATTGTTAAAAAAATCAATCGCTTCAAAAAAAACGAGGTCGCTACGATTTTTTAAAGTTGACCCTGTTTATGGATTATTTTTCGGAAAAAAAATTCTAATTTGGCAACATTGTCATTAATTCAAAAAATGAATAGATGATAATGTGGAGGTTAAAAAATGACATCTGAATATTGAAAAAGTTATAGGGGGTTCCATTTAAAAAAATGTTTGTTTTTGTTTCAGTGCAAAAATGGGACACCCTGTATTATTAAAAATAATTTTACGACGTTGATCTTTTCAAACCAATAATATTATGTACCAAACTTTTTTTTCTATCTCCTACGGGAAGTGCGCTAGGAATGCCGGACGCACTATTGAAGGACCCTGTATACAGGCTGTTCCAGACCACGCCTAAACTATTGAAGATAGAGTTTTATGAAAAAATTTTTACTACGTATATCGATCCTAAAGAATTTCAGGAAAATATTTTCAACTCCCTAAAATAGCGCCTTAGGGGGTAGTTTGGGGAGTACATGCCCGTTTCACAGTAAAATCAAATAGAACGGTTTATTCAAAAGTACATAATTGTAAAGACCATAAAAAAGTAAGAAACTTTTGTGAAATAAAAATTTTCATACTTTCAATTGTTTAGAAAATATGGCGACTTGATCTCAAATTTTAGGGTTTTACTAAAAGTGCTCTAATTTCATTAAATATTAATTGAATTTTATTATTTTTTTAAATATAGAAAGTAGAAATAATTATCTTTGTAATGATCTATGAATATTTAAGATTTGGATAGTTTAAAGTGCCATACGCGACATATCAAAAATGCAAAAGTTCAATTAGGGATAATTCAAAAAATTTTAATACAATGGTATATCTATTAATACTTTATCTTAAAAAAGATACGTAAATAAATAAGTTTTGTTAAGAAAATTAAAAATTAAAAATCAAAATTTTAAAATGGAAAATTGAAAATTATCCTGCATATCAAGAAAAGTTTACATTATTTCAAAATTTATAACTCTTAATTTTATAACATTTGTGTAATAGTATACCAATCATTTTGTAATCTTTCGCAAGTGTTCATTACTGGGTATTCATTACCAGTTTTACGTTGTTCATTATGGCGAAAACATATATGCAAAAATATACTATAATAAAAAAACTATATTTTCAAATATTGGTAATTAAATTGATTTAATAAAGATGATATTTTTTTTAGTAATATGAATTCATGAGAATTGCTAAAATAACCTTTCAATGCCAAAAAATAATATACTTTGCTCTTAAAGCGTACAAGATTGATGTACCTTACATTTGAACCAAAATTAGATAAAAATCCGCAAAATTTACATGTTTTTTTTAATAGTCAAAAATATCTACCCCCCCCCCCTCCTAACTGCTACGGAAAGTTTAACATTTTACTCTCACTATGTATAGATACAAGTGCGATAGCATTTGATACGTATAGTACTTGCACAGTTTTAACCCTTTCATGAATATTTAACCCTTAACACCGCTCGCTCGTAATTGCATATCTAAATCCTCGACTGTATCCGTTTGGTTGCATAACAAGTTACATAACGATTAATTTTGAGCTTTATTATCTGGTTGAGTATCCAAGTGGGCCGTTTAATAAACAGTCGCGTGAAGTGGCGGGGGGTGGAGCGCGCGTCATGACAAATGATAGAGGGGGTTAAAATGCAAGCCGGGGGTAAAAGTTGAAGTAATGTAGTGTCCCAGACGTAATATCCCTGAGCCAGTTGTGTGTATAGTTAGGGCCACTGCAGAGCCGTAATTGTGAAAATTAATGTGCAGTTTAAAATATAACTTAAAACAAATCGAAAAAAAATTCGTATTAAAGTTTGGAAACTACTTTTTACGGTATTTTATAGGAAGTATAATTGAATTATTAAGCAAGCATAAAAATGTATTATACTTTGTAACGTAAAATATTAACTTCAAACTGCTTATTTTAGATTTTTTAGAGAGTTTTAGTAAATATATTTTTTTACGTAGGTACATTAATATCTAATAATTATTTGATACAAAATCGGAGATCAATTATAAAAAAATCTATTTCAGAAACAATTTCACGTTTACACATTTTACTTGCTTAAAACGTGTAAAAAATATCAATTTATAAAAATAATTCGAATTTATTTCTTAAATGTTTTTTTATTTATTGATGTATTCCCTTTTTCTAGCAATATTAATTTTATGAGTGTATTTATGTCTTATCTTGTCTCCACCTCCCCTACAAGAGTTATAATTTCTTAAAGACATCCGTTTCCTTTTTCTCAAATAAAAACGTACAACATACAACACGTGTTGATTATTAAAGCAGCAGCAAAAACTAGTTAGATCAAATAGACTAACAGAAAACATATAAAAACGATCATTCTGGTTGTTAATTTAGCGTGTAGCAAGGGTCAGAAAGTTTCCTGCGACACTTTTCTTGTTGGAAACAACCCTGACAGTTCATAAAACAAGGTAAGGGTTGCACAGGGGTGGCTACCTCCCCCTCAATGCAATCAAATTTTATTAGATGCCGTAAGTTAAAACAACCTTAAACAGAATGACACATCGGTATTGCAGGGACCGTATTTAGCCACCGAGTGCACCCTTTTTGCAATTTACACTGTAAAAAATACGTATAAGGATTATATGGTTTCCGATTACCGATCTATTATTGATACAGGTATAGGAAAGAATACTTGCATTCAGGGTATTGGTTTTTAATATTTAATTTTCGATTTGAATTTTTCAAGGTCATATTGATTGCTTCCAAATTCTTTCATTTTAAAGTAAACTACAAATTAACCCAATCGTGCCCGACGTGACATACATGTCACAGAGCGCTTTTCTTAAGATTTTGCGTTGCTGTTAAATTATTTAAAGTCCAATAAGTTTGAAATCATACTTATTCTCGACTGTTGGACTAAATACATCAACAATGCAAACACCAACGTTCTATCTGTCTTTCAACAATAATTGTACAACAATGAAGTTAGGTGTATTATTTACAGATACAAAAACAGAGATATTTTCTTCTTAGTATTATTCCATTTTGTTATTATTAGTTGAATTTTTTTAATTTTTACAGTTTTTAGTAGAGAATTGTATGTAGTTTAGTATTATGTATCTAGTTTTTATAAATTTTTGAATTTACAATGGTTAAATTAGTCTTGAACAATGGTGTAACGTATATGTCACGCTGGGCACATCGCTAGTCAACGCACATGTGATCGTTTTTTGCAAATATTTTACATTTTTATATTTTTTGAGGTGTTTTTGTCTTGTAATTTTATCTTTTAATATTTTCTTTGAAAGTATTTCATCTACCCCTATCAGACCCAGCAACAGAAATTTTGGGGCCCATAACTTTTGTAGTTTTTTTTGTCGATACAGCGTCGTCGTGCTAGTTCATGACTGATTATGTTTAACATTATTATATTTCAAATGATGGTCTCAAAGTCTAGGGCCCCATATAGCTGTACCCCTAGTCCCCTCTTGTCACCGGGCCTGATTCATATAAATAATGACCGAAAAAATTATTTACATTCTAACTTCTTCGTTGATCGCACGTAAGATTGTATAATCTTTCTTTGCATATAATTAATCTATACGAGATTATCATACATAGATACAATATAGGCTATAGGTAAGATGAGTGGGCTCTCACACCGGAGCAATATAGCAATATAGTACAAATTAGAAACTAGCAATATAGCGATATGATATTGTTTTGGTGTGAGACAATATGTCCGATTCAATGTATATTGACAGATAGCAATAATATCGCTAGTTATAAGTTGCTTGTTTCTATATAGCAATATAGCAACACAGCAATAAAGTAACAACGAATTAGCAACTAGCAATATAGCGATATGATATTGCTTTGGTGTGAGACAATATGTCCGATTCAATGTATATTGACCGATAGCAATAACATCGCTAGTTATAAGTTGCTAGTTTCTATATTGCTAAATTGCTCCGATGTGAGAGCCCACTAAGAGTTAAAAATCTCTGTATATATTAAAATTAGATATATTACAGAGGTAATACTTTACGAGACGCTCTTTATATACTAGATCTCGTTGATGCAAATACTATATTGAACCACCGGATCCAAACGAAACCTCTGACGTAAACCCTAAATCAGGAGACGGTGGTGGTACTGTGGATAATTTGAGCGCTAAAAAAGGGGGGGGGGGTCATGGCTCCACCCGTATGGTTGTAATTAGCGAGGAGCCAAATGGTTATATCATATAATCATTATATGATATAACCATTTGTATTTATGTATAATATATGTTATATGTAAATGGCTCCCTCTAAAAACAAATTAGAACCCCCTAAAAATCCTGGTTACGCTACTGCTCATTCAACAAGAAATATTGATATGTATTTTTATATGTTATTTAGTATGAATATTATTATTATCACTTATTTTTTATGAATATGTTACATATTTATATTGTAACTATAGAAAATGTAGATTTATAATTTTTTTTGTCATGAACAAATAATATAAATAATAATTAATGTCAATAAATATCTATCTTATACAATTAAATAAAATATAATAATGCAAAATGTATGAGTTATTCAAAAATCACTAAGAACTTATAACATACCAATTGACTAGCTTTGTGCCCAGCGTAACATATATGTCACAGCGATTATTTCTGAAAATATAAGTATCACAACTAAATTTCTGTTGAGTTTTATGATACGTAGGTCAATATGAATTGATGACAGAAAAATCAGCAATTTTGGAGAAAAAATAAACCTCGGGCACGATAGGGTTAAAAGAGTTTATAGATTTATAATAAGTCACCTATATTCAACCTTTACAAAAAAATTCATAGCACCTTTATAGACATTGATTCAAAAATCGAGTATGCACAAAAAATTTTAATGCTTACATAAGGCGTAGTCCATATTTTTGTTTTATCGCCTATTTTTTACAAATATTAAAACTTTTTTTTTATATTCTGAATCGAATAACATACGTTATAAGCACTAAACGAAATTTTTGTCGAAATTTTTACCTAATTATAAAAAAATGTTTTTTTAGTCTACAGAGAGACATTTGAAATAAAAACAATTTAATGTGATGATTATACGAGTATTTTGCTGAAAAATCTATTCTAATTTAAAATCTCACCGCTTAAACTTAGTGTTTATGAAACAAATACAAGTTTCGTGTAACAAAACCTTCAGCTTTGCTAGCACATTTCGAAATAGACTATAATATTTTTTATTTCTTGAGGTTAATATAAAAAAGTAACAAAAAATAAAATACTTCGAAATTTAATATATTTATTTATATTTCAACAATGAAAAATAATATTTTCTCTACCGACCGCGGCGTGTAGTTTGTACCTCTATTTTCTTCGCTTTTGATACTTCTATATATTACATAATATTTTTTTGATAACAATGACAGCAAGGTTTAATAATCTTGGATACAGACAAATCATAAACTTGCATCATAGCAACGTATATCAAAGATCAAAATTAAAAAATATATGTATCATATGCGCAAAAGAATACAAAAATAGAATACTTCTTTTTATCAGTGTTACACAGATTCTGCATCCAAGTTTGCTGTGTCAGAATACTAGTAGGGAAACATTGGGGTTGCAATACGTTGTACTCACCCCAACACCCCCACCCCCCTCTTGCTTCTCCCACTCCTGTCGGTATGTTTTATTGGCTTACACGTGCAAAAATTACACTCGACACGAAATGCTGTTGGAATTGTTGAGCCAAACTTTTTGCTATTTCATGTAATTTTATTTAAGCAGATATTTCTCTGGAACTTGCTCCTTTCTTGCCAAAGATTTTACTTGAATCGTATGGCAAGTTTTCGTTTTGGAAAAGGATTTTTTATTAAACGATGTTTACTTTTTTCGATCGAATTGTATAAATATTTCATTCGTTGAATTCTACGATCTTATATCTTATTTGAAATATTTTATCACATACTGCAAACTCTCCGTGACTTCTTCACCCGTGTTTATTTTGAAATCAAATCCCTTATTAAATAAAAATCTTAAAAAATATTAAAAAAAATAAAAACAAGTACCTAGTATTTAAATAAAATAGTTTTTGAAGTCGGTTTTCGTTTTTTTCTTTTTTAAAAAGTTTTTTATTGGCTTGGCACCGACTTCAAATACTGTTTTTAATTATGAGGTATATTTTTCAATGTTTTTTTTTTAAATCTTTTATTTTATTCATTAAGTTTTTTATTTTTTCCTTTTGAATGGCTTTTTCGTCGAAGTCCATTGTCAGATTCTGATAAAATTTATATGGGATAACTTCGAGAGTATGTTCTTTCAACCAACCAAGAAAATGTCCAAATCGGTGCATATTTGTCGAAGTTATGCCCAAACATACAATCATACATAATTGATTGAATTGAAAACCTCCTTTTTTCAAGTCGGTTAAAAAATTACAAATAATACATTTTCCTTAACAAGGACCTGTCTTAATTTCAGTATCATATTAATTAGCTTAAACAAATTTAACGGTTTCATTTTTATAACAGTAAAATCGCATCAAATCTGTTCAATAGTTTTCGTGTAAAATCGGAACAAGCAAAACAGAATTATAACAAATTTGAATTTCTATCTATTTTTAGGTACCTGCATACTTTTTGTATTATAAACTCTATGCCAAGCACTCACAATATTTAATTCTTCATCCCCAGCTCCCATTTACATCAAACTCGCCCATAAATAATCAAATTTACAAATGAGAGTAAAAATAGTATACGAACGAAACGGTAATTGATTTTGTGATAAATGCATTAAGATGTTGATTCACGAGACCGGGTCGACAATGGACAAAAAGTAAATAAAATCACGCACTGAATCCACGCATTGACGGGGTGAGCCCCCCCCCCCCCCCCTCCACTTGGTACCCTCAATCATGTAATACCAGTGTTTGTCAACATGAGGGTCGTGCACTCTAGAACCAGATATGTTTACAACTGCTGTTTATTTTAGTTCTTATAGACGATCTATTAATAAGATTGGATAGATAGGATTTACTTTCTTATACGTATCAATGAGTATTGTGAGAATGAATTTTTTGAAATTGGAATTTTGAATTACATATATGGACACTGTCAAGCATTAATTAATCATCCCATACAAAACTGTTTTCAAAATATCAACGCAAAAAATAATACATTTGTGATTTTGTTGCAGTTATTTTTATTGGAAAAAAGTATGTACGCGTATTAGAAGTTATACTTTTTTGGCATAGTGACATCTAGCGTGCAAATGCATAATTGAAAACTTGTTTTACCGACCATCATAACAGAAATCTCTATTATCTACAATTAACCTAAGTTAATTTTATTAAATTGTTTCCATAGACTATATAATGGACTGAGCAATAGCCTCACAAAATTGACCACTCTCTTTAAAAAGACAAAACGATAAAGTAGCCGATACTTGTCTCATTTCTGTAGGTCTGTAATGACTGCAAACCTGTGACCAATTAGAATTCTAGAAAGAGACAGGTATTGGCTACTTTATCGCTTTGTCTCTTCGCCAGTTCATTCTAAAAGTCTATGCCCTGAACGCGCCTAAAGGTAATTTGGCGTTTGTTTGGTTGAATAAATACATCTAATAAAATCCGATAAATATTATATTTTTTATAATCATTGTCTTTTCAACCAAACCACAAAGAGTGTTTGCAGAAAATATTTTTGTTAAATTAAAATAAAAAAATTACATTTTTGTTACGTTTGGTACATTAGTGTATAACACAACCCATGTATAACCCGATCAAATCATTTATCAAGCGTACTATTTTCAACAGATCGAACATTAAGGGTTGATTTGCAATATCGCACTTACACCCACCCTCCTGCGTGGTTGCCCCCATCACCCCCTCACCCCGCGTTTCGTTCCCCTCAGTACAGACACTTATACGTGACGCGTTAAGCGGAGAAGGCGTTATAATCATCGAACACGAGTATGTTTTGACTGGCACTCACCAGGTAGCGCTCGCGCTTTGTTCTCTCTTCATTGCACCCTTTCTTTTATATATACGAACATCCATTCACGCCGGCATGCACAGTGGCGTAAATAGTATTTATTTTCTTAAGATTAGCCCAAACTGTATATTTATCATCTTAATTAATATTTATACAAAAGTTAAAATCTAGAGGGATCGAAACTATGTCCCTACTAATATAGTAGAAAATCATATGAAAGTTGGCTTAACCTGCACTATATTTAAGGGTTGGGGGATGAAGGGTTAAAACTCATTTAACAGATATTTATTGACGTTTTATTTATTGCTCAGCGATTGTTAATTCCGAAGATATAAGTTTTCAAAGTATATCAAATTTTATTGCATTCGTTCTTCCGGGGTTACTTCCTACTTCCGCCAGGGAAGTCGTAGTTCTACGTCAAAAAAATATTTTATAAAAATTAATTTTATTACAAAGTATACAATGGCTGCGTTTAGCGATCTCAGCGGTTGATAGTCAGCAGTCAATTATGCTGAATATGCTGACAGTCAACTGCTCCAAATTCTCTATACCGTGCACTTACAGTCAGCAAGTCACCAACTTCAATTTGTTACACGTGATGGTAAATATGGGATTTATTTAAATTATAATGGTTATTTACTATGCGTACGGTAAGAAGACGTCACAGGGGCATTTATAAATAATTTATTAATACAAATAGTATCACAAAAACAAATATTACCATTTTTACAATCGTTTTGAGCTTAAGGAAAGGGTCCCGTGACAATCAGCTAAAAATTGATCGACGCAGCGTTATTTTTTTGCGCTGACTTGTTTACTCAACAGCTTGAAGTAAGCGTTTGTGCAGCGGCCCGTTTAGCGAAACCGATTTGGTCAGCATCTCAGCCGCTGACGTTCGCTAAACGCACCCAATTGCACCGTGGTTTCACCCGTGAATACTTCAAAAATCTCCCTCCCTCTATTTCCAATTTTAATCCCTACTTAATTTTCTAGACAACTGCATTTCTTGCTAAGATAATTGTATTGTACATATAATATGTATATCTGCCGTGTTCAGTACCTATTAATTTTTTTTATTTCTAACGCACGCCACTGGGAGCCTGTTCATTGCAGCCTTTCTTTCATGCCCATTCACGCCGCCCATCCTCTTTATGCTGATGAATGTGGTGCATGCATATCATAAAACGCTGATTCTTTTTTCTGATTTTAATGGTACTGCATAAAACACACGGGTGCTTTTTTTGGGCGGTATGTATGTATGTACGTTTGTTTGTTTGTTTGTTGGCTAGTGTGAAAGGTGAGGTTGATTTAGAACACGGAAGATGTTTTTTAATCATTTTTTTATAAGAATATACAGTACTCTGAGTATTTTTATTTATATTATCATTATGAAGTTGATATACTTCTATATATAATTTTTTGTACTGGAAGAATTAAAATGTAAAGCAGTTAAGGCAGGATGCTTTTGTCTATTTCTGAAGATAAATAATCATAGCCCAATTGCTTTACGAATTGCTCTAATTAATAAAGTACCTAGTTATCGAAATGATTCGAAATTGTCACATATAAAACTAGATTATGAACCGAACATTTTAAGGCTATCCTGAAGTCTGTATGATGTATAGTTCCAAAGTTCTATGCCACTAAACATTACGACTTAATTACAGAAAGTAAAATCAATGTGTTTTGTTTTATTATATATTCCTTTCGGGACTTCTTCGAGGGTTTCTTTATTCGCATTGATATGAAGGTGTTGAGTGAATGATGATAACACGCTATTTGCAAATAATAAAAACCCTTTCTGTGTTTTTTTTCTCCCAACAAAGGAAGGCGAAATGAAAGGACGCCACACTACGCGTGTCAACTGATTTTCAAACTGGCACCGCTCGATTTTTGATATGACGTGAATATTAAAAGTGACGGAAATGTGTTGTTATATGTACGATAGATTTTTTTTGGATTATATATTTAGATGTACTAGGGGTGGCCAAATATAAAATTAAAATATACATACTTTGTTAACAACGTGATTTTTGACAGTTGTGACGTCATTCCTGCATAATCTCCAGTTTAACCCATAGACATACATGATGGACCGCGCATTATGTATTAACATAACGGTTTACTAAATCCAGTTTTTTCTATGGCTTGTATTTAAATGCACATTTTTTTAATAATAAGAGAGATGCGGCGATGTTCAGGATATATCAATCTCCTTTTATAGACACTTATGTTTGTATAAGGACAAGTATATCCGAAACTATTTTCCATCTCTTTCCTTTGACACGACTGTTTTCCAGTCAGATGCGTGGTACATGCTAAGTCGATGGTTTAACACGTACTTGATATATGGAGTACCGATTTTTATGGACGTTGAGGGGGGCGAGACGGGAATACTTTTTTGAACGCCACGCGCCGAGCCAGGAGCGACGGCGAACGCAATACGGAGAAAAACTTAGCTCGTATTCTTAGAAAAATTAATAAATAATTTTTAAGAAAAAATTGTATTGCCGCCGTTAAGTTGTTTAGATTTTGAAGTTATTAAAAAATATAAACAAATGTTTATTGAAATTTTACTGTTTTAAAATTTATATATTTATAAAAAGTGAAAAATGTAATTTTTTATTTTTATACAATAAATTATTAGAGTAATCAAATGAAATATGTTTTAATAATTAAAAAAATGTCGACAGATTGATTAAAGTTGACCTTACTTATATGAATACTAAATAGGTATATCAAAAAATTATTTGTATGGTGTTATAAATAAAATGGTAGCTTTTTTATTGTTTTTTATAAAAAAAATATACTAATATATACTTTTCTTTTTTTCCAGGTAAATTCAGCACTGGTTAAATACAAATGTAAACAATTGCAAGTAAGTTATATGCATTACATACAAATACAATTCTTATAAAATTCAGATGAAAATATCATTTCTCATAGAAAATTCTTCATATACAATCCTGATTTAAAGGTACACATGTACCCTACCTACGTGTATTGTATATGTATGGTATATATGTACAATAATGTACATACATTCTTCAAGCTAAGCTTATCATGAGTATCACATTACAAAGATGTATCGGGAATATCTTTGTTACGTCTAAAATGTATCGAATCCATATAGGAAATAAAACAACGTAAAATTGCGTTGCTCATTTTACATATGAAACATATTTATACATAAAGGTATATTTTATGTTTGTGACTTGATATGAAACACGAGTACACTTTATTTGAGTTCTATATACAAATGTTATTTTCTCGTATTTTACGTATGTCTTTCATTACCTCAATTCTTCAAGAAAATTTTTGCAGAAGCTAATATTCTGATTTTTTTTGTTAATAATTTTGATTTCTAATATAAATAAAAGACTGGCGTAACCATGCAGTACCTGATTAAGAGTTAAAGCCTACTACTCTAAAAATATACCGAAAAATTTAAGTTTGGTGTATGAAATACTACCAAATTTTTGTTTGTTTTCTGTTTCATTAAAAGAGTGTTAATTTGATAGGAATTAACGTGCAAAGTTAACATTTTTAAATCACAGGTCCGTATCTCAAACTGTTCTCAAGATATACCTAGCCTATCTTATTTTGGGAAAAAATAGTCGTAACTTTTGAATGGGATTTAATTTCTGTCAACGGATGAATGCAAAATCTATACCTATAATAACATGGTATATGTATACATATATAGGTACTTGAAAATTCGACAAAAATAATTTTGGTAAAAAATCGGCATTTTTATAAATTACTAAAAATGTTGTAACTATGAGACCATTCATCAAAAAGATTCTCAATTTGAAAACTCAAAACAAAACTGTATAATGCATATTTTAAGACCAGCCTGAAGTATGTGTGATGTATAGTTCCAAAGTTCTATGTCGCAAATCATACAGTAGAAAGTTAAGAGATTTTTTTTAAATAAACGAAGTACGTTGATTAAAACAAAATAATATTTTACGTAATAAAGGGCTGATGATTACAGGAAAGATGGAGGTATGACAGGTTTCATGTTATTAAACATTAAACAGAGACCTGATGAAATGGGTTTTTAATGTAAATATTTTCATAAAATCACATAAAAGCGCACACAACGCAAATAAGTGAATTCGATTTGACAGTTTGTTTTACGTTATAAGCGCTACCTACAAAAGAATTATGCCTAGATGAACATTAGGTATTCCATATGAAATTATGTAATTGCCTTTTTTATTTGTTTTATAAGGTGTTTTTAACCCATTAAGTACTCAAATTCATCATCAGTGACGCGTTATTTAGGAGAGTAGAGGGCCTCAGATAGAATAAATATTCGGTGCCCCCATTTTTTAATAAAAAAAAATCACCCATCCGAAACGTTGGGAGAATTATTGAGTGTAGAAAAAAATGGTTGACTTAGGCGGATATTACACTATCAAAGAAATGTGATAAAATTTCTTTAATCAAAGAAATATGACAGTGTAATACGTCAACTTTTTACTTTTTTATACATACATGAAATGTAATGTATAAATAAAGTATAGTGATCACGAAAAAATTCGAACTCGAGATTTTAACGGAATTACACGTTTTGAGGGTCCCTGAATCATATACCACCATTAACTCAATGACGTCTGTGTGTGTGTGTGTGTGTCTGTCTGTGTGTCTGTCTGTCTGTGTGTCTGTGAACGCTCTACAGCCAAAACTGTAATACTTACGAACGTGGAATTTTAAACTTAAGGTTCTTTTATGCTCTAGATGTGCACCTCCTATTTTTAAAAACCATCACTAAACCGGAAACGGATGTTTACTGGTGTCAATTTTTGAACTTTTCGAATTATTTTTGAAACGGTGCGCAGTAGAAAAAAATATTTCAGATTAAAGTTGTAGAGGGGACTTTTATCTATAATTTATGTTCTATTCTTTTTCCCCCCCAAAATTTTTTTTAGGAAATAATCGATTTTCTAAAAAAATTAAATTTTTCGATTTCTTTTTTAAGCGGTAGGTATTAGAAAAAAATGTTTGAGATACAAGTTGTAGAGAATACTATTTTCTATAATTTATGTTCTATTCTTTTTTTTGTATCTTATGAATTGACCAAAAAATGAATAATATTAGTTTTATGTTAAAAATGATGTTATAATACAAAAAATCTAGTTATCTATGAAAATTTTGGAATTTATTTTTAGAACTGTCAAAATTGAAATCTAGGAAAATAAATACATGTTAATACAACTATCACTAATCTAAATTGATTTCGTTTAATATTTAATGTCAATATTAAATAGAATGTATCAATTTTATTCACTGAAAATCATTTTGTAAGTAAAAAATTTTAAAATCAAATATTAAATTATAAAAGTAATCACATATTAATACTCGGTGTCATGATGTATAAACGGTGCACATTAGAAAAAAATGTTTTAGATCAAAGTTGTAGAGGGTATTTATTTATAATTTATGTTCTATCCATTCCCCCCCCCCCAAATTTGTTTTTAGGAAATAATCGATTTTCTAAAAAATTTAATTTTTTCGATTTCTTTTTTAAACGGTAGGTATTAGAAAAAATGTTTGAGATACAAGTTGTAGAGAATATTATTTTCTATAATTTATGTTCTATTTTTTTGTATCTTATGAATTAACCAAAAAAAAGAATAATTTTAGTTTTAATGGTTTTAATTTAAAAATGATTTGTATAATACAAAAAATCTAGTTATTTATGAAAATTTTGGCATTTATTATTTATTTAATGTCAATATTAAATACAATGTATAATTTCATTCACTGAAAATCATTTTGTAAGTAAAAAATTTTAAAATCAAATATTAAATTATAAAAGTAATCACATATTAATACTTTGGTGTCATGATGTATAAAAAAGTCCCGTGCCTGCCAAGGCAGTTTATTTAATATTTACGTAATATTTACCTTCATAATATTTCTTTTATCATAGATAATGACAGTCTCTTATATTTGATCAAAATTTTTGACGGATAAATCAAAATGGCGACTGAAAGTGTTCGTGGACGGTTTCGACTACGAAATGACTTATAATTTAATATATGATGAAATCTTTGTCAAAGATCTTTGACATATTTATTTGATAGTGTAATAGTCGCCTTATATAGATTTTAATTTTTATCTACATATAAGAAGGCTGTGAATTTTAAATTGCGAATTTTATGAAGTGAAATATTTGATCAAGAAGTCGATCAGTATTTTTGCTCACAATTCTAATTTGGTGTATTTTCCCGATACGTAGAAATCTCACACTGTGAGCTCTCGTCAGCTCGGCGGAAGTAGTACACGGAACCGGAAATCAAGTTACCGGAAGTGAGGGTTGGTGTACACAATGCGTTAAGATATGTGCACTGAATTTTCATCAGTTTCCCGATTGAAGTTCGATCCGGTTCGATCGTGTGCACTCGAACGGAAATCAACTGTGCGGTATCGAGTAAAATCCGTTGTATGTGACATGTTTGAATTTAGCGATGCGATTTCGCGGTTACTTGATTTATTTTCTCGAATGCCTTATTGGCATGCCACTGGTGTCGTCTCACCTGAAATCAAATGCGGTTTAAGTAAATGTGTGTGTTTGAGAGTCAGTCGAACAATTCTTGTGTTTGCTTCACTTTTGTTTTGCCTTCTTTTTCTTTGTAAATTATACGTATTTTATTTTTTAGAATTTTTTATCTATAATAATTAAATAAGAATTAATTTAAACAAGGTATACAAAATTAGAGTAAAAATAAAAAAAGAAACTGGTTTTTAGTTTCATTTTGTTTTCCTTGAATTTTTTGATAAAAATTGGAGACATTGTAAGAAATTTATAACAGAAAATTAAAAAAGATCGATATTAAACTAAGTAAAAATGGAGACTGTAATGTTTTCTATCAGAAAATGTAGAAATTGAAGTGGGTTACTGAAGAAATTGAAGATATAATGCTCATTTTATCAATTTATATACGAAAAAATTATATCACGAGAATAGAACACACTTCCAAGCAGAGCCTGCTTGGGTGTGCAATATAACCATACCTACTAATATTATAAACGTGAAAGCGTCTCTCTCTCTCTCTCTTTGTCTGTTTATTTGTATCTTTTTCATGGCTAAACCGTTGGACCGTTCTTTATGAAACTAGACAGGGAGATAGTTTGCATCCTGAGGAAGAGCACAGGCTACTTTGTACCCCGAAAAATTTATTAACTACACAATTACATTAGATAAGAAAAATGGATGCGTGACATTTATACGCGCGATCTGTTTTATCGACTATCATAACAAAAAATATTGTCTAACCTTCTTCTTCTTCATATGTTTAATATCAAGACAGCTCCTAATTAACCTAATTTCACGTGAACGAAGTTGCGGGTAACAGCTACTATAATATAAATGCAACTATTTTTTCCGGAAGGACAATATTTTCTCTAATATGCTCCCATTATTTTTCAGATATTTTCTACAATATAATTAGTTTCCAATTTATAGGCGTGGAAACCATTTATTCAAAATTTACATAGTTCCTACTTCCTACTACTTTTCCCGGGTATATATATTTTTTAAATAAAATATTTTTGAACTTATTTCAAAAAGACGCGTATTTTGATACCTCACTTGAGAACTTAAAAATATATTTGTTCAGTCCAATTGTTTTTTAAATACACTGCAGACGGATGGACAGACTGACTAAGAAACCAATCATAAATTATACTTAATATATCATATATTATTAGAATACAAATAAGAAACTTTTGCGTACTACCAGAAGACCAGAAGCCATCTAAATTGTATCTTATACATAACTTACAAATCATATTCATTACAACCCCGTCTACCTCTTCGGAAACTTTAATACAATCCGCTTAAAGTTGATACAGTATTTGATCAGTTATACATAGTACATTAGATGCATCATATTCCCATTAGATAGAATCGAGCTATCCAGAAATGTAACAACTCTCTTCCCGTCTAGACATAATTGTCCCGATGCATTTCCTCCTCAGGACTTTGTTATTCAAATTCAGGCTCCTAGATCAAAGACATGTTGCGTTCTTCTATCCTGTCTGTGGTACTTATAATTGTATCTAACTGTAGTGATTTGTAAATATTAGATTTTTTTATTATTTTTTATTTCATCTTAACAATACTAATCGTACCCTGTTAACTTAATGACCAGTTTTATACAAGTACTAGCGGAAATCCGCGGCTTCGCTCGCGTAAACTTCGAAACTAATTAGAACCCTTCATACGTGATAGGGGAGGCATATAAAAATTTTTTATATTGATTTTTATTCATCATCTATAAAAAACGTAAATATTTCGGATCTCAGTTAAAAATTGTAAAAATTAATAAAAATTAACATTTTTATGTCTACCCTCGCCATAAGGATTGAATATCGAATTTTTTATTGCAGATTATTTTGCCCGACTCCACCATTATAACGTAAGCAGCTATGCAGATAAACATATCAAAAACACAGACCCTGTCTACCTCCGTCATTAGGGGTTGAATATCGAAATTTTTAACTTAAAATTTTTAACGTAACTGATATTTGTCTTGTAGAGTACCTACTTGTGCCATGTTTTATTCGATGAATACAAAAAAAATATTTTACAAATTTTTCAACCGCCCAACACCTTAGGGGTTAAATTTTGGGAAATGTTGTAATAATTGTTTCATCATTTGTATTGTAGAGTATGTTCGATAAGTTTTAATTAAATGCGAACAAAAAAATTATATAAACTTTGTCACCCTGTTTTAACCCCGTAGGGATTGAATTTCGAAAAATCTTTTCTTAGTGGGTGCTTACATTATAAAAGGAAGGCATCAACGAAATTTCACATTTCTAAGTTCAGAGGCTTGGGCTGTACGTTGATACCTATATGAGTGATTGAGTGAGTGAGTGGTTAAGGGCAAACTCTTTTATAGATATAGATTTTATAATTGGTCATAGCTAAATTTTGTAGATAAAATTAAATATGGTTATGCCAAAAACGACAATACATAAAAATATTAAGGTTAAATTTTCGTCTCGGGAGAAAACCTCATATTATATATTTTTGTCGATTTTTTGGATTTTTTTATAGAAACATTTTAAATAAAGTAATTTTATATAGGTAAATATCAATGCATATGAAATTGTCGATTTTAACATCAGTACTGTCTTTTAGGATGTAGTTTGTGTCAAAAGTAAATTAGATATCCATGAAATCAAATCAAATCTTGAACTGTTCATTTTAAATGTATAAGATAGTAAAAGCAGTGTAATGTTAAACATCGCACAGTATTTTAATAATATTTGCATGGAATTGAAGCGAAACATCGAATAAAATTCAATTTATACAATGAAAACAACCAGTACAAGATTATATAAAAAAACGGAATACAATTTGACAAAATAAATAGAAACCCGCGTCTTTTGTAATAACATTTCTAATAAAATGGCTAAATAAAAACAAATAATTTACACTTATACATTGACAATGTACACACACACATATATTATATATATGTATACCCCCCCCCTCCTCCTTTCGCATACATGCACATATATTTATTTATTTATACAGGGTTATTAGAAAATGATGATTTTTTTAATATAAAATATTTGTATTATTATTTTTTTAACTAACTTTTACATAAGTTTTGAGTTGGTGAATGAACGCGCGACTGGTGCACACTAATATAGTCTGTCTATGTTTTTTTTTAACTGAAAAAGTCACATATCGTTTACAGAAGAGCGAAAAGCCCGTGCTAAATCGTTTATATTCACGTTAAAGAAAACTGAAAATAACGTTGAATTGTTTTCTCATAAAATATGATTTCATATCCTAAAATAATAATTATGGAATTTGTGTGGATTTGTTAAAATAACGGGTTTTTAGAGAAAAATATATCTATAGATAATTACTTTTATCGTAGGTACGATACATAAAATTTTATAAAAAAAATTTTGAATTTCAAAATTCGTTAAAATTTGTGTTTTTATATAGAATATGACGTGAAAAGTCTGTATCTCATCACGTTCTCGAGATATGGTCTCTCAAAGTTTTAATTTTTTTAAAATTTTGGAGAAAAATGGCTATAACTTTTGAACGTGTTGTCAGATTTGATTTTTGTCGACAAATGTGAAATCAGCGTGTCAAAATCTATATAACGACATGTAGAGTACTTAAAAATTCGACAAAAAATATTTTGGTCAAAAATCGACATTTTTTTAAGGTATACCCCTTGGAAATTTTTCGATTTTCAGCAAAAAAATTTTTTTTTAAATATCAACTATTATACATATGATTATATAGATTTTGATATGCTGAATTCAAATATGTCGACATAAATCAAATCTGATCACACGTTCAAAAGTTATAGTCATTTTTCTCCAAAATTTTGAAAAAACTAAAACTTTGAGAGGCCATATCTCGTGAACGTTATAATATACAGACCTGCGGTTTGAAAATTTCAACTTTTCACATAATTTTTTATAAGATAAACATACTTTTAATGAAATCTAAAATTTAAAATTTTTGAGTAATATTTTATGTGTCAAACTTCAATTTATCATAGAAATATTAACTTAAAGATAAGAAAACAAGAAAAAAAATCATAAATTACTATATAAACAATGAATTTTATTATTTTTCACGTAATTTTTCATTTAATCAACATTTATTTATGTAGAGCGTTTTTTTTCTTCTTATTCATGGGTTTAATGTCAAATGGATTTTAAAATTATTAAAATTATTACCCAATTTTTTTAATTGTCAAGTATATTGTACTAGTTATTATATTGATTTTGACATACACTTTCACTTTAAGCCGACGATATGAAGTTTTGGTGATTTCTGTAAATTTGGATGTGGTGAAACTAAATTGAAAATAGACCTTAAAATATACAAAAATTCGTTGGAAATTAATTTTTCATTTTTATTTGATTTTGTTTTACAGTAGCACCTCACAATAACGGCGCTAATAAATCGATAATAAATAATAATATAAAATATATATTTAAAAGTAAATACTGTATAAATTTCCCTTTCTATCATTGTTTTATAGTTAGTTTTATTGCACACTTAATTCATATTAGTACAAAGTAAATAGTTTTGCTTGCAGGCACTTGTGAGGCACCAAAAAGCCTTAATTCACTTGCCGGCGTTTTTTACTTAACGGCGAGACTCCGGTCCCAACTATGCCGTTATTGCGAGTACTGTACTTATATAAATATATTTTTTTTTAGAAAGTAACAAAACTTATTTTTATTAAAAATAAAAAAATCAATACAATAATGTATTTTATTTGATAAATGAATAGTTTTTTAACAAATGCAAAAAGAAATTATCAATAAAATTTAAAAACTCATTCAATATGTTATAATTTAATTAATAGAAACAATTTAAATTAGTACATTTTCTTAATGATAACCCTGTACATATGTACAGTACCACATGTTAGTACGTGCACATATGTATATATTATGGACATAAAACGGGACAGACATATGTGCAAGTGTTAGTGCGAGACACAGATGTACGTATATTATATGTATATGTAGGTACATAAACACATTTTCAGCTCTATTTTTATTCCAAATCCAATTTGAATAATCTTATTATGTGACAATGTGACAGCGTAGAGCCCAAGGGTCATACAAAAGGGAGTAATTTCTACTCACTGCACATCATATTCGTGCTTTATGTTTGTACATAAACAGTTCATACAGTAGAGACTCGATTGTGCGAACTGCGCATAAAAAAGAATACAAAAGTTACACGTATAGCATTCGGTTTACGTCGATTCGATTTACGTATATTCGTTATAAACCCAAACTGAACACAGACACTCGTATTGTGAAGTGTAAACATCGATTGCGAATTTTGTAATAAACGTCCGATTTAAGGTCATTCGATCACTAGACGAGTTATTAGATAAAAATGTGAATTTAATGTATGTCATAATACAATATTCAATGCGTTGATATTTGCAATTTGAAAAAGATCTACCGTACAGTTTAGAAGAAATTAATTATCAAAGTTAGTAATTTTAACATGGGAGATATGGCGAATCATACCGGCAACTGCATGTATTTGCATATATCGGATTAAATAAATTAGACAACAGTTTAAAAAACTAAATAATAGATTGATTGAATATAACAGATTGTGTCAAAAATAAAAAAAAGTACTTTTACCGTTTAGTTCGTGATAAATATTGATTTAAAAATCAGACAAATTGTATACGTCATTATCATTCATATTTGATTTTAATTAACATCACAATCTGACAACATTGCATTCAAAACCGTAGATAAAGAAAAGACAAATAACAACACTTACAAAATGATTTACATATTCTATGTCCGCATATTTAAAATGCTATATAATAAAATGAAATAATATTACATATTTTTACTTTATAACGTATTTTTATTATTGAAAAACGAAAAAAGTACATTTTTCATGTACTTATGTATGTTTATTAAATATAATTCTCATAATTCTATGTAAACCATAGACATATAGTACTAGACAGCACGATCTGTATCGTACATTTGTAAATGTGGATCACGCTGTCCAGTACTATATGTCTATGGTTTAAACTGACAGCGATTCTTTATTGTTTTTAAAACGGTACAATATTGCCAGATTTATTTTGAGTTGAAAACAAGTAGAGTCAAATAATGAACTTTTTAAATATTTAATAGTATAATTGTTTAAAAATCAAATGACGGATAATCTTATGATACGAGTAAATAAAAAAGACATTTTTAGATATTCATATATTTTCTATATGTTGCATAAAAAATAGTTGTATTTTCCATTAGCGTAGTATATTCTATGGCACTGATCGAATTACCTTAAATCTGATAACATCTTTTATATATTTATTCCGTTATAGAGATAATGCGAGTTAAAATAAAGTTGACAGTGTCGTACACTGTCCATATAATATTAAAAAAAACTCCTGCAATAACTAGTATCTCAGACTTTTATATACAACTAATTGAACTCTTCAAAACGCCCATATATAATTTTGATACATCTCTTATAGTTTATATTAGTAAAATGGTCCGCACATTATTTTTTTTTAATTCGCAGCTAATTTATTTACTGCTCAGCAATTTTTAGTGATAGTGTGATTGTATGTAGCCTATTGTAGGTACGTCTGATATTTTAAGAAACGCATTGGTGCAAATTTGCTTGTTATGGATTTTATAAAAATTAAATATAATTCAATTAATGTATCTGCAGATTTCAGATAATGTATTATTTTTTAAATATAATATTTGGGCAAATATACAATAAATTTAAAGTACATATGTATGTATGTACAATGTACATACACACACATGCATAAGTCGTCGGTCTTGACGTGGAGACCATATAAATCAATATAGAGAAACAAGATATGTAAAAAACCAAAGGAGAAAGGTTGCAAAGGTTCATTTTGAATCCCGAAGACTTTATCCTCTTTAAGTTTCACCCGTTTGAATAATCCTCGGAGGACAGAGAAGTATGTAAAAGAAGAACAAGAAGAAGAACTGAGATCCAGTAAACTCCTTCTGCCTTGAGCCAGATTCAGATAGACTACTGCAATGATATATACATACATATATATTTATATATATGTATATACCTATGCTTAGTACAATATATCAGTGAATCAAAAAATAGACTAATTTTTGAATATTGTACTTTACAATTAGAAATAGGAATTGATATTAAAGTGGAATGTAGTCTGAGAGTCCAAATTAACAATTATTTTTTTTTAATCTAAAAAATGCTGCAAAAATTAATGTAATAGTATACTAAATTATAGATAATAATATTCTTTAAATATCAAATTTTACCTGAAACATTTTAATTTGTACCGTTTTTGAAATAATTTAAAAATGTGTTTTTTTTTATTTTCTTTTTAATTATACTAAAATTGTTCACCTGTGATATATTTTTTTAGCTTTATTTAATTTTGATAAGTAATGTCGCTTATTTAAGGGTTTTCTCTCAATTTAATCAAAATGGCAGTCGTTTTTCTGTAATATAAGCGGGTTATTTTTCAGGTAGAATATACTGTTCGACGCGTTTTGAAATAAGTACTTATTTGGTTTCTGCTTTCCATCATAAAATTTGGTTAAATGAGATTTTAAAAAAAGTTGTATGTTTTGAAATTTGATGTTTTTTTATTCAATGCAAGAGTTTAAAAACAGTTCAAAAAGCAAAAAAAGAAAAAAGTTTGAAACGTACATGAGAGGGGGGGGGGGGCAGGTACAGGGGATATGAGAAGTTGGGAGAACATTAGACATTTTCTTAATTTAGATTATATTTAAAATTAATATTACATAATGGGGCAACTAATACCAAAAGATTTAAATTAATACTTAAATACAAATGGTATTTATTGTAATGCATCTGACATCAAGTAAATATGACATTTAATGAATATACAATATGTAAATCGAGAACACAACAGTAATGTAGTTTTCTTTATACAAAGATACAATAAAAGTAACACCCAACAGCAGCATCCAGCTCTGTACCAATATTATATAAATGCTCACGAAGTGTTGAAGCGCCATTACCTATTTTGTAGAGGGCGCGAAATAATATGCAGACAGTAGTGTTGAAGAAAAAAGGATAAAAAGGATGCTTATAAGGGAATAAGCCCCGTAGGAACGTTTCTAACTTATTCATGCATATTAAATTTCATACATGTGTATGTGCCTTTATCACAAGCTGGTTCAAATTTGTGTTTTATCTCATTTGAGAGACGCGATGTTACATTTTTTATGGTTTTGTTTTGAATTAATAAATGCGATGATTTTTTGTATGTATGTGCTGGTATGAAATTTAAAATAGATTGGTATATTTTATGCGTTATACCAGCGGTCTTAAAACTATGGTCTACGATAGTATATAAGTATATATTTGTAAAAATGTGGTTCAAAATGTGTTAATTTTTTCACCCATGTTAAAATAGATCTTCGATGAAAAGTAACTTTTACATTTTTATGTAATATAAATTGTTAGCGTAATTGCTAGCGATTTTATTTTGACGATATCTTTGCTCACGTATATGATGAATTATTTAAAGATTTTGAATGGAACTTCTTATAATCTTTTTTAGTTATTTACAAAATTTCGGCTTATGTCTGGTATCATAAAGCAAATTTGCAAGCTAGCAAGCACTCTTAAATGAGGTATCAACAGTTCTCTTGGAGTTTTCTGAAGACTTTGACAAGTTTCACACACGCGTTGTATGTAAACACCATTGAATGTCTTAAGACAATGATGATATTATGAAAATTATTTTATACGGTCAGAGTCGCCAACTGTGTTACAATATATTGAAGTATCACTGCTCTAAATTCTATAGCAAATCCATAGATACTATCACACAATTAATACCTCATTTGTGAGTGCTTGCTAGTTAGCAAATTTTACTAGCTCCTTTATGATTTTAAATCATTAAAATTACAATATTGGGTGTACTTTTATGTTTAAATTATAGACAATTTTGATGAACTTTCTGATTTTTTTACTTGTTAAAAATTTTGGATGCAGCCAGTGTTTACATGTCTTATGTCCGGTATTATAAAGGACCTAAAAATTTGCTAGCTAGCAAACACTTTCAAATGAGATATCAAACTTATATGACAGTTCTCAGTAAGTTAGTTTTTACCGTTTTTTACGCAAGGTTAGTAAATATACTTTACATACCTTTTTTTTACTTCCTATGTATGAAACTATATCTATCTAAAACTTCAAGAGAACTGTCATATGAGTTTGATACCCCATTTGAGAGTGCTTGCTAGCTTGCAAATTTACTAGGTCGTTTATAATACCGGACATTATACGAATAAAATCTGGTCCAGCATTATTTTTTGAAAGTGAGTAAATTTGAAAAATATATTTTCATTTATTTCTATTTGAAAATCAAATAATTATGACCATATCAAAAAGAACCGACTATTTGTGCTTACGATATGAGCAGCGATAAGGAGTTATATGCTGTTACGAGTTGAGAAATAGTTGTAGTACCTATATTGCATATTTACATGGAATCTACATTACACCGTATAGCGCTAGAAAATGAAATTATTCTGCAGAAGGCGTCGGGTTTTACATTCATCAGGCGAAGGTTGTGTCAGATTATTTATAACTTACTAGGTAAATGATTTGTGTGATATAGGTATATATGATATTTGAATTTTTACATATTTCACTATATCTTAATGCATATATGTGAGGTAGTAAATTATGTATTTATTGTAGGTATATTTCAACTTTAAACGGATTTAATATTTCAGTACAGTAAAGTTTTTCTTAATGTTTTTCTAGAAAGAACTGGTGTAACTGTTTATATGTTTTCAATAGGATGAAATAGGGTAAATGCAAACTAATTTTTACTTAAGTGACTTGATCTTTTATTAAACTATCGTTTATACAGGTTGAGGCAATAGTGCTCGGTTGTTCGATAGCTCGTAGGCCGTAACAGATAAAAAAATATTTTTAATGCAGATGTAAACTGTTGGTAAATGCGCATAAATAGATATTATTTTCAAATATACAGGCTGTTATAAAAAAGTGTGGCACGCTTTAGTTAATTTTTTTAAATGGAATGCCCCGAATATTTTTGTATATTTAACACTTCTCTTAGGATGTTTATTCATATCTAAAATATTAGCCCCATCTAATGTGCGGTTAAGAAGTAATAATATATTAAAAAAAAAAAGATTTTTATATTACTCCAAATAACAATTCACCACTACTGCGGACGTAGCTTTGAAGACAAAATTAAGTGAGGACCTTATTTTAGGAGGTTGTAAGGTGATTTTATTTAAATATCGTAGAGCCATCATGTACAGGGTGTTCAAAATTAATTTTCAAATTTTGATAACTTCAAAGTTATTTTTCTCAATTTTTTCAAATGGAACAACCTATATATTTCTTAACGATGATATGTAGAATTAAATAATGAAAATTTTTTGTACGAAAGTTATCATAGCTTTTTTAACCCCTCTTGATTTACTGAGAAAAATGTACAAAACTCGGCAATATTTACTAGAAAAATAATGTTTTTTTTAAATAAAACAAAAAACCATCCACAGGGTGTTAATGTTGTCCATAAAAACATTATGCATTTTTTTCAGCTAGCAAACAGATGCCTTATTGTTTTGTCGAACACAAACAACCAAAATAATTTACAATCAAATAAATTCACAAATGTGCTGTTTGAGATCGAGATACAAACATAATATTTTGATTTTATGGGCAACATTAACACCCTGTAGATGGTGTTTTGTTTAACAGTTTTGTATAACAGGTATCTATATCTATATATTTATTTTTAAATAATTTTTATGTATTTAACTACAAATACTCGTAGCATTACATTTACTCTAGCTAGTTTATTTGCTTAACGACCAATTATGGTATAGAAAATATCAAATACATCGAAAGCAAAACAAATAAATAAATAGAGTGCAGTACCTACCATTTAAAAGAAAATAGTATTCAATATATTTATAGAAATTATTTTATTTTATTGAGATTTGATAGGAATTTTCTTAGATATAAACTGGGTAATAGGTATAGTAAATAAAGTATTTAAAGATTTCAAGATATGGGAAACTGCTTCGATTACATGAAATAAAATGGATTAATATTCCAAAGCAGGGTCGTATTATCTATGTGCGAAAACAAATTATAATGAATAATCATAATAAAATTCAAATATTTTATGGAAATTAGAATTCACTTATTCCGAAATGAACGCTGAGAGCAGTAAATGCTAAATATAAAATTTAGAAATTATTTTTTAGGCCTACTGAAAAATAACTCATTCAGGCCTGTTAAATCTGTCATTAAAAAATTTGCTAGACGTGCAACACATGTCAAGCATCGATTAAAAAGAAATTGGTGTTGAAATTTCACTTGAGATCTCACTTATGACATTACTTAGCGACACCTCTATATTAAACAGAAGAGGGTAGTGGTATATACGTCGAACCGGTCGAACCGGAGAGAACCACAACCGCTAACATGTGTCGAGTGCGGCCGATAGCTAGTCCCATTATGTAACACTCAAATACATTATGTGCCTGTTACATAATAACCGATATATGTATTTTAACGTACTTCGGGGGTTATTACACCCTAAACTTGTTGATGATAATTCGTTGTTAATGTATTAGTAATTGGCGATAGTGCATTTAACTATTGAAACTCACTTACTAAAGCGATTAAGTCACTTAATGTAAAAAAATATTTTAAAAATTGTGTATAAAAATTTACTGTGCATGGTTGAAGTGATTTTTTTTATTAACCATATGCGAATTAAACACATAAATAAACCTAAACATATTATTTTAATAATCAAACGTATTATTTTAACAAACAAAAAAAAAATTGTATACAAAGCACGTAGCTTTGACATCTCTATCTCACGCATAACCGACGTAAAGGGACTTGTACGCATGCACTTTTCATCCATCTTTCTCTTAAACATCTATTCATGCATATGTAGTACACTCTCTAGCGTTTTATTTTTAAAACATGATGAATATTAAAATTAGTCGAATTTAAAATCTTTTGTGGTCATTTCAATTTAGAATTCACTCTAAAGAAAATACCGAAATTGTAAAAAATGACACTTATGGACTAAACACTGTCTGTAACGGCCTACCAGTTATTGAACTGTTTGGCCTAGAAAGCTGAATTTGGGCATTAATATAGTGAATTGTAAACCAATAATAAATAGGCCTGAGTTATTAAAATTAAAAGTTTTTGGCGCTTTTTGAAGGGAGGAAATGGATTATCTCAGGAAGATAGGGCATTAAATAAAAGCTGACAACTCAAGGAATTGAAATATAGCCCTCTGCCCGAATCTCCGATATTGCAAAAAGTATTTTATAATCATTATAAAAATATATAGCCCAATTATAACCATCAATTTTCTAATAGCCGATATATTTTATTTAATTACTGATACTTAACTTTGCTAAAATTGAATTAAATTAATAAAATAGAATACACTGAAAATAATACAGTATACGGGACATTAGTACGCGAGGCTCAACTCGCACTTGACCAAATTGTTTAATATTGACTGACTGATTTATCAACCTTTAAAGTATATTCGCTATCATTAGGTATGTTTCGTAGATTTGCACTATTTTCTATAATTTTTGCAACAGAATAACGGTATACTGGTTACAGTCTTGTATACAATGACGGGGTTGCGGGTAGTTGAGGGGGGAGGGTGCATTACATAATTTCATAAACCACTCAAGAATGTTTAATACAAACCACTGGAGGTATCTGTCATGTGTAAAAATCACGTATTCAAGTGCTTTTAGTCCCGGCTGGAACGATACGAGAGCCCTCCACGCATATGTGGAGGCGCATATGTGTGTGTGTTGTTTGCAATATCGTACAGGCACGTTTTTAAATATAGAGCAATTCGTTGGTCGTATGAAAATATGTTTTATGTTGTTTTTTTTTTTTTTTTAATATATGTTTATCAAATTATACGAATATTTGTAAATTTTACTGATGCAAAAGCAGTTGGGTCCACAAATTACTGTTGAAAATAATTAAATTAATGTTTTACAGCGTACAATTTTTTTTATATAGATATATATTTTTAAAAAAGTTACCTTTTTTTAAATAAAGAACAGTTCTTATGATAGGAAAAATAATATAAATCGAAGCAACTGTAAAAATAACTACTTTGTCCAATTAGAGGGATTGAATCATTTAATATTGGAAATATTTTGTCTATAACCTAATTCTATGCTTTCTAACAGTGAAAGTCCTATCAAAATCGGTGAAGTAATATTCATGTCACGTTGAAAAAAATAAATAATACAAAAATGCCTATCAAATATTCCACCCCCATTTTTTTTAATTGTCATATAAATTGATATACCGGTCTATTTAAATTGAGACAAGTAAATAGAGATGAGACTGCTATTGCGATAGCTGCTACTGAGAACACTGTTATTTGTACTGAGCAGAGAGCAGACTGCTCTGCTCTTTAACATACCTGCTATCACTGCTATCCTGTTCTTGATTGTTTTTTTTTTTAATCTAAGAAATAAACAAAACATTTTTGATTTCAACTTTCTTAAGCTTATCTATTTATCAAAAATATTGTTTTGGACAAAAAAGAGACATTACTTTTTTTATTTTCCCATTTTAAAACATTTTCCGTGCACCAAACAAAGATAGACATATCGATAATGCTACTGCTACTGCGATCACTGCTATTCCGTAGAACAGTTTTGTTTCAAATAGCAGCTATCGCAGTAGCAGTCCCACGTTATTTTTAAAGTAAATAATTAGGTACTAGCTATTTATGTAAATCTTATTTTCTCTGTAAACGTTTAATTTTTATTTTAAAGAAACTAAAAAACTATTTAAAATTTTTTAAAATTATTAAGGCTAATTTCATAATTTGACTTTAATTAATATTTATGTATTTCACCTTTACGGGCTATTTAGACTACCCCTTATGTCAGGGGGGATTTTTATAAATGCGTGTTAAATTTGATGTGAATAAACTGATGTTTTCTCAAAACATACGTTTTTCTTAGAACACTGAACATTTCGGGGGGGGGGGGGGGGGGGGGGGGGGGGGGAGTGTTCTCGAAACGCCTATAGATTAAAAAAAAAACTTTGATCTAAACAAACTGTGATTATATCACTGCTACTGTTAACTGCCATTTGTCTTAACTGCTCTCTGTGATCACTGCTATCTAAAAATCACTATTAAGCCCATCTCTACAATATCTCGAAAATGGTTGGTACAAAAGTTTTAGGGTTAAGAGGGGGAAAACCAACCGATGTAATTTTTTTTTACATTGAATGGACTTTAAAAGGTTTTTTTGAGGGCAACTACATTTTTTAAATGGGAACCTATTTCTTTTTTTACATATTTGTATTTTACAGAAAAAAGAAACAAATTTTGTCTGGAAAGTTTTTTCAACAATACAACCTCAATTTTAAACGAAACTTTTAAATTCAATTTAAATTTAATTTTAGTATTTTTTAATGGAAAAAATTGGTCAAAATTGAGGTTTTTGAAAAACTTTTCAAACAAAAGTTGTTTATATTTTTTTATCAAATACGAATATGTAAGGTTTCCATTTAAAAAATGTATTTGCACTCAAAAAGGCCTTAAAGCTTCCACTGAAGATCAAATATTTTACCTTTAATGATCCCCCCCCTCTTAACCCGGAAACTTTTGTACCAAATATTTTTCCTGAAAAATCTTAATTTTTGATATATTTACTTATCTCAATTTAACAATTTAGACCACCCGTATACTGATAAAAGATAAAACGTTATTTTTTTGTTTAATTAATGAAATAAGTACCTATCCTGAAACATTGAATACAAATAATAATAATAATTAAATATTAAACATTACATTAATCTAAAGTACCGTTAAATAAACGAATAACGAAGAAAGAAAAATATAATGATGTACCTACTACATAATTATGTTAATATACATCATTAACAACAAATTTAAATTAAAAAAGAAAATTTCCAGTTCGAGTGGAGCAGCGTTTATTTTTTCATAAAAACGGCACGTGCGAGGATAATAAGGAACTGATCATCAACGACAAAACCTCTCGTTATCGCCAAAGCTTTACTTTAACAGGGGAGAAGGGAGCCCACGCATCATCTCCAATATCTGTTTAAAAATTAAAAATATCGATTTATGTATTTATACTCTATATAATACTAAATAAATAAAGTAAGTGCCTTGTGTGGTTCAACGGTTTCTAATATTTTAACAACTTTTTGTTATTAACTAATCTTCCCCCCCTCAACCTTGCCTTATCTGTGATGAGTCACTATTGACTAACTCCGATAAATGTATTGAGTGTTGCTAGCGGTAACGATGAATGAAAAAGAATTTTATACAGTAATTATGTCTAGTTAAAGTAGGAGGGTTCGGGGGTTGTTTTAATGAATGTGAAACGGCGCGATTTAAATCCCCGGTTCTGAAAGGAACGTTTGAGATTTATTAACTTTAAATAAATCTATAACGACAGATTTATTCAAGCGTGTTTTCTATTCCTCAGATAGTTATAGAATCAGAGATATAGGTACTGGATGAAAGGGGAATATTATTGTAAATATGTGTATAGTTTGTATTATGAATGATGACTGGTCTAATTACATTACTGAACTCTTCTTTGATGATATGGACTATATGTTTTTATTTATAATCATGTTTTTTTTAATCATAATTTATGCAAATACATTTCTAATAGCTATGAGCTATTATTTTCTTTATTTTGAATGAAACTGCATTTATAAATCAAAATGTGTGGGTTGATACATTAGTGCAGTGGTGCCCAACCTTTAACTTGGCTCGAGCTAATTTAGAATTAAAAAAATTTAGGCGAGCCACATTAAAATTTTGATACCTATTATAATAGTTCAATTTTGAACGTATATAATGCACAAACAATAAAAATTTGTAATGAAAAACGAAAATATAGTTTGTGGCGTACCAAATTTACCGAAAAACATTCCAAATGAATACCCATATTAATGTTTTTTTCTATTTTCTGTATATAAAAGAAATGTCTGAGGCCATTAACCGGGGTATTATATATTATAGAGCAAATAATAAAACAAATATTCGTGTCTGAGTTGATAAAATAAGCCACATAAAAAGTAGCTCGCGAGCTACGTGTTGGGCACCGCTGCATTAGTGCATAGCATAGTCTATTTTATGTATATGTTTATGAATAAAACGGCCAAGTACGTGTTGTGCACGCAGATGATAGGGTTCCGTAGCCATTCTCACTACAATAAATTTTGTATGAACTATTTTTGCTACATTGTTCGTTATACTTCTCATTGAAAGTACTGATTGAAAGCTACATTCCGGATTTTTAAAAGATTTTTTGCATTGACTTAGAAAACAAATATATTGTGACTGAAGGGTTAAAATCAAAAGGTCGTAGAATATTCAATGGGAAAAAATTCTATAGATAAGGGTTCAAAAAAATTGTTTATCAAAAATCTCGTAATTTCTGTTTCTAATTTTCTACAGAACCCTAAAAGTAATTCATCCAAACTATTAAAAAAATATTAATCAAATATTTACAATAATTACTTCAAGTTTTTACCACCTAATCCATAAAACCTATCAGGACAAAGCGAGCATTTGACCGAAATTCCCTTTATCTTTCCACTAAATCGAACAAAAGAACCAATCATGTTTACTTAACGCAGCTCCGACAGCTTGTTTTTTTTTCTTTGCGCGGACTGTGCGTTATGACAAATAGTCAATTTTCGAAGAATTAATTGATCGGCTTGCAATTCGGATGTGTCAGACGCACTCGCGCTGCGCGTGCCGAGCTTTTGATGTCGGGGAACAGCCGATAATACTGTGGAACGTACGTACCAACTAGGTAGTTTAATGAAGATTTGCTGTTAATAAAATTTTTGTTTAAAACGATGAATTATCAAAATTTTAAAACATCGAATTCCTAATTTTTAATATAAAATTCTTATTCTCAAAGTTGTTACAAATTTGCTATTTTTTTTCCAGGTGTCTTGTACACTTTCGTACAAAACACTATTTATAATTTCTTCGTTTATCCATTTTATTTAAATAAATAAAGTAACAAATTCGCATAAGTCACCAAATCTCTGTCTATTACTTAATGACTTAAAAAATATAAAATTTAAGTATGAACCATAAAAATAAAATAAATAAGTATATAAACTACATTTTAAAACTTAATTAGTCCCCCCCCCCCCCACAAGTTAGTAAAGTTTAACCCCGCCCTAGTTTTTCTTTTTTCCGCAACAACACTTTGTTATTATGCTCCTCGCCACGGTGCGGCGCGGCGACGTTCCCGAATCAAGTCAGTAGCTCTTCATAATCCCGCGTCTTACCCCTTAATAGAGTCGTTAAGTAGTCAACATTATGTACCTCATGTTTATCCGGTATCCTTGCTATATCCTTGCTTCCGGGTCAATGTTAATACAGGCTAATGAATGGGAATCTTCTGGAGATTTCCGGGAAACAAACGACACGCGCGCGCCCATCTTTTTTTAACTCGCTTGTAATTGGTGGAAGTAACAGTTTTGGTGATTGCCTTTGAAAATGGAGCTGTTGAAGATAAATTTGCATGTGAAAAACATTGTTTTCGTTTGGGGATGTTGTGTTAGTATGTGTTTACTGTTTTTTAGTAAATTTGTTTTAATTTGGTGGGGTGGTAGATGGAATTTTACAGGAATTTGAAATGCGTTTACCTACATCGTATTTGTAATTTAATTATTGCATACAATTGCACTGTAATTATTGATTTTTCATTAAAATCAATTGTATTTTTCTGTCGTATTTAAAATTGACGATTGAAAATCACATTTACATTTGTTAATAATCAAATTTAAATCCATTTAATTTTATTTGATTTTCATGTTTTTTTACTACAGTAAAACAACTGCCACAGACTTTCTTATACGTAATACAGAAAATAAAGAATGTATGAAAAGAAACGAAATATTTTTGGCTACTGATTTGATCGTGGAAAATATAACTCTTCAAAAATATTTTTAAAAATACTAAAATTGACAATAGTAAACGTCCGTTTCCGGTTGCAATATCGCTTCCATAAATAAGTTTTTTTGTGTTTTGTCGTTTTTGCATATAAAGACAGACACACAGACACCATTGCAAACACAATCAAAATCGATTCAGGGAAGGTCAAAATGGATGTTTCCATCAAAATTCGGAAATAAAAATCGGCTTAACAATACATTACTATATGTAATATATTTTTCAATGTTACCAATTCCAATTGAACTATAGACAAATAACTTTTAATTAACCTAAATAAACAAACAAATAAAAACGAAAAGAACAATTTTAAACGATGTTAAAATCACATCAAATAATAAAAACATCTCTCAAATCCCAACCGAGAATTACTTATAAATCCTTCTACTTATTGGATGGGCATTCAACAATAACCGGACCTCTTAAATCACACAACAATGTACGATAGAGAGAAAGACAGAGAGAGAGAAAGAGGAGGACACAATTAGGACAGAGACGGTGACCACATCTAAACAACAACAACAACAACACAAGAGTATTGGACATTGAAGATAAACGGGAAAGGGATCGTAGAGCCCTTTGTCTTACCGATCACAGCTACTGTGCTAATCTCTATTTAAACATGATGACTACCCGCTAATGTAAGTGTAAGTGTGTGTGTGCGTGTGTCTGTGTGTGGGTGTATGGTTGTTTAATCAACGTCGTCCAGTAAGGATCAGGTTTGCCATGAAGATGTGAAGTAAACCCACCCAATTGTAAGTGAGTGTCTCGGTGTGACAATGCGATTATGTTTCTGCAGAATTGGAAGGATTTATTTTATATTGAATATTGTGTAAAATTCTTATTAATTAACCTCTAGAGGGCTGTGAAACCAATATTTTGGTGCACCAGAAAATGTTCAATTTTAACAAGATGGATTTTAATGTAATATTTTGAAACACTAATTTAAAGTAGCTAAAGGTATTTTTCCTTTAAAAAATTTATAATTTGAATTAAAAATTCCAAATATTAATGTAATGTACAATTTAACATAATATTAATAAGTACAATTTAATATAATATTAATTTACAGTAGAAAATGCAGGTTTTACTTTGTTGATCTTTTCGTAATTTTTTCTATTTCTATTACACTAAATATTAAATGAACCAGCTTTCTGGAAGACTTTGTGATAGCTGAAAAATAATGTGATACTTTGAAAATTTATTTTTTACTTTTTAGTGCATATGTAGGTTTATTATATGTAAAAGCTTGTTTTTTAGAAAAGTTTTTTTTTCTAATTTTTTTTGTTTTTAGATTTAAATATTCATTTTTCCAATATTAACGTATATATTTGCATTTCCAAATAAATAAAAAATACCCTATTTTAGGGGTTGTTTTTGGGTTTACTGTGTTTCTGACGTCAGATTTGGATTCAGCGTCGAAAAATACATCGAAAACGTATATTTGTATAGTGAAAAAAGGTTATGTATTATTTAAAATAATATTTTTTCTAATTTGAAATTTTTAACTCGGGCCGGAAAGTCAATATATTGGCTCATCCCGTGATTGACACTTTGCCTATGATCAATCAATGTTATAAGATACCTTTTATATCAGTTTTCTGGGGGAGAAATGCCCCCTGATATCCTGGTCCTCTAAAGGTTAAGGACAGTTTTGCTTTATCGCTATATCTGAAGGAATAGAAAAACATATTGTCCTCTGATTTCAAAATGTCTTTTATTTATGATTATTACACGACTAATTGTGCTTATAAATGTATATTTTTACTTTATACATGTTATTTTTTCTGTGTAGTGGTCGTTAAAGGGTTAAACGGAGCGAGTCGGTCCTAGAAGTTTGACTGTAAAGTGATAAAGCTTCGCGTAGCCACGCCGCGTCGTTACAATAAGATGAACTAAAATGTAGGTAGAATTCTCGTGCGAACTTTGAGCTTCCGTCCGAGCTTAAAGGTGTGGCTTCTGTGTTTGCATGTGTGATTAAATACAGGATTTGGGGGGGATTTGTCGGTGTTGGCACTATGTTTAGTGGCTGTTTGAGGTTTCATTTGATTTCAAGGACTTTTAAGAAGATTACAATACGAAAATAGGGTTTAGGACAGTGTTACCAAATATTTTCTTTTTTTTTTGGCAAACATACTTACTAAGTTTCCTAATCTCTTTGGAAACTATATAATGACATGTATAGTACCTATTTGAAAATTCGACAAAAAATTGGTAAAAAAATCGACACTTAAAATTTTTTCGCGAAAATTTTTTTTGTTGAGTTTAAAAGTCTTGTAACATCAATTTTCATGGCTCAAATTACAATTTTTCATAGAAATATCATATTAAAGATAAGAAAATAAATATAAATAAAAGATAAGAAGGAAAATCATGGCTCCATGTCTCTGGCACCCCCTTTTTTGAAATTCGAATTTTACTATATGCAGTTAGTTTGTGCTTCGTTTGTGCAGAATTTTTCATCGTTTGTGCTTTATCCCTTTACATGTTATTTATATTTAAAAATTCCGAAAACATGTCTCTGGCACCCCGTTTTTTGAAATTTATGTTTTTGAATGTGCAGTTCGTTTCTGCTTCGTTTGTGCACGTTTGTGCTGAAATTATATTCGTTTATGCTTTAAACCATTAGGAGCTATTCGTAAAAAAACTGTTAATGCGTTATAAACATGATTACCTACATTCTCTATATTAGTTTTCGAAAAAAATTATACGTCTTGTGTTTCTTATTTATCTAACTGGAAGCTCTGTTAACGCTTTAACCCTTTAGGTGTCTAGTGAACTAAGGCTAGTTTCACATCAACCGATACGCAGATAAATTTAATTTTTTTATTGTATATTAACATTAATAAACAATTAGGTAACTTGTATCTATAATAATAATGAAAAGTATGCAAAAGACATTACTTTAGTATATTATATTAAATGCCGCAATTTATTTATTTTTAATTAAAATAAAATAAAAATCAACACTATCGAAGTGACACCTAAAGAGTTAAAGCGTTAACAGAGCTTCCAGTTAGATAAATAAGAAACACAAGACGTATAATTTTTTTCGAAAACTAATATAGAGAATGTAGGTAATCCCCTGTCTACATCCCCTGTCCCATGATGTCTACAGCACCCCCTTTGATTTTTGTGAATACCACCTAAAGGGTTAAAGCACAAACAACGGAATTTCCTGCACAAACGAAGCACAAACGAACTGCATACAATAAATTTTAAATATCAAGAAAATCGTATGTCTACAGCACCCCATTTTATTTTTTTAAATATCTCCTAAAGGGTTAAAGCACAAACGAAAGGATTTCCTGCACAAAAGTGCACAAACGAAGCACAAACGAACTACATATAATAAATTTCGAATTTCGAAAAAGGGGGGGCTCGCATGTCTACGGACCCCCATTTAATTTTTTTGAATATCTCCTAAAGGTTTAAAGCACAAACGAAAGGATTTCCTGCACAAACGTACACAAACGAACTACATATAATAAAATTGGAATTTCAAAAAAGGGGGTGCCAGAGACATCGAGCTGAAAATCATAACATTATATAATCACAAAGCCTCTCTGGATCATGAGGGTACCCCCCCTTTTCATGTTACATCCTTTTCGATAATGATTTGATTAAATCAATATCACATCGACCATTGATTATTCTTTTAATTTTTATATATTTTTATTTTTATTAAAGTTTTAGCGTTAGGGTGGATTCCGCCTATACATTTTTATTAAAATAAGTATATCAATTAATTGTAATCTTAAGACGTGCCTGATCTAATTATTTAATATAATTTTTTCGTTTAATGACATGAGTATTACAATTTCTTTCAAGTAAATAATTAAATACTTGAAAATTTTTAAGCAGTGGTTGAGTTCGCAAATAACCATAAAAATTTAAAGAAACTTTTATAACAAGGGAAAAATATTTCCATCCTTTTAATGTATATATTCGAAATACAAATTAAAATTTATGCAGAATTTCTAATTGATGGGAAACCTGATTTTTCCTTATTTAAAACTTCACAATTACTAAAGTTTGGCGAGATTTTTTTTATAGATTTTCAGCTTAAATGAGTCCGTAGGAAAAAAAACTTGAAAATTCGACGTGAATAATTGAATGGGCCAGTATAACCTTTTCATACTCTGTGAATGTATCAAATAATTTATTCATAAACCAGAAGTGAGCGAGAACAAAAAAAATCACCGTTTTAATAGCGTTAATGTTCGATTTTTCAATCTTTTAAAAATTTATCGTCAATAAAACAACCGTTTGTGCTCCGGACTAACTTGATTCCGGAGTTTGATTTATCGGACTATCTTTTTATAATTATTATTAAGTAATTTTTGAAATATCGTATTATTTTTTATCTCCTATCTCAAATGATATTTCCAAACAAAAAAAGCTGCCATGGGTACCAGGGGATTTTCTTATACGTAATACTGACAGTGAACACTGTACGTGATTCTTATTTAATTGAAATATATTTCTGACAAACTAATAAAAAATAGAATAAAATGAATGAGACATAAACAATATAAATATTATTTTATACATTATGTATCAATTGATATTTACTCATTTTAGATTAAAAATGTTATTATCTATAATTATAATTTATTCCCCATAATTTTTTTTCCAACATAAATGATTTAGCCAGAAAGAATTTAACACCACACTGTTTACTCTCAGTATTATGCATAAGAAAGACACATGGTACCTATGGCAAATACGTACACAGTTCAATTTCTGTAATACATATAAGAAAGTCTTATGATACTCATGGCAAATATTTTTTCTCTGTTAAAAACCATTTGAAATGTAATTTAAAACGGATGTTTATTAATTTTTTTTAATGAATAGAACATAAATTATAGGTAATAATAGTATGTATCCCTTCTTCGATTTGTCGTATTTGAGTTACAGCGTCTACAGATAGACAGACACACAGACATCATGTCAAAAATAGTCAGAATGAATTCAAGGAAGGTCAAAAATTCCATTAAAATCCGGATTTCGAAAAAAGTCGACCTATCAATAGTTGCTTAAAAAAGTAAAAAATCTATCAATATTTTTTAAACAAATATTTTCACCTATACATTTGACAACTGTATGACGTATATAAACGTCAACCCCATTGGCACATATTCTGATTGATTATTGCCGAAGGCATGTTTAGTTCATATTTGACAAACATGTCATGTTAAAAACAGCTGCAATTTAAATTGAAAAAATATATTTACTCAATTTTTTTTAAATATTTTTGTTTGTTTGAAAAAGTTACTTTATGGAGTTTATTTTGAAACAGTGGCACCGAAACATACCAATGGCGAGGTAACTTGATGATTTAATTAAACATATCTAAATCCCTTTAAATTAATTTGTTTGAGATTTAAAAACATTCATTCAAAATTGTATCTAGTGAAAGCCGCCAGAGACTTTAATTTTTAAATACGATCTGCATTACATACACGTCGTGAAAGAGTGAGAATGTGTGAGAGAAAGAGAGAGATAAAGATTACACTTTACGGCATTCCTGATTGGTGATGTGTCGAGGCAGGTTTTAACAGCTAATCAAAGCACACTGCGTATTCCTAAATTTATCTTGGATACGTTCTTTTATTTTAGAATTCGATGATTTTTACGTATTTGCTGGAATATATTTTATCTACAGGAAATATTGCTTTACCCCCCCCCCCTTCCCATTTGTTTGAAATCCTATAACCCTAGCTTCACAAGCAATACATCTCATACTGATATCTTTAGAATTTATGATTTAAAAACCGCTAAACCGATTTTGATGGGACTTTGATTGTTTGAAAGACCATAGTCTGCTAATTAAAGTACACTGCGTATTCCTAACTGAAATTTTTGTTTTAGAATTCGATGATTTTGACATAGTTGCTGGAATATTATAACTGCAGGAAATATTGCTTCCCCCCATATTTGTTTGAAGTTTTATGGCCCTAGTTTCACTAGCAATACATCCCATTCTGATATCTTTACAATTTATTCAAAAACTGCTAAACCGATATTGATGTAACTTTGATTGTTTAAAAGACGAAGACCCTAGAGTTATCTTAGGCTTATAATAATCACGCTATTCCACCAAGGGGCTAAGCAGTGACATAAAATAATAAATTGATACCGTACCGATTTGGCATGATAATTCTTGCACAGTATCAAATAATTTTGAAAATACTTAAATTTAAAGATATTAAGATAACAGAGAGTGGAATTAGCGTATTAAATTTAAAAGTTTTAGTTTAAAAATATAATAGACTTCCGTGGTGATTTTAATTGATGTTTCCCATATTTCACTAACTGGATTAAAAATATTTCACTTGAAATCCTTGATAACAAAGTTTGAATATATTATAGTGGCTTGTAAAATCAATAATATATTGAATAAACTTTATAGACAGTTTTTAATCCTATATGTATAAACCCTTCAAAAATAGGGGAGGGGTGTTAATAAAAGGTTGTTTCTTTGAACCCTTCATTTGCCTAAAACATTATAACCGTTCAGTAGTTCTAATTTTATTTATAGTTTGAATCATACATTTTAAGGGGGAAGGCCACTGTGACGGAAAAAAATATAATTTTTTTTCATAGATTTTTTTAAAGTTTACATATTCATAAATATGTATACAAAAAATTAAGTTTAAATTTTGAAAATTGACGGAGTTACAGTCAATTTAGTGAGACAATGTAGCATGGCCGGTTATGACATAACAAAAACATTAAACACGTTTATCTCGGAATGGCATTTTTCGACCTGGCCGACACGATTCCACAAAGACTAATGAACCGATTTCAATCAAAAAAATCCGATCAAAAAAATAGGTCTTAAAAATGAAAAAAAATTCCAAACGATAGCCATTTTGTGAAAAAAAAACCGGCTACGTGCAACGATAGCTACATTCATATAGATATTGATAAAAATTTTATTATTTTTTTCATATAACCCTTCTCGTTTTTTTTTTTTTTTTATAGGTAGGTTATTTTTTGTAATTCTCATGAACTAATGTTACTAATAAAACAACTAAATCTTTATTAACCCTTAGCCGCACTATTATACACTATTAAACTACCGATAGGATGTCAACTTATCGAGGTTCTACTATTGATATATTATATACATTTGATTAAATTTCTGAGGGTACTATACTATGTAGGTATGTCTCACAAAAAAATTATGAATGTATAATTTTTAATTAATAATTTTTTTTTCATTATTAATTAATTTTCATAAAATATAAATTAAAGCAGATTCAATAAAAAATACTTCAAATAAATTAAAAATTAATAATTTGTTAAATGTTCCCATTCCTTGATGAAATCCTGATACGACATAAAAAGCGATCGGCAGGCAAATAAAAGACACACAAACAGATAATTTATCTAGACGGTAAAGACCCGGGGTCCTGAGGTCAGCAGATCGCACAGAATCAGGTCCTAATTTATCGCCGTGGGAGGGTCGTAATCAAATTATTAATTACCCACCCACCCGGCCACCCACCCGCTCGTGATGAATCATGCGCGGGGTTTTATCGACGGGGAAACCGTAAATTTGTCAGATACCTTCCTTGCCGACCGGTACCGTTTAATAATGTGTTCAAATACTTCGCCTATTGTTCAAACTCTGGTTTGTTCTTATATTAATTTGTTTATATTAATTCTAGTGTTTTTATTATCGAATGGAGTTTTATGTTTATATATTTAAAAATTGTTTTTTTTATAAATTAGGTATTATGTTAATAAAATTGAAAACAGCGTGTGCGAAGGTGCGGGCGGGTTTCTATTTATAAATATTAGTTTCGTTGAAAATGTAGAAGCTCAATTCTAAAATATCTATGACCACTGATTGTGAATATATATCAACCCAAGAAAAATTTGTAGAAAGTGATTTTGTGACAAAAATCATATTTATTCACTGGTTTTTGATCTGTGGAGTTCTGCAAAGATCTCTGAAGATCATTGTGATATTGAAAATTCATGAATTTTGAACGTTTTACCCTTTGTAGCCCCATGTGACATTTCTGTAACAAACCTCAATAATCCCGCTTTTATACGTACTAAATATATTTAGTTCATTCAAATATATGTGTATCACTACTGTAACATACCACTGAATAACTTAGTATCAAGTAAAATTCACAGATGGCATAACCCATTGACTTACGTATTATTACGTAACTATTGACACTAAGGCAGGACCAGATCGACTACTGGCCGATTTGGGTAGAAAAAAGAATACGCTGTAAATTTCTCTAGTGTTTAGCATTTCACAAACAATTTGCGAAAAATGCGGTGTAGCATTATGCTACAACAAACTAAATAATTATTTCAAATCCTGCATACGACATAAGTGTTTTTTTATGATTAACTCACAGTAATGTCCCTCCCAAAAAAGTGAAATAAATATTTTTAAATTCCTGAAAAATATGTGTTTTTTATATGCCTAAACATGTCTCTTTATCAACATAATTTAAATTTTTAAGTTCTTGAGCTACAAAGGGTTAAATCTCTCATGATCTACAACGACTTTTAAAGATCTTTGTAGATCGATGTAGATTTTTTTTAGGTCTCCGCATAAAAACCAGTGAAAAAAATGCAGATTTATCCGATTTGATCACATCAGATCTAATTTTTTTCCAGAGAATCTACATTTCGGTAAAGAATAATGAATATTATGATATTTTACTTTAATGAAAAAGTATATCTGCTAAATATAACACAAAAATATTATGGATCAAGCCTGATTATCTATTGTGTGCGATATATATGAGCGACGTTGCCAAATATTCAAATTTATTCCATATACAAATTTATCCGCATAATAAGATTGTTTGCAGTATAAAAAAGCGTCTCAGGAAATTTGTATAATTCCGTACGTTTGATGTTTGTAGCTTCTACCCCCCCCCTCTATCTCTCAACCCCCTACCATTGCTCATACCCCCTCTTCTTCCCAACCGCCCTGTATATACTTTGAGGTATTTTTATTAAATTTGTGTATTTGTACAATATCGTCTTCTTTTTCCTACTTTTCACATGAATTTTGATTTATTTCTGAAATTCCGTGTTTGTCGAATTTTGTTCCCACTGTTGTTATATTATTTTCATTCATAAGATGAAACGTGAAATTAATTTTTATTTGCGTGAGATGTTGTAATAGTATTCTTTGCTTTTTACACTTATCAGAATGGATTTAAAACGCGATTTTATTACGTTCTTCAGATGTTTTTTTTGTATTAATCTACATATTTTTTCAAATGTTTTATAATAAAAAAATACAGATATTCTGTGAGTTTATGTGAGGTAATATAAAAAACTACTGAACCGATTTTGAAGAGACATGCACCAATGTGTTTCTTAAAACTTTACAGTGCTGTAAGGCAGTGGTTCTTGAACTAGGGTCAACTGAACTTTTGTCGGGGGGTCCGTGAAACATATTTGGCATAAATTAAAGTATTTTTACATTTCTATTAATAAGTGATTAATTTGTAATCTAACGATCTTTGTTTTTTTGTGAATTTGTGAAAGTTATTGTTTGTTAGTTATGATTCTAATTGTTTTTTTTGTGATTGAGTTGATATTTATATGTCAAATTGAAGTTTGATGCATGAAATATTACCCATATATTTTGTGTTTTCGATTTGGTTAAAGGTATGGTTATTGTATAGAAAATGGTGTGAAAAGTTGAAATTTTTAAACCGCAGGTCTCTATCTCAAATCGTTCTCGAGATATAGCCTCTCAAAGTTTTAATTTAAAAAAAAATATTGAGAAAAATGGCTGTAACTTTTGAACGTGTGAATGGATTTGATTTTTGTCGACGGATTTGGAATCAGCGTGTAAAAATCTATATAATGACATGTATAATACTTTGAAATTCGACAAAAAAAATTTTGTGAAAAATCGACATTTTTTTAAGGTATACCCCTTTGAATTTTTTCGATTTTTCACAAAAAATTTTTTGTCGACTTTCGATGTATAATATATGTTATTAGTTATTATATATATTTTGACACGCTGATTCCAAATCCATCGACAAAAATTTAATCCGGTCACACGTTCAAAAGTTACAGCCATTTTTCTCAAAAAATTTGAAAAAATTAAAACTTTGAGAGGCTATATCTCGAGAACGATTTGAGATACAGACTTGCGGTTTGAAAATTTCAACTTTTCTCATCATTTTCTATACAATAACCATACTTTTAACCAAATCGAAAACAAAAATTTTCAGTCAAATTTCATGCATCACACTTCATGGTTTAAATTTTAACTTTTCATAGAAATTCAACTCAAACACAAGAAAATGCAAAGAAGGACCAAAACTAAACCACCAGTATAATATATATTTCTACAACTTTTTCTGGGGGTCCGCGAAACATGTTTGGCATAAATTAAAGTAAATTTAACATTTCTATTTACTAGTAATTCTTTATTTTTTTGTCAGGGAGAGGGTCCCTGAAAAATAATTGTTCAAAATGGGGTCCGTAGACAACATAATTTTAAGAACCGCTGCTGTAAGGTATATATCATCAAACTATCGCCAAAAACAGCTGAGCAATGAATGAATAAGTAAAAATGACCATTTAACCCATACCAAAACTTTTATTTTATATATACAAGGGTGAAGCCCCAGATACCAACTATATATGTATATACATTTAAATTGAAATTCCAAAACAAATAACAGTTGATTAAAAAATTTTAAATCCTCAAAAATAAATTCTTGATATATTTTTTTCTATTACTTGTCTTCCAGTAACGATCAGAAAAACATCTTATAGATAATCCGTATAATAAAAAATATGAACAAATTCAGACGAGCGTGTATTGTCCCTTCTTTGTTCACAAAAATTTGTAAAGGGGCGGGTAAGGGGGGAGGGAGGAAAAAAGGAGGTATTCCCGACTTTCTCAGATAGTATGAAATAAGTTTGTATTCCCAGGAGGGTTTCCCCTTGCACATTTTTTGCCCGTATGTGATAATATCCCCTTATTTTCATTTTATGTATTTTATATTAATTTCTATTTTTCTTTTCGTTTTGTACGTGACCTCGTATAACTGAAATAATAATGTGAATTTATTATATAAGGAATTTTCGTGGAAATAGAGGTACAGTGAAACCTTGCAAAATGTGTATTTTCTATCCACACCAGTATCTAGATGTTTATTTGATAAGTATCATTCCAAGCGAAGTTTAACTTATGTATTTTAGAATGTCTGTAATATTTTCATTTAAAAATATTTGAAACATTTTAGACAAGAAAAATTTCATATATCATTTAGCTATGGTGGAAGAGACGAAGAATAAAAAATATAGGTTTTGAAGTTTTTCTTTCTAATACATTGTTAAAAATAAATTAATGTTATGAATTGACTGAAATTCTTAAATTTCACGCGGGTATATTTTTTTTTCTTTTGCACAAATTTCAAGCCATTTTTTTTGTGTTGAGATATTCAAGATTGAATTAAAAAGTTTCTAAAAATTTTATACGCCCATAATGAGCCTAATTTTATTAAACAATCCACTATAACCTAATGAATTTTTTTTTAAATTATTTTTTATTAAAAATTAATGCACTAAAAAATAATAAAATTATAAAAAAAATACTTTTTAAAAACAAGTTTTTATAAAAAAAGCACTAAAAATTAAAAAATAAATTTTCAGCTATTACAAAATTTTCAGGTTTTTATGACTAAAAACAATAAAAGCGCAGGGTGCTACAAAGGTAGATGTATATGAAATTAATTAATTAATTAAAAGTTGTACATTTGCCTTCATGAACGCCCGCGCTTTTATTGGTTTTAGTCATAAATACCTGAAAATTTTGTGATAGCTGAACTTTTATTTTTTACTTTTTTGTGCATTTTTAATAAAAACTTGTTTTTAAAAATAATTTTTATAAAATTTTAATATTTTTTAGTGCATTTTTAATAAAAGCTTGTTTTTAAAAAGTTTATTTTTATATAATTTTATTTTCAAATTTCTAACTAACTAACTAACTAACATACTATCAGGTAAACCTTGACAAACTCTTTCATTTGATACCCATATTAAGATGGTTACGAAGAAAAAGGTTATTCGCCATCTTGGGGCGTCCACTTTATTGGATTTAGAATGATATTAGATATACTATATTGCATTACCATCGGATTTATAGACGTATACAAAATTTCAAAGCTTTAGTTTAATTAGAACTAGTCGAAATTTTGATTGCAATATTTGATCTTAACTAACAAGTGAAGCTGAATAAAAGCTTGTAAAAATAGTTCATCTTAACGCATCAAATTTTTATTTAAGTATATTTTAAATAAAATAATATTTATATTTAAAAAAATAAAACTCAACTATATAAAAAGTAACGGCAATTCGTAATCCGAACCGTTGTTGTAAAAATAACAACATAACAACAAACATTTAAATGTGTCCGGAAGTGAAGACGTAGTGCGATAACATCGGAAATGCACACGACCTCTGACAAAGGACCGCTTCCGGTACGATAACACATTCGGAGACTCGTGAAAATAAAGACATCTCTAACCGTTTGACAATTCTTTCTTCTTTTCTGACCGTATGGTTTTCTTTATGTACTTTGATACTTTTAATGTTTATTACATCTATATATACACATATACTGTTACAGTTTATACAGGATGATCAGAAAGAAATATTTTGGACTACACGCTATACGACGATGAGTCTCAATTTTAAAAGTGCATCAATAATTAGTAAAATTAAGATAGATTGGCCATAAAATACACACCCCTTTAGTATTAATGTAATAATAGAATTGTAAAATTTTTATACCTTAAATTTAAAAATTTAAAAAAAGCTCTAAAAATACTGAAAAATATATAATAATTAAATTTAACAAATTTTTAAGTCGGTTTTATTTTTATTTATTTGTTATAAAATTTTTTATTGGCTTAGCACCGTCTTCAAGAACTGTTGAATTTAATTTTTATGTACTTTTCAGTGTTTTTAGTTTATTTTTTATTTTACCTTTTGAGTGGTATATCTTCAAAGTTTATAGTCAGATTCTGGTAAAATTTATATGCGACCACCTCGGGAATATACTCTTTCAAACAAAATAAAAATCATCGAAATCGATGCATATTTGTTGGAGTTATTCCCGAACATACATAAAAAATATGTTTATGTAAAATTGAAGACCATAATTTCATAGTTACAACAATCGGAATGAGGTTATGGTAGGTCTCGTTTTGTATGCAACCCAAATATATCAAAACATAAGAACTAGATATATAACTAAAACCATTTTATCTAAACAAAAAAAATCTGAACGTAGATATCAGAGAATCTGAAAATATGAAATTTCATGCACGCCATTCACAGAGTGACAAATACAATGCACACATACGGCCGGCGTATCCTGGAGGATACAGTCCATTCGGGATACTTTATGGGATGATAAAACGAAGGATATAGGTCGGATCTTCCGTCAATGTCTGGGGTTTTGCGTAAAAAAAACTCTTGCGTGAATAATACAAGATCGGCTGTGTGTATTACTTGTGAATTGTGTTTTTTATGAAAATTTTTATGTTCGTTTTACTGAATACGAGATTTGTGCTCCGGACAAAAAAAACTTGTTCGTATGAATTTTTTATTGATTTTTATAAAGGGTGAAATTATTTAACGTTTTTTACTTGTACTGTATGCCGAATTTTTGTGCTAGTATCTTTAATATTCTGTTAATGATAGCATTGCTTTTTAAATTCGTTAAGATAAGTCATAATTATAATTTGTGTCTGTTATTATTTGTATTTTCACTTTCAAAATTTTCAATGTCAGTCTATCGTTTCATAGACGCTGTAACTAAACCAAAATATATGTAAGTAATAATACCATTTAAATCTCAATTAAATTTCGAGATATTGTCTCTCAAAGTTTTTTTTTTCAAAATTTTTAACAAAAAAGAAATAGCCATAACTTCTGAACTGATGATCGAATTTGATTTTTGTTGACGGATTTAGAATCAACGTATTAAAATCTATTTACTGGCGTGTAGGTACTTTAAAATTCGAGTGGTCAAAAATCGACATTTTGGTTTCAATTTTCAGCCCTAATTACTTTCGTCGATTTTTTTAATATTATATATTTAATCTGGTAGATTTTGACATGCTTAAAATCTCAATAATTTCCTTCGAAATTAAAAAAAATGTTTGAAAAGATATATATCGAGAACAATTTGAAATATAGAGTTGCAGTTTGAAAATTTCAACCATTAGTCGTATCGTTTTATTTCTTACCTCTATATACTATTTCAATTACGAGACAATACGAGAGAAATAATGCGATAGCTATGTTCTGCCAGAGGTAAAATTAATTTAACATTTCGCTGCTACATTGACAACCCAAATGTAATGGAAATAGTTTAGTGGTGACACCTAGCGAATACCCGCAAACTAACTGAGTGTAAAAATTACCGCTTCATTTGTATTCAAAATAAATTCGTTTAGTTAGAATTTAATAAAGCGTGCTGTATTCTACATTATTTATAATCAACTTACCAGCTTTACATGTTTATAATAATTGAATTAATCCAGAATGAAAAGCAGTATAAATAAAATTTATTTATATATAAATTTTTCATCATATCGGAAAAAATATTTTTTTAATTAAAATTGTTTGTAAATTTTTTTTTGTTCATTAAATATTAAAAAAAAGGTTATGCGGAATTTATCTATATGTTATACATTTTTATGTGTGTGTGTGTGTATGTAAAAATGGAAATGCGGCGAATGATGACCGAATCGGTCAATAAAAAATTTTATACGCTGTAAACGTGTTTTAAACGACATTTCCTAAAGTAATAAAATATGCTTATTTAAGGATTATATTATGGTACTCCTGTAGTACTGTAGTAAATATAAAGTAAGTATGGATAACGGATGATATATAAAGTGCTTAGTAGTTATAGTGCCCCCCCCCCCCCCCCCCCCGTCCTCGCTGCAACTAAAAAAAATTTACACATATGAATGAACACATGAGTTTTGTATGTTATCGAAAAATAATTTATGATTTATGGATAGATATTTTATTCATACTTTCAAAAAAATCTGTAAAAATGGTGAATTTGAATTGAATGAATCCAATTTTATATGTGACTTTCAGTACCTACTAGAAAGCCAAAGACTCTAACATTAGTTTTAGGTTAAAATTATAATTATTTTATATTTAGTTGTATTTTTTTGTATTGGTTTGATTTTTATTTTTTCCTTTTTGAATGGCGTCTCTAAGAAGTCTATGGTTAGATTCTAATAAAATTTATACATGACTATCTCGGTACTGAACTCTTTAAAAAAAATCACCGATTTGATGCATATCTGTTTGCCCGGAAATACATAAAAAAATATATACATCAAAATTGAAAATCCCTTTCTTTTTTAAAGCCCGTAGCGAGACTTTGATAAAAATGATATGGGAGTTAAATCAAGAGTATACTCTTTCAAACAAAAAAAAATCTTCCAAATCGGGGCATCTTTGTCGCAGTTATGCCCGAACATACCTAACCTAACCTCCTCTTTTTTAAGTCTGTTAAAAAATATAATTTCTATTTTATTATGAATGCAAATAATTAAAAAAAATCATGACATTGCCCCTTCCCAACTGAGTAATTTTTGTCTAAAAAGTTTTTCTATAAGTAAATTAATTTTCGAAATAATAATGTGTATACATTTAGATATTTTTGTACAATATCATGACCTATTAAAATCACCTGTATACAGAATTCCATTATTAAGAGTGTACGTGTATAAATAATAGGTACGGCAATTAGCCTTTCGGACACTGCGAATCAGTTGGATCATTTAAAGGCCATCCGTTATGCATTATTAACGTACAGTTCTCGGATTGGGCATGCACGCACTTTGACACTCGACCCATTCTCATGGATTACCCATGAATCGTTTACGTAAGCGATTTGTAACTGATTAGGGACGCTTTCTTAGTGAATTTAGAAGTACACATATTATAGTGTGTTTTATAGGTAGGAAAATTAGAAGTAACTTTAAGATGTTGTGCTATGAATTTTTGATAAGGTATCCATACTAGGTAATATTATAAATACGAAAGTGTGTCTGTCTGTATGTTTGTTACCTTTTCATGGGTAAACCGCTGAACCGATCATGATGAAATTTGGTAGGAGAAATAATAATTCCTTATACCACCCGTCCACTATGTTTTACGCCCAAACTATTGAAGATAGAGTTTTAGGATAAAAAATTTACTATATGTATATATCGACCCTAAAGAATTTCAGGAAAATATTTTCAACCCCCTAAAACCGCTCCTTGGGGGGTAGTTTGAGGGGTACATACCCGTTTCTCAGCAAAATCAAATGGAATGGTATATCAAAAAGTACATATTTGTAAAGATCATAAAAAAATAAGAAACTTTTATAAAACAAAAATTTTCATACTTTCAATTGTTTAAAAAATATGGCGACTTGGCAAATTTTAGGGTTTTAATAAAAGTGCTCTAATTTCGCTATATATTAATGGAAATTTATTATTTTTTTAATTTTAGAAAGTAGAAATAATGAACTTTGTAAATATGTATGATTATTTGAGATTTTAATAGTTTAAATTGTCATACACGACATACCAAAAATTGAAAAGTTCAATTAGGGATAATTCAAAATTTTTAAATGCAATGGTACCTATATCAATTAGTATTTTTCTTAAAATATATATGTAAATAAACGACTTTTGTTAAGAAATTTTAAAATAAAATTTTTAAAATTGAAAACTGAAATATTTAATTTTTCATCCTGTATACACTGGTTAGGTTTTGAGCTTAAAAAAGTTTTGAGGCTTCGACGGTGATCTGGATATGGATCTTGGCTTCTGGATGTAACCAGCGTCAATTTGGTGGTATTATTGGCCAACGTTTTGGCACACATTGCAGTAGAAATCTTCAGGGTTCTTTTTGTAAATAAAAATATGTGTATAAAAACGGTCAATTCCATTTAGTTAAATTCAGTAGATCAATATATATTGCTACAACAAACGCTAATGACTGGAATCCAACGAGCCACGACTAATATTTAGTGTTTGCGCTAACGGTTGTGCGTTTGATGTTTATATAATTATAAACTAATTGTGTCTAACGCACGCGTCTAAGTGCGCATTAACCAGAGCGCGTGTATTGGTGTGGGTTGTTCGACTTTATATAGATGGATAATACGTAAGCCCAATTTCTGTTATTTCAGATATCGATGTGAATAATTCCATAATACTGAATAAATCTTATTAAAAATGTTTTTTTATATAAGGTTGTATTTCAGAATTTTTTTTATGTATTTTTTATTATTAAGTGACCATGCTTAACCCTTAGCTGCTCCACTTCTCCAGAATAACATATCTGCCATACTGGAGTCACCTCGTACCCCAGACACTAAAATGCCTACTACTCGTAAATTATTGAATATTTTAATTCATTAAAATTCCTCTACGTATCATTTTCGAACGATACGGAATGCACTCCAATCGGTTATTTAAAAAAATATAAAATATTCAATATATTTAAAAAATTGTAAACCTTATAAAATCTAAACAGCTTACATTGAAGTTGAAAAAATGTGGGGCACATGGTACCCCATAGTGGCAGCTAAGGATTAATTCTGACAAATATTTATGAAGTTTCAAACCCTTAACATCAAAGAAACCAGTTTTTAGAAAACTTCTGCCTGTTTGTCTGGAAAACTAGTTAAATGATCTCAAAAACGATAGTATGAAAAAAAATCATGTCATTTCAATTTCAACAATGGATATGGTTTTACCAGAAATACATAAACGTATTGATTTAACTGTAGTCTGACACTTTTTTGTTTAAAATTGAAAGAGTAGGTTCTTCCGATTATAGGTATTCTAAAATTACGTTTAAAAACTGGAATTGAATCGGTGAGTGAAAGAACGATACATCTCCAAAATGACCATTTTGAGAAAAACGAAAAAAACTGTTTTAAAGGAGAACTATGGGTTATTTGGTCTAATTATGTATTGTGACATTATAGAACTTATGTTAACCGATAATAATACGTACATAAATAAATAAAAAAAAAATTGCAAAAAAAGATATTTGAAAAAAATGGCCTGCAGTTCTTTCACTCAATTAAAAAAAATGCTAATTTTTTTTATTGCTTTATTTTCGGTTTTATTATTTTATTTTTTATTATTTTACAAAAAAAATTATTTGTAATTTTTACTCAGAATCTTCATTTTTGACTTTCCAAGAAATAATATGGTAGTAAAATACGAGGTTTACGTCAGAAAAGTAAGGTAAAAGTAATTGTAAATAAAACAGGCAAGTGCATGTTGGGCACGCACATGATAGGGTTCCGTAGTCATTCTCACTACGATTTATAAAAAAGAGTTTTTTTCAAAATTTTCGTGACCGAAGGGTTAAAATCAAAAAGTCATTTGACTTTTATTATTGCATTTTAGGAGACCTATCAAATGACACCCCACTCAATGGGGTAAATGAAAAAAATGTGAGTTCACTTTTCAATCTATGAAAAGGGGGTCGAAAATATTTTTGACAATGTTCGTTATAATTTTCAGTGAAAGTACTAATTAAAAGCTACATTCTGATTTTTTTTCAGATTTTTTGAATCGTTAGTTTAGAAAATAGAGGGGGGGGGGACGCTCTGACAGCGACATTAAAAAGCAAATATATCGCGACTGAAGGGTTAAAATCAAAAAGTTATTTGACGTTTTTTATTGCATTTTACGAGACCTATTAAATGACACCCCACTCAATAGGGTAAGTGGGGAAAAAATGTAAGTTCAATTTTCAGTCTATGAAAGGGGGGTCCAAAATATTTTTGACAATGTTCGTTATAATTTTCAGTGAAAGTACTAATTAAAATCTACATTCTGGAATTTTTTCAGATTTTTAAAATTGATAGTTTAGAAAATAGAGGGGGGGGACGCTTTTTTAACGACTTTGGAGAGCAAATACATCGTGATTAAAGGGTTAAAATCAAAAAGTTCTGATACATTTTTTATTGCATTTTAGGAGACCTTTCTAACGACACCACACTCAATGGTGTAGGTGAATTTTTTTTTTTGAAAACACTTTTTATTTTATGAAAGGGGGGTCTAAAAAATTTTTATTTTCAAAAATCTTATCATTTCTGTTTTTGGGTCGTCAATCTACGACCGTATACCAAATTTCATGTTATTATCTCAAAATTTTTGAAGACGGACGGACGGACGGACATGGAGAAACTATAAGGGTTCCTAGTTTTCTACGGAACCCTAAAAAATTGAACTACCCCCCATCGCACGTACGATGTTGGTCGATGTATTATTATTTTGCTATTTGATAGAGCTATGAATTTTAAACATTTTGCCTATCTCAGTTAAAATTGCCATTTTTGGCACTTGTATTGTTTTTTCACTCACCGATTCAATTGATCTGATAGAAAATTTTCCAACTGGATAAAATTATATTTTTTTTTACAACTGATAGAAATTAGAAAAAATATATTTATTGTTACTTCAAATACTTTTAAACGTAATACTTGAATTTAATTAGTACTCTGTTAGCAATTTTTATTATCTTAACATTCATATGCATGTAAAAATATCATTTTATTCAAGAAAAATGCAAGCGGTAAGATTTCAGCAAAAAAAACAATAACACAAGATTTAATAATATCAATTAAAATTTATTACGCCGAAATCTAAATACTGTAATCACTCACAACTACTTTTCACCGGCATGTAAAGTATTTTCGTGCGACGAAACCCGGCATTTAACTTTTTATCGGAACGGGAGAAAATACTCACTTGCAAATCACCATATTAAAATCCACACAACTGTAAACATGTGATCGTTCGAAACATACAAATTTATTTCTTATCTTGAAACACGCCCGCCTAATTTCAGGAAGGAAAACCGGCATTAAAAATCTAAATTACCACTGGGAGTACGGTTCACCCCTCCACCACGATCTCCAGGCCAGGATTGGAATGTTTTTTTGAAGAATCAAGACGCTATATAACTACAAATTATTAATTTACAATTTTTTTGTTTAATTCGCTAATTTTGAAATAATTATAATAAATATATACAGGGTGTCCCATTTTAATCTATCACCCCCCTATTTTTTTTTATCTATCAATTAAATCAAAAAATGCTTCAAATAAAAGTTGTTTGGTTTTGAGGGGGACCCAAAATGGCGTTATTAGTTTTTTATTTTTAGGACGTCTTCATGGTCAAATAGGCCCAACTTTTTTTTTTCAAATGGAAACCTATATTTTTTATTACAATATCTTATTGTTTGGAAAAAAACAAGTAGCTTTTGTTTCAAAAAAATTTTTTTATGACTTCATTTTTTTTTAATATTCAACAAAATAATTTTAGATTTTAGATTTTTACTAATTTTTTACTCGAAACCCATTAATTTTAGAGGAAAAATGTAAAAAACAAAAAATGTTTATTTTAATCTGATATAACTAGGAAAATGATATCAGGATTTTTTGTTAACTTTTGCTCTTCAAAATATTAAAGCAAATAAAAAATAAAAGAAAAAAATCTGAAATAATTTTCCTAGTTATATCGTATTAAAATAAACATTTTTTGTTTATTACACTTTTCCTCTAAAGTTAATGGGTTTCGAGTAAAAAATTAATAAAAATCTAAAATCTAAAATTATTTTGTTGAATATTAAAAAAAAAATGAAGTCATACAAAAATTTTTTTGAAACAAAAGCTACTTGTTTTTTTCCAAACAATAAGATATTGTAATAAAAAATATAGGTTTCCATTTGAAAAAAAAAAAGTTGGGCCTATTTGACCATGAAGACGTCCTAAAAAAAAACAACTAATAACGCCATTTTGGGTCCCCCTCAAAACCAAACAACTTTTATTTGAAGCATTTTTTGATTTAATTGATAGATAAAAAAAATTAGGGGGGTGATAGATTAAAATGGGACACCCTGTATACATTGAATTCCCGAGTAATTGACCCAAACCTAATGACCTAAATATGTAAAATTTTATAAGTGCTATTCCTTTTTTTTACTAATTGAACTCTTAAGATGAAGAAAAAAGATCCTTAACTTTGTTGAGATAACGACATCTTTCTCACATTTTATTCCTTCTTAATAGGTATATTCCTGAGTTTTTATTTTAAAATATCAATATTTTTACAAAATATAATTGTTTTTTATTATATTTTTAGCCTGACGATGATTCTGTGAATCGAAAGCTTACGTTTATTATTTTTCTTATAAAATATTTTGACGTTTAGACAAACAAGTTGTTTTTATTATTTTTTATTAAACTATAGCAAACTATAGAATTAATTTTGATAAGCCTCTAATTGTTAGCAAGCCAAACCCCCTAAAATTAATTTACGTTAGATATTTTAACATTAATCTTTATTTAAATGTTTTTATATTGATTCTAGCTGCCCCGGCAAACGTTGTTTTGCCAAAAGATAATTTGCATACTCTTTCTTTCACATTGTTATGGTGTTAAATTTGTTAGGGTTATTTTGTGTATTTTGACTATTTTGAGTATTTCGACCGATGTTTAAACGTCGTCGTGTTATGCATTGTTGTATAATTTCACTATATTTTAAGAATATAAATAAACTGTATCGCAGGTTATGTTAAAAACACGTGTTCCACGTACCGAATAGATAAAATAAAATAAAATAATAAAATTACGTAGTATACCTGTTTAAATTGAAAACAATTTTTTGTTCATGATGTCACTGTTATTTATATAAAAACATAGTAGCCATTCAACGATTTTTCTCATTTTCGTAAATATCTCGACCCCACTGGTTCAAAAAAATCTATCTAAACCTTCCCGAACACCAAACAAATATATGGTGTGAATATGGCTTCGATACGTCCAGTGATTTAGGCCTGATGATCAGTGGTACATACGCACCAAGAGTTTTATATATTAAGAAGAAGATATACTTTTTAGTTTCCTTTATTAAAACCGACCCTGTTACTATCACCGTCTTTCCCTTGAAACAAAAGGGGGGTGGCGCTTCATTTTTATGTAGCCCGCGCACGCATCAATACAGATTTGATGAGACATGAACGTCGACCCCAAGATGTCCTTTAGGGCCCCTCCCCGTATCCGTGCAGTACTTTACAAAATTCGAAGGGTGTTTTTTTTTAAAGAATATGCGAACGTCTGATTATATAAATGTCAATTTAACGTACTTGAGTGAAAAGTTACATTCATAGAATTGGTTTGGCTTCATCGGTGGTCTATGTCAGGGATCCTCAAAATGTTTGTATAATTCATACAACTCAATTATATTAAATAATATATTTTCTCAATATTTTCTGTAACTCCTTAACAGTGGTGTAACCAGTTATTTAGGGGGAGGGGGTATAATGTAACTAGCTGGCCCTCCATTGATTTTATTTGCGTCATTGAGGAGTCGCAGGTTAGTTTAAGAATTGTTAAAATCAATTGAATATTAAGTAATATAAGAAGTAATCTTGAAGGACTGCTGGTTTAAGGAACCAAACATGGGGAAGAAGCCTTTTAACGAATTATGCAAATGTGTACGGATTTAAAAAAATATATTTTTTAGGTGGTGTATTTATTGAAAGTGTCTGAAAATACTTTTACTTTGATGATTGATATTTTATGTACAGAATCTACGGTTTTTTTCTTTTTAATTATGGGAAGGGAAAACACTGAGGGAATTGATAAAATAGTTAAGGGTGAATATTAATTATATACTTATTATTATGTATTACCCCCCCCCCCCCCTAAAAAGTGAGTTTAGCTTGGGCTTGAAGCAAGTCGCAGTATTTTAATTTTAAGGAAAAAATGAATAATTTTTTGACAGCTACACAGAAAAAAAATTGTATGTGCGTTAAAAAATGTGATCAATGTAAAAAATCCGTGATTGATTTGGCTTGATATGGAAATATATCCGTTTATTTTATTGATAAATGTAAATTATTACTAACAATGTTGATATCACAGTGAAAATTTTCTTTCGTATTGAAAACATATAATATATTTTAAATACAAAATAATACTTTATAAATGACATCACTGAATTTACCATTTATCGAAAATTGTACTTTCACTAGATGTGATAAATATTTATTAGCACAACCATTATGTTCTACGAGTATTTGAGAGTTTTGTTAATTGGTGTAACAAACTATTTATTAATTTGACAAATGGAAAGATTTTTTGATAAACATGAAGAAATATTTTTAAAATGAATAAAATATCCTCAATAAGAATTTTTGTATTATTATATTGAGGAAATATTGGTATATTAACCAGATAAATTTATTAAACATTTTTCCATTAAAAAAAATAATAAAAAAGTTTAGAGTCCTCTCCCCCTTCCTTCTTCCTCTCTCTCAAATTCTATAAAGTAGTATATTTTTCGTCATTTTAAATATATTTGTATATAGTTTTTCAATTGCTAGTAACAGTATTAATATGATTGTAAAATAAGATAATAGAATTAAAAATAAATGAAGATTTAAATAGCACCCATTTTACATAATGCAATAATTTCTAACGCTTACAGGCAAAAGTGTCACTTTTAATAAAAAATTACATTTCAGAAATATCATCAGTAAGTATTATCATCATCTCGGACTAGAAAAATGGGGGACCGGGTCATTGAATTTGCAGAATCACAACGTAACTTAATTTTCCTTTATTATGCACGCATACTTTTATACTATATAATAATATGAAGTGCGGGGATACATAGAATGAGACGTAACAAAAAATGAAATAAATCTAATAAAGGAAATGAGCTTCGAGGGTTTGTTTGAAAAAAGGACTATGCGTTTTTGTGCACAGTGGCGCAACCACGAATTTATAACGATGTGGGGAGGGGTGGGAGGAAATATAAGGTTTTCTAGCAGATGTATAAATGTATCCATACTAATATTATATGCGAAAGTGTGTTTGTCTGTTTCTCTCTCTGTTTAATTATTACTTTTTCACGGCTAACCGCTGATCCGATCTTAATGAAATTTTGCAAGGTGATAGCTTGCATCCTGAGAAAGGACAAATGCTACTTCGAATCCCGATAATTCTTCCCCTAAGGGATTGCAAAGGGGAGAAAATGTTTGTATGGGAAAAAAATAAAATTGGTTAGTTTTTCACTCCTTATGATACCTGCTTCGCATGGAAACCGAGATATTTACGATTTTATATACTGAATGAAAACCAAAACAAAAGAAAAAATATATATTTCATCCCCTTTCACATATGAAAGGTTGTAATAAGTTTTATTCGATCTGGTTGGAAAAATAACATTGAAATGGAGGTATAGAGAAAAAACAACCCCCTATCTTACATAGGTGTCGAGATATTTATGAGTTTGAATCCATACTTAATAAATTTCAAATAAATGAGAAAAAAGGATCTGCCTACTTAGTACAATTTATTAGATAAAAAATTGACCTGTTTTATCGATTATTATACAAAAATATCTGTATTATTTACCTAACTGAACTTAATGTATTTTCACTAACCTAAATTCCACGCGAACGAAGTAACCAGTAACAGCTAGTATAGGTAATAAATTTGCCTGGATTTTTGAATGTAGATCTGATGGTGTAACATATATAACGTTGGCGACGTCTCGTTTACCAATTTCGTGTTAGTTTTCACCTACAAACAAGAAAAATGGGTAAAAAAGTCGGAAGAAATTTCATTCAGGACACAAGTAAAGATTAATAAATTTACATTACGAAAAATATATGTTTTATATATGTTTTCATGAATTAAAAAACATTTGTTGTATTTTTAAACATGTTTCTAATTTATAACTACATTTTTTTAAATTTCATTATAGTCAGAGTCGTTAACGTTATTTAACAAAAAGTTGGCGGTGATTAAAAATTGCGTCGCAGTTATTATGTGATAATTATAAAGCTATATCATTTTCGCTGTTATCTTCTATAATGATCATATAACAATGTCTTTATGGACGAAAAATTAATGTTGGAAAGTAGAAATTTCTAACAATGCTTTACATTGTTTACATAATATCCATAGATAATAACAAATATAATATTAATGAAACTATTTTTCTTAGAACCACAATTATTTCCTCTATGTACAGTTTTTATCGTATCACCGTAGATAACTTTTATATAATTACTTATATAATTTTCTATCAAAAATATATATTTTACTTCCAAATATAATAGCACACAATAATCTTAATTGGAAATTACTATAACTTAACATACTTTCAAGCTCCAGTTCTGCCACCTTTTGTTTTGTAATACTAGGTATACAAATCTTTAAAAATATATTACATAAAAAATTCCACAATAAACCCTACACTAACGTGTTTCTTGAAGTCTCAGATGTGCTTTAGGGTGTATATAAACACGCTATCACTCAAAACAGCTGAGCAGTGAATAAACTAGTTGCCAACCATTTAACCTTTTCGGCTCTAGCGGTGGAATTTGCCATCGGATATTTGCAGAACTCTTATCTTTAATAAATTGGTCTGTAATTTATTTTTTATAAAATATATCTATCGTTTCAAATAAATGAAAAATATACTTATTTTTATTTAGTTTTTATCTTAAAGACCTAATGATTTTCACTAGTTTTTAAACTTAAAAAAATTAGTTCTAAATTGATGAGAATATGCAGAAAAATATAAAAATTTTATTTTGCTTAGTAAAAATCCAGAGCTAAAAAGATTAATCGATAAACTGTAAGAGTTACATCAAAATTATGCATATAAGTTTTGTAGAGTTCAATTAGTTCTATATAAAAAAAATCTAAAAATGTCGCTGCAGATTTTTTTTTACAAAAAAAGCACGGGCGGTGTCGCGTGAAAAATCTATATGTTTAATAGGTAACGGCATAAACTACATAAAATCGGTTTTCAGATTTAAAGTCTCAGAAAATGTAGAATATAGAATACCATTTTATTATAAAGTAACTGATTCGAGTTGTAACAATGGACGGCTTTGACAATAACCGAGAAAGCTATAATTAAATTTGCAATGTTTTTTTGCAGTAATGTTAATTTTATCTTTACGGCTATCTTTAAAAGTTTTATTAAATCGTGGACGCAAGATAAGCATATTTAATTTTTTTGTAATTACATTTTAAACTTCTTCCCCGGTTTATATTCACTATGTTGTTTGGAGAATCGTGAGAATTATTATTATGGAGGGTATGTTTTATGTTGGTTGATAAAATTTACCAGATTGAGTGACGTGATAATTTTTTTTCTGTTTTATTATTCTTTTTTAAGTATGTTTTTGTACCGTTTGTTAAACTAGTATGCACAAAAATAAATTTGAATTAAAAAAAGCATGGGTCATTTGCTTCCATGCCATACATATCTCAAAGATACGAAAAGCTATGCGATCATTTCTTAAAAGAAAAAAAATCGCCCTGTGTCTGTTTTTCTGGTCACACCATTTTAATGAAAATTGATTTCTTAGTTTGTTCTTATTTATTGTTAAGATATTTTGAATGATAACGTATATGTTACTCCAGAGTATTTCTGGGATTTCCAGGAATTGGTAAGTGCAAGTATAATAAAATTCTGCCCAGTAGAATTTATATTAATAATTCTTGTATTAAAATATGAATTATTTCGAAACAACCCCTTAATCTTTTATTTGTGACAAAAAAAATAAGGTAACTGCAAACTCAGCGTTGACAATTAATATTTAGATTAAGCTGAATGCAATTTAACATGGAACGTGTATTTTAAATAGCAATTTTTACGTTTTTATCAAAATACTACTTTTCTCTCAATTTTTCCCATTTTTTCTGTATATTATGACTTTTTCTGGTAGCTAGTAAATTTTTAAAGAATATAGTTTTTTTTTTAATTAATTTATAAATTCCATCTTCGCAGAAAATTGATTAAACATAAAAATTCGGAGTTTGCGGCTTCCTTACTTTTTTTTCACAAAGAACAGACACCTCCAGGCCCGGATTTATAAATTTACCGCCCCTAGGTAGTTGCGAATTTGCCATTCATTTATTTGCAAATCAAAAAAAGGAATAAATAATTTTTCTTCTAAGTAAATTCAAATTTTTGTTTTATATGTGATCGTCTTCAGAAAATGGTCGATATATTAATTAGATTTAATAATATTTTAACTTTAAAAGCACCCAAATGTAAGGGGATCTAAAAATAAATAATTTCAAAGCGTTATGAGATTTTCCGTATATAATAATAAATAATATTATAAACGATATTATCAATATTTCCATCTACACGAGCGCCCCACAAAGTGTATATCTAATATTAAAGGATACACTCTGGGAGTAGACACAATAGAATCACATAAATCAATACTTAATATACTTTGAATAAAATTCAATCATGTTACAACACCAAAACACATTTTCTTTCAACTGTGAAACTTAACATGCAAGGAGGTTAGCAAAACACCATTTTGCTAACATGAAAGAACTGAGTTCTTCATCATCGTCTCACAATACTCGAGACAAGGCATAGGCGTCAACACCGACGACTAATTGGGCGTATTTTGTTTTTTTATTTTTTTTTAATATGACAACAAGCATCCATTAATTATATTAATTAAGACATTGGAGAGAAGGGGGGGCCCGTAAAAAAATTACCTGGAGAAGGAAGAGGTCAAAGACGTTCTTATATAAGTTTTTTTTTAAATTAATTATGTTTCGTATGTTAAATAAATTAAACATAATGACAGGATGAAAGGGGGTCACCATATTTATGGTTTCTTACAAGAGGAGAAGGGGTCGAAAATAAAATAAAATTATCCTTATACAGGATGATTCATTACTGTCGTACCAAACTTAAACAATAGATTAAGAAAAATATTCTAAGAAAAAAACTTCTAATGAACATGTGTCTGGAAATTTTTCGTGAGGGAACTACAGGCCTCCAAAGATTTTACTAAAAATGAATTTTTATTTAATATCTAAAGAACCCTTTGTGATAAAATTATTAAATTTGGTATTCTGTTTAGTAATAATAAGTGTTATCGATTATAATTTAGACCGGGGATGTATGGGACCAGTGAGCCCATCGATTTTTATCTAGTATTTTTTGTTCTTTAATTTTTTATGAAGTTGAGCACTGATTTAAGGTTATATGACACAAAACACACAAAAACATAGGTACTTTACTTATTTGTCGTAGGATAAACCTTTTTCGAGAAATATCGATGGTAAAGAAAGCATGCAGAATTTAACTTAATACGGATGCTTCAAATTACACAAAATAAATTTATATTCTTGTTCTATGATAAAAATTAAGACAAAAAGTTAACATAAGTATACATCAAAAAATGCATCCTTATCAACAAAAAGCCATTTTTAGTTTCGTTTTTTAGTCAAATTAACGAAAATTTTCCGGACACATGTTTATTGGAAGTTTTTTGCTTAAAATATTTTTCTCAATCTACTGTTTAAGTTTGGCACGACAGTACTGAATCAACCTGTATAACTAATGGGTAGTCCCTTAATATAATATAAAAATTTTACTTGTAATATTGGAAAAATGCATTTTTATTTTCTTATAATATTTCAAAAAATGGTTCGATACAAACGACGTATTTTTTTTTTTTTTTTGATATGTTATAAATAAATAATTAAATAGTCGTAAGCGTTGTCAGTGACAAATATTTGGTGTTGTTTATTTATATTAATTTATACAATTTTAATTTCCTCAATAATGATAAATAGTGCCGCATAAATATTCCAACGCCGACGCCTATGATTTGTGTACGTGGAAGTGGTTTGAGAGAGGTTCTTTCAGCTCAAAAACGTACAACAGTTTTCCCTAGGGACTTCCATTTTCTTTCCTCTCCTACCCCACAAGCACTGTCCAAAATTATACTAGTGTTGAAATAGAACTCCATTTTCACCCATAATGTCCAAACATAGACTGTAAAATTATGTCGGTGAAGGGGGGTGGGGAGCTTTCCAAGTTACCTCCACCTTTCTTGCAAAAGAACCTCTTTTACCAAAGCCTTATTTTATCCGGCTTGTGAAATACTTTTCATAAAGTATTCATAAAGGAAGACTTTTCTAAGACTTTTGGCTTTCGCAGAAAAGGAAATATAAAATACAAATGGGTATAGTTTTCACGCATGAATTTTATTGAGTTACATAACAGTATGGTGGAGGTTCTTTTAGTTCCATTTTTGTTGTGTAAACGAATGATAAAAATATGCGTGTGTGAATTTTTTTACGTCAAGTATTTTTTGAATCGTGGATTAAAAAAAATATTTTTTTTATCCCTAAATGTATAGCAGGTATCTTATTTCACTGGGAAGTAGTTGAAATTTGGAGAATTTATTTCTTAATAACACTTTTTATTCTATCTTTTTCACTTATAACAAATATACCTTCTGCACGAAAAATGAATTATTCAACATTAAACAAATATGTTGAACTTAAAACAAATTATATCACTTCAAATAAATAGTTTCCACTAAAAATAAATAATTTGCACTAAAAAAAATAATACTTTGCACTTGACCTAAATTTGGACCTAACAGATTTAAAAATTACATTTTTTAAATGTATTTATTGCGATTTTTGTGATTTTCTATATTTTTACTTAACGTCCTTTCTTTGACCCAAATAGATTTGATATTTTTAATGTGATTTTGTGATTTTTTAAAACGATTAAATATTCGCCGTATGCATTAAAAAAAGGATTATAATTTTAAGTGCAAAGTATTAAAATTAATGTTCGATTTACAAAGTGAATACTATCTAATATATGTATAGTGCACTTAAATATAACCCTTTATTTTTGAGTGTACCTGCAGTATACATCTTTAAATTAAAAGGTTAAGTAACACTGTTGTACAGAGAACATCTTTTCTGCTTGCAAGCACTAAGAAGTCTTTTGTATAATTCACATCTAAATATAAATGTTCACTTGAGTATTATTTTCTCATTAAAATTTCCTAATTAAGTTCAGTATTGCTTTGACGACAAATAAAATGAAATGAAACTGTTTGTTGGTCCTACACCTGAAAATGACTTTTCTTAGAAAACTGTCTAATTAGATTCCTATTTTATAATATTTATTTGACTACAGACTTTTGAAAGGTAATTTGATATTTACTTTTACAAAATATTTTTGTAGAATGAATGTTAATTAGTTCTTTTTTCTAAACATACATATATAACAGATTTGTAAATCTCCAAAATGGACCAATCAGAACTTGCTATTTAGTGAATTTGGGTATTAGTATATTTTAGAACATACATTTTTTAGAACATACAATATTCTTGCAAAAAATATATATTATTTAGTAGGATTAAAATAAAAATAAAAATAAAAATAAAAATAAACAATTTATTCATTTATTTGTCATATGAATACATATGTACATATTTAAAAGTATATACATATATAAAGGTCATGCCAAAATTCCTATGTTAATGTATTTATAGTATAAATTACTTATTTTTAGTAGTTTCTTTATAATTAATACACTTAACCAGTCTGGAGGAGACATCTAGATATATTTATAACCGACAAGTGAATTCAATTAACTGCAGTACCAAAACAAAGTGAACCAAAAGAAATTACAAATATATTTACTATTATTGTCATATAAGTTTTGATATCCCATTCAAAATGCCTATTTTAGGCTATATAACGTTCACAGACTGACCGACATACGGATTAAGAAGATGATTCAGAAACTCTCAAAATGGTTTTAGTATATTTCAAGTATGTATAAAAAAGTAATTAATAGGTAATTAAAATAAATCATATTAAAGACCGACAGACACACAAATATATTTCATACAAATAGCAGTATAAGAAAGTAATTAAACAAAAATGTATATCTATTCTATGTATTCTCGTCTTCCAAACTTGTTCCATGAAGAAATTATGAATTTTAAACAGGTGACATGTCAGTAATAAAACCTAAAAATAATGCCCGCTTCTCCACGTAAATTCCAAACGCTAAAAATTATATACCAATTAAACGTAAATTTATCACTGCCAGTTTCACAAATTATGTATGTTTGCATTTTGTTGAAATCATACAGTTATTGATTGCTCCCAAGTGTTAAGTTACGATGCCTGAGTGACTTGGTTCGAGTCCCGCTGTGAACGTTGAGGGATTTATTGTTTTTAGTAATTTTTAACGATGTTAAGACATGATATCGCCTATAAGAGTGTTAGTTATTGCTTTGTTTTTATGTATATAAAATTGTTTTGTATATTTTTTCATACGTATTTTATTGGGGATATAATTTCTTCACCCACTACCTAGATATTGTTTAGTGTGGTGTAAGTAATAAGGATTTTTTTAAAGTATATGCAGACCACCCGTGATAAAATAATTTGGTATTATGGTATTTTTTATGTGAGTTGTTTATTGTTTATTATTTTTTATAACTTATTTTATTCACTTCATACAAATAATACATTAAAGTTATTTTCGATATGTTGTCGGTATAAAGAAACTTATCTAAAAAAAATGGTATTTAGTATTTTATATTATTTCTTCAAGCAAGAAAATCCTTTTTTTAAATGATCTTGCAACCAAAAAAATTAATTTTTGATTTATTTTGGAAACGGTGCGTCCTGGAAAATAATGTATTGAATAATAGTTATGAAGAATATAATTATCTATAATTCTTGTTCTATTAATTTTCCCACAATTGTTTTAAACGTTAATAAAAGTTGTAGACAACTTTTATTAACGTTGCTAATATTATAAATGCCAAAGTAACTCTTTCTGTTTGTTACCTTTTCACAGCTAAACCACTGAACCGATCTTGATGAAATTTGGCAGGGAGATAGCGTATATCCTGAAGAAAAACATAGGCTACATTATTATGAAAAATTTATTAGAAAAAAAAATACAAATTCCACGCGAACGAAGTCGCAGGTAACAGCTAGTATTCTACAATACATATATCAGAAAGATTTAGTGCCGGTTCATAAAAATTAATGAACATACAGTCGAAACCGGTTATAACGATATCGTTTAATACAACATATCGTTTTTAACGACTCAAAATAGAAGCCCCAACTGAATCCCATACAATTACATTTTTACCGGTTTTTCAAATATGACTGGCCGCCTTGATGTTCGACTGTATTTTTAGATTGCGAATAAAAATTAAAAATACACAAATTTGGTATTTAAAACATATATTTACCTAGAAAATTTCGAACCTATAACTTTTCATTGTCCTATAGGTGGTATTGCATGATTGTATGCCCCCACCAGTGGAAGTTGTGTTCATGTTCCGATCACCGCCTACTGTAGCTTTATTTATTTCAGTCTGGCATTGTATATTTCACAATTAAATACTAATTTAACGAGAAATATGTGCCGCCGAACAGATGTATATATCACTACTGCAATTCACGAAAAAAGGTTTGTTTGTTCCATACAAAACTTTTGTGTTTTATTGTGTACACTGGTAGTTTTTTAAAAGCAGCCTTAAATTTTCTTTAAGAGAAATTCTGGATCGTGCGCGATTTGTATCAATTTATAAATTGTTGAAAACAAAGAAGAATTTTCTGTGTTGATACTTTTTTAACGTTTAAAAATAATAGAAATATATACCTAAAGTTAAAATTATTTTTTGTTTATTGTCATAGATGAAAGAAAATAACAGTTTGTTAACGAATTTAAACAGAAATTAAATTTGGGTAAAAAGTGGCGCGTTATAGTTTCATGGAGCCACAGGCAAATTTGATTTTGAGACTTCATGTAGATACATACGTACTGTTCTTTGGGAAAAAAATTCTACAGTTTTTTTCATTTATAGTTGTAGTTTTTAACTAAATCCGTTCATGAAATCACTTCATGAAATTCTACGAATTAAAACATAATATTTTTTTAAATCGCAATTACAACGAAAATTTTACACAAAATTCTACGTGGCGTTAAAGGGATAAATTAACAAAATTTATTATTTTGTCTGGAGTCCCCAGATATAGCACTCAACTGTAAATAAATACAGATTTCTGATATGACAAGTTTTTAGTTCCGAATTAAAATGCTAAAGGTCTATGCCAAAAAATTATAACCTAAAATATGTCACACACCCATTTTTTATCTAATAAATGTTTCTGAATACCAAGTAGCCTATGTCCTTCTTCAGGATGCAAGTTATCTCCCTGCAAAATTTCATTAAGATCGTTTCAGTGATTTAGCTGTGGAAAGGTAACAAACAGGGGTCTATGGAAGTTTAAAAAGGGTCTATAGTATGCCAGGGGTCTATTGGGGTTCGATGATAAATTCTGCTGTTTTAAAATTTTCGTTTTTTTATTTTCTACTTTTATTTTTTCAACTAAATTGTAGTATATTTATGTTTTCTAGAATCAAAAAATGCTAGGGGATCTATAAAGAAAATAATTCTTTTAAAAGGGGTCGATGTAGGAAAAAGGTTATGAACCCCTGAGACAGATACACTTTCGAATTTGTAATATTAGTATGGATTGATTTAAGGCCCTTTTCACCCATGTGATAACACGCCACTGATCTTAAATATAAATATCTGTCTACATCAACATCTCGTTATAACATCTTTACACCAAATCAAAATTATAGACTCGTTAAACCTCAAGAAAACACCAAAAACGATGAGATAAATACAATTTGATTGTGCCGGGACCGACTCAATCACCAACTGCCATTATCTTGATAAATCTGTGATAAATTGTTTACAGTTAGCACACGGTGCCGGCAGTATGGTGTGGAGGTGGCGTCCGGATTTGCAATCCCGAACGTGCTGCTCCCGGGCCTACTACTGCCCTCCCCCTCGCTGGTAGATGGGGCGGTGGTGGGGTAGAGGGCGCAACGCACAAGAGTTGAGGAGACAGTTTGCAAAAGATTTGAATGGGCCGAATGTTGTTAGTGTGGGAAGGGATTCTCTGGATTTTTTTTTGTATTTGTGAATTATTTTATGGATTTTTTTTCTTATGCATGCTTTAAAGATATACAGGGTGTTTCAGTTTTTATGTTTAATTATTAAAGAAAGAATTCAATACTGTAAACGTGTTTCTAATGCGGTGCTTACACCGAAAAAACAAAGAGAAACATCGTGTCTTTAATTTTTCTTTTTTTTTGTCTTGAGACATATTTTTCGAAAAAAAATTCTTTGTAATTGACATTAAGAGTAGTTGGAATTTTTTTACCAAAAAATCGCTTTTTCAAAAATAATTGTTAATAAAATTAGATTATGTCTAGAACACAGTGCGAAAAAAATTTTGGAAGAAAGAAACCCACGGGAAGTGGGTAAAAAAATGTCGTGAAAACCCGCTCCATAAATCGCGATCCCTGAAAAATCATATTTTCCAGTGCTTATGAACCTTTTTCTTCTTTTTCATAAAAATTATCACCTCACTTTTTCTAAATGTTTTTCAATACACACGCTCTGCCATAGACTACGTATTTTTTCATCAACACCGTTCCCTAAGGTTCGAAGCTTTAATTTGAAGTTTTTTTCTTCAAAACCTCTCCATATTTTCTTACAATTAGACATCTCACAGGGATTATGTTGATACAGACTTTAAAGCACAATATTCTTGACAAAATAAAAAAAATCAACCCAAGAAAAAGGCACATAAAGTTGATTACTTTATAAAGGGATTTCATCACCGTGAAAAAATTTTTTTTCTTAACCCTCTTTTCGAGAGCTGACTCAATTTACTTGAATAAAAAGAAACGTGACGTGGAATTTCTATTTGTTTATTTTATTTAACTAATCTTTGCTGTCACTTTTATACAATAGTTTCTAATATCAGTTACTTTTATCGGAGCTATAGATCCTTGTTGCGAATCCTACTCCTCGAAGTACAAACCGCACGTGGATTCCACTGTAGGTAGCCATAAAATAAATTGAAATGCAGAACGTCGCTGTCGGCGGCGTTTAAAAGTTCCACACCAACTTCAACCATCAACGCCATAGCCCCTTCGCCCCATCCTGCTATGCCCCATGCTACACATACAGCCCAAACGTACGTATTGTCACGAATCTGATCCACTCATCCGTATTTAAACTTTGTAGGCTTCCGCTGTTGTTATCAGTTATTGTTTTAGTGCAGTAGTGTCTTCTTAATCTTCAACTAATGTTTAATCGTATGTTATCTTTAATATTATATTCTCTTCTAGTTACATATGTATGCATGTTAGCGTTCATTGTAGTTTACAAACGAGAATCGCTGGGCAGCTCAGTTTTTGCAAATTTTAGTTTAGTTCATTTTTACAAGCTTTTACTCAACTTCACAACACAAATCTTATTATATTAAAAAATTTGTCAAGACATACACCAGTGTATGCCATAAGGGTTCCGAAGTATATACTACGTGGACTGTTTAGAGCCATTTACAGGTGCATATTTGAGTTAAAAATAAATATAAAAAATAGGATCATATTCTATTAATTCAGATCTACATTTTGACACCCCACAAGCCTAGATATGAAACTAAAAAAAATTCCATGACGCCCCTTCCTATTTTTCAAAATTTGAAATGATATTGTTGATTTTAGTATTTGTCGTTACTAGTATTATAAAAACCCCATTACAATTTTTTTTCAGATTTTTTGAGTCAGTATTTACCGAGCTAGAGAGGGGTGGACAAATTTTTGTTTACTTGAAGCCCCCTGTAGGCGCCATTTTTGATTTATAAAAAAAATAAAAAATACTGTCATATTCTACTCATTGAGATCTACATTTCGACACCCCACATGCCCAGATAAAAAAATAAAAAAATGTATGACACCCCTCTCTTTTTCTCCAAAATTTGAAATGATATTGGTGACTTTGGTATTTGTCGTTGGTAGTCCCACCAAAGCCTCATTACCTAATTTTTTTCAGATTTTTCGAGTCAGTAGTTACCGAGTTAGAGGGGGGGGGGGGACAAATTTTTTTTTGCTTGGAGCCCCCTGTAGGCGCCATTTTTGATTTATAAAAAAAATAAAAAATACTGTCATATTCTACTCACTGAGATCTACATTTCGACACCCCACATGCCCAGATAAAAAAATAAAAATAAAAAAATGTATGACACCCCTCCCTTTTTCTCCAAAATTTGAAATGATATTGGTGATTTTAGTATTTGTCGTTGGTAGTCTCACCAAAGCCTCATTACCTAATTTTTTTCAGATTTTTCGAGTCAGTAGTTACCGAGTTAGAGGGGGGGGGGGGGGTGGACAAATTTTTTTTTGCTTGGAGCCCCCTGTAGGCGCCATTTTTGATTTATAAAAAAAATAAAAAATACTGTCGTATTTTACTCACTGAGATCTACATTTCGACACCCCACATGCCCAGATAAAAAAATAAAAATAAAAAAATGTATGACACCCCTCCCTTTTTCTCCAAAATTTGAAATGATATTGGTGACTTTAGTATTTGTCGTTGGTAGTCTCACCAAAGCCTTATTACCTAATTTTTTTCAGATTTTTCGAGCCAGTAGTTACCGAGTTAGAGGGGGGGGGACAATTTTTTTTTTGCTTGGAGCCCCCTGTAGGCGCCATTTTTGATTTATAAAAAAAATAAAAAATACTGTCATATTCTACTCACTGAGATCTACATTTTGATATCCCACACGACTTGGAATACATTTTTTTTGGTTTTTTGAATTTGCTTTAAAGCCCCCTGTAGGCGCCATTTTTGATTTATAAAAAAATAAGAATAAGGATCAAATTACACTAGCTTGGTTACACATTTTGATGTGCCACTTGCCTTGGTATAAAAAAAAATATTTTTTTTGGCTGTCTTTAGCTTCTTAGCACCCCCCCTAAAAAAATATTTTTCGAAAATATTTGTACATATTTTACTAGAGGGTGTTATTTTACATATTCTGTCAAAATTTCAAGGTTCTAGCTTTTATAGTTTACGAGCTATTGAGCTTAGAGTGATTAGGACGGACGGACGGACGGACGACAAAGTGAGATTAATAGGGTTTCTTCGGAACCCTAAAAATGTAATTTTTCTTACAGTAATGGAATACATTTGTCAAATAAAACTGAGAAAAATATGTAGATATACCTACTTTATGTTTTTTAAAGTTACGATTGATAACTACACAGGTAGAAAGGTTTACTTGAGCCAAGTAAACCTTGTTTTGTATATACCTAACGAAAACAATATTTTCTTAAGATAAGAAATATATCCTTAAACAACTATAGTATTCTTGTACGAAGAAATAATGTAGTTGGATTAAGAGTACCTGCTTTTCTTATGTTAAGAAAATATTGTGTTCGTTATATACAAAATAAGATTTTCTTGATCCAATACAGTTTTTTTTTGTGTGTATTTTTGTGTTCCCGTTTTATATGTCGTACGTGTAGGTGTTCCGCATAAGTATGTATATCAGGAACTTAAAGAAAATTATATTAGCTGATTTTGTAAAGAAGAATGCCAAGAAATTAAAAAAAAAACTATTTGAGATTTGATGAGTTTTGATAAATTTTGTTGAATTAATATCAAATATCGAAGATCAAATATTTCAATTTGTAGAGATATATGTTAAAATTTATTTTAACACTAGAAAGACGGGGGCAGTAATTTGATGGTAATTTCAATTTCAATTTTGAATAATTCAAATACTTTTTTACATACTGTGCTGAGGGTAAGTCAAATAGTTTTTAAATTATTCAAAATTGAAATTGAAATTATTGTCAAAGATTGCTCCCGTCTTTCCAGTGTTAACTGACTTCAAAAATGGAGGAGGTTCTCATTAATTTTTATATATTTTTTATGTAAGTTCGGGCATAACTCCGATAAAAATGCACTTATATATATGTATTTGAATGATTTTTTTGTTTGTTTGAAAGAGTATATGGTCCCATATAAATTTTATTAGAATCTGACCGTGGTCTTATTGTTAGAAGATAGGCCAGTCAAAAGTAAGAAATGTAAATTTTTTAAGAAAAAAATAAAACCGAATTAAAAAAAAACCCTAAAAACAATTAAAAGTTTATAAAAATTAACAAGAAGGAATTTATTTTGTTAAATTTATTTTTTATTTATATTCTTCAGTGTTTTTAATATTTTTTTAAGTCAGTTTTATTTTTTTCAAATTATTTATAAGCCATTAATTAACCATTATTACATAGCATTTGATACTGCTCTATTTTTTCTAATAATATTTTGATTCTGTATTGTTTTGATGAATAGAAAATTCGTGCATTAAAGAGTTAAAATGAAATTTGAAATATTTACATTACCTATGTATTTAACAAACAATGTTTATAAATACAAAAGTATGAAGAAAAACATAAAAATGTACAATTTTCGAATAATAAATTTCAATCTACCATTAAAAAAATATTAAACAAGAAACAAAACTACGTTCCCATCATGAAGGTAATATAATTTTTAATTAAATAACAAAAGTATCCATGAAATAAATAAAAACATATACCCGGACAAAGTTTGTTAATGAAGACACATAGTTTAGCTTTTTAATTTCAGATAATAACAATTTAATATTTTGTAGTGTTTAACAGAAAATGTCTTCCCGTAATTTTCTTTAAGCCCCGCTTTTGTTTCGTAATTTATGCTTGATAATTTTGTTCTACATTGTTTTCCCCCGTTCCAACTAGCTTTCTCTGAATTTATATTTTAATATCTCTTAAAATACCCCGTTGCGATTTTAATATCATTCTTCTCTACCGATATTGAATTGGTTTTTTTTTCTCTTCTAAATTTGTACCTTTACTTCATTTCTCAGATTTTATTCATTCTGAAGGAATATTTTCTACGTGATAGAAAAAATATTTGCTGTTTTATAAAACAGTTTTTTGATTTATTTGTCCCATTGGGAATTTTTATATATTTTTATTTAAATAAAACCAATAATTATCGACTTTTGAACAGTGAAAATTCCATTAAAATCGGTTCAGTAGTTTTCGTGTCACGTTGGACCAATTATCAAAATCAGTATAAAATTTTTAAGGGGGATGGCCACTGTGACAGAAACAAAAATATAAAAAAAATTTCTTAGATTTTTTTAAAGTTTACATATTCATAAATATCTATACAAAAAAATTAGTTTAAATTTTAAAAATTAACAGTCACTTTAGTGAGACGATGTAGCACGGCCGGTTATGACATAACAACAACATTAAACACGTTTATCTCGGAATGTCATTTTTCGACCTGGTCGACACGATTCCTCAAAGACTAACCTATTTCAATTTTTTTTTATAATTTTCGTAATTGTAGTAGCTATCGTTGCACGTAGCCAATTTTTGAAATTTTGATAATTACTATTTTTAAAACCGCTCTAATGAAAAAAATAGGTCTTAAAAATGAAAAAAAATTTCAAACGATCGCCATTTTGTGAAAAAATAAAATAAAAGAAACGGCTACGTGCAACGATAGCTACGTTATTGATAAAATTTTGATTTATTTTTTTCATACAACCCTTCTCGAAATTTCGAGTCGACCATAGAGAAAAATATTTTTTTGGTCCTCACATCGAGGCTCATAACTTTGTATATATTTAATATTTTTCAATAAAAAATTGATATTAAATAAGTTGAATACATACTTAATAAAATGTCCTTTACCTGATTCAAAAATAATTAGTTATATCTGTGAAAAAAATTCCCAAACATTGACAATTTTTTGACGCGTCACAGTGGTCATCCCCCTTAATTAATTATTTAACTTTTTTTTCGTATGAAAAGGTGCGGAAGGGGGGCTATTATTATTTAATACTTTGAGATATTATGAAATAATTATTAAGAAAGTTAATGAATGTATTGTTGAACATACAAAGTAAAAAAAAATCACGTCAAATTTTTCGACAAAAAGTTCAATAATCGCAAAGCGTTTATCACTGTTTGTATTTTCTTGCAGTGGATGGCTGAAAAATTGGGCAACATCGGCCTATATCATGTATTCAATAACTGTTCGATTTTATAAATGACTTCGTTTAATCTTAGTCAGCGCTTCCAAAACAAACGACTGTTTTATAGCAAAAATGAAAAACAAATATCCGATTTTAAGAATCTTAAGTGAAAAAAATATATCATCATTTTGGGTCAATATTTTTTATTGATTATCAGTTGTAGGCGTTTTTATACAGAGTGTATAAAAAGTAAGGAACATTAAGTTTATTAAATAATACTATGGTGATTTTGATATGGACCTTGGTTTTGGGTATAGGTCGTGTTGATATGGTCATTCTATCGGCCAACGTTTTGTAACACATTACAATGGTTTCAGTGCACTTTTAATAGTCTTGAAATCAAGATCTATTTTATTAAATTATCTTTTTGTACAAAAATGTATTGGGTTATTTTTTTTGGCATCATACTTAAAGAGATGTGATGTCATTAAACTATTTTAGTGATCGATATACCAACAATTTTTTTTACATATTTTGCAAAAAAACTAAATGAAAAAATGCCACTTTTATATTATTTGTGTTAACAAAAATTGTATTGTATAACACCAGATACCTAAAGAAATCCACAAAATAACTGTTTAAAAACCACTGTTCTAATCTTATTTTAACATCAGTAACATATTTGAAATCCATCCACTTTTATAACCAATTTGTAATTGGCTGTTGATAGTTGGTTTTATCTGACGAATTTTCGTTACAAAGTAATGAAAACCTACAACCAGGTGCGTGTCCAATGAGGAGGGGAGATGATCTAATTTTCGCACAAACATTTCAATTTAGCATAGATTCGATTTTGACTCACTCGATGGCAAAAATTACATTAGTCGATTTTTCATGTCTCAAAAAAGAAAGTTTGCTACGCGCCTGGTTTGAGCAGTCCTTTGAGGTGCCGTTTTACTTTCAATAATGATCGGACTTCAGGTATTCAGGAACTTTACCCAATCTATTTTATTTGTTTATTTCTCATCCCTTTGAAATGCCGCAGCATCGGTTCAGTATGAACTTTAAACGGCTTCAGCAAAGTGATTTTTTTGGCATAAGGTCACAGACATACATACATTTATGTATTACTTTGTAAATGTTAAATCAATAAACAGAGTTTTTGTATGTCTAGTCTTATATAATTCAAAATATTTAATACTCTACCAATAGTATAAGAGTCCTCGATTAATATAAAATTTTCATCCTCTATTATATCATTATACAAAATTAAAAAAAAAAATATCAAAACCCACTCGTGGGTGTTGCCGCGAAACCCACTTGACACAACTCAAAAAATACCCTTGCCAATCGATTCGTGAATCAATCCCGAGTCCAATGAGATGCATGAAGCCATATATGAAATTTTTTGAGGGGGGGGGGTCATGACCGGAAAAATTCTTAAAGTAGACTAAGCTAGAATTACAGACCTACCATTTAGCGAAAACTCGAGGTCTCTAGGTGGTCAGAGGGCCGAGATCTCTCGGTGGAAGACAGACGGACGGACGGACGGAAAATCGAGCATATAAACGCTACCACTTCGTGGATTGCGCTAAAAATTCTTCAATTATTTGATCCCTTTTTGAAGCTTGCTCAATAAGAAATCACTTGATGGCAAGCATATATACCCTGTATATTATGTTGTAATTATTACATAAGCTATATCTCATCTATATGATAACAGATAACAACAGATAGCGTCTTTGGGTGGTTCAAAGTCCACCTTTCCGAGTCAACAATGCGTTCAAAAGGTTAACTTCCATCATTCCTTCCCGCTCGAATCATTACGGCATGACTTTTAAAGGGTGTGTATGTATGTGTGTGTAGCAGGCCACACATTTGTTCTTTGTGAATCCAGTCGGCCATGGCCTTAGTTCTTCATCCGTTTACTCCTTCAAGAACTTTGTGGCATTTGACGCGTTTATATATATTTTTTATAAGAATGTATTTTTTATCAAGTGTGCGTTAGTTTTTATAGCTTTTCTTAATTTTTATTTATAAATGAAAGCATTTTTTTAAGGAAAAGTTAAATTATAGTCATTAACAACGTCTACAAACTGAGAAAAATGATTATTTATTTATATTGTATTTATATGGTCGTATAAAGACATGTTAAACTAATATTGGTTTTATTTCCATGTTCTGGAAGTATTGTAATACCGTCTAAATATTGTATACGAGATAAAAGCACATTCTGATTGTACTTAACCCTTTATAGCTCAAGATCTTAAAAATTTAAATTATGTTGATAATGAGACAAGTTTAGGCATATAAAAAAGACGTATTTTTCAGAAATAAAAAAAAATAATTTTTTTAACTATTTATTTAAATTTTTTGGGAGTGACATTACTGTGAGTTAATCGTAAAAAAACACTTATATACGAGTATATGTGGTATGGCAGGATTTGAAACAATTATTTTGTTTGTTGTAGCATAATGCTACAACGTATTTTTCGCATATTGTTTGTGAAACGCCAGTACACTGGGGAAACTTACAACGTATTCTTTTTTCTACCCAAATTGGCCGGTAGCCGATCTGGTCCTGCCTTACTGCCAATAGTTACGTAATAATACGTAAGTCAATAGGTTATGCCATCTGTGAATTTTACTTGATACTAAGTTATTCAGTGGTATGTTACAGTAGTGTTGCACATATTTGAATGAACTAAATATATTTAGTACGTATATTAGCGGGATTATTGAGGTTTGTTACAGAAATGTCACATGGGGATACAAAGGGTTAACTTAACGTAAAGAAAAGTTGTTTTCCGCATGGCGGCTGTGCGTGTATCTGTATGTGTTTTCTAACGTTCACGATACTACTGTAAGAAATGTACCGATTCGAATTTTTTTTGGGAAAATTTTTGTCTTATTGTAAGTGAGTACCCCAAACCAGTTTTGGGAGTATTTGTAATTTTGTATCTATCATCGTCTAACAAATTTTGAACTCATAATTCAATCAAACCTAAAAGACAATTATTTATTTTTAGATTTAATTAAAAAGAGGTGAAAAATATCCTCAAAAGTATTATTTAAAATAATACATTAATACATTTTTTTATTCACTGCAACTAAATTTAAATTGTACAATTTTGTTTTATATTATTGAGGATATTAGAAAACTAATATTAAAAATATTTTAAATAAAATATTATGGAACATGGAAGTCGTGTATGGTTCTTCATATCGTTAATTTTAAATTATCTTTATAATAATAGCCATGACCTTTAACTTGATCTAATTTTACTGTAACATAAACGATTTAATTAAATAATTTAATAAAATTCGCAATTAATAAACTTAATAAATTGTATAGGAAATTAATTATATTTCGGAAACATGCACCAGCTCATTTATTAAAGAAAAATTTACAAAGTTCAGCATCTGTGCCCTTAATGTTTATTAATTTCTTTAAGTATCAAACTTGTAATTAAATAAATATCACGAACATCTTTTATGTTTAAGACATTAAATCATAAATTCAAAGTAATTTCTTAAGTTTTTTATTTATGTACGTACTTAAATTAGTTAGCAGGGTGGTGTATTTTCTGCACAGTAATTGAGATGGGGGATCCGTTTAAAAAGATTACTTAAGGAAGTATTAAATTTATTACTAAATGTATTTACATATAGTTTACTTTTAGGTACATATTACCACTTATAATTCAAAGGTTAAAACTAATTATTTTATTTTTATTTTCAGGTTAGTATCATCCTTCCAACTGTCGAATTTTCTGGTAAGAAATAGAATGCATTTTAATGTTATTTAAGGATATATAGCTTATGTAAAAAGTAATGTTAATCTAGATGTAAATGCTTTTATTTGAAATGCGAAATCTTATTTCGCATTTTTAAGTATTATTTTAGCCAAGGAAACATTTAAAGAAAACTGAAAATTCTGTTGGATTGTTTTCACATAAAATAGGATTTCATATCTTGAAATAAATATTATGTTTTGTGTATTTGGTAAAATTACGAATTTTTTGAGATATTTTCTGAAAGCGGTTTTCAAAAGTAGTGGTGGAGTTAGTTAGTTTTTCTACAGAATTTTTCTATTTAACGTAGGTAAATGAAAATAAATTTTTAATTTTCTTTTTATTCTCAATTTTTTTAATTTAAAAAATGAGCATTTATTTGTTCCATTCATACTTCATACTTTCATTCCTCCCGTTAAAATACAGGCTATTTTATACATAAAAAATATATTTACTGATAATTATTATTATCGCAGAGCTTGATGCGCTGAGTTGACCTGTTCTGACAAAATTAAGTGTGATGCATGAAATTTTACCCAAAAATTTTGAATTTTAGATTTCGTTAAAAGTATGTCTATTATATAGAAAATGACGTGGAAAGTTTAAATTTTCAAACCGTAGTTCTGTATCTAATAACGTTCTCGAGATATGGCCTCTCAAAGTTTTAGTTTTTTCAAAATTTTGGAGAAAAATGGCTGTAACTTTTGAACGTGTAGTCGGATTTGATTTTTGTCGACGGATTTGAATTCAGTGTATCAAAATCTATATGATGACATGTATAATACTTCAAAACTCGATAAAAAAATTTTTAATCAAAAATCGACATTTTTTTAAGGTGTACCCCTTGGAAAATTTTCGATTTTCAGTAAAAAATTATTTTTAGAATTTTCACGTATTATACATGTTATTATATAGATTTTGATACGCTGATTTCAAATCCGTCGACAAAAATCAAATCCGACCGCACGTTCAAAAGTTATATCCATTTTTCTCCAAAATTTTGAAAAAAAAAACTAAAACTTTGAGAGGCCATATCTCGAGAACGTTATGACCTACAGACCTGCGGTTTAAAAATTTCAACTTTTCACGTCATTTTCTATATAATAATCATACTTTTAACGAAATCTAAAATTCAATTTTTTTTAGTTATATTTTATGTGTCAAACTTCAATTTCTCATAGAAAAATTAACATAAAGATAAGAAAACAAGAAAGAAAATCATAAATAACTATATATATAAACATTAAATTTTATTATCTGTCTTGTAATTTTTCATTTAATCAACATTTATTTATATAAACCGCTTTTGATATAATACATATATACTATATACCTATACATTCAAATTCTCGAATGTCCAATCTATTGCCCAATTTTTTGTATCCATATAATAGTAAAACGTTTGGATTTTATGTGTGAATATTTTTCAGCTATTTTTCAGTAAAGTTATTATAAATACGTCTATTAGTTTTATTCCAAACTAATCAGTATATAGACAGAGTGGAAAATTCAGGAGAAATTACGATAAATATTTATTGATTTCATCATTGAGACCCTTCATCAGTAAATTAGATATCTTTAGAGTAACTCCAGTCTAACCCTTCTACCCTCTATCATTTGACTTCATATATTTACTTCCAGCGGAATTTAATTTAGTTGACCCTTCTATTTAATAATGTTGTGTACTCCAATTCAACTTATGTAATAGGTACATACGTGTATATTCTGTATATATAATATATATGGATGTAGGTAGTAAAATCTTAGTTTATAGCAACGTTATTTTATACGTTCTGAAGCAAAAATGACTAAAATAAAGACAAATTGTTGTTAAACGGATAAAAATTGCTCAGAATGATTTTGTAACTGGAAGCGATTCAACTTTTTGTAAAGACGAACTAATTTAGTAAAAACTTTTTCACACAGTTTTTGAATTTTATATATTTTTGAAAGAAAAAATACCTTATTTAAGTATCGATAATATCAACCAGAATCACTGATTCTAAGGATTATTATTAATGAATATAATTCTAGCATACATAGATCTATAAGCATTTGTATTAAAATGCTTTTTTTATAAAGATACGAATTTTTAACAAATAAATATTAATAAAAATGATTGAAATTCTTAAACTACATTTCTTGACCCAATAATGCTACTTTTTAGAGTAAGTACTAGTGTGGTGAATGTTTCCTGAAAGTTTTCAAAATGATTATATTAACTATTCTAGAATTATCAGGATAAAAAGTAAAAATAATGATTTGAATATGCTGTTGAAAAATTATGTTTTTGGTTACTATTTTGTAATTTTTGGAGTCGTGCTTTAAAAAGAAATAAAACTGTTGTTTATAATAAAAATAAATCGAGTTTTTAAGTTGGAATGGAATTTTTATAATTTTAAATTCATTTAATCTAAAAAAATTAAATTGATTTCATGGTACTCTTTATATCAAAAAACATCTATTTTGTTATAAATAATTTCTTGTATTTTTTCGAGGTATTTCAACAGGTTGCCATTGTACCTATCAGGGTATATTTAAACTAACAGTATGTCAGAGTTGAATATGATTAGGATTATTTAAATGGGAACAAAACTGGTATTAAACTAAATTATTAGAAATCCAGTGTAGTAGAAGTAATATACAAACCTTCCGATATAAAATAACTTATGTTAGTTAAAATGTTCTCTTATTCTACTTCTCCTTTTTTATTACAACCTCAAAAAGCGATTCCCATAAACAATTAGATAAACTATTTTATTGCACTGACGAAATATTACACGGTGAGGAAAAAAGGGCTAAAATCTTACACCTAATGTTTCTGCTCCACAGTGCAATAACCATAAACTGATAAATGGATAATATCAAACTCGAACAAGCAACTGAGGCGTTAAGATTACAGTATTCACACGGAAAAGAACTGCCGCGTATCTCAGGGGTGCCACTACAACGGCCTAGTAGGTAGACAATGCCAGTTCCAAACCACCAGTCCTTCTGACCTGGAATTAATAACGATTACTCTTTACGTCACTCCTACGCACGTCCTGCAAGACAAGGACAGTAAACGAGAACCATTAACACGTTCTCTGTTTTCTTAATGCCTTTAGATAAATAAAAATTACGCATGTTATATGTATGTGTGCGATAAGGATGGTAAATGCAAACTGATATCGGTATCTTTGTTTTACAAGTGCCTTTGTAAAATATGTGCGGGTTAAGGATGGTGAATGCAATGTGATCGTGTTCTCTTTGTTTTTGAGGTGACTTGTGGAGTTGAGAATAACTGATCGGTAGAGATACATTTATTTAGTGATATGTGAGGATATCTAGATTTTTTTTGTTAATATTTAACATGTGGTATATTGGATGTTATTTGTTTTACTTGCGACAATATAAAATACGTTAGTGTTTTTGCGGATACAAATAAACGTAAATATACGATGGAAAAAAATCAATTATCATTTTATCTATATTGTTGAATTCTGAACTTTTAAAAAACATCCTATTGTTAGAAGTATAATACTTTTCATTTTATTTCATCCTGAGTAATGTAACCTAATTTAAATCTGATTTCATTTCATTCTGGTAACCGGCATATACTTGATTGTTCCATTTTAATTGCAACAGGTTAATGTAAAATTATTTTGGAGAAAAGTTGTTTATTTTTACGGAGAAAATGATTATGTATACAATAAACATTTGGGTCCCTATTAAAACAAAAATATGACCTTCATATAATCAGTAGACCTCCACCAAAAAATATTTTGGTAGCGCCATCTCAACCCAACAACATTTATTTGAAACATTTTTTTCTATTTTACTTCATTTTTAAAATATTATCCCGAAACGATTAAATATACTTTGACTTCATTCCGATACGACATTATCGTCCGATAATATAATGTATATAAATCATAGAAACCAAAAAGGGTTAAAAATATTCTTTTGATCTTAAATATGATTAAAGTTGTCCAATTTTAATGGCATTCCTCACCATTCCTCCAAAAAAATATTAACGACAGAAAAAAATTTGTATTACACATGTAAGCCGATTAAGCAAAACAAATATAGCTGGCAAAAAATAGAGAAATGTCATGTGTTGTTCTAAAACATCAAGTAAAAACGTATGCCAGGAGGAGAGTTAATTGACTATGTAGTTAAAGCCAGCGACTGTATCTCCAATTATTTGCCTCATTTGTTGCATTTCGAGATCTTTTTCTGTGTGTTCTCGATACACAACAGCCGTTAGTAGGGGACAGTGGTGTAAATTAAGACAACTATTTAGCATAACTAAAATATTTGTAAAAATTATAAGTATTTTATAATTAACTAATTATTTAATCAGCGGCTACCAAAATACAAAATGGAGGTCGCGAAATGTTTTTTTTATTTAACTATGGATAAAAGTTAAATTCACAAAAATCATTGTTAAAATGATTTTTTATTTTCTTAATGTTTCCCATTATTATTTGAAGTATATTGCTCTATAATAAAATTTGTCTGCGTGCAAAAAAGTTTAGGAGACACTAGGACTAGACTAACACATAAAATTTGATTAAAATCATCTTCCATCTTATTTAATACAAATTATACAAACAGGCATCTATGATTTATCCTACAAGAGATAATTGTAACTTCAAACAGATTTCTGTAATACATCCAATGATCCGAGATATAACCACTTTACCCTATATACATCTGTAGGTGAGTTACAGAAATAGCAATGAATTAATTAAGTATAAATAGATTATCTGTTTGTTTAACAAATTAGGAGGATTCTTTATTTTTAATTGGTTGCGAAATATTAAGATTTATTGCTCAAAAATAGTGATTTAATTGACAAAAATTAAAAAATGTTTTTATTTTTTCTGTATTTTTTTTTTAACAAATTCTGTGTGGATATATGATCGTTTATAATATTATACGACTAAGGTTTTACACGAGACTGGCTTATTGTCAGTTAATTCTCGTCTCGAGTTCCTTTTAACCATTTTATATAAACTTTTTGACATTAATATAGACTCGTCTTTTCCAAAGTTAATTTAGTTATAAATAAAAGCTTGTAAAAATCTTTTAATGTGAATTTTTCCTGATTGGTATTTTTTTAAATAAAATTACTTTAATATATGCAAGTACAGTCGTACTTAACTTTGATGCAATGCGCTAATTTAATTTGTGAAATGCAGAAAGTGTAAATATCATTTTTGATTTTTTTCAAAAACAGTATCGGGGTTGGCACGCCTAAGGGCAGATGATTAATTTCTGTATTCTAGTGAATAAGGCTACACATTAAGAGCCTTAAATTTTTGGATCAAGACAAATTAAATTTTGATAAATTTATCTTCATAATTGTTCATGATATAAGCTCCATGTCTCTGGCACCCCCTTTTTGAAATTCGAATTTTATTATATGCAGTTCGTTTGTGCTTCGTTTGTGCACGTTTGTGCAGGAAATCCCGTTGTTTGTGCTTTAACCCTTTAGGTGGTATTCACAAAAATCAAAGTGGGTGCTGTAGACATGAGAGCCCCCCCTTTTTTGAAATTCGAATTTTACTATATGCAGTTCGTTTGTGCTTCGTTTGTGCACGTTTGTGCAAAAATTTTCATCGTTTGTGCTTTAACCCTTTACATGTTATTTATATTTAAAAATACCGAAAACATGTCTCTGGCACCCCCTTTTTTGAAATTTAAATTTTTGAATGTGCAGTTCGTTTCTGCTTCGTTTGTGCACGTTTGTGCTGAAATTATATCCGTTTATGCTTTAACCCTTTAGGAGCTATTCGTAAAAAAACTGTTAATGCGTTATAAACATGATTACATTCTCAATATTAGTTTTCGAAAAAAATTATACGTCTTGTGTTTCTTATTTATCTCACAGAAGCTCTGTTAACGCTTTAACCCTTTAGGTGTCACTTCGATAGTGTTGATTTTTATTTTATATTAATTAAAAATAAATAAAGGGGGGCTCGCATGTCTACAGCCCCCCATTTCATTTTTGTGAATACCACCTAAAGGGTTAAAGCACAAACGATGAAAATTTCTGCACAAACGTGCACAAACGAAGCACAAACAAATTACATATATTAAAATTCGAATTTCCAAAAAGGGGGGGCTCGCATGTCTACGGCCCCCATTTGATTTTTTTGAATATCTCCTAAAGGGTTAAAGCACAAACGAAAGGATTTCCTGCACAAACGTGCACAAACGAAGCACAAACGAACTGCATATAATAAAATTCGAATTTCAAAAAAGGGGGTGCCAGAGACATGGAGCCTGATATTAAAGTAAATTCGTGATAAATTAATATTCAATTAAAAATGAAAGTTCGATATTCAAGCCCTAATAGTATGAGACGGGGACGAGGATGGATTTAGATATGTTTATCTGCATACCTGCTTTACTTATAAAGGTAAATTCGGGCAAAGTAGCCATCTATTAAAATAAAAATTTCGATATTCAACCCCTAAAGGGGGGGGGGGAAGGGTAGACTGGGTCAATGTTTTTGATATGTTTATCTGCATAGCTGCTTACGTTAGTTTTTAAAAAATTTAACTAAAATCCGAGATATTTACGTTTTTTTATAGGTAATGAATAAAAATCAATATAAAAAAATGTTATATGTCATCCCCTATCACGTTGGAGGGTTCTAATTAGTTTCGAAGTTTACGCGAGTGAAGCCGCGGGATTCCGCTAGTTCCTTATAAATAAATGTTTTTTTTATATATGTATATAAAAACAATCAGTTACGTGATTTAATTGAGTCACTATTTAGTAGGTAAACCATTTGATACATATGTACATATAATGGTTTAATCAAGACATAATTTTCGGAATTACAAACCCCATGCACACGTTAGTTTAGTGTGACAGTTGAATTATTGATCACGGGTATCTGGAACACAAATCAATTAATGAGTAGAATTAGTTATTGGTTTTTGTTTTAATTATGATGTGTGTGTGCTGATAATGCATCTAGCGCACTGCATTCTGACATTGTTGGATCACGCGGGTATGTAAATACAACTGGTTTTTAATTGAATTTTTCTGATGGTTTAATTCTGTTTGATACGATACTCTAATCAGCTTACCATTTGTCACGTGACGTCAACCGATAGATTTTATAAATCGCTTTTGATATTTTTTAACACTTTACCGGCTGGTTTTAATTAAATTATTGTTCTATTTTTGCTTTCATAAAAATAAAGTAGGGAGAGGTAATCGCTTTGGGACTATCCGGGCTGGAGATATATGATTTATGTTAATCAAAAATAAGGATATGGTTATTTATTCGCGTTATAAAAGTTTGTGGATTTATAACAAGTCACCTAGTTATTTACCTATGCCAAATTGTTACCAAAATTTTATGTCGGCTATTTTTATAAATATGCATCTATTTTTTAATTTACATACAATTGAATTTGGTCTGTAAGAGAGATGATGGTTCCAAATTGACTTTTTTCTGTTGTTAAATTATCGTTATTATTATTTAATTTTATAATTCCAATAAACAAAAAACGCTACTGTCTGCTGACTTTGCGGAGCACTTTTTTTCGGAGCACAATGGCTTCAATGTTAGAGTCAAATTTATTTTTAAGCATTATTTTTTTTCATCTATACATACCCATTTAAATCTCGCTAAAAGGTTTTATTTCTTCGAATTTTGATAAGATGCAGTATTTGAGGGGTAGTCAGAGGGGATTGCATACAAATACGAGTGTATGATAATTACCAATTGTTGAAAAATATTTTTTTAGTGAAAAAATTAAATAGCCAATTAAAATATATATTAAAAATAATTTCTTCCATAAAAAGCATTGTGATCCCTTATTATTATTGGGGGAGGGGCGTTATCGAGAAACATTACATATATAAAAAAAATCTACGTAGGTACACTGATAAAAAGGATTTCTCAAACCAAGTAAACGTTGTTTTGTATATAACGAAAACAATATTTTCTTAAGATAAGCAATAATCTCTTAAACCAACTATAGTATTCTTAAACGAAGGAATAACGTAGTTGGATTAAGAGTATGTTTCTTATATTAAGAAAACATTGTTTTCGTTATATACAAAACAAGGTTCTCTTGGTCCAATACAGTTTTTTTTCTGTGTATTTCGAAATATGATTAAAATTATGATTTTTTCATCATCTGCTTAAAATAAGTAAAAACAAAAAGTACCCAAACACCGGCCGGAAAAGTGTTTATATGAATATATGTGTGTTTTTTTTCTCTGGTGGTCGTTCTGATGAATGTAGATGATGAAAATATATTTCATCTATTTGATTTTTAGAAATGATTTGAATTCACGCTGCTTTGAAACAAATTACTGAATATAAAAACCGCATACGTTTTTCATGTGAACCCGTATATCGCAGTAATGAAAAAATATATTGAAAATTGAATTCGGAATTTTTTCCATCGTGCAATAAACCTGTTTAATTTCATTCTATTTATGTTACAATCAAGTAAATTTTATTGGATAAATATTTGTTTCAATAAATATTAAATGTATCTCTGTGTTAATCAATACTTTTTTATTCAGAAAAAAATAATAAATCAATGGTTTTAGATCATAACTTGATAACTGCAGAAATTTTATTTCTGGGTAGTACTCAAACATAGTTAAGAGATCTGTAAATCCAGTTTCCGGTTGCAAGATCGTTTTAAAAATCCTAAATATAAAATTTCATCCTTGTCGTTTTTGAGTTATAACTTGTAAATTGTCATGGATTTCGTAGTATAACAAAGTTAAAACTAACAAATAATAAAGCTTTTTCAATAAAAACCCCATTTGTTTGCTATAATCTTTAATTTCTTTTCCCTGCTAATTTAAAACAGTTAGAAAAGTGTTCCAAATGAATTCAATTATGGCAACCTTTTTCATTACCAAACCGTTAGATAAAGTTTGTCGAATTCAAGGACACAATTTACAAAGTCAAAAGCAAGAAGTTAGTTTGTACTCCAGACAATTCAAGCTTTTAAGATTATTGGGAAAGTTTCAAGGCCGACAATCAGCTCCGTGTTTTTAGTTTATATTTCAATAAATAAATAACGACCAGGAAGCATATTTGTCTTCACCGACTCATTGAGAAAAAATATTATTTCCTATTAAAAAAAATCTACATTTATATATGTACATTTTTTTCATGTGAGACGAAACGAAGCTGATATAACTGATAAGACAGATAAAGATAAAATTAAGTTTTATATATATGTTGCCGGCATTGTATGAAATCCGGCATTGTATAGAATTCCTAGGTATTCTATAGAATGCCTATAAGTCACCAGGCAATGTATGAAATGAATTTAATTATATACACATTTCCTAAGTATTTTATAGACTAGAAATACAAACATAAATAGAGTGAACCAACCAATTTTGGTTCAGGCACAGATATAGGCTTACTTTATGTAATGAAATATTAAAATACTGATTATTTATCTTACTTAATACTGGCCTAATATGTTTTTAAATGACTAAATAATATCTAATATTTTTGTATGTTTTTTATTTTAACAATTTTAAATCATATACTTAATAATCGTCTGAATTAATATTTTATTTTATTAATTATAATAATAAATAAAAATTATTTCATACTTTGCCTGAAATCTAGTAATTGTATAGAATTCCTAGGAATTATATAGAATACCTGAATTACATACTTATACCGGTAACATATACATCTCATAGAGCTCCTTCCCATTTTTAACATTTTAATTTTACCTTACAATTTAAGGAATAATCAATTCTCAATAATATTTTTGTATATATCCTTGTACTTATATACAAATATATACCCATATCATTCATACTAAAAACAAGACATTATTGTCAAGATATCAAATTAAAAAAATGACCTTTGTAGCATTGTAACAAACAGTCAATTAATCAACAGAGAGTATTGTTGTCAAAATGACAACTAAATCAACGTAAATATTCTTAACAACTACACCATGTAACGAGTGACATTTGAAAAGAAAGCTTTAGTTGTAATTATAGAACTAAAATACAACTAGAGAAGTGGTTCTAAACCATTCCATTAAAAAAATACGATTAAACTGAAATTCAAAATAATGTATAAATAATTTTAAAAACGTGTTGAAAAAAATAGGAATATACAAGTGGGGTATCAAAATGCACATTTTATCGAGCTGATTTTAAAATATTTGTATTAATTATTACTTTAAAAATAATTTATCGAGAAAAAAAGGTAAAAACTGTGCAAATTTTGTTGAAACGATTTTCACGCATGTGACTTGGAAATTAAAAAGAAAAATCTGAAAAAAATATCAGCCAACTGATTTAAAAATATTAGTTTTTAATAAAACAAATCTAAAATGATTTTAATTCCATTATTTTTTCATACTATAGACTATAGTATAATATAAAATAAAAAAACACTTTGGCAAATAAGTGAGCGCTGTAAACCGCTAAGGCGGCCCATACACCTACAATATAACTGTGCAATATTATTGTTACACAATTTTATTGAAATATACCTTACGCCTACACGTTCAATAATATTGAATCTTGAATTATTCGCGTCAATATTTTCGTCGGAGCAACATGTGTGATGATGAAGATTTGGCTGCAGCTATGCTGATGATTTTGCTGGCAAAACAAAATAAAAACGAAAGAAGGCCAGTGTACACTCATGAACGTCTTTTAAAATAAATTTATAAATATTCGTGCGTGCGTACGGGACCGCTTCGAACAGTAGACTAAAAAATATTGTACAATAAGCCCTACAGACGACACAATGAAAAAATATGGTGCAATAAAATTTAAACTCGCTCAAACTTTTCTAAAAGCATTGTACAATCTTCAATATGATTCCTAAACGGTCAATAATATTGGACAATCCGTGTGATTGCACAATAAAATTGATCGTCTATGGGCCGCCTAAAATACGACTCTAATATTCTCAAGGTCAACGTGGTGATATCACAGTGCTAACTTATTTTCCGAGAATTTAGATTAAACATAAATCACATTTAGTGAGTGATATTCCATTTCTAAAGGTTATATACCTGTAATTAAGGTAGATATTTTGTGAGACATCTTTCTTTCTCTCTGTCTTCCTCTGGGGAAATCATTCTTTCTCAATTCTCCATGTTATTTTAAAGTTGGTACGTCGTATGTATATTTGTAAGTATATGCAGAGAATATAATGTTTAAATAGCTTATTATGTCTGATTCGTTGGGAATTAGAATAGTTTTTTTTTTCTTTTTGAGACTTTGAAATTGAGTTTTTATTGTAATCTAAAAGTTCAAACGAATAAATCTAAAAAAATCTAACAAGAAGAAGGACATAAATTAAGTAGGTAATCAATAAAATAATTGAAATATTTTGATATTATAATTTTAAATTTTTACTTTAATCTTTAAAAAATGATTCACCAACAATGTAAGATAAACGAATTATTTTTTAATGAATAATAATAATAATTGTCTTTGTAACTCATGGTATACCTATACAATATAATATAGGTAATAGCTTCGATTAGTTTCATGTATATGTATGGAAAATTAAAATTCTATGGTAATTATTCATATTTAATTCCATTTTTTCGCTGTCTATAATAATGATATATTATATTCAAATTTAAATACATTTACATATAATTTAATACATCATTATATGAAGCCATTCATCTTTACTGTTATCCTCTATTATGATATCACTATTATACCTTTTACAGAATTAACAATTTTCTGTCATCGGAAGTATGTATTTTAAAACTTTAATTTAGCATAAAATTAAGGGGCTAAATTTTATTATTAGTAGTTGGGAGGCTTGGTGTGTTATTTAACTTTCTTATACTGTCATTTATGAAATATATAGTATTTTTAAGTTTGTTAAGCCATTTTTTTCGAATTCAGAAATTTTATATTTAGGATTAATTTTTGTATGGGAAGAGAACGGATGTTTACTCTTATCAATTTTTTTATTTTTCTAAATATTTTTGAAACGGTGGGAATTAGAGAAAAATGTTTTGAATAAAAGTTGAAGAGAATATTATTATCTTTAGTTTATGTCCTATTCATTTCTTTCTATCTATCATCAGTTAGCTAAAACGTTTTTTTTAAATAAAATTTAAAACACGTACACTGTTCACTATGTTTTAGTTTATAGACATAAAGTTTTTTTGTGTTAGTTAAATAAACAATAAAATTTAAGTAAGTTAATTTGGTTTTCGAAGTAGACATATTTGATAATATAATAAGTAATTGTAAATCTAATGCTGCCTTACATTAGTTTTTATTCTTTTTGTAACAACATACGGGTAATTTTGCGTCAACGCCTTAAAAACACTGTCGGTAAAACAATATGTGATTAACTTTAATGTCTATTGCGCCCAGGCCCGTCTCAATAGCCGCGACAGCTGACGCAAGATAGACACTGGGGGAGAGATTAACCCAGCAGTAGGCGCACATTTAACTATATACATTACTGTCGATAATTATTCGAACAATAGAATATTTAAAATTATTGTATTATGTATTCCAAATTACGGTCACAGGTACACAGAGGGAAAGATTAACCCGGCAGTGGACGCGCTGAACCTGATATTAACTTTTTATTTTAAATAGTTTATAAATGATTCCCTTAATGCTAGAATAGTTTGAGACTATCTCCCTATGAATTTTATTCTTACTTGACTAGTTCTTAGAAAATAATCTGAAAAATTTCATTACATATTAATTCTTTGAGTTCTATTTTGGAATATTCACAAAAAATTATGTAAAAAAGTCTCGCAATTCGAAAAAAGTAGAGAAGCCTTATTAAAATTATAATTATAATAAAAAATTGGACAGTCAAAGACTGCATAAATTTTGAATTCAATTTTTTTAAAGTTTATTTAAAAAAATATCACACATTAAATTATTTTTAAATTGGCGGAGTTCTTAGAGACGTCGTGTGCCTGCTGCCGGGTTAAATAAAAGGGAGAGGGCTTGGTTGGCTATAAAGGAATAAATATTTATAAGAAGTGTGCACCACGTGCGTCGTTTCGCTTAGTTCAATTAATTTTTAATACATAATTAATTTTTTTTCGTTATTGTTGGGGTGGTTTTGCGATCGTTATAGTTTTTGCATTTTTTGTTTTTGATTAACAATTTTAATTGAATTGAAGTGTAATTAAAAATATATTACTTTTAATATCGTTTGTTAAGGACTTTAGAAACGAAAATTCCTGGAATTTCTATTTCCAAATGTTTAATATAAAGAAAAAATTAAAATACAAACCTTTTTTTTAATTAAAAAATCATTGGAAAAATTATTGACCCGCAAAAAGTGAATAGAGAAAATTACATCATTCTATGAAAAATCGATCAAAATTGACGAAATCCGCTTTAGCGTATTTTTATAATTTTTTACATTGGATTCGTATAAAAATTCGATTCTCGAAATATAAGTTTTAAAAATAAACAGCAAAAATCTATCTTATTTTTTTCTAAATTTTTTAAAACTTTATGCCGGTCCTGTTAATGCATATGCGGATTAATAAAAAAACACCGCATTGGTTCCATTTAATCAAAACGATGTTCGTGTCTAAGTTTTTTACAACCATATGTCGTTAATTACGTATCACTTTATATAAATCATTATCCTGCGCGCCACTGCGATACATTATACAGTCCGGCAGAGGTATAAAAATACACCGTCGTGCAATAAAGACATTATATAATAGGTTGTTTTATGATTCCGTATCTTTAGGGGATAAACATCAATTTAATATGAATTATGAATAGGTACATAAAAATATTATGGCAATTTAGAAAACTAATGGTATAGCCAATTTTGATATTAATTAATCGATTATTAATACATATGTATCAATACAAAAATAAGTATCTATACTCCGTAAAAGTGTACTCCGTAAAGTCAGCAGCGTATCGTTCTATTAATATTTTAAATTACATTTAAATTAATTCTATTACAATTTAAGATATAGAAAAATAGAAATATTTTGTCACTTGTGAAATTCCTTGTGAAACGGTTTTAAAATTCAAGAATAAGCTCAATTTTTGTGGATAAGTAAAAAAAGATTATAAGAAGCTTTATTCAAAGTTCTGAAATGTTTCATTACCTTTGAGCAAAGATATCGTCAAAATAAAATCTATATATAAATTTAACATTTCTCAAATAATTGTTTCAGGATTTTCAATGAAGCCTCTTAATCTTTTTTTAGTTATTTACAAAATTTCGAATTTACATTTGGTTTTTTTTTTTTTTTCCCAAGAAGTATCTTAAAGTAAAACTATACATTGAAAATGAAATTTAGAATTTTTTTTATCTAATATAAAAAAAATCGACTAAAAGATAGATGAGTAAATATTTTTGATCATACATAATTTTTGTACAAATATTTTAATAACCCCTGCATAAAATATCTTCGCGGACCAGATTAATCTATATCTATAAAAGAGTTTGTCCTTAACCACTCACTCACTCACTCACTCACTCATATATCAACGCACAGCCCAAACCCCTGGACCTAGAAACGTGAAATTTCGTAGGTGCCTTCCTTTTATGATGTAAGCACCCACTAAGAAAGGATTTTTCGAAATTCAACCCCTACGGGGTTAAAACGGGGTGTCAAAATTTGTATAAATTTTTTTTCTTGTTCGTATTTAATTGAAACTTTTCATAAATACTCTATAATACAAAAAATGAAACAGTTATTTCAGCACTTTCCAAAATTTAACCCCTAAAATGTTAGGGGGGTGGAAAAATTTGTATGATATTTTTTTTGTATTCACCGAATGAAACATGTCATAAGTTGGTACTCTACAAGATAAATAGCATTTACGAAAATTCAACTCCTATGGGAATGGGGGAGGGGTAAAATTTTGATGTATTTATATATTCATAACTGTTTATGATTTTAAGGTAAATTCGGACGGGGTGTGTGTTTTTGATATGTTTATCTGCATAGCTGCTTAAGTTATAAATGGAGTCGAGCAAGATAATCTGCAATAAAAAAAATCGATATTCAACTCCTAATGGCGGGGGTAGGCAGGGGATGGGTTTCTTAACTAACTTAGTTTTTAACTAAGATCCGAGATATTTACGATTTTTTATAGGTTATGAATAAAAATTCGAAATTTACGCGAGCGAAGCCGCGGGATTCCGCTAGTTCTTCATATATCCTTGATTTTGTCCTACCACGTATTATTTTCTTGCCTTGATTAGGGATCCCTATAAACATTTTGACAACCCCTGCACCAATAGTAAAACAGTAGTGGCATAAACCCGTGTATAAGCAATACGACTATGTCATTAAATATTGCCGAGTACCTTTGCCAAGTGTCCACTAACATTGTCAACTGTAATTTGGCTGCGAACTAATTTTATACTCTCGTTCCCTTTAAATAATTTTGTTGAGGATTCTGCTTTTATTATCTTTATTTATTGTTGGTACACTTTGCAATATGGAGAGAGTATTATTTTAGGATTTATTCGCTGTATTGTCGTTGCTTTTGCTAATTCAGTTTATGCTGTAAATTGCTTGTAGTTTTAAGCAGGCATGTTGAAACTTTTGAGTGTACTTTTGATAGTTATGTGGATTAATTGAATCAAATTTGTTTTGAAAGTTAAAACATTGTTACTAAACAGTTGACGAACAAAATGAGGTTATGTAAGACCAAAATACTAAAGGTAGCAAGAAAGTATGACAATTTTAATTTATTTTAGGTCAAATTTTATGCAGTTTTTTTTTCTTTAACGATTGGTATATTTAAAATTACGATATCTTTTATTTATTTATGTTTTACACCCACAAAGATTTAAAAAAATTATTCGATTGTAGAACTATGAATTTTAAACATTTTCTTACCGAAAATTAGGTTCATAAAAAAATTATAAACGTTTGCTTGTACAGGATGGACCAAAAGTCATTACTCTGGGTTTCGATAATAAAATTTCACAATTTCGTTAAAATGTGTAAATAAAAATTAATTTTAAAAAGTTATTTAAACTTCAAATTCCTTTGCGACTCTTGGCCCACCATGTACTATAAAATCAAAAGTACCGCAGAAACCTCAAATAATATAATTTTTATAATTACAGTTTCAAAGTATATCGTAATTTCAATATATAATACTCCCCCCTTAAAAAAATCTTCAAAGATTTCATTGTAATGATATTTTATTTGCTCGTGTAATTACAATACCATGATTATATAATTATTTTGGCATCAAATACAAGAAGCTCTAAAAATACATTAAATTTAATATTAAATCAACTCGATGATAAAGTAAAAGTATTAAAGTGGTAAATTAACTTTTGAAGGTTTAGTATTTCTTCCCCTTCTCACAATTCTCCCTCTAGAGAGCCCCGTGTTTTGTCCGCGGAAGCAATATAAAAATTACCAGAAGCGGTCTGTAAAATCTTTAGTTGATTTGCAATACAAAAAATTAATAATTCCAATACAATAAAAATTCATACTCATAGTTTTAAATAAAAATATTTAACTAACACGGAAACCCTGTACATTATCCCCCCCCCCCCCTCTTTCCATTGAAAACCAAATTTCTTTACAGTTGAACTGTCAATCTCATTATAATAAAAAATATTTTTTTTAGCATAATTTTTTTTATTAATCACTTTCTAGTCTATTTTCTATAATCTTCCCAGCCACCCCTGTTTTTAGGAAGGACGTATGTTCGTCAATATATATCTAACCTCTGTTATATAATCTGCCATAAAGTTACTGCAAGGCTTGTTTACGATGTTTTGATAATTTAGAACTAAATTAAATTATATTAATTTCATATATATTCATTCCACTTTAACACTAACTAACGAGGCTAGGGTAAGGTTGGAGGGGGAGGGGGTAATTCACCCGCACTTGTTAAATAAAATCTAAATTTAATTCCATCTCATTTCCTGGATCCTTAAATAAATTAAGCGTCGTAACTGGTAACGTTGTTGAAGTTTTACAATTTGCTGTTTTGGTGAATTTTTAATAGACAAAATGGTGGCTTTTAACTAAAATATCTATCTATGATATTTTATGTCTGTTTTAAATAATTAATTGAACAAAACAAAGTATATGTTAAATATATGATTTTCTTTGATAAAAATACATTTAAGATTAAGACATAATTCTATCAATAAGAAAAGAGTTCTAATTATATAATATTAAAGACAGATGTTACCGTACAAAGGTACATATATTTTAACCTTTGTTTTCTAAACTCAGCATTTGTTGTGAAGGGTAGCATTGTAATTATAGGGTATAGAGATGCCAAATCCTAACTCTACCAGTGTATGTGGTGTGTGTTGAAGACAACATAATATTATTATCGACTTAAACTCAATGTCTTCATCAGGTAAATTGAGTTCAAGATACTAGGAACGTAAGCTATTTATGTATTTTATTAGATGAAATGTTCTATCTCGTACATACTGAGTGGTGAAATATAGAGGAGACTGGGGTTAATTTTTACAATTAACCTATAGAATAGACTCATATAATTAATTTATGTATATATTTTGAAAAAAACTATGGATTACTATATTCCCGATAGTTCAAGAGCTGATAACATATTTCTCTGCCCCATCTGAGCACTAGGCAGACTTACGGAAAACATTAATTCATGTGTTGTACATTATGGGAAAAAAAGTCCCAACCTCGAGACCCGGGGATAAAGGGGTTAAATTCCTTAGTGAACATGTAAAGAAAAAGTGTATGTTTGCCCCATGTGAGCACAAATAAAATGACTTCAGGGAGTTAGTTTATGAAAAGTTAGATAGTGAAAGTGCAATGGGCAGACGCGTAGGGTGGGGATAAGGGGTAGGCAGACGTACTCAAACATGCAATATTTTTTTTGAAAATTGCCCCATTTGAGCATTGCTGATTTTTTTAGGGATGACAGTTTTTGATCTGTAGATGACCGTAAAACAAAGGCAGACGCGTAAGATGGGGATAAGGGGTCGGCAGATGCCCTTAAACATGCAATTTTTTTAATGAAAATTGTCCCATCTGTGCATTGCTGAATTTTTTATGGATGATAGACTTTGATCTGTAGATGACCGAAAAAACACAGGCAGACGCGTAGTGTGGGGATAAGGGGTGGGCAGACACATTGAAAGTGCAAAATTATATCTGGACTATTTTTTAACTGGATTGTTTCGTAATTATTTTTTTTTTTGCTGGAAGTTGTCTACAATGACTCTCTGAATAACACATTTATTAAAAAAAAAAATTTTTACCCCCAACCAACGCGGTAAAGACAACATTCTTTAATATAAAAATGTAAAAAAAAAATTATTAAACGTGTAAAAAAGTAGGCGCTGAATTAAAAAAAAATGTTTTTTTGATTATGTAGTTCTCATTCTTTGTAATAAACAAAAAACAAAAAATAAAAAAATAAAACAGAATTCTTCGGGATTTGAACTCAAGACCCTGGCATTTTGAGTTTTGTAAATTTATATATTTCAGCAAAACGGTACTTTAAATCAAAAAATTACAAGGGACATATTATTTTCTTCTTACTAAGAGGATCCTAAAACATATTTGCTATCATCGGTGCAATATTTAGTACCGGAGATATACATTTTTTAAATTTGTTACAGTCCTTTGCCACTGTAAATTGCGTCTGCCGACCCCTTATCCCCACACTACGTGTCTGCCTGTGTTTTTTCGGTCATCTACAGATCAAAATCTATCATCCATAAAAAATTCAGCAATGCTCAGATGGGACAATTTTCATAAAAAAAATTGCATGTTTAGGGGCATCTGCCGACCCCTTATCCCCATCCTACGCGTCTGCCTTTGTTTTACGGTCATCTACAGATCAAAAACTGTCATCCCTAAAAAAATCAGCAATGCTCAAATGGGGCAATTTTCAAAAAAAATATTGCATGTTTGAGTGCGTCTGCCTACCCCTAATCCCCACCCTACGCGTCTGCCCATTGCACTTTCACTATCTAACTTTTCATAAACTAACTCCCTAAAGTCATTTTATTTGTGCTCACATGGGGCAAACATACACTTTTTCTTTACATGTTCACTAAGGAATTTAACCCCTTTATCCCCGGGTCTCGAGGTTGGGACTTTTTTTCCCATAATGTACAACACATGAATTAATGTTTTCCGTAAGTCTGCCTAGTGCTCAGATGGGGCAGAGAAATATGTTATCAGCTCTGGAACTACGATATTGACATTATATGTTGCTGCGTTTGTAATGCGTAGTACGGTGCGGGTAAAGCGACTGTGGATAAGCAAAGAGTGAAGACAAGGTGTATCTCTCTCTGGAGAATGCAAAATCACATAGATGCGTCTCTCTCTCTTTTTTCACACTTATCATATTTCAATTAAAAAACATGGTTGTTAATAATTTAGAAATTTTACAGATATCTTTGTAAATCAATAACGAATGTACCCGGGTAAAAATTGTAGATCTGCAGTGATCAAATCAGATCTCGAAAGATTTCCATTTTATCATATTTTTTACTGATTTTTGACCTGTGGAAACTTGCAAAGATCTACAACTGTCTACAAATATCTAAAACGATCTACAAAGATATCTGAAGATCATTGAAAATTCATAAAATTCATGTATTTTCAACGTTTTAATATTTATCAACGATCCACAAAGATCTCTAACGATCGTTTTAGATCTTTGTAAGTTATTGTAGATCTTTGCAGGTATCCACTGATCAAAAACCAGTGAAAAATATGATGTCTCAAAATGCAGATCTGTCAAGATCTCATTTGATATCTAAAAATACTTTTTAATTTTCTATCAGCTTTTAGTTAAGATATAAACGACAAAAATTAAGAATTTTCACATATATATTACAAATTACAATTAAACCGAGCTTTTTTTAACCACAATTTCCTTTTTTTAAATTAAAATACTTATTACTTATTACACACTAAAGTAAGTAGAAACTATTATTCGGCACAAAAAATCGTTTTTTATATTTGTTTTTCAAAACTGTTATTACCCCCTACTATACATATATGTATGTATAATATACCACTGCACACAAACGCATTATTATTTATTATAAAATAAACATAAAACATGCATATATGCAATATTGTTCAACGATCCAATTAGAATTAACAAAACCCAATTTGTTTTAACATTTATTGCAAAATAGTCATTTTATAAACATTATTTATTTCGTTTTAAGTTTAAATAATTTCATTGATAATTATATTTATGTATATTTTCACTCGTGGTCCGAACAGATAACTTTTAATTAAATAATCCAACGTTTATTAAATCTGTCTGAATTGTACTCGAAAACTAATAATTTTGCTGTTATCTGTTGTTGAAATTCTAACGATTTTACAAACATTGTGGATATGCCGATAGTTTTGTATGTTAGTAACAATGGATTTGTTGTAAATTATTTGTATAGATATAGATATAGATCGAAATACAGAACTTTAATAATTGATCAGTTAAAATTATTAATTGGGCACATTCATTTATATTATGCTATATTATGAGTGAATCTGGTGCCCTGGGCAAGATTTCAAAATTAATAATACTTACAGTTCTCAAAAACAATCACGGTTTTGATACATTTTATAAGGTAAACAAATCCTAACCATATTTAGTGAATTGTTCATTTACAAATTGAGATCAAGTTTAGAATTGAGGGCTTTGCAGCAACAACGAGTTAACTCCATTTTTAGGCCAAACAGAGTTAACAACCGTTTCTTGGAGAAAAAAAATCATTCTTTCGTTTGGTTCAACAAAGAGTTACCTACCGTTGATAGTTCTCAAGTTATCCGCTAGAATGAGTTAGCTGCTTCATTCGCTTGAGTCAAAATGGAGTTAACTCCAGGAGCTGACTCTTTGTTTTTGGGTTTAGAATTGAGTTAGTAGTGTTAGTACACTCGTTTCTGTATTCTTTCTTGAAATAAACTAATTTTCTTGAAAATTGTTCTTATTCAATGTTTCCTTACTTTAAAAAGAAAATAATTTTCAACTATTTGGGCCAAAAAGGAGTTAACTCCAGAATAAAATTTACTCTAGAATTGCGAATTTGACTAATTTTTCAATGGAATTTGGCCAAAACATGTGGTCGGTGAAAAATAATAATTGGACGAAGACAATGGCGATTTAAATACATTCTCCATTTTTTAAACAGTTTTTTTCTATTTTCCCAAAATTTTTCTATTTCCACAAATTATAAAAACTGGAGTTAACTCCTTGTTGCTGCTTACCTCTAAATTAACATTAATCATGAGTTGAAAACAACCGATTAACTAATCGTGAATTATTTTGCTTTGTGCAACCCGAGGTTATAGTCTTATACATATTTCGGCGCTGACTTTTCGGAGTGCATTTTTATGGTGCACACCGGTAACAATTTCAGGAAACTTGTTATAACTGGGACTATTCCTGTAATATCTAACCTCTGGTTTTGAATCCAGAGTACATTGCACCCACACACCCTCCTGTGTGTATGTGTGTGTATGAGTGCGCGTAGCACGCTTGAGCGGTCCACAAAGAGTGTAATTGCTTCAGAACGACAATTTATTGCGTGACGGATGCGCCGCGAGTTTGTTAATCATTTTATGTCCCGCACATGTACGTAATTGACTGCTGCAATGCCGCTACAACTTTGTGAATCATGCCGACGGCTTTGCGCTTTCATACATATGTGTGTTTTCAGTCTATATGTATTAATTCAATGCATTTTTTTACCAAAAAAATATATTTCGTTCGTGTAACAATATACCTCAAGTATTTATATCTCAACTTTAAAAAAAAATTACGGCATAACCTCTTTTTGTTCTAATAGACTGGATATAATTAATAAAGAGTTGGAGGTATATACTATATTATACCCATTTTTAAGAATGTTTTTTTAACGTTTAGATTATCAAAAATATTTTTTACAGCTAATTTGCAATTTTTTTTTAAAAGCTGATATCACCGCCCTTTTTCAACGCAAAGATATGAGCTTTCAAAATGTATCTTCTAGAACATAGGTGCCCAACATTTTGAGCTTTGTGGGCCGCAGAGCGCAAAAAATAGCCGCAGAAAAATTTGAAGACAAAATATACAGGGTGTCCAAAATAAGCGTGCAATGCATGGGGATATCCTAAACGGTAAGAGATACAGATGTGGTTAAATGAGATGAATTATTTGTAAGAAAGGGGTGAATATTACAACATCAAAAAATATTAATAATTTTATGTGGTTCAGGCGGTATACCCAAAAAACTGAAAATTCGGAATTTCTTTAAATGACTATAACTTTTTTGGCAAAGTAGATAGGTACTTTATGTTTGCGGTTTCTTAAAGCACTTTTTTGAGTTGAATTGTTTGATGTATTTAGAATTTTTATATCACTTTTAGTTTCCGAGTTACAAGCCCTAACTTTAGTTTTTCTTATGGGCCGCCAAATTGGCTATATCATATTCGAACGTGTTTTTTACTCTACTTTACAACGATATGTCACATGTCATACTTATTATTAAAAAAAAGTAAAAACCTTTTTTTTGTAATAGTTTATTGTTTTTAAATATGCATTTGTTATTTTCATTGTTGTTATTGCGATTTTTGTTTAACAATTTTTGTTTTTCATGGCTCACTTAAATGTTTGTAATAAAATACTTTATAAATATCACCAATATTTAGTACTTCGACTTATTTTCTATAATAAGTATGTCATGTGACATATCGTTGTAAAGTAGAGTAAAAAACACGTTCAAATATGATATAGCCAACTTGGCGGCCCATAAGAAAAACTAAAGTTAGGGCTTGTAACTCGGAAACTGAAAGTGATATAAAAATTCTAAATACACCAAACAATTCTACTCAAAAAAGTGCTTTAAGAAACCGCAAACAAAAAGTACCTATCTACATTGCCAAAAAAGTTATAGTCATTTAAAGAAATTCTGAATTTTCAGTTTTTTGGTTATACCGCCTGAACCACATAAAATAATTAATATTTTTTGATGTAGTAATACTCACCCCTTTCTTACAAATAATTCATCTCATTTAACCACATCTGTATCTCTTACCGTTTAGGATATCCCCATGCATTGCACGCTTATCTTGGACATCCTGTATACAAATATATTAAAAAATTATCCTCAGAAAAAAATAATTTAAGTGCGCCGCTGAAGTAAATGAATACACACACACACCATGTGCGCACCGCGACGCCTATTAAGTAAATGACATACGCTGCGTCGCGTCGACTTAAAAACGTCTTAATCAATTTAGGCGTGACTAAATTTAAAAGTCCCCGTGAATATTAAGACGTCAACATAAAAGTTACATACATAGTACATATAAATATACCTATACATATAAACATATGCGACGTGTTTATAGATATCAGGTGGTACATGAAATGAGTTCAAGGGGCATGCAGTTGAATATAAAAATGTTATCCAATATTTTTCGAATTAGAAATATAAATTCAATTAGTACTACTATCAAAAATCAATGTCTAAAAATATACGTGGTCTATATCTATCTAAATGTAAAATTTATAAATTTAGTCACAGTCATAGAGATACGTTAATACTAGAATGATAACTACTGGTAGAAATTTAACCTAAAAACGTTTTCATCGTTTCCATGGTTACTATCATATCGTCCTTAGATTAGGAAAGACTATGGACAAGGTTACTAGGTTTGCTTAATTGTGACGTCATCACGAAGATCATTTCAACCTTCTTGATTTTATTTATTTATCTATGATTTCAACTGTCATAATATTAAACACAAATCACACATAATTATAATTAATATCATATGTGAAGCAGCACTATAGCAATAAACGAATAGCACAAACACATAATACAATAATAAATCAATCACGATCAAATTTATATTATGATAGTTTGACAGCGTTGGTGACCATTTGAAATCTAGAAGGTTGAAATGATCTTCGTGGTGACGTCACAGGCAAGTAAGCAAACCTAGTCATTTACTAACCTTGACACAATACTTAGTGTTGTTACCATATCGCTCCACGATTCATTGGCGTATCATTCAGATTTTAAAATAAATATCAATTGTTCTGAATTATAAATTAAATGAATAATAAATGTTTTATATTGTCTTTGAAGGTATTTCAGTGATAATTGATTAACAAAGAAACGTTTATTTGGAACTCTCATCTCTCATAACATATCAAATTCAATTATAATTTAAAGTATATTTAAATAAATTTTCAACTGACGCCTCTGGGATATATGATATGATATGATATAATATGTTTATTCATTAGGACATACAAAGATGTTTTGAATACGTCAGAAACAATATAAAAACAGTACATGAGTAATATTACTTTCTTAATTATACATATATCTATGGAAATAACAAATCTGACAATCAAATTATCTTAATTTAAATCTTGGCCGCCGTAAAATTTTGTTTATACCGGGTGTCCCAGATAACTTTTCCAGCATGGGGATCTCAGTATCTATAAGAGATACAGGTTTGGTTAAATGAGATGAATTATTTGTAAGAAAGGGGTGAGTATTATTATACAAAAAAATATTCATAATTCTATGTGGTTTAGGCGGTATACCCAAAAAACTGAAAATTCGGAATTTCTTTAAATGGCTATAACTTTTTTGTTAAAGTAGATAGGTACTTTTTGTTTGCGGTTTCTTAAAGCACTTTTTTATGTAGAATTGATTGGTGTAGTTAGAATTTTTATATCACTTTTAGTTTCCGAGTTACAAGCTCTAACTTTAGTTTTTCTTATAGGCCACTTAGTTGAATATATCATATTTGAACGTGTTTTTTACTCTACTTTATAACGATATGTCACTGGCCATATTTATTATTGAAAAAAAGTCGAAATACTAAATATCAGTGATATTAAAGAAGTATTTTATTACAAACTTTTAAGTGAGCCATGAAAAACAAAAATTGTAAACAAAAATCACAATAACAACAATCAAAATAACAAATGAATATTTGAAACAATGAACTATTTGAAAAAATATATTATAATTTTTTTTTCGATAATAAATATGGCAAGTGACACATCGTTGTTAAGTAGAGTAAAAAACACGTTCAAATATGCCATAGCCAACTTAGCGGCCCATAAGAAAAACTGAAGTTAGGGCTTGTATCTCGGTAACTAAAAGTGATATTAAAAATCTAAATACACCAATCAATTCTACACAAAAAAGTGCTTTAAGAAACCGCAAACAAAAAGTATCTATCTACTTTAACAAAAAAGTTATAGCCATTTAAAGAAATTCCGAATTTTCAGTTTTTTGGGTATACCGCCTAAACCACATAGAATTATGAATATTTTTTGGTGTAATAATACTCACCCCTTTCATACATATAATTCATCTCATTTAACCAAACCTGTATCTCTTATAGATACTGAGATCCCCATGCTGGAAAAGTTATCTGGGACACCCAGTATACGGTTATACGAAATATGGGTTATATACGGACTAGCATTGGTTGTTATGTATCCATAGTCTTTCCTAATCTAAGCGTCAGGCAATCAGAGCTTGTTATTTATTTCACATGTCAGAGTTTTCACTCTACTTATATTATATCTCTATGGTCTCATCACATGATAAACAAAATATGTTATTTATTTATATACAATATGATTCACGCTTATCACATCTTCGCAACTGACTTAATTTAAGCCAGTCAATGTTAATTAAGACACTAACGTCAGCTAGAACTATATAATTATGGGTGTCTAGATGTACTGTGAACATATAATTATAAATTGGGGTAGAGAATTGTCACATATTATAAAGTAATTTTATTTAATGCAGCTGTCAAAGAGACTGACTCACAAATGTTTTGACGTAATTGAGTCGTCGGAGCTGCAGAAATTACACCACATGTTTATTATTTTTGTCGTCTGTCTTTTGATGTGGTATTTTATCTATAAAAGACATTCCTGAATTTTTTGTGAGGATAAATATGGACCAAAGGAATTTTTTTTAACTTTAATAAAAAAATTTCAAATTCTTACTGAATAATTTTTGGATTTTAGTAGTCATTTTACTATAGAATTTGTTAAAATATATGTTTTGCATGTTCTCTATATGGATATTAAAATATATCTATTAAAGAGTTTTGTCTACAGTTATATGAAAAATAGTGTTTATATAGAAAGTAAAAGATGCAACGTATATTTTCTTGTATTTTAGTTGATATTTTTAAGATGAGTTGTATTTTGATGCATGAAATTTCACTAAAAAAATTTGAATTTTAGATTTCGTTAAAAGTATGTTTATTGTATAGAAAATGACATGAAAAGTTGAAATTTTCAAACCGCAGGTCTGTATCTCAAAACGTTCTCGAGATATGGCTTCTCAAAGTTTCAATTTTTTCAAAATTTTTGAGAAAAATGGCCGTAACTTTTGAACGTGTGGTTGGACTTGATTTTCGTTGACAGTTTTGGAATCAGCGTGTCAAAATCTATATAACAACATATATAATACTTCAAAATTCGATAAACAAAATTTTGTCAAAAATCGACATTTTTTTAAGGTATACCCCTTTGAATTTTTTCAATTTTTCACAGAAAAATTTTTGTTGAATTTTCAAGTACCTATTATATATGCCACCGTATAGATTTTGATATGCTGATTTCAAATCCGACGACAAAAATCTAATCTGACCTCACGTTCAAAAGTTACAGCCCTTTTTCTCCAAAATTTTGAAAAAAACTAAAACTTCGAGAGGCCATATCTCGAGAACGTTATGAGATACCGATCTGCGGTTTGAAAATTTCAACTTTTTACGCCATTTTCTATAAAATAAACATACATTTAATGAAATCTAAAATTCAAAAAAATAAATGAAATTTCAAGCATCGAACTTAAATTTTATGCATAAAAATTCAATTCATTATAAAAAATATCATCTAAAACTAAAAAAATTTACGACATAAAATCAAACTCGATCACTGGTTCAAAAATTATGGCTATTTTTTTGTTAATAATTTAAGAAAGAGGGTAAAAATATCTGCCTATTCAAGAAATAAATATATACAATAGGTACCTCACTTATTTAATTCTTATAAACCATTATAATTAATTACTTCTACGCCACTTACAAATTTAAAACCAACATCTAAATTTCCCCCTCATTATTTCGCCAAAATAAAAACTTAATTATAAAATAATATGCAATAATATTTTAAAGCAACGTCGCTACTTGGAAGGAGATCAAATATTTGAGGAGCTATATATAGAGGTTGTTATACAATTCCTGAACCAAGCCCGAGATCCCGCGGGATTCAAACTTTAGTTTCCAATTTTCAGAAATGTCAAAAGAAAACCAAGTTATGATACACAAAAAATATCACAAAATGTTTTTCATATATATTTATAAATCTTAATGCATTTTTTTCAGTATTGTTGACATAGTAAATGTAATATATATCAAATTTTACAATATGATAATTTAAATTTAAAACAAAATTTGATGAAGGATAACTAATAAATGTTTTATTTAATCAAATTAGCTTCTAAAAAAGCTATTAAAAATGTCATCACGCTATCTTATCAAAAGGTTGAGCAGTACACAGAAATTTTAAGTAAATCGAAAACAATAAATTATGTATGTAGGGTTGTATTAGATACAGTGGGCGACGTCGCATTTACCAATTTTGTGCTACCTTTCGCTAGTGAAAATTAAAATGAATTTATAAGACATAGGGTCATTTCACCTATTTTCCGACCAGCACCTGTTTTCGAGGTATCCGGAAAGTTTTTCGAAACACAATTTTTCGAAACACAATTTTTCGAACACAATTTTTCGAAACACAATTTTTCGAAACACAATTTTTCGAAAACAATTCTTCGAAACACAATTTTTCGAAACACAATTTTTCGAAATACAATTCTTCGAATGAACAATATTTCGAATTGTGTTTCGAAAAATTTACACCAAACCGTTTTCGACCATTTGACGAATCAAATGATTTCGTAATTTTTAAGAATGTTCTTAAAAGTTACGAAAAATTGCAATATACTTATATGTATAGTAAAAAAAAATTCCTGGAAGATCTTGAATGTCCTAGCATCACACACACATCCACGAAAGCTAGATGTTATGGTAGAAAATAGGCAAAATCGTTTTTTTTTCAGCTTTTTACCACATTAAAAAAATCAGTAAACTACTACCAAAACCGTTAGAGGGAATCGAAATAGAGTAATTTAAATTATATTCTATTTTAAAATTATTTAAAAAAACATATTTTGTTGCTTCCCAAAGTTGATAATTCCGCTAATTGGTTAAAACAGGTGAAGTGACCCTATGAGGAGTTTAGAATCAAAATTTGACAAATACTAGTTTCTTCCAACTACCAACATGTACATTATAATATAAGGTGACATTCCGACATTCATTTAAATAACCTAAGTTTTTAATTAAAACAAATCAATTAAGTTAACTTATCGCGTAAATATTATTAAATATAAAATAAAGCGAGACGGAACAAGTGAATATCTCTATCCATGTTCAACTCACACAAACTATATAGTATGCTTCATTAGCTCATGTTCAATTAAAACAAATGAGATTCGTTTGTTAATAATGCAATATTATTATCTTCTACGTATATAACAAAGTGTTTTGGGTCAAAGGTGAATTTTCATTACTGAGTGCGTTGTGTATGGCAGATTACTTCGCGGCAATTATTTTAGATTAAGTTAATTTATTGATTCGGTTATTGTTTTGTACAATAAAGTATCGGTTCTAACCCGTTTTATTACTTGTAATATGTATAATTGGGTGGATTGAAATTATATAAATACTAATGCCTTTTTTGTAATTTATTACCGCAATAACTTATACTAATATCTATTGTTTTTTCTACATGAGTCACTCTTTATTGATTTGTACCTGAATAGGGTAAACGAAGCTAATTATATCCATTTTTATATAAAATAGATCGAAACGAATTGGATAAAAAATGTTTTGAGATCGTTTTCAATTATTTGAAAACAAAAATCGAATAAATGATTTTTTCGTAAAATATTAAAATTATTTATTTATTAAGAGCTATTTTTTTATTAAAATAGGAAATTTTGAAAAAAATTCTCTACTGTAAATAACATACACGGAAAAAAATTACAGTTTTTCCCTGTAAATCCCTATCATTTAATTATTTTTTACAGTCTGTAACTGTAATAATGTTTGCAGATACTTAATAGATATAAATTGATGGATAAACTGCAAACATTACAGCCTAAAATTATATTAGTTATTACAATTTCAGAGAGTAAAAAATATGTTATAATAATAGGTTGTCGCTTACTATCTGGGATGTACAGAGAAAAACTGTAGTTCTTTAGGTTTCTTTTTTTCCGTGTACGATAATTCGGCGGTTAGGGCTCGATATGTCTAAAATGACTAATTGTAGCATGGTTAATAAAACATTTATGCTATCTATGGATGCTGCAGCAGCAATCTAAGATAGGCGGTATCAGAAACAATTAAGAAGATTCTTTTAACTGGTTTAATTAAAATCATTAATTTATCGGGCAGTCTTAATGAGTTGAATTATACTAAAGACCGATCTAAGATTGCTATGAACGGAAAACAGCAAACGGCGGCGGAAGTCATTTATTAGGGCATATACGTATTATTGCGCTGTTATTCGTTTTTGATAATTTCATATGCCATATCTGATTAAATGAAATTGATATTTTTTTTCACTTAGGTACATATATAATTATAGACATTGTTTTTTAATCGATTGAAGTTTATGAGTTTTTATTATTATTTCTAGATGCAATCACAATTTTAATTTATGTGTGAAATGTAAATGCAAGCAGTAAAAGTTAAGATTTTTACCTCCAGACGAGACTACTTGAAATTTGACAAAGCAATTTGAGATTAGAAAATTACATTTTGATGAGACGGATATTGATTTTTCTTATCGTCAAGTATCTTGATTAAAAAATTAAATTAATTAATTTGTGTTAAATGCTTGAACGTGGATGTAAAATTTATTTGTTTAAATAAAAAAAATGTCAAATGCGATTCGAGCCACGTGTATTCGAGCTGGGCGCGGGCCGTGAATTCTTCGTGTCTGACCCGACGTGAGCGATTTTCAAATATTGGATCGTGAGCGTGCGTGATCGTGAGTAACATTAAAACAATCGTGCGTGACCGTGCGTGAGTACATTTTTGTCGTGCGTGAGTTCGTGACTATATGCATATTTTGAGAATGATACGTTTGGATTCGTTTCACATATTTAATTGTTAATACGAAATGCTACAATTGACTACAATTTGGAATTTCAAAGAAGAAGCACTATAAAATACATAGTCAGCGTTACCAACTTAAAAGAAATTTAAAATGACTCTGTCGACATGTTAATAATCCCCCAGATTTTCAAATGTATTAATTGTTACTATTATATACTATTATATTTTATCCATTTTTTTGTTATTATTTGCACTAAAAATGTAGTTTAAAAGAAATAATACAAATATATATTATAAAGTATACTCATATTATATTGCACGAAAAAAAATTAATGCAAAATTTTATTTATTTCATATTAAAATCGTGACACGACCGTGACCCGCCGTGCGTGATCGGGCGTGAGTAAAAAAAATACAATTCGTGAGCGTGCGTAATCGTGATTTTTATTTCTGAGACTGTGAGTGAGCGGGCGTGACTAAAAAAATTTTGCTCGTGAGCGTTCGTGATCGTGAGCAAAAAAGTACTCACGCGCTCAGCTCTAACGTGTATTATTGTCCAGTACCGTAGATTAAAAAAATAGCAAATTTAAAAGTTTTTTTTAAATATAAATACTGATAATTTTCTAAGTGATCTCAGCAAAATATTTTAATTTAAGCAAAACGTTATTTAACTTCCCCCCCCCCCCCCCCCCCCCCTTGCCACAATAAATCAAAACTGATATATTATATTTAATGTAACGTATCATTAGTCAAAGAAAAAAGCACCATGTAACTCAATACCAAAAAAAAGGCATCTAATTCATCCAATTTAAAAAAAGAGTTACAATAACAAAAACAAAAAGCATAAAAAAAATAAACAGACACAAATCATAAAACATATTGCTGAGTGAACCTTAAATAAGAAATAAAACGCGTAGTCCGTGACGTCATGTCGAGATTAAAAACACGAGAGTATCGTCGAGACAACGGGGATTCCCCGCAGAGACGAAAACCCAAAGCCAAGCAGCTTGATTTACGGAGCTTTATGAGCTTTAAGCTCACGCTGTATTAAATTTTATTGTTTTAGAGCGTCTGTGAAAGCTTCGGTAAATTGCGGTACTCGGCTGGACACAGAAAGAACATACTTTTTTTCACCCATTCCCTTGACGTCTGTATTTTTATCAAAATTTTTATTTATTTAGACATTTATGAGAATAAATATTTGTATCGGCGGTAAATATATACATAGTTTTCCAAGTTGAATATTTATCATCAACATTTTAGAATTATGGTAAAAATCGGGGTCAGAAATGATTATTACGATATTGATTTAGATAATATAATTTTTTTTTTTTATTATTGTGATAATTAATTCTAAAAATAGTAATAAAAAAACGGGGACTTACTACACCCCAGATGCGTGAATAAGTATCTTTAATTACTCACCTATTACGGGATTTCCCCGATCAACTGCGGAAAATCATATTTTTTACAGATTTGTTTACGACAGTTCAAAAATGATGTATCTTTTATTTCTCTGTGTGAATTTTTATTTATTTTATTTTAATTATTAAATAATAAAGAGATAATGATATAAATTATATTTCATTCGTATACGTACCTTAGAAAATAAAAATAAGTGCTTGCTTTCATAAACCGCATGCGGGATAATCATCTGATATTATTTCGTACCAAAATAGAAAATTAATTAAATTTTCAGAGAATTATATGAAATTAATTTTAAAAAGTATCAATGTTTTCTTAATGTAATCTGAAACTTTACGCTTTCGTCTATATTTTTTTTCCCTATGTAACTTTACAAAATTTGTAAATAAATATATGAATGGATTTTCAATTCTATTCCCCCTACACCCCTCTTTTACTTCTTGTGAATCAGAAGGAATCGCTTTTTTGTCTTTTATTAATTAATTCAAGTTAAAAATTAACTATTTTAAATTTTAATAATAAAATTTTAAAATCTATAAATAGTTAATCGCTTTTACTTCTGAGAGATGAAAATGTATTAACTAACAATAGGAATTGATTATAAAAACACCCCGCAGTATATTTATAGAATATATTAAATTAAAATGATATTGAATAAAAGCTATATGCATTCATTGTTTTTATCAAATATTGAACACATCTCGATAGTTTCAAATAAAACAAATTCAAACATTGTGGCCACAAATGGATTATTCCGTACCAATTGTCTCACAGATAACAGCGGGTCCCAGTATGTATAGATATGTACAGGATGCTCCAGAATATTCTCACCATATCTTTATCTACAGTTATAGTTGGAATTTCATCCTGAGCAGGTTATTAATAAATTAATATAAAATAAAATAAAATATACCATTAGTAACATAAATAATAGGCTTTAAATGTATAGAAAGGATTTTTTATTTTATGATTTTATTTACAATATTTTATTATTTATTTAAAATACCAACATACTATTCAAACTATACACTGCAATTGCAATAGGACCATAGTTTCTGGGTATAAACCACGCCTGGTTTGCCATTCTATTGATAGAACAACCAAACTGACACGGCATATACTCAGAAGCCCAGATCAATATCAATAAAAATGGAAAAAAATGCAATAAATTTTTAATTAATTTTCTCAAATGGAAATAGTTAAAGCAGTTATTCGGAACCATCCTGTATATATGCACGTATGTATGTATGTATGTACAATATACATATGTAAAACTCACGGCTTATACTCAGAAGCCAAGATACTTATCTGTAAATATATAAAAAATTGCAATAACGTTTTAATTAATTTTCTCAAATGGAAATAGTTATTGTATGTAGTTATTCTGAAGCATCCTGTATATATTCACGTGTATGTATGTACATTATACATATGTAAAACTTTGCTATTTGAAAACTAGTATGTGTACATTGTGGTATTTTGTTTCGATAGATTCAATCTCTATACATAATATAGAGTTAACAATGGAGAAGTTTTAACTTGTTTCACTTTTTTTTAGATTTGTGTATTGCGGTATTGTATTTGATATAAATTCTAATAGATGGCGCTAGTATCAGATGTAATAAAAATTATTTTGTAATATCTTCTGATACTAAACATGACATTTTACTATTTCGTGTTTTACTCTTTTTTAGTTGGCATGTCTACATGTAGACACACAGATACTATATAGTGAAAATATCCAGAATTCATATTTTCATCAAAAAGTCGATCAGTTTATTAATATTATAGGTGTCTCATAAATAGCAAATAGTTTTACATAATACACCTTAATAATGATAGAAAATTCTGTAGGTACTGATTTACGGAACACCTGTAGATAATTATTTTTAGCTTGTTCTAATTTTAATTAAAATCTAAATCATTGAAAATGTGTATCACATATCATATGAGTAACTACACGAGAATATTCTCGGTTTCAGTATCGTTCGAACTACGAGATTGCAGCGTGCGCGATGACAGCGCCAACTAACGGGTGGACTTTAGTAGCAACTTGGGTGGACTTTGGCGTACTAACAAACAAATAATTTCAATAAAATATCGTAATATATACATTTTAGACGATTATTTATGACTATTGGTTATGTGCACGAAGTCTATTAACGCCGCTAGTGGGTAATAGAGAAGGATTGAATAGATTCAACTCTCTTTTTATCATTGTTTAATACCGTGAAATTTTTTATTAAACAAATATCATTTAATTTAGCTGTTTGCATATAATATAAATAGTATAGCATAAAAGGTACGTGAAATTTATTTATTTTGGGTATCTTTTTCTCTTTAATTATGACGTATAATAGAGAAATAATTAATTCGTTTACAGTGACAGCATAACCTCAAATTTTGGTGCCGATAATTTTACAATATTGCTCACCACGAACACTCGCATCGACGTTATTTCTAACTCCACCCCCTTGCACATAGTCTATAGTGGGATTAACCATGTTGACCTTTCTATTTTCAGTTAAAAACGAGTTTATTAAAAATGACAGTTAGTCCACCCAAAGTGTTATTTTTTGCCACGTTGTGCGCTGTGATCGATTTCGTTTCCCCCACTACCTACTTTGCACCCAGCGAATATCATAAAAAAATTAAACTTTGTGAAATATAACGAACAACTTAAAAAAAACTGTCCTATATAAATCATCACCAATAAGTGATAACTTTAAACATATCCTGTATATTATTGTAAACGTGTATTTACTTAATGAACACATATACGTGCAACCCCTTTGTAAACAGCGCACATGTTTTTAAACCAATAAAAACATGATATATGTATCGGAAACTACCCACATGGTTTTGCCTCAAAAAAATAATCACACGAAAAAATTGTATAGCACGAAATTTTGGGATTAATCAAGAAGGGAGAAGGGAGAGACAGAATAAAATGACAACCACACATGGCAAATTTACTCTCAGGGTGGAAAAAGTTAGTAAATTTGCAAAAGTTGTTTTTTGTATAACATGCTCGTTAACTACGTTATTGGGTGGAGAGAGGGTATAGGGTGTATTAGCATTTTTGTGTTGTATAATTTTAATAAATATATGGAAATAAAAGCCCTACCTTTTTTTAATGATTTTATGTATATTTAAAATAATAATTAATTACTTAAAATAATTAAAAGTTGAAAATGTTTTTAATAGGTATCTAAAAACTGTTAGTATTTCTCGGGTTTTATATTTCGATTTTGACTTGATATTACTTGATATTAAAAATAAATAAGAATAATTTTAAAATTACCCCCCCCCCCTCCGCATGATCAAATTACTCAATATATTTTTTTATTAATTACATCAATACTACATCTCAATTTTATTAGGAAATAATTATTCGAAATATTTCCGTATACGGGCCTGACTTAGTTATATTATCGTCAGAAACAATTTCAATCAAAATTTTACCTATTCTGTTATAAATCCTATAAAAAAATGACATCTATCAGTATCAGATAGTATGTGTATAAGTTACTAAAAATTTCATAATGTCTCAGAAAAAAACTCATAATTCGGAAACTATTAATGATTAAGGAATGAAACTTCTCTATTAACTCCGTAAGGGATGGATCTATACAACAGTGAAAACTAGATAAAAATCGGATTAGCCGTTTACATGCTTTAAACAAATTAATCCGGCTTAGAATATATGTAGTGTGATTTTAGTTATAAATTCTTACTTAAATTTTTCGTCAAATTTATAAAACCCCTGCCCCCTGAAATTCTATTAACCTAATAAACCCTAAGGAATATATTTAATTCAAACATAAATAATTATAAATTACAATAATAATATCACTCATAAACCCAACATCTTTAGAGCTGAAATCTTCCAAGATTAGGTCATAAAAGCATAGTAGCGGTATCTCTCATCCCTTAACGACCCTATTGGTCCTTGATATATCTATAATGACGGTTCATCTTTTAACAATTGAAGTATTGCTCATCACCCTTTATCATAGAAATATTTTATTATTTTTTGTTCACCCCACGAGCCAATAATAATGGTCTCGTGTGAAAAAAGGTAGTTTTGATAATAAATCATGTTTTATTAGACTTTTACTTGGTTGGCGGACCGCAACGTACTTTTTTTCATTTAAAAACATGAGAGCATTATTGGAAGTATGTAATATTGTATTACATTGGACATACGTGAATACAATGTCAGTCAAAAGTATTTTACCGCAATTTTTCATTTGCTCCGGGCAAGACTCCATTGCCCCATATACAGGGTGAGTCATATCAGGTGGAACAAACTTAAACCGTTGATTGAGAAAAATATTTCAAGCAAAAAGTTCATATAAACATGTGTCCGAAAACTCTTCGTGAGGGAACTACAGACTCCCAAAGATTTCGACTAAAATTGGTTTTTATTTAATATCTGGAGAACCCATTGTGATACAGCAATGAAAATTAATACCTGGATTGGTAATAAGACGTGTTATCGATTTCCATAGTATCAAACAATGGTTATTTAGACCAGAGATGTATTGGGCCTGTGGGCCCTCTGATTTTTGTCTAGTATTTTTTTGTTCTTCACTTTTTTCCTATGTTTGATATTTTTATAAGGTCATATGACACAAAACACACATAAATATACTTTATGTTGTCATAAGATCAACCGTTTACGATAAATACGATGTGAAAGATAGTTTTGCAGAATTTAACTTAATACGGATGTTAAAAATTACACAAAATAAATTTATATTCGTGTTCTATAATTAAATACAAGAATAAATGTGTATGTAAATATACCTAAAAAATGCATCCTTAACAACAGATAACAATTTTTAGTTTCGTTTTTTAGTCAATTAATAAAGCACGAATTAAAGTAATACAACTGGCTATAATTCTATGAGGAGTCATATTAGGAGGAATATTTACACCTAATATTTTTCTTATTTTTAGTACTAAAACAAGAATATAAATTTATTTTGTGTAATTTTTAACATCCGTATTAAGTTAAATTCTGCAAAACTATCTTTCAAATCGTATTTATCGTAAACGGTTGATCTTATGACAACACAACAAAGTATATTTATGTGTGTTTTGTGTCATATGACTTTATAAAAATATCAAACATAGGAAAAAAGTGAAGAACAAAAAAATACTAGATAAAAATCAGAGGGCCCACAGGTCCCATACATCCCTGGTCTAAATAACCATTGTTTGATACTGGAAATCGATAACACGTATTATTACCAATCCAGGTATTAATTTTCATTGCTGTATCACAATGGGTTCTCCAGATATTAAATAAAAACCAATTTTAGTCGAAATCTTTGGGAGTCTGTAGTTCCCCCACGAAGAGTTTCCGGACACATGTTTATATGAACTTTTTGCTTGAAATATTTTTCTCAATCAACGGTTTAAGTTTGTTCCACCTGATATGACTCACCCTGTATAAAATATGGATTAAGTCGATTTAAACATAGACTAATTGATATCTACACGAAATATCAATTTTCGACCAATTAGAACGACATAATCATGAAACAAATGTCAGTTTATTTTTCAAACAAAAAAAAACAACATTTTTTTTACTTTGTAAAAATCGGAAACTATTTGCATTTCAAAATCAAAACTTCCGGTTTATGGATTAAAATTAAATATAGAAATTTTTCATTGAGCCATTAACACAAGAAACGAATGAAGATACTAAATTTCATTATTTTCATTTTTAAGGTAATAATAATACTTTTGACTGGTATTGTACATATATACGTACGTACATTTGTACATACGCACACCGTGAAGCGAAGGAGGGGTTAATATATATGTAGAACGTAGATGTTTCGTTTTTTAAAAAAACATTTATCATTTTTACAATTTTTTAGAAAAACCATTTTCGAGTAAAATTATTTTATTCAATAAAAGGTATTTTTTTACGTTTTTCATTTTAATTTAAATAAAATATATTCTACTTTAACCCTTCTGTCAACCATTAGGTCTGGCTAGAACTTTTTGATATTTCCATATGTTTTTTTGAAAGAAATATTTTATGTATCTTTATCAAATTCCTTGAATTCTTAATCTACCTCTTTTTTATGATTCAGTGCAAAAAAAAAATTGAGAGTTCGAAAAAAAATGATATTTCTATTTGTATACCTCTTGTCTACCTTTAAAATGGGGCACCGTTACAACATAAAATTCCACAGCAGACCACCAGTCAAACAGCAGCAAACCAGAAGAAATCCTGCAAGATTTACCGAATAAATGATAAATATCAAAGAAAAACAAGATTCACGTGCATTATATGCGCAGACCCGGTATGTTTGCAACATAGCCGGCAATATTTAAAATGTCACGAATGTGTAAATCTAGAAGATAAATAAAAATACAAAAAAAATTAAATAAAATTCAAAATGTATTAAAATAAGAGAAAATATTCAAATTAATCTATAAAAAAGCTTTATTAATTTTTCCTTTCATTTTACTTCATTCTCATACAAAATATATGAAGGTCCAGCCAGACCTATATGGTAGACGGAAAGGTTTTAGAACTGTGGTTGACAGAAGGGTTAAAATAAACAAATTTACTGATGAACCGCGAAAGCCTAGCACTAATAATTATTTATCTAATGAACTATATTAGTGTAGTATACCGAGTAATGAAAATCCGGTTTTTATCTTACCCCTTAACGACAAGAACACGACTGGAAGCCCCTACTAAAGGGTTGCGCCACCCCCGTGTGTGTGATGTCCTTATATTGGACCATTCATCATCCCTTATAATAAAGTTCGCCCTGATATAAATTGTTGTGTTGTGGACGACACTTTACTAATACCGTTGAATGGGTCCGGGTAATGATATATTTATTCAACTGTATAGTAGAGATTCGATTATACGAAATTAAAAAGAATCTGCATATACTGGTTTTTATTTCTTGCTCTAAATAAAAAGTTGAAAATATTTTTTTATCTACTTCCGATTGAACAGGAAGTCGGAAAAATTACAAACAACAAATGAAAAAAAGTTCATATTTTTTTAATAGAAAATTCGGCTAGTAAGTCAGATAGACCGACAGACTTAAATTTATTATATTTATAATCTATTTTATATCAATTTCCAGCAATTATGTTCAGATATTTATCAATCTATGTTGCCTATTCTAACATTAGAAATGCTCCAGTTATGACAGCGTCACCATTTTTGGTTAAATCGGCGATGACGAAACTTATTAAGGTTATTCGATCATTAGAGCAATGTATAGATAAAAGTCTAAAACTTGAATATATGTTATTTATGGATAGCTCATATATTTTATACTTTTTTTTAATATTTGACGTATGGTTTTTGAGTAATTGGATATTAAAAATAGAGTTTTTAACACACAGTAAATGAGAGAATTTGCCGAAAGTGCTATTTATTGAAATTCTACGCAATTGGCTGTAGATGAGAAACGTTTTAAAAACTGATTATTTGAAACTTCAACCCTTTTAAATACTATATAAATAAAAAACAAATATATTCACGTGTAATTTATTTAAAAGAATGAAAAACTAGCTCTGCCATTACAGCAAATTAGTACATGTTACTATTATATACCGTTCTGTCTATTTCAATTTTCAAATTAAATTAAACTTTTTTTTAATAACCAACAAAGTAAAATATTCCATTAAATGAAGAGACATGTCATTAAATGAAGAGATCATGTATTGTGTTCTGAATATAAATTAAAAACAAAATTTTTCGAAACCAATTCTTTTTTTACAGTGTGCTAGGCGTATAACCTTAAAAAATAATTTATGTATTATTTTTAGCTAACATAATTTTTTTAATATAATGTAATAATATATATGAAATATATTTAATGATATTGATTGATAAAATCTGAAAATACGGTTTGCCTACGAGTATCTCTAGGCTAGTTCATGTTCGACAGATAAATAAACATTCTCTATAACGGTGTTTTTCATTAAAAATTCCTCAAAAGGTATATTTATGGATATTTATTTTTTTAAATTGGACTTACACCACACATATTTATGAGCAAAAATTTAGCACGAATTTCATGTTAGAATTCCGGGGTTACTTACAAATTTTAGGTACAATAAAACACCATGCTGATAGTTCACATAAACTATAGAAAAATTCTGTTTCTTTATCTTGATCATTCACTTTAAAATTTTAATACTGCTGGTGCCTTTATTAACAATTAAGATTACTTTATTATTTATTACTTTTATCGGATAATATGTGGGCATATGAATTTTTGTCAATTAATTTGAAAATCTTTCGTCATTAATTGTGATTTAGTAAGTTATAAAAATTAAAAAAAAAATCCTATTAACCCTTTCACTATATAGATACTAGTAATCATTCTTATATACCTCTTCACTAGGTGTCATCAATGCAGTAGGGGTAGACTGGCAATAATACATAGTTTCAGTTATACGTATGTTAAAATTAAATTATATAAACAAAATATAATTATTTAAACAATAATATGTATTTCGAATGTTCTACGTTGTAAATCGATATATATGTCGATAATTTACATTTGATACCTATATATTCAATAGATAGGTAATTATTATATAGATAATATGAATTATTATCTGTATTATATTAGATTCAATAGTTACATTCACAAACAATAACAGATTTGTTTTGTTTGATGTAGGTGCTTACATTTCATCAGTATAATTGTTTATAAATATATTTATGTATTTATTTTTAATAACAATATTTGTATTCATAAATGTTTTGTAAAAGAGTTAAAAAATGGATAGATAATAGGAACAATACTATTTAAAAGCAATTTAAGCGAAATTCTTCCTTTTTACTATAAATCAATGAAAAATTGTAGAAAACAGTTATGTTATTGAAGATTCAGTGGTTTTTAATGAATTACGTAAAGTAACCTCTCGCCAAGGAAGCGTAATTCCAAATTGTATATACATAAGCACAAGTTTTTTTTTACTATATATCTAATCTAAAACAGTTCTTAGACATAGAAATGTTAAATCTTTATCAAAATTATCAAAATTGATATACAGGCACTATGATTTTTATTTTTAAAAGAGTTACATTTAATTGCACTATATACTTACTCGTAGTATGTATTAGATAGTATTCACTTTGTACTTTTGTACATCGAACATTTTTAATACTTTTTTGTTTGTTTAATAATGCATTAGGCAAATATTCGATCGTTTTAAAATATAGAAAATCACAAAAGTCACATTAAAAATATCATATCTATTGGGTCGAAAGGAGGTTGGTTAGTTTTTACGTTAGTTAAAATATAGAAAACCACAAAAATCATATTAAAAGTATCAAATCTTTAAGCCAAAGGAAGGAGGTTGGTAGGTCGGTTAGGTAAAAATATAGAAAATATTAAAAATCACAATAAATGCATCAAAAATATGTTATTTTAAAAATAGATAGGTCCAAATTTAGGTCAAGTGCAAAGTATTATTTTGTCTAGTGTTAAGTATTTATTTTTAGTGGAAACTAAGTTCAATATATTTGTTTAATGTTGAATAGTTAATTTTTCGTGCAGTATATTTGTTACAAGTGAAAACGATTAAATAAAAATTGTTTATTATTTAAAAAAAAGTGTATTTAAATACAAGCTTTTAAAAAATACATATATTCTAATAAGTACTTTTAATATCAATTGCAAACCTCCACGTCATATTTTTATACATATTTATTATTGGGTTAATAAAGACACTATCAGTATTAAAAATCAAGATATAGAAACTAAAATGTCGACTCCTGTGGGTTAATCTTTGTACTAGTTTATCAAAATAAATTAAGTCTCTTTTACTGTGAGATATAATTTATTACATCTAATATGTATTGTAAAAATAGCAGCACGAAAAGAAGGGGGGCCTCTATTGTGCGGTGTCCCGCTTTTATAATGTCCCCTTTTTTATAATGACTGAAAACTATTTTTGGAGGTAAGATGTATGGATAGCGCTTTCATGAAAACATATTTTAACAATGTAGACGCCATAAAAAAAACTTATCTAATATAAAAAATTAAATCCGATTATTTGACCTATTTTTTCGACCTATCTATCAATATGCCTTACACATATACCATTACAGCACATGATGCATATGCGGTATTTAATTAATATATATTATTAACACATTCACGCCGAAATGCAACAAACTCATCTAAAACCAAATGCAAGCATTTTCTTTCCCATATATTTTGCAATACAATTGTGGCAGTAAAATGTAATTATTGCTATGAATATATGGAAATTTGGTTAATGATCCGGTACGAACGTGTTAATATGTATTTTAGGTACTTATTACAAATATAGGATTAAACTCTATTTGGTAAACATAGATTGATGAGATCATAGGCGGATTAGGTAAACGCCAATTATGTTAGAATTATTAGTGTATTGTGTGTCTATATATATTAGTAAAGTATGTATCATAGTTACATGAGTTGAAAATATATATTAGTTTTGAAATAATTACGTTTAAATTAAATGCATATAGGAAAGTCTATATAAACCATTTTTAATTGTATTTATGCCACATGAAATGTTTATTTTTTATTTTTTCTAAACAGGATTCTGGAAAAAACACTGTATTGCAGTGCGGGGTAACTCAGATAAAATTAGAAATTTTACTACGCTATACGTATACAATCGGCATCATTAGTGGTCTGCCACCCTAAAGGTGAGAATCGCTTGCAACAAATACGAAAATATATAAGATCAGCATCATAGGTTATTTTTTTCTAAGACGGAACTTATGATCTAGAAAGTGAATTTCAAAATTTTTGTCTTTGTTTGATACATGAAGAAATGATTTAATTCTAATTATTCTAATAGTCAAAAGGGAGGAGCGTACTAAGTATCTGATAAGCGAATTTTAATAAAAACTGGACGGCCACTTATAGAGTTTACTGTACATTGTAATACTTACATGTTACTATATAATAATAATAATATAATATAATATAATATAAAGGGACCCCAAATATCATCTGAAAGACCCTGATGTCCGGTATTATAAAGAACCTAGCAAATTTGCAAGCACTCGATACATGAGGTTATTAATTTTGTTATAGTATCTATGGATTAGTTATAGAATTTAGAGCAGTGACACTTCAACGTATTGTAACACAGTTGGCGACTCTGACCGTATAAAATAATTTTCATAATAGCACAACCGTTTTAATACCGTTGGTTTTTACATACAACGCTTGCGCGAAATCTATCAAAGTCATCAAAAAACTTCAACAGAACTGTCATATAAGTTTGGTATCTCATTTGAGAGTGTTAGCAAGCTTGCAAATTTGCTAAGTCGTTTATAATACCGGACATGACTGTACAAAAGAATTAAATCTATCTGCAATGAAAATCGCATTTACATTTGCGAAAAAGACAAATAAATAATGTTTTATTGTATATACAATGGCATTGTATGTGTCCAATGTTTTCAGTACGTGTGGATCCACGTACACAATCCGTACGTGTACCCGCATTGTGCAAACTGTCAGACTTTTGTGCAGTGGACAATATCTGAACATTTATAAGGGCTGTATAAATCTGTTGGTCGTGTATTTTGATTTGTTGAGTGTTAGATCGGTGACAGGTTTAATTAAATATTTCTATCCTCTAACAGCTTACATAATACACACACACAGACCCCGCCTTCTTGCTGCAGACAAAGAAATATCATTAAGGTTTCTGTATAAATATTATATACTATAACATATTTTATGTAGAAATAATTGAACACTATACATAACTTTCTTACATAATTTTAATTTAATTTTATTTTATCTTGTACAGCTAATTTATTCACAGCTCAGCTGTTTTGAGTGATAGCGTGATGATATGAGATTTCAAGGAACGCGTTGTTGCAGGTTTCATCAAAATCGGTCCAGTCGTTTATATATTTTACCTTGTTTCACGTATGGTAGGTATTTATAGTTTAGATCAGTGTTTCCCAACGTGGGACCCACGCCCCACAGGGGGGCAATTTGATTGTTAAAGGGGGCAATTCGAAAATGAACGCGTCCAGAGTTAGTTAGTTAACTAAATTGGAACCTGACATAAAATCTCTTTACAGCAAGCATCAAGCGCGAGGATACACTAATTTCAAATAATAAATAATTACTAATAATTAAAATAATATAGAAAAATCTTTCATTAAAATAATTTTTTACTTGAATTTCAGTTCTCCATTATATGTTTTCAAAATTTACTTACTGTGTATGCTCAATAATTTCCTACTGATTTCTTCCTGAAACCTATCATTCAAGTTTCTTTAGTGAACATTTCAATTTTTGAATATTAAAAATTATGTTTATATTGGGGGGGGGGGTAGTAAGAATTTTAGAAAGGTTTAGGTGGGGCATAGCACATAAAAGGTTGGGAAACACTAGTTTAATCAGAGAGAATAAAACATCTCCTCGATACTATAGCTACTACACACGACTTTGTCCGCGTAGAATTTGTATTTTTCGGGATACAAAGTCCCTAGCCTATGCCTTTCTTCAGGATGCAAGTTCTATTCTTACCAAAATTTATTAAGATCGGTTTAGCAGTTTAGTCGTGAAATCGTAACAAATAATTTTGATAGTTAATATATTCAAAATTATAGAAATTTCTTGTATTTTAGACCAACCAAATTTTTTTTATAGGTACTTAATCTTTGTATACAAAAAATTAATTGGTTTATTTATTATAATAAAAATTAAATTATTGCTATCAGAAACTGCGAATGGAATGGAATTTCAAAAATTTATATTGCAGAAAATAATCGTATTTTCTTTGAACAGAAAATGCACGGTGGGATCTATTTTAAAAGTGTCATCATTGGCTGCATTTTCACGTAAATTTATGTAAATTCAGTTCGCCGTCGGAATAGCGCAAATAAAACTAGTGAAAATACGTTCGTACCCCCTGTCTCTCCTACTCCCTACACACACAAATATAATCAAGCTTAGTAGTAGTATATAAAACACACATACACATTTTACAAAAGATAAACGACTTGAGAGCATGAACGTCTCTCAGAATTTTTCAAAGAGGGTGATGTTTTCTCAATTCAAATAAAAATTTGAATTGTCACCGTAAAATTATTCTTTATATTTAACATTAACATTTAAAATAAGCAAGACTGCACACGAAATCTAGCTGTCTCGGACTTGTATCTATTAGTCTCGTCTAATCTCAAGTAACCAAAAATATCAATCTCGTATGATTTTTTCTCAATTTTTTCATTTGTTTCTGCAATATAACGAAATTATAAAATACTATTATTTTATTTATATTAGCTATTATCTGCAACTTCGCTCGTGTCATATGTACAGTGAAACTTGGTTAAATGGGACTTGGTTAAGTGGGAAACTTCTATAACTAAAATTCATACTGAAGTTCCGTCACGAGGTACATTTGTACCTCTATAACTAGGTAAATGGGACACCTGTTTAGGTGGGATAAAAAAACTTATCCCGTGAGATTCCAGTTATCCAGATTTCACTGTATATACTGTTTAGGTAGGTAAAACAGATTTCCGTTTTAATCGATAAAACAGGTACAAATGTCATTTATACCCATGATCCAATAATACAAGGTCAGCTATGACTTTTTTGACAGTCGCCATTTTAAGTATTTAGCGTCAATGACGTATTACAACGACAAATGTGTGTTGTGATTCAAAAAACTACATTGTACATATTAACAGTATTGATGGTTTATTAATTTATTTTTCGTTTTTCACAAATTCCTTATTAGGAAAATTTAGTGATAATTGACAATAGAACAAATGAGCTGTCAAGCAGACCTTGTATTATTGGATCATGATTTATATCCATTTTTTATCTAATACATTTTTTTAGGATATAAAGTAGTCTATGTCTTTTCTCAGGATATAAGCTATCTCTCTCTCAATTTTCATTAAGATCGATTCAGCGGTTTAGCCGTGAAAAGGTAACTAACATACCGACAAACACACTTTCGCATTGATGATATTTAGGATGTATTTAACATTTATTATTATTTTTTTAAATTAATTAATTTAAATTAATTAATTAATTGACTTATAAATATCAAAGTGAAGTTGATATCCACTAGCCCTATTTATATGTAAAAAGAAACTAGTTTCTCGTTGCTAAAAGTGATTTAGCTAGGTTATACCCCCCTTCTGAATCCGCTATTGTATACACATATTCTGCAAAAAGACAAACGACTAGAGAGACCAAGCCAGCACTTGAAATTTATGGTTGTTACAACCTATGTGCATGCATCCTTATTGTCATAAAAATTGCTACATATGCTATACTTATACGTTTGCTATTATCTTATATGCATATTGTGATATACGATTACAATGTACAGTGTATACTGCACTTATGTTCATTTGTTTATACTTACAGTGTGATTATAAATTATATGGGATAATAAATTTTATCTTACTATAAATTTTACGAAATATTAATATTTAATGTGACTTATCTTATTTTCAGCACCTGTTTGGAGATATGGTACTTTGGGGGGTAAAATTTTGATATATTTGTCTTCATAATTGTTCATGATATTAAAGTAAATTCGGACAAATTAATATTCAATTAAAAATGAAAGTTCGATATTCAAGCCCTAATAGCATGGGACGGGGATGAGGAAGAATTTAGATATGTAAACACGAGACTTATATAATCCATCATTCTAGTAGCATGTAATACTTCTAATACACTTGTTATAATAACTAAAATATGAATTTAAAAAAGTTCCTAATACAAAATACACAATACATTAAATAATATATGGTATATACATAAAATACATATACATATTCTTGGAAAGCGCTTCAAGCGGAATAACGCATATACATACATATATATTATATATGTACCTACATAAATGATACATATTTTAATGTGAACGAGAAGTACATTATTACTGGATTAATAAAGGAATGTATTATACATATAATATAGTACATGGGGCAAACTATTCTTCATTATACTCACACATGAATACTCGTATACGTTTATTTGTCACACAGTGGCATATATTATAATAATAATTGCAATGCAGGTCCCTTTATATGTATGATTACATTAGGAGACTGTAATAGAAATAATGTGTTATTTAAACCAGTGGTTTGGAATATGTTTGAGTCAATAAGTTAGTTTAGTATGTAAGCGATATAAAAGGAAAATTGAAAACAATTAATTGCTAAATAACTGGGCTATTATCTTGTTTTGGATAAAAAAAAAATCTGTTCATTTTATTTCTCTGCGACCTTTTTAGAATAGGTACATAAAAAGTTTCTTTCTAAAAATAGAAATTATGAAGGTAAATAGCCAGAACTCTGTTTTTTTAGTTGGTTTCTTTGATATTTTGGAAAACAATGTATACATTAAAATTAAACGTATAAAAATTCACTATTACAGTATTTTATAGCAAATTTAAAAAAGTGCTGAAAAATATAACGTATTTGTTTTTCATGTCATCATATTTTTATATACCTAACCCTTTGTAACCCCATGTGACATTTCTGTAACAAACCTCAATAATCCCGCTAATATACGTACTAAATATTGTATATTTATTTCATTCAAATATGTGTAACACTACTATAACATATCACTGAATAACTTAGTATGAATTGACTTACGTATTATTACGTAACTATTGGCAGTAAGGCAGGACCAGATCGGCTACTGGCCGATTTGGGTAGAAAAAAGAATACGTTGTAAGTTTCCCTGTGTGTGACGTTTCACAAACAATTTTGCTACAACAAACTAAATAATTATTTCAAATTCTGCCATACGACATAACTGTTTTTTACGATTAACTCACAGTAATGTCCCTCCCAAAAAAGTCAAATAACTAATTAAAAATAAATATTTAAAATTTCTGAAAAATACGTGTTTTTTTATATGCCTAAACTTGTCTCTTTATCAACATTATTTAAATGTTTAAGATATTGAGCTACAAAAGGCTAATATGTTATTTTATTTAAAAGATTCTAGTACTGGTTCAAATGACAACAGGGACGTCCACGTAAAATTATAATTATCAAAAAAATAATAATAAAAATTTTTAAACTACCTAATTGTTTTCGCGAGTAATTAAAAAGGACTCAAAAGGTCTGCGAAAATTTATAATATTTAATCCAACCCTCGAATGTATTGGTCACCTTTGACTAAATATTTTTTTCGTATTTTATGGATTCTGGTAAATGTAATATTACAATTTCGATTTTACCAAAACAATAAAAACAGTAATTTCAGTTGTCATAAAACATTTTTACAAACACTACTACATTAACTGTATTCACATAAATGTTGATACGTATTAACATAAAATAGTTTTAGTGGATATTTCTATATATACATATGTATATGCACATATGTGTACATGTGTATGTATGTATGTGTGTGTGATTTCACACCCCGTGCAGGTCTTAGGGGTGTACTTAACATAATGTACTCGCTTGTTACTCACTGTCGAGGGATGTTTATAAAACTAGACGCACAGTTTTGTATGATTTATGTCATGTATATTTTTGCTAGAGTTTTTTCGTACAAAGGTTGCTTGACATCTGCACAACTTGTTGTTGAAATGAGACGTTTTTTGTATGAATTATATTATGTAAACACTTATGAATACAATGCTACTTAATTTATTTTTATTATATAAAATAAAAGTTTATTCTTTTGTATTTTTTATGTAAAAAATAATATAGAGACGCTACTGTCTAAGGGCGGAAAGTATTTAAATATTTTTACTTTGATTTATTTATTTAATTTATAAAATAAAAATAGTATTTTTCATATTTAAAAAAAGTCGTATTATAATATTAATTAATAAATTTATCTTCTATTTGATACGCCACTGGTTCTCACAATGCCCCAAACTAGCGCCTAACGCGCCTGTTTATAAGTACGACTCTGGAAAATGAGTGCCAATCATTTTATTTGGAAAATATTATTTTATATTGTAATAAATGAAAATGTTCGATAATATTTATTTTTATTTTAAACAAGCTCTGTCCGCGGCTTCGTTCACGTGGACTACGGAATTATTGTTTAGGATTTTTGAAAAATATAGATCTTTTTATTCTACACAATACTTTACTGCTACTTATTCCTCATGTTACCTAACGAACAAAATATATACTAAAACCTAAGTAAAGAACATAATTAATTTAAAAAAAAACACGTAAATCGGATAAGTGGTTCTTCAGTGATAAGTGCATTAAAGGACAGACAAATAGACAGAGAGACGTTACGTTTTATAATATGTAAAAAAGTAATGGCAAAAATAAATGTTGGAAATAAATAAATCGTTTTTTTTTACTTTCTCTTACACACAAAAAAAACTGTATTGGATCAAGAAAATCTTGTTTTCGTTATATACAAAACAAGTTTTACTTGGCTCAAGTAAACCTTTCTACCTGTGTATTATCATATGTATAATACTAAATACATATACATATAGTATAGGAAAAGCCCATTTTTCATAAACAATAAGTTTTTTTTTATTATCTTTTTTTTATTTTCCCTTAAACCACTGACGTTTTTATTACAAAATTGCAATACATATAAGTAAAGTATATTATTAAACTTATTTTTTAATATCTTTACATTTGTATAATACCAAAACAGGAATTTATCAAATTCTCCCCTTTCTTTAGAAATAAGCAATTCACGTTAAGTAAAGATTTTCCTTGGAAGTCTTTTTGTGCGACATTCTCATAGTGATTCGATCAATTGAATGGTGCGAATTTGGCGGGCAAACATTATATTGAAAGGGCCTGAGGCGCCCTTTATTACACGAGCAAGCTTTGTGTGTGATTGCACTCTCTAAATGTCGATAAAATTAGTTTCTACATTCTCGTCTGACTCCCTTTCTTACCAATAATAATCGATAAGGTAGTTTGAAATTGAATTTGAAATTAATTATCATTACATCACCATTACACTGTTAATTTATTAATATTTTAGGGCTTCATACTACACGAGACGAGACTTTAGAAAATAAGAAAATATCGTATCATAAAGGAAAAAGGAACAAGAAAATCTTTAGTTAATTCGTAATAATTTTTTGTTATTCCAGTCGCTTCTATGACAAACTGATTTTTTTGAAAAATGTCTGTCTATGTATATATAAAATATATAGACACGTCTGCGTGTCTATCCGTCTGTCTGTCAGGTAAATTAGCCGAAAAAAATTTTGATATATTTATTTTCATAATTGTTCATGATATTAAAGTTCGATATTCATGCCCTAATAGCATGGGATGGGGTTGAGGACTTAGATATGTTTTTCTGCATACCTGCTTTACTTACAAAGGTAAATTCGGATAAAATAGTCATCTATTAAAATAAAATTTTCGTCATTCAAGCCTTAATGGCGGGGGTAGACAGGGTCTGTGTTTTTGATATGTTTATCTGCATACGTTATATTGGTGGAGTCGGGCAAAATAATCTGCAATAAACAAATTCGATATTCAAACACTAATGGCGAAGGTAGTTTTTATAATTTTTGACTAAGATTCGAGATATTTATGTTTTCTTATAGGTAATGAATAAAAATCATTATAAAAAAATGTAATATGTCATCCCCTATCACGTATGGAGGGTTCTAATTAGTTTCGAAGTTTACGCGAGCGAAGCCGCGGGATTCCTTTAGTTATATTATATTTAAATAATGTTTACATAAAGAAAATACCTCAAAAAAGTAATATTATTATTATTGTCTGTAAAAATATAATAGCCAAAGTTTACCAACTGTACAATATAACAACTAAATATTCATCAGTTCCTATTGTGTCTCTAAAACTTCCACTTGTGTCGCTATCACAACTGACTACGATATTGGAACTTATTGTCATTCGTGCCAACTTAATGAAATTAATTTAAAGTTCACCATCTTAAGGTGTCAAAGCCGGTATAATTTTCTCACTCTATTATGGAGATGTGCCCACCACGTGACATATTAGACAAGGACAAGTGCATTTGTATGAAATCTATTGAAATTTAGATCTATCCATACAACTTAAGAACATAGGGGTATGAGAGAAATCAAAATTCACTTAAATTGTACGTCATTATCTATGCAAGTATTACAGTACATATGGAAATCAATATTATTTTATAAACATGCAAATTTTAGTTTTTCACGTCATCCATTTTTTAATGATAGGCGGTTTGGCATGTGAATGCAGGGCAACCGAAATATAATACAAGTACTTGTATGAACCCTTTTGAAATGTAGATGTGCGTAGACAATTTACGAGTACGTGGTAGGATTTTTGCACGCATTCTTTTGTTGATGTTCGTGCAAATGGAAAAAATTATGTAAATTTATTTTCAACGAATTTTGTTTATGTTATAATACATATATATATTTTATACGTTGTGTGTGAAGAATATGCGACAGATGTGTAGCTAACGTGTTACTAACTGTTAAAAAATAATCCTATATACGTACATAATATATTCAATTTATTTAATTGAAGTTACAAAGATCATATTTTTATGAAATAAGATCAGTAGTTGAATTATTTTTTTTATAAAATATAAATTTTTTTATTTCTCTTAATAAAAATCTGCCCTAATTCATAAATCCTAAACTAATTCTTTGGTATTAGCTTTTAAAGAATTAAAATTATTGATACTTTTTTATTTTTATTATTTAATTTTCATATAATATAACTAAAACTAATAATAGAGTCTTAAGCTTTTGAAGAGTAAAAGTCACATTAAAATCTATTCAGTTGTTTCCATGTCAATTCTACAAACAAATAGAAAAAAAAAACAGAAAAAAAAGACAAATAACAATTATGCTGTATGTAAAATATCATAATTTCAAAAAAGTTATGTTATTACCGATTTATGTATTTGTACTTATAATATATGGTTGGATGAAGAGGGGAAGGGGGGGGTAAATTTTTGTTTAATTGGTTATATTTCCATTTATTCAATATAATTATATTTGTAAAAAGAAAAAATGAAGTAATTATGAACTTTATTTTAAATGTGATTTAAATGCTTTAGTAATTAAAAATAAAATTAAAACATATGTTCCCTCTTCCCAAAAAATAACATGTAAAATTTCATTCCTCCAATCATGCCAACATTAAGTTAAATAAAATAAGAAAATAATAGACTATAATAATAATAATAATACCCCTGTATTACATACAAAAGTCCCCCTCATTTGAAATTTAAAACTCTACCAAGAAATCACTTTAACACTTGGTACAAACCTAATCCTTTTTTTGGTACAACGACCGGCCATTGCAAAAATCTGAATCAAACAGGTCGAATCAATAGCAGTGCATTATAATACGTGTTCCATTCAATAGGACAATGGCCACGAATGCGAATCATATTTCACGTAAAAACTATCGATGTAAAGCTCTTTCATTAAGCTGTCAAAACATTTCACATTAAAATGCGCCACTGAATCTATGTGCATGTATGTATTTACTCGTTTGTATGTAATATATATGCATGTATGTATGTGTGCAGTGTATATTTAGGCACCCAGTGGTGTATTTGTGTTTTTTTTGTAAGGTCTTTGTGAGGTTTAAGATTTTTTTTTGTTATAAATTTTAAATATATTCGTTTTTAGCAGGAGAACTTCTGAACCGATTTGGATGAGGTTTTATCATAATATTCGGTATTTTTCTGGGAAGGTTAAAAAGTATAAACTATTTTCAAGGTTCTCATTGGAAGAAATTACGTTATATATTATAGTAAAACGTTTAAACATTTTTCGTTATGATTTTTATTATCATATTGCTCAATAATTAGTACTGGACAGCAATTCAAGCAAATCAATATGATTTGATTGCTTATGTAAAAATACGATTTTTTTAATGTGAAAAACTACAAAAGTGTTATAATTTTAATAATTAGGCCCCATTTTGCAAATCAGCTAATAGATTTTTATAAAATTTTATAGATGAAGTCATTAAAAATTTTTTTCGAATCTCGATCGATTTTTTCTATTAATACACGCTAAAAGCAGAAAAAAATTATTAAATATCAGTTCATTACTAAAAATTATTGCTTACAATTATATCAATTCTTGAGGCTTCCGCAGTAAACTTGATATGGATCTTGGCTTCTAGGTGTAAACCGTGTCGATTTGATCATCCACTGCAATGTGTGACGAAACGTTGGCAAAAAATACGATCAAATTGACGCGACTTACACTCAGAAGCCAAGTTCCAATTAGATCAATAGTCAATCATATAACTATGAACTATGTTGTATCATACAATTATATCATTTGGCGAGCCTTTAAATACTAATTTTAAAGATCTACGTACGTCGTACTTATATATTTATTAATATCGGCCAAATGGTCACTAATTAGGTTTCAGCTTCCACCGTCAAATATTAAGATACCAGTAAAATTATTTTTAAATAAAAAAGCATTAATAATTAATATACATATTGTAAACAATGTAGCAACTGATTTTAAAATATTCTGGCATCTTTTACACAGTTTTAACTAAATGACATGACTGGTATAAACGAGATTTAACCGGGAGATATGTCGGTGTGCGCAACAAAGACAGACATATACGTGCACATGTACTTTACAATTGTCTGTCTCACTCCGACGGAAGTACGTGTTTGGGTTAATGCGATCATTAGCATCATCTGCTACTATCAATTTGTCTTACATTTTTTTGACGGGCGCTGCCGGTCTCTAGATGTTTTAATTATCTCTCTACGCATCGTCGTTTGGTTTAAAAGCAGTGGCGTATGCAGGGCCCATAAATTTTGGGCCCCTTCTTACTACAAAAACAAGGTTGGTACTTTTTAAAACATTTTTTAAAATAATATTCCATTAATTGCATATGCAAATCAGAAAAATGGGTCGGATAGTATGTAATATCACATATATCATTTAAAAAAATATTAACTTAGGTACGTCCGGTATTATAGAGTTTGAAATTGAGTCTAGGTAAATATAAATTTAAAGAAAATGAGGGGGGGGGGGATATTCTGTCATAATATTAGAAAAATGGGTCACATGATTATGACAAGGAGGAGGGAGCGGGTCGACAATAATTTAAAAAAATAGCGTGAGATAGAGTTACCTTAAAATTTTATGTATAAACATTTTTTAAGATTTAAAAAAATTCTAAATACAACTCTGACTTTGAAAGCACTCCAACTAAAAACTATGTTGAAGTGTTATCGGCGTTAATAAGTGTGATGTTATTATTTATTAATGTTTATGATGTATGAATAATTATATTTTTGTTTTTATATTTATTTTACATATTTTTTTAATTTAGTCTAATGACTCCATAACATCGTTTTTTTAGAACTATTTCATCAACAAAATGTTGAATTTTGAATTCAAATAATAATCTACTTTAAATACAATTAAGCTTTCTAAATGTCTAGTATTTTTTAAATTTATTTTTATTTTATTTCTATTTCTTCTGCAAAAGTTTTTACGTTTATTTTAGTTTAAATGAAACATAAAATCTACTGTTTTATGGAAAACAGAGTTTCTAGAAGTAGATGCTAGTAGATTACAAAAAAAATACTGTAAAACAGCGCAAAACAGTTCCAACAACGTTGTTTGAAACAATGTAGAACAAGTTTTGAACATAATGGTTTGATATAAACGTGTCTCTACTATATACCTGATGTAAAACTCACCCATACATACCTATATGGGCTACACATAAGCACGGCAAATGTATTTTCTAAAAGAGGGTACTAAACAATATACATACATTATAAGGTATATGTATTTTGTCTTGGATTCAGTTTCAAAAAAATAAGTTAATTTAATACTCAAAATTAGACACTATACAAAAAATAATTTATGTATAAGTATTGCCCAAATATTGTTCCTCAATTAACACCACTCTGGCACATTTTTTTGCTCAAAATAATTCCTCCAACCTACTGTTGAAGTTTGGCACGTCAATTTTGAATTATCCTAAATTATTAAATTTTAGGCTTCTTTCACTTTTCTGAAATATCGCAAGAATTAGTGTGAAGCGATAAAAAAATCGAATAAAAGGTACTAAAACTAGAAAGTGTCAGCTTTAAAATGCAGTTTAGAATATCAAAATCCATTCAATTTTCACAAACATACAGCTATTTAAAGAAAACTTAAAAAAATCAAATGCATTTTATGTGTTAATATTCGATCGCTCGGTGACACGTGTTAATAATATCCAATCACTTTAAAATTTTGTATACATTATTATTTCATACCTTTAAGTTTGGGGGGTGTCTTAAGAAATTCGAAAATAAGAAAACTAATGGCCACCCTAATATACAGTGTCCAAGAAAAGAGACCCTAGTATTAAAACTTGTTAATAAGTAATTTATTTTCTCAAAAATATTTCACTAGGTACTTAATTACTCTGGCACAAAAATAGATTTGTTCAATTTTAAATTAGATACATAGAAAAGTACCTTCAATGGAAATATTTCAGCGACGCCACTGCATGCACGTATGCAAGACGAGCAGAAGGGTTGTTCCAATAAAGTTACCCGGTTTTAACGACGCGAACCTCCGGGCGGCGGTCACTCCGGTAATCCTAAACTTGTGCACTCCAGGATTTTATATTGTAGTGTTTTGGAAATAGCCGCACTATAAACTTACTACCCCTTTGTTGCTATCACAGCGTTTATAAAACGTGTAGGTAACGTTAGAGTTACTCGTAGTAAGAGTTCTGACAGACCCCCAAATCAATATCATTAAATTTATATTTATGTATTTCATTATTTTCAATTTTTTTTATTTTAGGCTTAGAAATGTATAAATGAATAAAACACGTTACCGCCGGTTTGGTTGAAAATGGCATCGCTGTCATAACTCTTACTGAAGTATCTTTAAGTAACGTTTGTATGTGTGTGAACGTTTGTAATGGTTTAAACATGGATGTTTATTTAATGTAAGATTCCTGCCGTTTTTTCTGTTAGTAAAAAATCTGTCTTCGGTTTATTTTTTAAGATGTCAGAATCATTGAGAATAAAGTTATTTTATGAAATACTAGCGGAATCCCGCGGCTTCGCTCGCGTAAACTTCGAAACTAATTAAAACCCTCGACACGTGAAAATGAATAATTTTTTAGATTGATTTTTATTCATTACCTTTAAAAAAACGTAAATATCTCGGATCTTCGTTAAAAATTGTAAAAACTACCCCCTGTCTACTCTCGCCATTAAGGGCTGAATATAGAATTCTTTTATCGTAAAATTTTGCCCGACTCCACCTTTGTAACTTAAGCAGCTATGCGGATAAACATATCAAAAACACAGACTCTGTCTACCCCCGCCATTAAAGGTTGAATGTCGAAATTTTTATTTTAATAGATGACTATTTTGCCCGAATTTACCTTTATAGTAAAGCAGGTATGCAGTTAAACATGTCTAAATCCATCCTCGTCCCCGTCCCATTCTATTAGGGCTTGAATATCGAACTTTCTTTTTTTATTGAATATTAATTTGTTAAACACTTTAAGGGGTTAAATGCAAAATAATTGTTTCATTATTTATATTGTAGAGTATGTTCGATACGTTTCAATTAAATGCGAAAAAAAAATTTATATAAATTTTGACACCCAGTTTTAACCCCGTAGGGGTTGAATTTCGAAAAATACTTTCTTAGTGGGTGCTTACATCATAAAAGGAAGGCTACTACGAAATTTCACGTTTCTAGGTCCAGGGGTTTGGGCTGTACGTTGATATATGAGTGAGTGAGTGAGTGAGTGAGTGGTTAAGGACAAACTCTTTTATAGATATAGATTGAGACTTATCAACTAAATTTATAAGTCTCTGCGTTTGTCTGTCCGTGTTACCTTTTTACGGCTAAAACACAGAACGGATCTTGATGAAATTTGGCAGGGAAATAGCTTGCATTCTGAGGAAGACATAGAGTGTATCTAAACAAATTGATTAAATTTAAAAAAAATGGGTTTGTATACTTTTGTATGCGCGATAGGTTAGGTTAGTTGAGTGACATCTAGCGTACAAATGCGAAACTAAAAACCAGTTTTTATCGAATATCATAACAGAAATTTGTATTACCTACTCGCAGGAAACAGCTAGTATTTAAAATATATGAACAATAAAAAAATGTATAAAATCGTGTAATTCATTCCTAAAACAAATAATATAAATACACAAATGCTGTATACGCGGAAAATACTACAAATAATTTAAATATAATGTCAACAGTTAACTCATCGTTGTGATTATCAGCTTTGAAAAATATTTCCCAGAGTGTATAAACAACAGTCTCACGGGTGGGTCGACAACGACATTGTTCAATCGTTAGCGGTGTTACGTAACACCAGCATGCAGTGGAGGAGTCATAGAGTGTAAATTAAGGATACATTTTAGCAGTTTTTTTATTACTTCCCCGCCTAAAAAAATAGTTTTAAATAGTCTTTACATCTTAAAAGGATTAGGAACATATTTCATAAATGTTACTTCTATAGTACTTGTTAAGTATATTCTATTCTTAGAGAAAATTACTGGGCTCCTTCCATTCAAGTTTCTTTGAAAAATATATCTACATCTAAAAAATATATTCTTTTTGTTAATCACAAATATCAGCCCCCTCTGAGGAAAAAAATCCCAATCTCCGCCCGCACTCGAATTGTGTTCGTAATTCACACCATCGCATTCAGCAGAACCGGGAGATAAATGTCTGACAAACGTTATGATGACTCAGACTGCTGCAGCAATGCAGTTCTGGTGCAGTGATTACTGCATGCCATATCTCTCACACTCTATATGTGCGCCAGGTATGAAAGATAAATCATTCAGTGTCTTTGTAATCAACTTGGTGATGATGTTGTTTATTGATTGTAATCAAGAAGTTCTTTGTGGATTTTTATTTCCACGCCATGACCGAAGGAAAAAGGGAAGTTATGTGATCAGTTCTCAAACAGGAAAAAAAATGTTCTCCGATTTCAAAATTTTCACTTTTCGTTCCGTGTGAGTGTGTATGTCCTCTTAATCCTTTTCACAGGCATAACTCATGAACCACGGAAACGATTTTGATGAAACTTTGTTTTTTGGTTGGGTCTAGTTTGTAGATAGTGTGACGGCGTTGTTAAAACGACGTCATTCATTTATTGTTATTTTTGTTATTATTTTTAATTGATCTAGTATTATTATTGTATATTATTAGTTCATTTATTCATAGTTTGTTATGTTGTTTATTCTTTACGATAACATACAGATCGGTTTCATGTTACATTCATTGTTTTCTAAGAATTCACAGATAGTAGCATATAAAAATCATAAAAATATTTCAAGAACAATACATTTTACATGAAAATTTTATGTATTTTTTTGTAGAAAAATAAATTTTCAATAAAAAAGATTTTTACAACTTTTGTAATAAAATATTCTCTTACAGAAATATATCTCCATTTTCATAAAATAAAATCATGAATTGTTTTTCAATCGCTGCTTTTTATTTTGACAAAATTTAGATTTAAATGAAAAAACTTTAAATTAGGGTAAAACTATACAATACGCCCCAGTTGACAAAACGCCCCATAGTCCTAGCACTCACACAAACATAGCTATCCTAGAACTTTTAATGCCCATGCTTGCACAACAGTCGTCGGTAACATGGCTGACATCCACGCGTCTCTGTCTTTACTGTTTTAAGAAATATTAAAATATATTGGTTTTTGGCGTTTTGACAATTTGTGGTAAGTTTCAAAAAAATTAATATACTTGAAATACTTTATTTTTTGTGTTAAACTCACTCACACCATGGTAAAATAGATAAAATTACCTACATATTTAGATTTTGTCGAGCGTCATAACTTAAATGAATAAAAATTATGATAAGGGCATTTTGTAACATGAGTGAGGCATATTACCCAACGGTTGCATTACAAAACGCCCCACCGAAGGGTTTAGAAAAACATTTTTTTCACCAATTTGTTTTGTTCCTAATTAGATAACCCAGTGCCATTTTGTACTTGAAAGACCAAAGTTTAATTTTTAATAAAGACTTTTCAAATACATTCCATGATTTTTTTTTATCATGGTTTAAAAAAAAGTGGGGCGTATTGTATAGTTTTACCCTATATGAAAATAATATTAAGAAAAAAATTTGAATAAATATTTTAAAATAAAATTGCATAAAAAATTTAAAGCTAACCAAAAGGCAATTTGATTTGAAGTCTTTATTTATTAAAATAATTTGATAATTGCTGTATTTAGCACGAAAAATCACTGAGTATTCACTTGATAGATGATTTTTGACGTGTTGATAGTAATTTGTTTTTAAAATATATGGAGGGGGGGGGTGTACATTAGGGTGTGTCAAAAAAAATTATTTTACTCTCGTTACAAAACACGTTAGTTTTTGACTCAAAATAAATCCCCCTACAAGGATAAACCTGTAGTTCAATTTTAAGAGGTGCCGCAAATGGGGTTCTCGTTTCCCATATAAATAACATGGCAAAATGTTTCTTTAGTACTAAAGTTGGTATTACTGATTCATGATAACTGATGTACAATTTTTAAGGACATCATTTTGTAGAAGATAAAATTCTCTACAAAAGTGTCTACAAAGTTGTGTCTCTCATTTCAATGTATCAAAAAGTACAGGCATTCAAAGTTATTATTTGTTAAATTGTACGTCTAAAAGGCTTTCACGGTTAAACTATTGTTTCTATAAAAATATGTTAGTGGTAATTTTGTAGGAAATTTAATTCTTTATAAAAATAGTTCAGAGAGCTATAGGTGCAAATGCAATGAGTTAAAACTTATATGCGTTTTAAATATTTATTTTTTAACAAATATCAACATTTTAACGTCAATTCTCTATAAATATCTATTAAATAGCAATATATTACCCTACTACTGAATTGTCGGAAAAGGAATGACCAAGCCGATAAATAGCATTATTAGTATATAATTTTATTCTCTACAAAATGACATCATTAAAAAAAAATTCATCAGTTATCATGAATCAGTAATACCAACTTTAGTACTAAAGAATCATTTTCCCATGTTATTTAAATGGGAAACGATACCCCCCTTTGCGGCACCTCTTAAAATTGAACTACAGGGTTATCCTTGTGAGGGGATTTATTTTGAGTCAAAAACTAACGTATTTCGTAACGAGAGCAAAGAAAAACAAAAAAAAAACGTTTTTTACACACCCTAGTATACATAGTTATACATAGTATACTTCATCTCTAAAATCCTCTTTTTCTTCTTTTGACTACTACCCTGAATAAATCAGGAAAATATTTCGTATTTTAATTAAGTACATTAAAAAAGACGCTTTTGAGAAATAAACAAATATTTGCAGCCACTGGTCCATAGAATGTAATATTTAACCACAGTACTTTAGATTACTTTAGAATTTCTAGTCAAATCACAAGATCAAAGAGGGCCATACGTTATTACAAGACGTATCGGTAGCAGTCGTTTGATCGACAAAGAAAATATTATACAGTTACATTAAAAAAACATCAACCTGCCTCACTCTTCAATGAACATGTTCTCAATTCTTTGATTAAATTCACAATCTTGGCGCGGTTTCAATATTTGAATTTTTCGCGTTCTTTTGTGGAATGGAGAATAATATTAAAGCTAGTAGTAAATAGCGATAATTTGAAGTCGGCAATTAAAATAATTTCATGACATAGATGAATGTACCGTTGTGTGAATGGGCATTTTAACCCTTTTATTACAAATTGCATGGGGGAAGCGAGATACAGCGTTTATTCTATATGTAAATTTTTAGGTAATAATTTGTACAAGGGCCATTAAATAAACGTGTTTTAAAAATTAATCATTTTAACTTTAAAATTGAATTTAAAAGTTATATAAAACATTTATATTTTTAATACATTATTCTATAAAATTCTAACCGAATAATACGCCGCTGATTATACGGAGCGCATATTTGCGGAGCACATTGGTTTCATTGTTATATTCGTCCTATATTTTTCACTGTCTATATAAATAATAAAATCAATGAAACATTAGATAAATATGTGTGTGTAATATAAATATAGAATTTATTTAATACATTATAATCTGTGGAGATTCTTCATGTCAAAACATCTTCTTGTTGTGATTGGAAACAAAGTCAGTTATATTTTATATTTGTTTTCCAAATATATCTTCTACAGAGATTTATATTGGCATGTAGTCAAATAAGTTTTCCTGTGGAGGAACGTCAAGAATTTTGTATTCAATGTATGCCATTAACATAATGATATACAAATTTTATTTTTCGATATTTAAATATTTAAATTTCAAGAAATTCACGTGGGCTGTTTTTTCTTCGTTAACATTATTGTATGTAATAATATTTGAATAACAGTATCTTATAGTATCAGTTTTATTTACTATAAATACAAAATAGAAATATAGGTTCTAACTTACAGGACACCTGTATAAAATCAAAATTAATTTTGTGACTTTTATTTTAAATATGGCTGCACAAAAGACGAGACGTTTCTCAAGTAAGTCTCGTCTTCGACACATCAGTTTTTAGAACTGATGTGTCGAATTTTGCAAATGTTTATGAAAAATATTTTCCGTTTATTTTTAAGTAATAAACAAAGAAATTTTGAATTATAACAAATATTATACATTTATAAATAAAAGGTATATTATCTCGATCTCGTCTCGGTCTTGATCTCGTTTCAAGACGAGAACGAGAACAATTTCGACTCGACGTACTGTATCCCTAATTTTAAATAAACATAATTATTTACTATATTAACCGTAATTATAATAAAGTGTATATGTATGTATATTGCTTGATATTTAATTAACTTTATAATATTTCGTGTAAGTATATTCTTAGCACTTTAGTACCACTCGATTAATATAATTTCCTTCATTTTCTACGGTGTATATTTACCGCTAGAATGTTTGTATATTAATATTCTCAGGAATAATTAATTAAGTAACATCTTAAATCTGTACAAAAATTTGTAATTTTAATATTAAAAATGTGTCGTCTGCCTTTGAAAATTCTCTTTGAAAAATACATAATTTTTAATTACACGCGGATGTTTGGCAACCCTACAATCATTAATCACGTGACAAAACAATAATTAAAATATTAAACGGTAGTGCGCCCTAACTACTTCCTTTCGCTTTGTGATTAATTATAATTAAAATTAACGATACCGGAAATGATTTATCCGTTTACCGATTTTTAATAAACACTGACACAAACAACCCCTGAGCTCGCGTGGGGGGTCTAATATGACCTATATTACATTACATCATATCAGTTGTAAAAAAATTGTCAAATGCGGGTCGAACCTTACATTTTAGTGTTATGTACCGTAATTTTAGCAATGTTACAAAATAGTATTTAATAGTTCGTCTATTTTTTAAATCTATATTTTTGTAACAATTTTAAGCAAGTATTGTGAAAATTAAAGTTATAGATTTGGAAAAAATGGCGAAATATTGATTTATGCCATTTTATTCTAATTTCTTGTTATATCATGTAACATTTCAAAAAACAAATGTTGTTCGTAGAAGCATGCAAACATGTACAAAATATTTGAATAGTATTTAAAACAATTTGTAGTAAATTAGATTCCAAACGTCCAATAGAAACAAAACTTCAACTCGGATGGCAAAGAGTTAATGGAGAAATAGGTTCCAATGGAATTTTAAACAAAAATGTTTGCGCGGCGTCTGACTTTTGGGGATTTTAATAAAGATGCCAGGTGCTGTAGTGAAGTGACACAAGCATGTGGAAAGTTGCAGGTTATTTTCGTCTGTTCATGGGGGCGGGACTATGAACAATTCTCAAAGCCAACTACGAGTTCTTCGTTACTTAATTGTAAGCCTAAAACTGAAATAGATGGAGAATATGAAAGTGGTAAAAAAATGTATTTGTGATTGTGAAAAAATTCACTCTTTTTTTTATTGGGTTGAAGCAAGGATTCCCAACGGAGTCCAGGTAGACCCTCTGGGTGTCTATGAAATTTTAAAAAGGGTTGATAGTACTGGGAACCCAGGGCCGGATTTACAAATTTGCCGCCCCTAGGCAGTTGCGAAAATTGCCGCCCTTTTCATTGAATAAAAATTAAAAAAGTGAATATTTTTCATATCAATGACTTTACTTTTTACTTTTTTTAGGTTCTCAGATAAAATTTTTACCAAATTTTTTTTTCACGCTCAAATCTGCCGCCCCTATATTTTTGCCGCTATAGGCACGTGCCTACACTGCCTGCATGGTAAATCCGGGCCTGTGGGAACCCCTGATTTATATAGTAATTTATGATTTTCCTTTTTATTTTCATATCAATCTTAAAGTGGATATTTCTATGACAAATTGAAATTCGGTGCTTGAAAATTATTATTAAATTTGAGATTTCATTTAAATTATGTTTGCTTTATAGAAAATGTCATAGATATTTCTATGACAAATTGATGTTTGTCCTATCAAATATTACTCAAAATTTTAGAATTTTAGATTTCGTTAAAAGTATGTTTATTATATAGAAAATGGCGTGAAAAGTTGAAATTTTCAAACCGCAGTTCTGTGTCTCAAACCGTTCTTGAGATATAGCCTTTCAAAGTTTTCGATTTTTGAAAATTTTGGAGAAAAATGGCCGTAACTTTTGAACATGGAGTCGGAATTGATTTTTGTTGACAGATTTGGAATCAGCGAGTCAAAATCTATGTAATGACTTGTATAATACTTAAAAATTCGACAAATTTTTTTTTGCCAAAAATCAACATTTTTTTAAGGTATACCCCTTTGAATTTTTTCGATTTTTCGAAAAAAAAAAATTTTGTCGAACTTTGAAGTTTTATACATGTCATTATATAGATTTTGACACGCTGATTTCAAATCCGTCGACAAAAATGAAATCCGACTACACGTTCAAAAGTTACGGCCATTTTTCTCAAAAATTTTCAAAAATCGAAAACTTTGAAAGGCTATATCTCGAGAACGGTGTGAGATACAGTACTGCCGTTTGAAAATTTAAACTTTTCACGTTATTTTCTATAAAATAAACGTAATTTGAACGAAATTTAAAATTCAAAATTTTATAGTAATTTTCATGCACCAAATTTTAATTTATCATAAAAATATCGACTTTAGAATAAGAAAATAAAAAGGAAAATCATAAATTACTATATAAATCAGAAGTTCCCAACCTTTTTCCTACATAGACCCCATTTAAAAGAATGATTTAAAAAAAATTGAGAAAAAGACCCTTGATTCTGGCCCATAAAATAGTACCCCCCTCTCTTAATAATTTTTTTAATATTAACCAAACGCACCGTAGCGTATTACAAAATCCAGCAATGGCCAGCGGCTCAATTTTCACAGCGCTAGCGCCACGTGTGCCCCACGTGTGTAAACAAAGGGACTAGACGTGTGCCGCACGTGGCACGCTTACAACGTGCCCACATCGAAGCCGATAAAAAATCAATTCGATTGGGTTTTTTGGATGAACACACGGTTAAACACATCATTTACGCAACGAATGCGTTCTGTTTGTCTATTATTTGGTGGAGGGGGAAGGGGGGGGGGGGGTAGTGCCCATTAATAATGTAGTTGTAATAGAGATATAATGATGATTGAATGGTAGAGAATATGCGTATATGTATCGTAGTTAAAATTAACTGTCGATGTATGTATAATAAAGTGGCGAAATCATTATTTTATTGTTATTGTGTCCAGTTTGGCAAATGGTAGAAAGACAGATAGATAGTTGGCTTTGGGAAAAATGATAAAAAATTTTTGCAAAAAGGCAATTAAAACATGTAATCTCTATCTTAGGAGGATTTATTTGAAAAATTTATATTTTTTTGCATTAAAAAAAATTATGAACATTATTCTTTATATAGTAAATAATGATATTCTTTCTTATTTTTTTAAATTTAAGTTGATATTTCTATAAAATGTTGAAGTTTGACACTTGAAATATTAATGTTTTTTTACTTATGGAAAATGACATGAAAAGTTGAAATTTTTATACTTCAAACGGTTCTCGAGATATAGCCACTCAAAGTTTTAGTTTTTTGAAAAAAATAGCCGTAAATTTTGAACCGATGCAGGTTTTCGGATTTAATTTTTGATTTAAAATCAGCGTATCAAAATCTATATAATAGTTCAGGAAAAATAGACAATCAACAAGAAAAAAAATTGTAACGGGCTACATTTTTGCATACACCTTAGTATAAGGGTACCTACTTAATAATGTATGAAAGTTTCTAATTGATTTGACCGCTGCAAGTATCAATTTTGTGGGGTCAAAATGCACAAAGACAGTATTTTTCAAATATCTTGAAAACGGTTAACTTTTCAAAAAAAAAAACGTATCTTACTATTTTGTAACAGAGATAATTTGCTAAAAAATGAACCTGAAAGTTTTTATGTAGGAGAAACCATTCATGAATTATAAAGAGTTGTTTATAACTTTATGCGTTTTTCCACAGCATACTTATATCGTTCTATGCAACATGTAATATAGAGCTGCAGTTTAATTACCCAAAATTACTACGTCGGAACAGAGCAAAATGGGGTCTTCAATGTACGTTTTCCCTCGTGCGATGTTTTACTGTCTATTTTTCCTGGACTATAGGTAATAACATGTTTGTATTATATTACAACATTCGTTTAAAAGTCACAAACTTTTATTTACAGTCGATTATAATATAACAAATATTTATGTATACCACACAAAACAAACTTCATAACTGGGCCACTGAGCACACGCAGAGTCATTAATTAAATAACACAGTGAATATAAATAACATTAAGAACAACAGGAAGTTAGAAATTCATAAGAGCATTAAATTTCCACGCACACCACATTTTGTTCGGGTGGTAGCGGTCATCTTGGACTTCCCGAGGCGGTCACAAATCGTACACCCCGACCTCCAAACTTTGTGTGTAGAGGAAACTCGGATAAATTGGTTGTATTTTCTTACAATAATATTTTACTCTAACTCTTGTAAATATTTGTACTCTAAGACACCTCGTTAAACTACGACTAAATATTTGAGTATAGAAAAAACTGAACTTCTTTTTTTGTTTCACAAATTACTCTCATGTCCGGTATCATAAAAAGGAGTAGAAAATTTGCTAGCTAGCAAGCACTCATAAATGTGGTATTAATTTTGTTATAATATCTATGGATTTGCTATGGAATTTAGAGCAGTGATACTTCAGCGTATTGTAACAGTTGGCGACTCTGAGCGTATAAAATAATTTTCATAATATCACCACTGTTTTAATAACGTTGGTGTTTACATACAATGCGTGCGCGAAACTTGTCAAAGTCTTCAGAAAACTCCAAGAGAACTGTCTAATAAGTTTGATATCTCAATTGAGAGTACTTGCGTGCAAATTTGCTAACCCCTTTATGATACCGGACATCAACATAAAATTAATTTTTTTCCATGCTAAATGTTTAATATTATCAACAATATAAAAACATAGTATTTCTGTTCTATACAGTATTACCTCGGTATTACGGATTTACCAGATAATAATCTATTTTTAAAAAAGTCGTCATCTGCCCAGATCATCACAGTGCACTTCCCTTTTATTATATGTAATACATGGTTATCCATTGGTTTTCACTTGCTGTATATTAACAAAGTTAAAAGAAAAAAAATAGAAACTATTTCATAGTAACTATTTGGATCTACTGAGTGTCTTACATAAAAAAAATAATAGCTCCCTGATTTTCTTCTGTAATTAGGACTAAATTTAAAATTTGAGCGAATAATGCTTTATAACAACTCTTATTATGTGAAAAGTTAAATTCAGCATATGTAGGTAATAATAATAAATAGCCCAGATTTATTTTATATTTCAATAACGATTGCCTTTTCAACGAGTAAAAACGGCCTCATTTTAATAACTTTTCAGTAAACGTAATTTTACGTTCTATAAGGATTTTAAAACCAACACTTTTCTGGGTCAAACTCACTACGAAGATCTGCCAATTTATTTTTCTCAATTAGAGTAACACCCTATTCGAATTATTCCATCGATTTGAAATTGTTAATTATCAGAAAATGTTGTATTTCAAGACAGTCTCCTCTACGTCCCTCCAGGGAATCCGGGTGCAACCCCAACCCCTCACCATGCTCCGGTCAAACTCCGGTTGACACTTTTATAACCGTGTCCCCGCCCAGTCGTATTTCTTCCGGGCGTCGCGGATCCTTATCTGTTCAACGTCTTTGTATGTGTGTGTTTTTTTTTGGTTTCCCGGACACATATTTCGGTCAATTTAAGAACGTCTATTGTTTTTCAGTGTCGCGGATTATGTGTTTTTGTATCGGGTTCGAATCCCGCTGAGATTTTACAAACGTATTGCGCTGGCAGGTTTATTTTGTACTTAATTTTTATTTGGTTTAGTTTTTTGGAAGATGGGGGTTGGTTTGTTATGTAATTGCTGTCAGAGGTCGACATTTATAGATTGGTAATTTGTGAGGAGTATACAAAAAAACACTTGGGCATAGCTGGATATTTTTTTAATGTATAATTATATATAAAAACATGTATATCATGTATATGGTTAATGTGGAATTTAGGTTAGGTAGAACTGTCACCCATAGGGAAAAAGATAAAGAAGAATGTTAGATAGATGAAAACATATTTCTGTTATAGTCAATAAAACAGGTCACTCGTTTAAATGGTATTTATACCCATTTTTTTGATCACAATACATTTTATTTTTCGGGGTACAATTTTCAGGATGTAAAGTAGCCATTGTCCTTCTTCAGGGCACAACCTATCTCCCTGCCAAATTTCATCAAGATTTATTCAGCGGTTTAGCCGAGAAAAAGTGACAAACAAGCAGACAGACAGACACATTTTCGCATTGATAATATTAGTATGGAATTATTATGTATGTATTAATGTAGGTATGTATTAAAAAATTAAAATGCATCGATTCAATATAATTTTTTTCAAAATTTTCGTTTTCGAGATGATTAATATAAATACAACAAATTCATTTAAAGTTTATGGAAATATGGAATTAAAGTTTGGTTTTTCATTAAATAAAATAATTACCCACGCCACTGACGTAAGTTATATATAATATGTATGCTGTAATAAACGGCATATGTAAGTACTGGTTGTATCTACAGAGTACCCAAATAAAGATTTAGAAAGACATAAACATGATTAGAGTAGAACGCGCGACATGTGTAATTTACAACAGTTTGTATATATATATGTGTGTGTGTGTGTAACGGATACGGATGTTCGCCGTTATTACTTAAATGATTTCCCGCGAGATGGATCCGTTGTTCCGAGGTGAAATATGTATTTCTTTTTTTGTACACGTGCGCTTATGATTTTTATATATGTGTTTTGTTAAACGTATATGTATGAAAATTATTGAGAATAAATTGTCGATATTATTCCTATTTAGATAAGTCATAATGCATTTGAAATATTTTTTGGGCAATTTGAATTTATGTTCATAGTCAATAAAATTACTTTCTGATAAATAAATAAATTTTTAGCCACTGTTTTAAATAGAATTCATATCGATATAGACGCCAGAAAATTAAAACCAAATAAGCGACATTTTGGCCAATTTTGAGTTACTTATATAACACTCAACAAAAAAATCTCCTAGATATTTGGAATGGTAATTTAGAAGGTTTTTTCATGCCAAAACCGAATTCATTGCCCAAATGGTTTCATCACGTCAAGTTTTTGAGATATCCGAACCTGAAAGTCCCAAAAATGACGATTTGGCTACGATTTTGGCAATTTTGGGGAATTTATTACCATGTAGATAATTTTTTCAGAAGTTTTCTTTCATGATTACATATTGTACCATCATTCCTTTTTAAAATGATTTTTTACATTTCACTGTGCGACTTTTCTTCACCAAAATACTACTCTGAAGATTATTTAGTAAAGTCCATTGTATCTACCATACTACACTCTATTAACAAAAATATTATATCTTCAAACTAGTACATATTAGCTAAAAAATCGTACAGTAAAAACTCATTTTAAAGAGGGGAGATAATACAATTTGTTACCATCACTGAAAACTTTAGAAAAACGTTACCTACTTATTGGTAATCAATTCTTAAAAATTGCCAATATCGTCATTTTTAGGACTTTTAGGTTAGATTATCTGAAAACCCTGACGTGATGAAACCAATTGGGCCACGAATTCGGTTTCAGCATACTCTAGGATCTCTGGGACATTACAAAAGTATTTTTTTATAGAACAGTATAAATTATATAGACACCATTGAATTTAGTATTTCAAACCGCGTCGAAAGGTATATTCAATATAGCTTTACATAAAAAAATGAATTTAATTTAAAAAATATATATATTTCTATATAAAATAATAATTCGTATATCCTTAATATTCAGAAATTCAAAACAAATGTTTATCCTTCTGACATTGATGCAATAGAGAATTTATTAACCTCTTTTTGAAGGTACACAACCTTTCCCAAAAAATATTGCTACCAGGGGAAATTATATACTTGATTGGTAGAGTGTTATATTTAGGGGTGATTTTTTTTGTAAATTCATTTTGGGGTAGTTACACTTAATCGATTTTTCGATTATAATGTATCGATGTGTTTTTTTTATTAATAATAAAATGCATGTACGTATTAATAAAAAATAAATAAATGTACGGTAGTTAGAAAATTAAAGGAAACAGTTGTTTGTTTGTGGGGGAGGTTTTTTTTATGTTTTGTTTTTGTTATTATTACCCTAAAAAGTTATTGAGGATATTTATATAATTTTGTACGTTGGAAATTACTGTTTTTTATGATATAAAAGTGTAATTACATTTTATTAATGTATTTACAAAAAATACATTAAATAATTTTTATGGTAAGAGCTATTATTACAAAAATGTATTATCTATAATAATCTATATAAAAGCAGGGATGTTAGTCAATTTAGCGTTTAATTGTTGAATTTTGTATTTGCCTGACTGTAGAAAGTTTGCAGAACGACATACGGTATTTATTGAGATAGATACATCCATATTGTATACCATGAATCAATAATACAAGGTCATTTGTTCTACTGTGACGTCATCACCATGGTTTTTTTTTCTAATAAGGAATTTGTGACAAACGGAATAAAAATAAATAAACGACCAATACTGTTTACATAATAGTTTTTTTTATGTAACTATCGATCAATTATTTTGAAGCACAACACAAATAAATTTCTTCTCGATGTAATACGTCATCGACACGATATAAAATGGCGGCTGTCAAAATATCCATAGCAGACCTTGTTTTGTAGGATCATGCGTCTATACAGATTAAGAAATATATAGTTTTTTTAATTAACAACCACTGACATATTGATTGTACCATGTAGAGGCGATTTATATTTTAAACCTTGTAGGTAATTTATTATTCTATTTTTCAATAAACATAATCGTAGTTCAAAATATCCTTAATAATATAATATCTTTTTTCACCCCATCACAATTACGTTCACACTTATATAGGCGAAATATATATATTGAAACAATTTCAGAAATCATTTAGAAAATAAGAAAAAAGCATTAAGTATATTGAATTTTCCACCACAAATCGTTAAAAACAAAACCAAAGTGGATAAGATAAAAATAATCCTTACAGATAAGTGCATAGAAGCTACAAATCCTTTAAATAAAAATAACGCAGAATGCATCGTTTCCCACGCCGGCAAAAAGCACTGTAACCAATAAGTGGAAAAACTCACGGAAAACAGCGTTTTTCATTCAGCGCCAGGTATTTAAATGGTAGGATGATAAACACATGCTATCTCCCAGCAGGGGGTGTGCAAAATTACTCCAAATAAATGTTGTTTAAGCTTGATAATAGTGGGATAGTTTTAATTATATGTAAATTAGAGGATTTCGTGTTCGGGTAATTATACGTGGCTAGAAAATTGTGTTCTGTTGAATAGGGGAAATAAGGGAAATTATATTAAAGTTTTTTTTTGTTGCATATCTTACTATAGAATGTTTATACTACTATTTTACACATGTATAGAATACATAAAGTAAGAAAACTATAAAGTGAGCCAAATTATTTTTTTTTAATTTACAACCCCAGTTTTATACGTTTAAAGTAAACATAAATGTAAAAATTATAGGTTGCCCCATTTGAAAAACAATGGTGAAGTGAGAAATTATAAAAAAATCATGATTTTTGCCACCTCATTTATCCAACCTTAAATCCAAAATCTTGTAAATGAGATCGAGAATGATTTAATTAAATCGCTTATATAAGAAATACCTAACTTTTGAATGTACATACACTGCCGTACAAATCTTTGGACACCTGTGATTTTCAATGTAAATATGCAGATTTCAGTCAATAAAAATCCCCAAAATAGCGAAAAGAATATGTTTACTCGCAGTCAAAATTGTAAAAAAAAAACAATTTTCGTTAGCTTGAAAGACACTGTGTGCCAATACTTCCAACATGAGTAAACCTGACCTTTCAGGCATATAATTTAAAATTTTTCCTTAATATGGAAAATTGGAAATTCTTATTTTAGATATGCTAGAATTATTACAAAAGTTGTAATTAAGTACTCTTATTAACATTTAAGATTTTATATTTACAATACGCAAAAAAAATGAGTGTCCAAAGGCTTTTGCACGGTAGTGTACATAATATTAAATAATTCCTAATTTTTTTTCTTTATTTTGTTACAGGTAAGAAACAAGGACACAAAATTTTGAACGAGATTTAACTGGATCTTTAAAATAGCAGGTTCGTGTTTGAACAATCTGATCAGTTCGATGACAATATTCAATAAACTACACATCTGATACCAGTACCGATGGAATACATCGATAGCTATTATATTTACAATGTTTGAATAAATTAGTGATATAGATCTAATACAGTTTTCTATCTAAAACGTATTTGATAACAAAAAATGTTAAATCATTTTATATATATTTTTTTAAATTATTTCATGCAACTTATTGCACACCAACACGGGGGGCAATTTCCACCTAGGCGTGATTCCATTATCTAATTTTTATTATTAATATTAATTTTACTAATTATTATATTAAATTAAAAAAATATAAAAAAAATATTTAAAAAACATAAAATTGTACAATATTCAAATAGCTGTATCATGGGTAAAAATGATCACAAATAATTTTTCAAAAAGAAAATTTAATTTTCATATCTCTACTTTAAGATTCCTTCTAAAAATTTAATGTTCACTTACATCTTAAAAAGTTATATAGGAATAAACTTTTTTATAACAAAATTTTTTTTTCTAAAATCTTGTAACGTCAATGTTCGTCTAAAATGATGAAAAGAAAAAAGACACAAGAATTTCTATTCTAATTCAACTAATTACAATTCCAAATATACAGTTTCTAAAATATGGATATGCACATAAAAAATAATAACCCGAAACTTATAGCTCAATATCGCTTTCGTTACTAAACTATGTTCTAATATAAAATCTTATTTGGTTTCGTCACGAACGTAACTTTGAAACACAGTCACTGCACAATTACTTTTTATGTTCTGTATGTGAGTGTCTCTCTCTCTATTTCTCTGTTGCAGATATTATCCTTTTTGCCGCTCTTTCTGTGATGCAATCTTATTTTTATAACGACTTTTATATTTCGCACCTTAGCGGAATTCTAGATTCCATCTATATATGCAACGTGATATGTAAATTTTTGTTGTGTCGCGGTCGTAGTTTTAGATTTTTATTAAACAATTTTATTGTCTTATTTTTTTTTATTATCTTTTTAACAGAAATATCTATATTTTATACCAGCTGGGCTACCCAAGGTTGATATCGAAATGTAAGTTCATCTAATCCTTCGTTTTGAATTTTGATAATTATCAAGGGTGGAAAAACACTTTTTTCATTTGTCTTCTTATATCTACATAATATATAAATATTAATCACGTTTGATATTTTTTGAGCTTCATTTAATTTTAATTTAGTTGAAATAATAATGATAGAGTTCTGTAGAATCAAAAATTCGACATGATTTGAAATATTTATTTCAATTATCTATTCATATATATTATAAAGCTCAACGTCTGTCTGTATGTCTGTGCACTTATGAAAACCATTTATCAAAGGAACGAGTTTTTACTTTCGTATACCTATGTACATATATGAAATATAATATTAGTATAAATAAGTATTGTAAAGCCCATTTGGAAATTATCCATTTTGACCTTCCCTGAATCCATTCTGACTATTTTCGCCTTGATGTCTGTGTGTCTATCTGTCTGTAAACGCTGTAACTCAAATACGACAAATCGTAGAAGGGTGAAATTGTATACTTAAGATTAATTTTTGTCTGAGAAGAAAACCTCCTATTTTTGAAAACGATCATCCAACCGGAAACGGATGTTTATCTACATCGATTTTTGAATTTTTCGAATTACATGTGCGAATTAGAGAAAAAGGTTGAATTTATTTTTCGAAAAAACAAATTTAATTTTTTTAAATGTATGAGGGGTAAATTATAGATAATAATATACTCGACATTTTTTATCTAAAACATGTTTGTCTCATTAAAAAATAAATCCAAAAAAAAAAAAAAAATGACAATAGTAAACATCCGTTTCCGTCTTATGTTAGTAGTTCGTTCGATACATAATGTTTATAGTTTATGTCCCATTCATTTTATTCTATCTTTTATTGAAGAAATATCCTTCAATAAAATAAAAATCACGTACACTGTTCACTGTCATTAATACGTATAAGAAAGTCCCGTGGCACCCATGGCAGCTTTTTTTTAGTTCATTTATATGTTCTCTAGCCAAGTTTTAGTATATGTATATTTTGTTACCTTAGGTAACATAAGGAATAAGCAGTGACGATAATAGTAAACCAAGACGAAAAAAATCATAAATATCTCGGCTCCTATGTTTCATCTAAATCAGTTCAAATTGACAAATACTATGGCTAGGCCATAAAATGCACACCCCTTAAACATAAAAAAATGTATTAACTTATAATATCAAATAAATACGGTACAAGTACAATATAATTGGTGAAACTTAAAAGGATGTTTGAAAAAAAGATTGGAGGTAATTAATATTATATAAATATATAATATGAAGTTTATCACTCATTAAGATTTTTTAGAAAATCAACAATGAATCTTGATATCAATCGATTATTACCTTTTTTTATTTAAATTTAGGATGTATTGTAATAAAACAACAATCATTTTAATTTACAATTTTTATATAACATATTTTTTTTTAAATGTATAAAGTAAATAAATTAATTAATATCTAATAATAATTAAAAAGATAAATACATCCACATATTGCAGCGATAACAGCTGTGTTCACCTAATGTCTAGCATTTAAAATGAAACAACAATGTAACGTTTATAGGTTATATGACGTATATTATATATTTGTTTTAAAAATGCAAACTTACCAGATTTTATCTTGATTAAAAATATTGATTGGCTTTGAATAAAATAATTAAAATACAGCACGTATCGATGTACATCACATGTACATGTATTTATATTTATATATTAATTAACACAATATAATAATTATGGAATTTGAAGTGACATATGAAGAAATAGCGCCTACTACTATTAATAAATTATAAATAGCAACTACTCTATTTGTAAAAAAAATTCTTGTCAAAATATGAATTTTTGTTTAAATAAACTGCAAATTTCGTTACTTCTAGTTATCCAATTTTGTTGAGTTTTAATAGGGTTCTATTCTGATAATAGATTAAGTGAATTCAAAAGGATTGGTGCAAATTTATTTCGAATTGTAGCCTGTAGTTCGGCGTTTCTATCAAAAAAGCGGGTTAAATCGACAAATTGAACTTTATTTATATTTTTATAACAGAAAATTAAAACCGATCGATATTAAACTAAGCAAAAATGGAGACTGTAATGTTTTCTATCAGAAAATGTAAAAATGTAAGTGAGATACTGAAGAAATTTAAGATATAATACTCATTTTATCAATTTATATACGAAAAACGATTTTAGGACGAGAGTAGAACACACTTCCAAGCAGAGCCTGCTTGGGGTGTGCAATTTATAAATAACATACATAAAACATTATAGAAAAAATATTTTCGGTGAAATTTTAGACCATAAAAACTGTCTTTAAATGTTTCTAAATAATAAAGTTTAGTATTATGCATTCAAATTTTAGATGAATTCAACTAACAATTTAACTATTCCGGTATTTAAAACAAAATTTATGAAAAAAAAATTGTGTCAAAAATTCATTTTTACAAGTTTAAACAACGATATAAGTTGACAATCCCTATTTTTTTAACTTCTCCGACAAAATTGCACACTGAGTGCGTGCAATGGACCGGAAAGAAGAAGATGTTATTGTTCAACAATGTTGTACCGTTTTGTTGCTCCACTTCCGCTCCCAAAGCACGCTGTCACCGTCAATGTCCATCACTACCTATGACTCAAACCCATCCACCCTCATGTTCTTAAAACTCTCGCAAATGTCTTCTCACAAAATGACAATGAATTTCATGAACATATCGGAAATTGTAACTGAAATTCTTAAGAGGTGTGGTTTTTATGTTACAGCTATTTTTTCTGTTTAAAATTTTGAGCAATGTTCAATACAATTTTCATGATTTTAATGTACATCGTACACAAAGAGCTCTACGTATTAAATTAGAGTAAAGTCAATATTTATGGCACATGGAGGTAATATGGACACCTCCTTTTACTGCTCCATATTTTAAATTTTATAAACACAAAATTAATATGTATTTAATCTTACCACTCTAAATAACTGCGACAGTTGACATGACAGTGTTTGGAATTCCGGTATGTTATTGAGAGCAATTTAAAGAAATGCTCCATTTTTGATAATTAAGGGCTGATTTTAAATAATATTATCATAAAACTCTTACCTAAAATATTAATGATATTCCTTATATACCGACTTACTCTAATAATGAAACGTATTATTTTGACACATAAACTGTCTAAAAAAGCTTGTCACCAACATATACATGCACCATTCATCCATCTTTCTCTTATACATATACTCATCGCTCTCTTATGCATATGCAGTTCACACTCATCTGAAAAAAAATAGTAATAAAATATTAGTATTAGTATTAATTTGGCGATATTCCGACATCTATGTTAAAAACATTGACAAAAAATACCACAGTAATATTTTCCTTTTCTACGCCGAGTTAAGTATCTGATAATGGTCGTAAAGAAAGAATATTTATGAAAAATGTTCTCTGAAAGCGTATTGTTGTATTCACGTTGTACAAAAAGTTGAATTTTATAAATCTTGGGTAATGTTTCAAAACAAAAAGTCTTGAGAAAATAGATACGGAAGTTTTGTACAAAATGTGTTTGAAAACAAGTTGCCGACAATATTTGCGATACAAACTTTCTATAGTTTTTATGTCATCGCAGACATAGTGAATTTTCACCAAGATATCTCTTTAATGAAGAAACTACATACTTGGACATCAATATTTTTCTCTACACATTTTTTTCTTAGGAGAATTAAATTATCATAATCATATTTTTTACTGGAAAATATAGAAATTTATAAAATAATATATTTTATATGAATTTTTTTAAGACTTTTCTCGGGTTGCACAAAGCAAAATAATTCTCGATTAGTTAATCAGTTGTTTTCAAAGCAATATTACGTCAATTCTAAAAAAACAATCACGGTTATGATACATATTATAACTATTATAAGGAAAAAAATTGTCATATTTAGTGAATTGTTCATTTACAAATTGAGAATAAGTTTAGAATAAACATAAATCATGGATTGAAAACAACTGAATAACTAATCGTGAATTCTTTTGTGCAACCCGAGGTGTAACTAACAAAATAATTGTTGGATCGATATGAAATTTTGATAAGGCCGTTAGTTTAATAAATAGTTTCATAGTTCTATGAGATTTTTTTATTTATTCACTCGATACTCTTTTATTTAATTTATTATATATATATATAACACAACGTCTGTCAGTCTGTCTGTCCGCTAGTATCCTGTTCACTCGAGAATCACTTATCCGAATTAATTTTTTTTAATTGATAGAAATATTCACTGGCAAGGTTTTAGGGTATATTTTGTTACGTTAGGTAACAATAAATAAACAGTGGCGATAATAGTAAATATATATTTTTTCAACAATATTTTTCAAAAATCCTAAATAATAATTCGGGTGTTCTCTCGAGCGAAGCCGCGGATACAGCTAGTTATTTCTAAAATATCAAAAATGCATTAAAACTTCAAGTTTAATCTTTAGAGGGCCGGGATTTCAGGGGGCATTTCGCCCTTAGAAAACTGGTATAAAAGGTATCCCCTCAGTTAGAGGGGGGCTAGGAGGGCCATATGATCCGGGTCCCCTGTGTCTCAGGGGCCCCGGCACCCTGAAAATTATTTATATTTTACATATTTTTTGATACTTTTACTTATACTATTTTTAACAGAGGTTATTTAAAAAACATAAAAATACTACAAAAAAGATACACCTTGTGGAAAAAGCACAAATAGTTAGAAATAGAAAGCAAAAGTAAAATTTTCTTTAAAAAATCTCCTGGTTTTTAATACTAAAATAATATCAGAAAATGATTAGAATTTTACTAGTCCAAAATTTGTTTGGAATGTCCTTATGCTCGGTGGGGGGGGATGAGGTATGGGCCCCCCAAAATGTTGGTTGACCCGAGCCTCGTTGAGGCTCTCTCAAGGCCTGCTTATATCATTGATTGATAAATAGACAAAGTGTCGATCACGGGGTGAGCCAAATACGAAAAAGCATTATTTTAAATAGTACATAATCTTTTTTATACAAATATACGTTTTCGACGCTGAATCCAAATCTGACGTCAATAATACAGTAAACCCGAAAACAACTCTTATAAGAGGTTAAAAACTACCCCTTTGCCTCGCGTGAACTATTTTTATTTATTTGGAAATGCAAATATACGTTTTCGATGTATTTTAATCTAAAAACAAAAATTGAAGATTTTCTGTGCGCCAAAGTATTGGTTTTCCGGGCCCTCTAGAGGTTAATGCAACAAATAACACAATAATATTTTAATGGTAAGAATTTTATCCATTATTATTTACAAAGCATATATTCAATCTCTAGCTGTTCATAAATTCGCAACCGTTGTCGTATAAAACAATGTTCATAGACTAGATAACGAGGCACAGAGATATTGTTAGTGCCAAAACTCTAAACGCTGCTATTCAAGTGAATTTTTTGCATCTACTTATTGCGTATATATGTATAAATGTTTTCAATTACTCCTTGTGAAATATTATGTTTGGCAAACCTCACTATTTATCTTTTAACTGCAGTTTCAGTACTGAAAATACTGCGTCGAGTTAGTTTGTTATACGTAGTTTTATTATTGCCGTAATAAAATATGTTGATAGTGGTACATATACTTTTAAATCATATACATAAGTGTAACCGCATACGAAAGAATGGATAATAAATGAGAGAAAATTAGACATATATTTTTTATTACCTACCGATTTGACCAAAAATAATATAAAATTTTTGTGAAGAAAATCGTTATTTTGAATTAAAAGCATAATTGCTATAAAAAATAAAATTATTTTTTTCTCTATGAATATTTGAAAATATAAAATAATATTATAATATAAATTATCTAAAACTAATTTTGAACAAACAGTAAATTAAGAAGATCAAGTCATAATTTTTTTACTGAAAGTTTTATTTTTTGTATGCCAGCCAAATAAAATGGTTCAAAAATAAAATAAATCCTGCTAATTTATTTTATAAATAATTTCATCTGTCACCAAAGAGTTTATATATTAGTTCACACCAGAAATAAGTGTTTAAATAAATTATATATATTTTTTTGTATACAAATAAAGTTATTAATCATTACCCAATTTGGTGACGCAAAACTGAGCAAAAAAAGTTAATGGTATTATTTGTCTTGTTGCGCCATCAAAATAAATATGTTCACTGTAAATTTTACATAAAAAACATCTGTAAAACAGTGGTCCCTGAACTTTATTACAAAAAAATCACTAGTTTAAAAAACTGTCATTTTTTTTTAAATTAAATTCGGTACTAAAAATTTAATATTAAAATATAAATTGCATTATTCCGGGAAAAAATTGTAGATCTGCAGAGATCTACTTAGATCTCGACAAATCTCCATTTTGAGACAACAATATATTTTTCACTGGTTTTTGATCTGTGGAGACTTGCAAAGATCTACAAAGATCGTTGTAGATCATGATAGAAATTCAAAACGTTGAAAAATCATTATTTTTCAAAGTCACGATGATCTTCAGATCGTTGTAAATCTTTGTAGATCGTTTTTTTTTAATTTTTGTAGACCGGCGTTGTAGATCTTTGCAAGTCTCCACAATTAAAAAAATCAGTGAAAAATATGTTGTCTCAAATTGAAGATCTGTCGAGATCTGAGTAGATCTCTGCAGATCTACATTTTTTCCCGGGTATCTACAAATTGTTACGGACATAGACCTGAAGCATGGCCCACACATTTGACAGAGTCGTGTCAAAAGAAAGAGATAGGAATTGGTTTGGGATATACTTGTCTTTATATAAGTAAGAGTGTCTATTTAATTCTTTTTAGAAAAAGAAATAGATATATCCCAAAGCTACCGTATCTCTCTCATTGATTTGAAGAAATGTTACACCATTAGGTATGTTAATACAAAATAGGCGGTACATGCTATATATAATCTATGGTTACGGATATATTATTGTATTATTAGTCAGTTAATCAATTTGGTAAAGTTTAAATAGGGCTATATTCTGATAATAAATAAAATGAATTCGAAAAAATGTGAGGACCGTTTTGCATTTAAAATTATTGTTGTGCAGATTTTTTTATTGTTGGTACAAATATTTCAATTTTCTTGGGGCGAGGGGGGGGGGGGAGTTTTTTCTGCCTGAAACCCCCGAATATCATAACGCGTCATTGACTATCAAGCAAACAAAAAAAACTGTATTGGACCAAGAAAATCTTGTTTTGTATATAACGAAAACAATATTTTCCTAATATAAGAAAAGTACTCTTAATCCAGCTACATTATTTCTTCGTTCAAGAATACTATAGTTGGTTTAAGAATATATTTCTTATCTTACGAAAATATTGTTTTCGTTAGATATATACAAAACAAGGTTTACTTGGCTCAAGTAAACGTGTGTAGGTTTGCAATACATTTATTTAGTCAAACAAAGTTTTAAAAATTTTAGTCTCCACCTTACTGAATGGATCGTAGTAGTCAATTCGTAATGAAATGTTTAGGACCACTGATATAAAACATAAGCCAACGTTTACAAGTTAATTTATACACAGTGACACATGAAGTCACGGGCCATGCCAAATTCTCACGCATGCGTGTACACTAAAATAAAGCGAGTGTATATAATAATCGCTTTGCCAAGTGGTGTAGTTAGGAATCGTGCCCACTAATTAAAAAACAGCAATTGGATATGTTTATACGACATTTTCTACTACATTGCTATAATGTTGTGTTTATTTTCAAGCCATCAATTACAAAGATTTAAAGCGGATTAAATTTGGGCTGGAATGTTAATGATATTATGATTTGAAAATTTTAAAATAAAAGTACATTTTACTCGGGTATGAATTTTTTGGTAAACAGTGAATCCGACAACATTGAAAACAATTTTTTTCTTTATTGTAAGCAATCCTTTTATCGTAAAATATATTGCTAATCGTAATGAGTTCTTAATCGGTCATTTAAAAATCCATTAAGATATTATATGTGCCTATATAAAAAAAAACGATGTTGAACGAACACAGGTGTAAAAATGTTTTTTTTGCAGCTTTTTCAACTATCTATTTGATTTTTTTATCAATAATTTTTTTTCGAAATATGTTAGGTTAGGAAATTTTACAATACATCTATCCACCGATTTACACGGCACTTGTTTTACACGATTTATAAATTGACAATTTTCAAAAAATTAGTAAAAATATTTATTCCGCTCCATAAACGCCTATACAAAGATTTTATGGCATTTTTGACTTTTTTTCCTTCGGTGACCTGATGAAAAGAACGGGGGATTCCCGGGTTTGTAAAATATAAGTACATTTAGGGGAATCCCGGTAATCTGTGCGTATGTACTTCACAATACAATAAATGTAAAATAAATTAAATATCTACTTATAATACTTTCATATGTTTGTTGTTTTATGAACTAAGAACAATTTTGAGTTTTCCAAGATGTCTGACTTTTGTTTTAGTTAAATAAACTACTTGAATCATGCACATTTTGTTTTTTTTTTTTCGTTTTACACGATTTTACTTAGCAAAATCCAAGATATCAGTTTACACGGTTTTGTGCAGAACGTATCTACCGTATAAATGGGGGGATAGGTGTACATACATATTTTAAATATCAGCTCAATCGGTCCTGTAGTTTGTGAGTTACGATACAAACAGATGGACAAAACTAATATTGTATATAGTGCGTTTTTGCCAGTATTTAATAAAAATAAAAATATACAAATCTTGCATCAATAAATCATAAAAACAGCTATGTAAAACAAGTTGTTTTATTTTATTATCCATAAAACAAGAAGATTATTAATATAGACATTTTAATTGTTACATACATATATATTATAATTCCTTGAAATACATGCTATAATACAAAATAATTAATTAATCTTTGAAATGCCAAAAACACATGTTTTCTTAATTAACAACATGATTTGAATATTTTAATTGACAACAAACAAACAACTGGCATAAAATGTTTTTATTATTTCGGAAATAGAGGCAAACTATTTATACATATATTTATTTTACAAATCTCTACATAAGAAACGCGTGAAGATGCTTGTACAAAAATTAGAATACATTTAATATTGTTTACACAAATACATTTCCTCTATAAAGTGAAATTCATTCTAACAGTAGTGTAATAAAATTTAATTAAATTCTATTCCTTCAAATTTATGGATGTAGAATTTAAGATGTTTTTTGTGATTTTATGTATAATTAAATTAATGCTAATTTTGTGTTTAGGACCATTCTGAATTAAGGTGGGACTTTTTGCTCGACGTAATTTACGATTTTAGAAGATAGGATTATTAATATTGCGATGTTCTTTATCGAGTACTTTACTCCAATGGTCGGCAATGTGGCGCCATTCAAATATATATAAATCTTTAGTCTATGTTTTTACAATTTTTATTTATTTTTTTGGTCTGCATTGTTTTACAAGTAATACTGCATGTAAACTTGCGTTTTGGGTAAGCAGCATTTTTTAGGGGGATTTTGTTGAGCGGATTTTTGCCGCCATCTAAAAAAGTGAGTTTTAATTTTTTATTTATTTCTATAACCCTGAGTCTGAATTTTTTTTAAATTTGTTATGGTATTTAAACTATTGGAAAGCTTAAGAATCTACAAGCTTTGAACCATAGGTTGTGAGGGAATCCACTGATTTTTAAATACATATAAAATACAAAAACATTTTTAATTTTTTTTCCTCGCAATATTTATTCAACCTAGCCAAGACGTTTTTAACATAAATTTTGCCAAACGAAATTAAATTTTCGCTGCAGGTATACAGAGAAAGAGCGAGAGAAGGCAATGAAAATATTGCATTCGTATATATATATATATAGTATATACATATATATATGTGCACATACGAGCGCATACAATTTTTTTATTGGGGTGAAAAAAATAATTATTTTATTTCTGAAAAAAAATCTACGATATTTTCAATATTATTTTTAAAATTTGATATCTTGGAGTAAGAGAACTGTACCTTGAAACCCCTCCCCCACAAATACAGGCACATAATGAATCAAAAATTAATTATCTATTATGTATAATGTATAGTATTTTCAATATTATCTTTATCGAGATCGTGGGATGGGGGAAGTTTACCCCCCCCCCCCCTTGATGTGTACGCTACTGCAGAGACACAGACAGAGACGCAGAATGTCGCGTTGTGACACAAACAAATGGTTTTAATTAGTTTGTTGAACCACCAGCGTGGCGAGTCTCTCAGAGATCACCTGCCCGGAAACCTACATATTCTATGTGACAACGATCAAAACTTATAAACATGCGTTTGCGTGACAACTATTGGCCACTTTGTTTGTCAACCTATGTGAATATATTCGCTAGCCTTACAGGAATGGATTCAGTAGCAATATCAAATACAATACAGAGTCCTAAAGACTCACAAGGGAACCTTTTCAAGTCGAAAATTCGTATCGAGTTTAAACTTTGTATATAGTTAGAGGAGGTCAAGGTAAATAAGAAAAAATTATTATAGCTGCGGTAAAACGGTTTAAGAGGGTGAAACACCCCTATGAAAATGTGCAAAATAATCATATTTTTTCAAATAACTCTGAAACTAATGAAAATAAAAAAAAATCTATAATACAAAATTTTCATGATTTTTTATGCTCTTTCGAATGACGATGGTCAAAATTCGAAAATTTAAACATGAAATGTGGATGGGAGGTGGGCGTTAACGGTTTAATTTTTTTGAATTTTGACTATCGCCATTCGAAAGAGCATAAAAAATCATGAAAATTTTGTATTGTAGATTTTTTTAAATTTTCATTAGTTTCAGAGTTATTTGAAAAAATATGATTATTTTGCACATTTTCATAGGGGTGTTTCACCCCCTTAAACCGTTTTACCGCAGCTAAGATAATTTTTTTTCTTACTTATCTTGACCTCCTCTAACTATATACAAAGTTTAAACTCGATACGAATTTTCGATTTGAAAAGGTTCCCTTGTCAGTGTCTTTAGAACTCTGATGATGATAGCATTACTATTGAAATACATGTAAGTCTAAACTCTTACAATTTTTATGGTTAAGAAATTTTTATTTGATAAGTCATAACCATAGTTTTTGTCTGTTGTTTATTATCAGTAGCAATCTTGTTATGAAGAAATACTGTTGCTTCATTATTGCAATAGTTATGTAGTTATCATCTGGGATTTTTAACCGGCTTATAACAATAATAACTTCGACAAATATACATCGACTTGAACTTTTTTTTTTATTTGAAAGAGTATACACTCTCGAGTTAGTCCCATATAAGTTGTATCTGAATCTGACCACAGATTTGAAAAAAGAGGGAGTTTTCAATTCCGCTGTATATTTATCGTATATATTCGGGGATAACTCCAACAAAAATACACTTTGAATGTTTTTTTTTAGAAAGTTAATATTTACGAAATGGTTCCATATAAATTTTATCAAAATCTGACCATGGACTTTGAAAATACACCATTGAAAAGGGAAAAATACAAAAAAATTTCAGAAAAAAATACAACCGACTTCATAATAAAAACCCTTAAAACACTGATAAGTACATATAAATGAATTATAATTATTATATAATAATGATTAATTAAAAACTTTTTATGAAATAACAATGATATTTTGGAAGTCGGTTTTATTTTTTCCTAATATATTTTTTTATTTCAACTTGATTTTTATGTTTTAGGTCAGGTCAAGATGCATATGAACTAGTAAAAAGATTTAAATTAAACTTTGGTTAGTTAGGTCTAGTTAGTAGATAGTCCCATACGAAACTGTATTAATTTTTTTTCTATAATAAATGTAACTACAACATTTGTAGTAAAATATCCCCTCCCCCCAAAGGTACAATTTTGCAGTGCAATTTATTTTTGGCAAATGTTTTTATAATAAGAATATTCTTTTTTTCCTAAATACGCCGCTGTAATTAAAAGTATTTGTAAAACTGAAAAATTCATAGTTTATGTATACGAATATAATGAGATTCACTTGAAATGAGGCTGACATTATAATTTCAATTCAAATAGGTTGTATTTGATAAAAAAAAACACGTCCTTTTTATTTTCATTAATTCAACTTTTGTTCATGTTGACAAGTCACATTATTTTTGGATTCGTTATTTATTCGGAGTTTTTTTTAATGAATAATTTGCATATATAAAACATATCTTTCCTACTGTAAAATTCATTAAGAAATGATTATTATGTGCATGTATAAGTATATAAAAACCAATGTTTTTGCCAGTTTCGTGACATATAGCATATGTTATCTACATGTAAATACGTCTATTTTTTTGTTGACTTTTTATTTTATAATTTTCGTGGTACCCTGTAGAAAAATCTAATTAAAATTATAATTATTACGATAACAGTTGACAGTAGTAACATATGGTTTATGAACTAGCAAATAACCGTGGCTTCACATGCGGTTTTATATAAAATATAAGTTAGAGATATATATGATTTTGCAGACATAGGTACAAAGCTTTATTTATTCACTGCTCAGCTATTTTGAGTGATAGCGTGACGATATGAACCATATAGTACTTCGGACAAGTCAAAAAAATATTTGGTATAGGTTTCAACAAAATCGGTACAGTAGTTTTGGGATTACCTCGTACAAAGTAGTATACATAAGGTAGATTTTGATATATACTAACACTTAAAATATAATCTTTTGAAAAACGTAAAATATTTTTATTTATTTATGTAACACCCAAATCCTAAGTTACCTCAACACAATATCCCTTACATCTCGCCCACCCCATTTATTAAGAACTGCTATGATCTACCCTCAGCAACTTCTCAATCCTTCTTGTATTCCCATAAAACTCCCAAATACGACACAAACAACATAAATCTATACACACACAACTTATATTAATATCCCTTACATCCCGTCTTTCCCATTTGTCACGAGCTGATATGATCGGTCCATCAGTAACTTCCCAATCCTTTTTATATCTCCATCAATCTCCTAAATACGACACAAACAACATAAGCCTATACAAACACAACTTATATTAATATCCATTACATCCCGTCTTTCCTGTTTGTCAAGATCTGCTATGATCGGCCTATCAGCAACTTCCGAATCCATCTTGTATCCCCGTGAGTCTCCCAAATACGACACAAACAACATAAGTCTATACAAACACAACTTATATTAATATCCATTACATCCCGTCTTTCCTGTTTGTCATGAGCTGCTATGATTGGCCCATCAGTAACTTCCGAATCCTTCTTGTATCCACATTAGTCTCCCTGTACATAAATCTATACACACACAACTAAGCGATTCTACCGACAAAAATTCGTCAGGAAAAAAAACACAGTTTCATTCAACAAATATAAATAAAATATTATCATCTGTAACTGGATACAGCTTCTATAAACAATAGCATCACATCTGTAAATGGGTAGAGGAATGTGTGAATGAATATTAAAAGGAGGTATTCAATGAATCGATGTACATTTAACGTAGGTAGAAAGTCTCATTAACATATGTCTACATTATTAAACCGTCACGGAGTTAAATAGAAACAGAAAGGTGCAATTAAAATTATTCGTTGTTTTAGTTTGGTATAATGTAACATTTATGTTGCCTTTAGGCGGGTGTGCGCGCCTGTGTTTGTGTGTGATAAAATTTACTGTAATATTGCAATGAATGTTATATCGGGTTATATGTAAACAATTTATTTTATTGACCAATTAAGATCTTTTAAATTAAGTCTTTCGATTTTTTGCGTTTTCCCTCAAATATTCATTTAAAAAAATGGCAGGGTCTTCTTTAGAAGAGAGTCGAAACGGCAAGTAAGAAAATACGATAATGTGGAAAATAGTCCTGAAACTAACGAGGAAAAATCCCGAACCCCTAAATTCAAAAAATTATGGATTTTTGGGAATAGAAGTTGAGGTCTGGAATGCAAACAAATATTTTGCTGCGGTAATTCTCTCAATGATTACCTTTCATATTATGATCTTTTAATTAGTGAAATTTCTTATAAACAAAAGGACCCGCAGAATCTTTATGGGAAAGGGGTTTCGGTCAAACTCTTTGAAACTTTGGATTCTGATAGCCCTTGATGAGTAGATTAAAAGTGTCAATGGGTACTAAGTCCTAAAAACTCGAACTTTTAAGATATAGCCTTCTAAAGTTGGGGATCATGCTCGCTTTTAATTTACAATAAAAAAATTTGTAGAACCTTAATTTTCGCGCAACTATTTGTATGTGTTCCCAAAGACTTATATAATCGACTGTCACCATAAAAAAGTAAACTTTTAAATTCTTTAGCCAATGGCAGTACTTAAATCTTATTATTACGTTTTTTTTATTATAAACCAATTTTTTATTATAAAACAATTGGATTTGTTTATTACTAAAAAAACGTAATAATAAGATTTAAGTGTTGTCATTTCTCAATGAATTGAAAAGTTGACTTTTTTATGTTGGCAATCGATTATACATGTCTTTGGGAACACATACAAAAAGTTGTGCGAAAATTAAGGCTCTACAAATTTTTTTATTGCAAATTAAAGGCGAGCATGATCCCCAAATTTAGAGGGCTATATCTTAAAAGTTTGACTTTATAGGACTTAGTGCCCATTGACACTTTTAATCTACTCATCAAGGACTATCAGAATCCAAAGTTTCAAAAAGTTTGACCGAAACCCGTTTCTCATAATGATTCTGCGGGGTCCTTTGTTGAAAATATTAATATTATTTTGAATAACTTTTTTACTGTTTAAGAATAATAAAATAAAAACAAAAATTAATCAAAAATTCAATAGATAACTATACCCCTTAAAGTGACACACCGCAACATTTTTTTTACGTTTCTAACTTCGACCTCCTGTTCCCAAAGTTTAACATTTTTTTTGAACTCATGGTTTCTAAGTCAATATATAAAATAAATTTCATTCCTTGCATTATTATATTCCTCTAGCTAAGTTTTATAAACCGCTCTATCATTGCAATCTAACTATCTTGTAATCTCAACTTTAAATAGCTTCCATAAATCCAATCCAGTGTAAGAAAATAAAATTAATCACACCGTTACAATTTATATCCATAAAACTAACTAACTATCTAGTAACAAATCTCATGCGATTCAGTTTATATGTGCAATTAATAAACAAAACACTATGTGCATGCTTGTGATGCAATTTATAGCATTTATTGGATCTAGTAGGTACGTAAATGTGCATAGCGTAGCTTGGATGCAGTCACTTGTTATTAAATTAGTTTAAATATGGTAGGTATGTACGTAGTACGTACATAGAATGCAGCTGAGTTTATTTTATTTCTATATAATATGTAATAATATCTACGTTATAATGAATAATTCTTGGATCTTAGCTTCTGGGTAAAAGTCGCGTCGATTTGGTCATTTTATTGGTTAACGTTTCGTCACACATTTTAACGGACATCATTAAAAGTACTGATAGATAGAATTACCAAACCGACGAGGCTTTTACCCAGAATCCAAAATTCATATAAAAATCATCGAGAAAACCTAAAAAGCTTGTATAACGAATGATTCTTCTTTTCTTTATCGTCCATTTTTATTCATTTAATTGGGGTTCCTAGTAATCATTTTATTTTTAATATTTTTTTCTTTTTTTACTCGATAGATAATTTAATATTTTTAAAGAAGTTCTTTAGACGGGCGACTTTTTTTGGAAAAAATACCGATAAGTGAAAATGTAGGTAACTAAAGTATATCTTGATAATAAGAGGGCTATTATAAAATTAAATGTTTCTAAAATATAATTCAAAATTTATAAAAAAAGATTTTTTTTTACATTATAGATCAGATTCGTTTCTTTTTGTATCACAATACAACCATTTTGGCCGAGTTATGAAGAAAAGACTTTCAGCTTTCCAAATCTCCTTTTGGATTTTTTTACGAACTTTTGTTCCAAGTTAAGAGTGTGATTTTTGATTTAATTGCAAATAACTCACAATCAGCCAAAAATAAAAAAAATAAAAGTCTGATTTACAAAAGTTTAGCATTAGATTTGGTCAAATAAATTTATTACCATCGGTGGAGGCTTTCAAAATTGATATGACTATATTTTTGCAATTTTTAACGATGGCAAAAAACATGGGGGTCTGTTAGCTGTTTTACTATGCACCCAAAAACACATGTAAGAAAAAAGTATAATTTATAATAATATGTTCATATCAATATCTACCTCTCTCTTTCTATCTGTACCTCTATTTCTATTAGTTTAGCAGAGAATGCAGCATTGTTCAGGTATCTGCGTACACAATGTAAACAACTAAAGTCACCCCGTCATTGTTACTACACTTTATAGATATTGTATTGGATAAACATAATGTACACCGACTTCTTGAGAGCACGTTAAACGAAATGTTGTTGCAGTTTGCAGCATGTATTGATTTTGTGTACAGATGCAAAAATATTGTATAAAAATCTATTTGAATGCAACTCTTTCTATATGTTTTTGTATATACATATAGAATTCGAGATTTTGAAGAAAATATTCCTTTTGACCATTCCAGAATCCATTCTGACAGTTTTGTATCTTTTACGACAAAATATAAAAAGGTGGTATCTTATTTTTATGATCAATACTGAATATTTTACTTTTTTTTAATTTTAAAACGGTGCATTTGAGAAAAAAATATTTTAAATAAAAGTTATAAAGAATATTATTAACTATAATTTATATCCCATTCATTTTCTTGTATCTTTTATGAGTTAGTCAGAAAGATTTATTTTACATTAGTTGATTAAGCCATAGGAAATTTAACATGGAGATAACTAGAAGTGGTGTAGTAGCCTTTGGTCAAATTTAAATGTATCATTGTTTTCAATTTTATATGTCAAAAATATTAACAATCCAGTATTATGAACGTGAAAACAAAATACTAGTGACTTATTTTATAAAATTTTATGGCGGTATTTCAAAATGTACCAATGGCATATCATTAAATTTGTCCAAAGGCTACTACAACACTTCTCAGTCGCCCTATGTTAATTTTCCTATGGCTTAATCAACTTGGAATACACTGTATAAGAAAGTCCGTAGCATTATTGGCAGCTTTCAAAAAAAATTAAAATATTATAGAGATACTCGTGCCATTTACGAATAAGTTTAAAAACTCTTATATTGTTGTAAATCAGGTGTAGATGTGATCTGTAAATGAATAAATAACATTTATTAATAATGTAGATACATAGAAGTTCAATCATAACAATTTGAAAAAATAAAAGAAAATTGCATTAAAAATGTATTTGACCGTTCCTGGTATAAATATAGGTATACAAAATTTGCGTTTCAACAGCTTATATCAATGACTAACACCGCATACAAACATTTTAGATATATCTATTTCCCCTAGGAAAATATTTGCCATTACATTTTTCCCAAAGTTACCCATAAATCTTTTACACAACATATGTATATGTGTATACATATGTATGTATTCCCGTTACAGCCACCGTATTTTTTGTTATTTTCTTACAATTGCAAAGATATGTGAACGATGCAAACACCAATGTAAAAATCTCTGTTCAATTCAGTACGGCACAGTGGTCAAGGTTTTTTATATTTCTGGTCAAAAAATCTATGTATTATTACACAGGCCAATAAGGTTTTGTAATGATTGTAACGTAGTTTTCGGGCTGTCAACGATTTTGACAATAAAAAAAAACGTGTTGGCCCCAAAATATAAAAATCGTAAAAAAATATAGATTTTTTATATAAATTTTGAGAATACCGCTAATAAATTACTTTTGTAAATCAGTTTTTTCTTCTTGATTTTGATTTTTTAATTTTCCTTTGGAAAATTCACCTTTTTTATTTTAAGGCGATATTTTCGAGTTCTTTCCCCACTGTTTTGCAGTGTAAAAATCAGTGTTCAGTGCCGTAGCGAATTTGCATTGAATGGGCGCACCATCTTGCGGCGTTCTTTAGTACTAACAGTGATTTGTTTGTTTATAATCACGTGGGCGGTGTATATACAGGTGTACCAATGTAAGAATCGCATTTATCTCTATGGTTATCTACATAAATGATGATCACATTCCTGAATTTTGACGTAAGCTGTTATTTTATTTATTCTCATTTAAATATTGATAAATATTAAGAAAAATTGACAATCGGGCTCGATTAAGACAAATGACGATTGTATTTAAATAAATAAATAAATAAAAAACAACTGTTGATTTTATATGAGATATGTAAAGTAGAATTTTGAAAACAATGCCCTATTTACTTCCATGTTCGAAGAAATGGAAGTATTGTAATACCGTCGAAAAATAGTGTCTGAGATAAGAGCAGATTCTGATTGTACTAACTTCAAAACGCAAAGAAAAGTTGATTTCCGCATGGCGGCTGTGCGTGTGTCTGGATGTAGAATTTTCTTCCGTTCACGATAACTACTGTAAATATGCACCGATTTGAATTATTTTTGAGGAAAATGTTTGTCTCAGTGAGTACTCCAGACATTTTGATTTTGGTGCTAATCGGATTAAGAATTTGGGAAATGTTAGAAATTTGTACCAATTATCGTCTAAAAAGTGAGTATTACCTCACCAATTTTGATAAGACTTGGTACACTTATAGTTCAATCCAATCTAAGGGGCACTTATATCATAAACGTGCCGAAAAAGCCATTAAAGGGGTGAAAACCACCCTCAAAATTTTAATTTTAAAATACAAATGTGAGTTAAAAATTATTGTAAAATATATTAAAGAACATGGAAGTCATGTATGGTTCTCCATTCCATTAATTAAAATTCTACTACATTTATATGAAACATTTGTTTTTTCTAAAGTCGTAAAAAATAACTATTAAAATCATTCATATACATATGTAGAAGAAAATTACCTGTCATTCATAACCCGTCTCTTGAGGAATCAGATGTATTCGTTTTGTCATTAGTTTTAATTTAGTAAGGTTAAGAACACTATCCATTCTATAGATTCCCTAAGGAGAAATACTCGTAGCGAGGGAGATAACAATGATTACTCCCCTTCGAGATATTTGATTCTGTGAACATATTTGTTAAAACTGATAACTCATTTTCTGTACTGATGATCATAGACTTCCACGGTTATATCTGAACCACCATCATATATAAAAATAAAATGGCCAAGAACGTGATAGGGTTCCGTAGACATTCTCACTACGATGTATAAAAAGAAAGTTATTTCAAAATTGTGCATAAACTATTTCTGCTACAGTGTTCGGTATAATTTTCATTAAAAGTACTAACTAGAAGTTACATTCTTTAATTTTTTTTCAGATTTTTTAAATCGATAACTAAGAAATAGGAGGGGGACGCTCTGATAATGACATTGAATAGCAAAAGATCATTTAACATTTTTTGTTCCTTTTTAGGAGACCTATCCAAAGACTGAATGGGGTGGATGAAAAAAAAAATGTTAGTTAATTTTTCAGTCAATAGGAGGGGGTCCAAACTAATTTTTGTCAGTATTCATTATAATTTTATTGAAAGTACTAACTAAAAGCTACATTCTTGAATTATTTAAGATTTTTTGAATCGATAGTTTAGAAATTAGAGGGGGGACGTTCTAATAGTAACTTTGAAGAGTAAATACATCGTACCTGAAGGGTAACAATCAAAAGGTCCTAATAAATTTTTTGTTGCATTTTAGGAGACCTTTCTAAAGAAAAGAAGAAAAAAACAATTTTCATTCTATGAAAGGGTCTTAAAATTTTTTTTTCAAAAATTTTATAATTTTTGTTTTTTGGTCATCAATCTACGTTCGTATACCAACTTTCATATTATTATATCTAATTTTTTTAAAGATAATCAGACGATCAGATCAAAACGGAACCCTAAAAATCCAAATTTTAAGTCACCCTCTTCTGAATTAAAATTTAAAAAAATGTATTATAATACCCCTCCCCGCCCCTCCACATACATTTATAATACCTACTCATATCAAATGACATGTACATAATTCAAGTAAATATAATTTTATACATTCACCACAAAATACTACCTATCTACTTATTTTCATTCGTATATGAAATATAACATACAAAAAAAATAACATTTCCGTGAATCAGACTCGAGATAATTTTTCCTCTCCATCGAACCCCTAACGGATTATTTCCCCCTCGTATGATGGTTTCTAGTTACATTCACGAATATAATCCAAAAGTAATCTACGGTAAAATATTAAATCTTATTACCCCAGAACCACCCAATCCATGTAATTTCATATTCAGTGGAATAGAGATGTACCCGTATTTATATAAATATAACCGCCATCATTTTCATATCTGTGTAAAATACAAAATTGAAAGCACTTCTTGAGATTATACCTTATATGTACTTATATATTTAATATTAAACCTACAAGTACAATGTTTTGAGTAAATATTATCTTATAGTACAGTTTTATAACCCTTTCTGTTGAGACAGATATAATGTATAGGGTGGATAAAAATAAACTACATAGTACTCTGCAACTTCAAACTGCATAGACTTCTGATTATATGTGTATTTATTAAATTATTATATTAATATAAATATGGCTTGTATTGAAATCCACTAAAAATAAATTCTTTGCACTAAAAAAATATAATATGCCCTTTGCCCTTGACCTAAATTTAGACCTGTCAGATTTAAAAATTACATATTTTTGATGTATTTATTGTGATTTTTGTAATTTTCTATATTTTAACCTAACGTAAAAACTAATCAACCTCCTTTCGCCCCAAAACATTTGATATTTTTAATGTGATTTTTATGATTTTCTATATTTCAACCTTACCTAAGTGCAAAATATTAATATTTATGTTTGATGTACAAAGTGAATACTATTTAATATATAGTGCAATTAAATATAATCCTTAAAATATATGTATTATATTTTTACGTAGGTATCAAAATGTATAATTTCTATTCGAAGAGAAAGACAGCCGATTTTAGTATTGCAATTAACTGTAATACATGTCTTGTCAAAATTATAACTACATGAATAATAATATAATATTTATTACACTGGTAGAAAGGATTTCTCAAACCAAGTAAACCTTGTTTTGTATATAACGAAAACAATATTTTCTTAAGATAAACAATAATCTCTTAAACCAACTATAGTATTCTTGAACGAAGGAATAACGTAATTGGATTAAGAGTATGTTTCTTATATTAAGAAAATATTGTATTCATTATATACAAAACAAGGTTTTCTTGGTCCAATACCGTTTTCTTTCTGTATATTACACGATTTTTTATATAGACTTTACTTAAAGGACTGTAACTTCTAAACAATTGATCAAAATGATTTGAAATTTTAAAAATTATAACTAGACTATATAACAAACATTTTAGGGTTAGTCTGAAGTCTGTTTAATTTATAGTTCCAAAGTTTTATGTCGCCAAAAAAGATGCATTTTATTTATTTAATTAAATCTACATATGCTTTTAAAAAACTTTTTTTAAAAGATTGTAATTACAAAATTGATTTGAATTTTTCATATGTAAAACTAGACTTTACAACATTGTAAGACTAGTTTGAAGTATGTGTGATTTATAGTTCCATAGTTCTATGTCTTCAAACATGGGACACTTTTTTGTATTCACGCGATATATAATATTACATAAAATACAATGTTCAAATAAATATTATGTTATGCATGTACTTGTACCTATAATATTTTATGTTGGAAACAAAACAAGTAAGTCAAGTGTATATATTCTTAATCTTTTATAAAACCTCGTCTGGTATGTACTTAGTGGCTAAATTTATACCAAATACGTGGTTAGTCAGTCGGATAACCTTACCGATAAAACGTATTCAATTTAGAAATGAAAATAACAAACGGTCATCGATATGAACCTCCAGAAGATAAGTTTTGCATATTGATACTCTCATTATTGCAGCTTCCTCTATACAGGAGCATAGAGAACGGTGCTCAGACGTGAAATTTATGATCAGACTATGAGTGCTTTACGTAAAATTTATATTTTGATATTATTTTTGTTTTATTTTATACCTTTCAAATGCAAATGTATACTTTATGGGATGTTCATGTTCTCTTTTTAATAATTTATGGATACGATGCTGTAAAAATTTTCTAAGGCTTTTGCGGTGATTTTTATATATTATATTTTCGTGCATATCATTAGATACATTTTGAAATACTGATTTCAAAAATCTCAAGCAAAATCAAATCTAATCACTGGTTCAAAAGTTAGGGCCAATTTTTCCGAAAATTTTGAAAAACTGAAACTAAATCTCGAGAACGTTTTCAGATACAGATCTTTTAACAAAATGGAAAATATACAAAATTTTGTATATTTTCTTGCATCAAATTTCAATTTCTCATAGGAACATAACCCAAAAAAATGTATAATCAAAACTAACCCAGTACAATGTATTTAGTTAGTTCAGGGGTTAGTTAAGTGGGGTTTTATTATAAATAGGACTTTATTTATTCATTACTATAAATAGGACTCAGAGGCGGATTATCCATAAGGCAAACTAGGCACGTGCCTAGGGCGCGAGGTTACAAAGGGGCGCGCGCGCGAAATTTTTGAAAAATAACAAAAAAAGAATTGTGTCAGTAAGTAGCACCTACTTACACAGTATAAAAAAATTCTTGTGTGCACAAAAAGATGATGTGATAATTTTTAACAAACAAAATATAGACGCAACAATAAGAAAATATTTGAATTTCGGAAATTTCATTGTTATATTTAATATGAAAAGTTACGTAACAGTGGAAGGGATGGGTCAAACTGAATGTCATATGGCCGCTAGAGGGGCGCCGATGAGGTGCTTGCCTAGGGCGCTCTCGACATTTAATCCGCCTATGCTATAGGTACCCCCCCCCCCCAAATTGCTGGGGAAGATGTAGTACTACTTTCCAAATGCGATAAATTTTCTTTGCATTAGTGCTTCTGAAATTACCAAGAAAAATATAGTTCTACATCAAAATGTACAACTTCTGAGAAGAACACGTATTTAGCACCATTAAATTATTAACCATTACCTGTTACGGCCCTGTTTTTTATAAAAGATAATACACACGGTGTATTGTGTTCATGTTTAGTCGATATTTTTGATGTTGTACTCTCAAAGTTTAATTTTGTATACGGAGATAATAGCGTAGGGCATTATCGTTTGTACGCGGCTATAGAGAAAATGAAGATATTGGATGTAAAATTATTTTTTTAATTTGCTGGTATGGTTTTCGAATGTGGTTTTAAGCTCCGAGTCGTGGCATTCCGCTGTCGTTTTTTTGAATTTAGTGAGAATGTTGTGTAAGATAACGTATAATAAAAATACATTTCTATTATACTATTTCGTGTCCTTTTATTTGTTATCCTTAATGCAGTGGAATTATACTCAAGGAAAATGGATTGTATACGCAGTTATATATATTATGTTCTAAACATATATGATGTAGGATTAAATATTGTGATTTTTTTTATTTGGAGGAGGCGGGGAGTATACGTCATTTTACATGTTGAAAATCTTCGAATCTATCTATTCAAAAGTTACGGAGATTTTTCTTCAAAATTTTGAAAAACTTTGAGAGGCTATATATCTCTAAAATGGTTTAAAATACAGTTCTGCGCTTTAAAAATTTCATATCATTTTCTATAAGATAAACATACTTTCAATGAAATCAAAAATTTAAAAAAAATTATTTCATTAAAGCTACAAAAAATCAAAAGAAAAATCATTATTACTATGTAAACAATAATTTTCATGTAATTTTTCAATTACATTCAGGGTGTAAAAATTCAATTTATTGGCATTTTAAGATGTGCAAGAAAATATATTTAAAGGAATCTCAAAATAAAGATTACAAGTCTTAATTTCCTTTTTGCAAAATTTCATTGTGATCATTTTTACCAAAGTACAGCTATTTGAATACCTATTGCACATATTTTTATGAAAAAAAAAATCCATATAGGGAGTGAGAATTTACGAACCCCCTCCCCTGATCGTGAACATGGGGGCCATTATATTAGTAGAAAATAGCCCTATTCCATGTCTATAGATATGTGTTTTCCAATCTGTCGACGCACGACATTGATTGAGCGGTATCGACATCAATCATCCACGCGAATGTTCGGCGCCTCTCGTGTCTCAATAACCAAGAGAGCTCTTTTGTACCAACAAACACACATCTTGTAAAGGGTTCAATGTGGACACGCTGTCTTGATCATACTAACTTGTTTTGTCATTTCTCACATTTGTAAAATATTTTTATAGAATGGGTTGTTTTTTTTGTTCAATTCTTGAATTTTAAATTGTTTTAACGAACTTCCATTTAAGAGAAAGAAATGATACTGTAAAGAGCCCAGCCAATCAATTTTTAAAAGAATATTATTATTTGACATAGTAATCTTGAAACGGTCCAAAATGTTGTAATTCTTGCTAGGTCACGTGTTACTAATGTTAAAATATGAATTAGGAATTTTTGCGTGCAGGATCGAAATCATTATAGTTTAGTTTGTTATACCAATAAAAAATATACTATTAATACAATTAATTTTACACAATCGTTGTATGTATTGTATTGTCTTTTTATTGAAATTAAATAATTTGTATATAGCACATTAGGTACAAATAGTTCAACTTAAGAATAACTATAGTTGAATAAATCATGTAAAATTGCGTATTATAAAAATTACAATGAAGATTGTAGTAGTTACTCAATTGACAGTATATGTTAAAACTGATAGTATTTTTTTATACAAAATTGAAATTTTGAATCAACAACTGTAACTTTTATTTAAAAATCGATTCCATTTTTCTCCGTATGAACTTATTTTTTATACATCCTGTAAATCCTTAAAAATATCAACCTTAAACGTTTCTTTCCTTTGTATATGCACTCCTTAAACATCCCTCTACCGTAATTCAGTTAAATGTACATCCTTATCATTGTCCTTCTACTGATATTTGCTGTAGATAAAGTATATTAGCGTGGTATTAAAGTCAACAATATTGCCTCGGATAAGATTGTCTGTAACAGATCCGATTACAGTAGAATAATAATATCGAAGTCGGTCTTCCTCCCTATTCAAGTAGTTTTCATTGGCTATTATTTGCGATCAGATTTACTACTGTACTTTGTAGCAATATGTAATTATTATTATATCTACCTAATGGTATCATCGTTGGGATTAGATAATATTGATATTGTTTTACTTCGTCGCAAATCGATGAGGTTTGAGCGAAATTAATTAATTGTGACAGTTGTTTAAGTGGTCTCCAACTTTTGAAAGTTTTGCCTAGAAAAGAAACCTTACAAGCACATTGTTGTCAAAGGTTAGAGTTAATTAAAAACAGTGGTAATGTAAAATATATAAATATTACATCATTATTACCGCACGTTGAAAGTGCAAATTAATTTTATTCATGAAAAAGCGTGTAAATTAATAATAAAAAAAATTATACTTTTTGAAGTCAAAGAGGGAATGGGGGGGGGGGAGTATTCAATCAGTCTCCCTCTGAAGACGCCCTTGTGGTTTTTTTCTCTTCTAGAAATTAATATTGTTATTAAATTAAAGTTTATACATTTTTTTAGGAAAAATTGTATGTGGCTCTTTTCTAAAAAAGTTGGTGACCACTGGGTATCGTATTTCATACGTTTAATAACTGCATATAGCACCAAGTTTAAAATAAATTAAAATATAAGAAGACAAGTAATATTTAATCGTTAATAAACACAGTTATTTTTAAATTTAAAACATACATTCACGTCAGTACGTTGTTAAAAGGTACATTACCTTAAAAAAAAATGACAACACCTACTGGGAATCGATTAGACACCTCTGGGTCTTGAAGTCGTTTATTAAACGTGTCTGACATGATTTTGTCTTTTTGTATTTGTACATAGACACCAGTGGTAATCAAGCTTTGTGGTCGTATTATTTTTGAATGAGATTGTAAACCAACATGGATCAAGAGAATGTCTTTAAACGACATTATGATTATAGATTTATTAATATAAACATTTTTGAAAGCACTGGTATATAAATCACATTACAAAATAAGTGAAATGAATAGTTATATTAAATATTTATCATCTTTTAGTAGAATTAATTATTATTATTATTATTCAAGATTCATGAAATAAATTATTTATTTAATATTTTCTGGCTATGATTAAATATTATTTTTTATTAAACAAATATTTTTTATACAAGGCTTCCGCGGTGATCTTGATATGGATCTTGACTCCAAATATTTCTTATAACATTTTTAACATATTAATTTGGTATGTAAATTTTTCTCAAAATTCTGCAAAATTTGAAACTAAATATAAAATTAATATTAAAGGGGTCTTTTAAAAAAACGGTACTGTATTCTGTTGATGTTAAAAGTTTCTGAAGCACTGTTATAAAGATATTTACGTCTCTGAATTGAGATACCATTGTTAGTCTTCCAAAAATAATTGATGAATGTTGGGATATTTAGATTTATTTTTACTTCACCTACGCGAGTTTCTCATCCGTAGTCATGGGACTTACAGTGAACTTTGTTTTTTTTTTTTTATTATCTGCTTTATGTACAGAGTGTTCGGAAAGTATTATAAATATAGAAATCTTAGAAACAGTCGATTTCTACAATATATACGAAAAAAATCAAACGGCTAGAGTTTTAACTTCTTTAATATATGTTATAGATTTTCACAAAAGGAACTGTGAAAGTAGTTTTATTATTTATTTTTTCCCATTTATTTTTAAAGGGGCAGATTTCCAGTGTCGTACCACTTTTTCGTTTTTTTTTTATTCTAGCGGATTTAAATAATAGATTATTGACAAAATTTGCATTGTTCCATGTAGTTTCATTTTTTATGTACTCAAATTATTTTTAGGAGTGATAAATTGATCACAAATACATAATATTAACGTTTTTCTGAAGTTTTTCAAACGTAACGATTTTGGAGTCAAATTTCCTTATTCGTACCATCGGTTCCATCAAACAACACACTTTTTTTTAAATGATTGTCGTTTTAATATCGCGTATCTTCCAAAAATTATTATGCTCTTAGTTAATACGGTTTAGTTTCTTTTATCCACAATAGATGGTTAATATGTATAACGGTTTTCTTTAAAATAGCTGTGGTACAATTATGGTTACTTTCCCCTATATATTATATATACATTATACATAAAGTATCAATTTTATGAATCTGCCCTAAACCAATTCTAGGAATTAACTTTCAAATAGTGAAAGTCACATCAAAATCAGTTCAGTAGTTATCTTGTAGATCGGATCAGTCATTTTATATTATTTTTTTAATTTTTATCCTGATTTACGGAACATCCTGTACCTGTATTTCAATCGAAATCAAATTTTATATAAATATTTTTGAAAGGTGTGGTTTTTAATAATACTAACACAAGATATTATGGAAAAAAATTTGCACAAAATATAGTTCAAATATAATATTGTCAAAATATTCAACACACACTCATGTAGGCACATTCATCATACGGGACACGTATATTCTGCATCAATTCTTCAATACAACGCACTTGCGTGTTCCTCTCTCCCCCCCCCCCCCACACTCCCACGGGACTCGCGGGGGTGAGACCCCCTACCGGCGCGCTAATGTGTTTATCTATTCATGTCTGGTATCCGGGCGAAGCCTGGCGGGGAATCCCCTCGACACATACACACTCATACATATACTGTGTGATCATATTTCCAAAATGCATTATGATTTTTAAATGTTTACTCCGGAGACACATGAAAACCCTGTTGGATTTTTTTTATTGTTATTCATCGCCAATACCATTTGGACTTTGTATATGTATATAGATTTTTGGGTTATTGTATGTATTATTTGATGGATTTGTATTCTGGATAGTGAAATATATCGCAAACAATCCCCTGTTCTTCTATATGATCCCAACAATCATGATTTTTATTAATTTTTTTCGGTAATAGTCAGTAAGAGAAGTTAAAAAATACGTTCTTAAAAATACGCAAAAAAAAATTCCCCCTACCTCTATCACCACAAAAAGTGAAGGTATATAGACACTGTGACTAAAAATAAAAGGATGTAATTTTTTATTTGGGATAAATTTTCTTCCAGGAACAAAACCTCTTATTTTTAAAAACAACCGGAATCGATTGAATGTTTTTGTCAATTTTTAAATTTTTTGAATTATTTTTGAAATAAGGTAGATAAAAAAAATATACATACAATATTATTATCTGTAATTATAATTTATGTCCCATTCATTTTTAGGGTTCCGTAGAAAACTTGGAACCCTTATAATTTTCGTCCGTGTAAAAATTTTGACAAAAAAAGATGACATTTGGTATACGGTCGTAGATAGATGCCCAAAAAACAGAAATGATAAGATTTTTGAAAACAAAATTTTTTTAGAAATGAAAAGTGTTTCCAAAAAAAGTGTAGCAAAAATAGTTTCTGAAAAATTTTGAAATAACTCCTTTTTTATAAATCGTAGTGAGAATGACTACGGAACCCTATCACTTGCCCGTTTTATTTTTTCTATCTTTTATGAATCAACCAGAAAAATTTGTTTTATATTATTAGAAACACATATACTGTAGTATTGCGTATAAGAAAGTCTCGTGGCACCCATGGCAGCTGTTTTTATAATTAATTCAAAACGATAAAAGTTAAATATTACCTATACCCATTGTCTTGATGCTAAATAAGGCAGAATTACATAACCATTTCGAAATAATAACTGCCTGTTTACCAAACAACTAATTGTCCGATAATAATTTATTTATTCTATAAAATATTACACCAACTAGAATAAATCTACTAAACTGTTCTATAAAAACAACGCATATATTTTATTTGCGAGACATATTAACTAGCTAAATAAAAACTAGATAAATAGAAATGTCTAGTAAAATAATAGGATTCAAATAAAACAATTTCAAGCAGCCTACGTTAAGAAATAAATACCCTGTTAAACACAGTAATAAATTCTAAATATAATAAATAAAAAGAACATTGAAAATCAGTAGCGTATCGATATATTATACATATAATTTTATTTCTTAAAAATGTATAATATTTCTAGAATTTGATTTTCTTCACGTAGACGTACGCCACTCCTCTTGACATGACAGTACCCCCTCCCCCCTCTGGCCCTGACCGAAATTAACTGTAAAATAAAATTTTAAATATATAAAAGGATATTTGACAGTATCGAAAATGTTGTAAAAGGTATTGTATATATATGTTGTATAGTAGGTATGTATTTGTTTTTTTATGTAAAATAGACGTAACTTAAAAATGTAATTTTTAACCTGTTTGTCACGTAATTACATACGCCCCTGACACATCTGTCAAATGTATGACGTCAGAAAACATATTACACGTCCAAATATTCAATTCCTATTCGTTCATGTCATTAAAAGAAAATTATATTCAGCGTTTTTAGTTTTTAGCATAATTTTGGAAAAAATAAAAGAAACAAGTACCAATCTATTTCTAAATATATTTTCAAATTTAGTCAAATATCCTATTGTTTTTTACGATCGTAATATTCTCGTATTATCCTACGTCACTGGTAAAAATAAAAAAATAAATTTACATATAAAAGGTAGTTGTCTATTAACAACGATAAAAAACTGGTTCAGAAAAAAACAAATCATATTAATCACAATTCGATACATAATCAAGTCAATTAATAACAAAATGACAAAGAGAGACAATATCTGGCCTCGTGCCATAGTGCTGTCACTAAAAAACATAGACACATCAGATAATGTGAAGTATTTGACAAGTTACAAGTGTCCGTACAAGCGTCAACTGACAGTTTGTAGCAAATGAAGATGGAAATTGAGACGAGAAATAGGATAAACATTGATGCCACATTATCAAATATTGTTAATTGATTTTTGTTTTGTCTTAAATGTATTTATAGATTTTACAAATCAATGTATACGCATGTCAAATTACAATATTCATATTTTGTTTGCCCGCAAACGGATTTTATCTAATAAAAGATGTACTACGTACTATTATTTAATTTTTTTTTTTTTATTTATATTTTCATCAAAATATTTTTGTTTCAAAAATTGGTAATTTTCAAAGCTCTCTGAATATGATAAAAATTGTTGTACATTTATTTGTATTTTCTACAAATTAACAAATTTATAAGGGTGCGTGGGGTAAAGAAATATTTTTAGATTAAATCTATTAATGGAATTCAAAAACCTAAAATTTGAAATTCAAAATGCTTTAGATCGGTTACGAATTTTTTTCCATTGAGCTATTTGAGGGTATACAAATAGTAATTTTTAAAGCAACCATTTTAACTCCAGAATTACAATTTTCCAATTGACTAAGAGATTTTACCTCCAAAAAAATGAGAATTCCACAAATTTTTACAAAAAAAATATACGAAAAATATAGATTGTCATTTAAAAAATTACGAATTAAAAATATAATGATATTCCATTCTCCCCGTCCAATCAGAATAAAAAAAGAAAAAAAGTTTTGTAATAGCAACTTACTTTTCGATTTTTTTTTAGCACCCATACATATGGTATATTATATATTATAAAGCTTTTAGAATATTTATAATAATCTCTCCAGAGAATGTATTTTTTAAGAAAATAAATTATCGATTTTTTTGTATCAGCTAAAGCCATTACATTTTCCATTAAGATGTCATAATTTATTATTTCAGTGCAAATACTTTTAAGGAGACAATTATTTAAAAAAAAGAATTTTGGTTATAAAATTTAAATATATATGTACCATATCCATCTATACGCGGATTCATTTTTATGCGGTTGAAAAAGATTGGAAATATTAAAAAAAAAAAAAAAAACAACGTAATGGGGTAAATTCTATTGCACTATTTACACGTTTTTTTTCTACGTACTGTTTTCATGGAGCCGATTAACCGCGTATATGGAAGGATTTATATTATATAGTTTATATTATAACTGATAGTTTGAGATAAATTAATAAATTGTTTTTTGCTTGTACTTTTTATATGAAAATTATTTGAAATTAAATTAAATTGCGAAATACAGTAAAATAATATTTTTTGTTTAATTTAAAACTCCTTGATAAAATTCTTAAATTTTTCTCACGAAAAAAGGGAAACATAGTATATGAAAAATCCATACATATATAAAATCAACTTGAATTTTCCGATCACGTTCATCTATATGTGCCAAAACTCGAAATTTTATTTAACATTCTTGAAAATCAGATAAGTATATGCATTCTATATAACGGTTATATAAAGACAAAGTTAGTAACAATAATGGTGAGAAGTAATTTATTTTTAACATGTAGAACATACAATATCAGAGAGAAAGAAAATAAGAAAAATAATAGCCCAAAATGCCAAAATCAGACACGATTTACTGGACATCCTGTATAATCATTAGTAATATCCTATATGATTTTTAAAAATATGAAGCACTCTGAATCAAATTTAAAAAATGTATTAAATAATCTTTATAATAAAAATAAAAACTAGAGCAACTTTGAAATGGGAATTAGTCTATCAATATAAAATCAAAAGAAAAAAAAAACAAATAAAATCATAAGAGGATTATATCCGCACTTATATATAAACGTGTATGAATATATATATATTTATATGTCCGCACGAAACTATAGCTTTATAGACTCTGGAATTACCCGGCCGATTTTGATAATTTTTTTTTCGTCGTTTAGCTTGACTCTTTTTCCAGTCAATAGGCTAAATTTCATTTCTTAGCTATGAAAGGTCTCTGAGCTGTGATTTTTTTCCGAAAAAGTACGTGAAAATTTTTGATGAAATTAAATTTTATGATAAAATACCGTCGGCATTTTTTTTTAATCTGTAGCTCTGATTGGACGAAATCATATGTTTCTGTCTGATTTACGTGCATTCTGACAGATGACAGATGACAGGGAATGTTCTAGAAGGTTTTCTACCTTTTCTATTAGGAGTGAGAAAATTTTTGATGACGTTAGATTTGATAGTTATTGAAATTACGTGGTTTTTTACATGTGACATATTTTTTTCGTTTGTAAAAAAATTATTTTGAATGAAATTGTTGAATTTTTTTTTAATTGCTGAAAATATTCATTTAAATCAGGGACGGCGTTTCAAATATTTTTAAATTTGCATTTTTTAATGAAATTGTATAAAAATATAATTTTTAATAGTTTTGTTGTAGGAGATTAATGCAATTTATCCAAAAGTTCACATTTAAAAATAAATAAGTCAGTAGCGTCCCAAAAAAATTTTTTAATTGTTCAAAAATTAGAAATTTCAGAAAAATATGAAAATTATAATATAGATCAGTAGCGCCTCGAAAAAAATTATTTATGAATTATTATTTTTTTGAAAGTTCAGATTGATATATTAATAATTTTTTTTAAATTATAATTAAGTCAGGGGCGTCGCATGAAAATAATTAAAATTGATATTTTTTAAAAGTGACGTTGACAAATTAATTTTGATTATAATTGAACAAAAATTAAAAACTTCAGGAATACATAAAAATAAAAAGTTAACCATTTAATAAATAACAGTACATTTTAGGTTGGGTAATTTATACATGTAATATTATAAATAAAATTATTTATAATATTACAAAAAAAATATATTTTGAGTGAAATTGTTGAATTTTTTTTAATTGAAATTATTCATTTAAATCAGGGACGGCGTTTCAAATATTTTTAATTTGTGTTTTTTTTTAATGAAATTGTATAAAAATATAGTTTTTAAGAGTTTTGTTGATGCAATATACAAAATTTCACATTTAAAAATAATAATTAAGTCAGGGGTTGGTGTCGTTTTAAATATATGAAAGTGGGAAATGTCACATTTCGTAACGTTTGTAAAAACTTTGAAAAAAAAATTTAATTGTTCAAAAATAAGAAATTTCAAAAAATATGAAAATTATAATATAGATCAGTAGCGCCTTAAAAAAATTATTTATGAATTATTATTTTTTTGAAACATTTGAGATTGATATATTAATATATTTTTTTTAAATTATAATTAAGTCAGGGGCGTCGCATGAAAATAAATAAATTGCTATTTTTTAAAAGTGACATAGACAAAATAATTTTGATTAAAATTGAACAAAAATTAAAAACTTCAGGAATAGATAAAAATTTAAAAGTTAACAATTTAAGAAATAACAGTACATTTTAGGTTTTAATTGTTGAAATTATTCATTTAAATCAGGGACGGCGTTTCAAATATTTTTTCATTTGTGTTTTTTTAATGAAGTTGTTGAGTTTTGTTGATGCAATTTATTCAAAATTTCACATTTAAAAATAATAAAGTCAGGGGCTGGTATCGTTTTAAATATGTGAATTTTTTCGTAACGTTTGTAAAAACTTAAAAAAAAATTTATTGTTCAAAATTTAGAAATTTCAGAAAAATATGAAAATTATAATATAAATCAGTAGCGTCTAAAAAAAATTATTTATGGATTTTTTTTTTAAGTTTTGAGATTGATATATTCATACATTTTTAAAAATTATAATTAAGTCAGGGGCGTCGCATGAAACTAATTAAAATTGCTATTTTTTAAAAGTGACGTAGACTAATTAATTTTGATTAAAATTGAATAAAAATTAAAAACATCAGGAATATGTCAAAATAAAAAGTTAACCATTTAATAAATAACTACATTTTAGGTTGGGTAATTTATACATGTAATATTACTGAAAATTGTAAAAATGATAAGTGATTATCCCCGCCAATTTAAGAAAAAATGAGTATCAGCAGAAAGAATGGAAAATTATTATAATATACACATACGAGGGTCGCAGACCTGAGTAAGTTTTTGATTAGGTAATTTGTACATGTAAGATTACTGAAAATTTTAATATTGATTATCTCCGCTAAATTCAAAAATTAACTATTAAAAAAATAGTGGAACGAGTATGGTATATACACATACGAGGGTCGCAGACCCGAGTAAATTTGTGTAAAAAATATGACGTGAAAGGGGGTTGGGGCGCGAAGCGCCCAGGGGCACAGCCCCTAGTATTTAATAATGCTATTAACAGATTATGTCTTGCCAAGCTTTTCAACTGCATTGTCTGTCAGTAGGTACTCGTATTAGCTACATTTAGAATCCCAGAAGAACATGTTACTATATATATTTATATATGTGTATTTTAAAATATACTTATGCACTCAACAAAATGGTGAGTCATAAAAGCTTAATTATTATTTAATATAAAATAAAAGTTGGTACAAAAAAGTGTGCACATTTATACCTATACATTATATTGTTTAGGTATTTTAAATGTTATATGTATTTCTTTATAACTAAATAATTACAATAAAAATCTTGAATTGATGTTCACGATTTTACACGAGACAGGACGAGACTAGACTTAAGTGAGTCTCGGATTTATAATCTATATCTATAGTACAAATAGAGTTGATGAGGCCATTAAAATATAATTTTCATATAAGCGAATAATTATAATAAATAATTTGTTTGTTTAAAAATACTAAACCGATTTAAATGAAACCTTCACTGACGTATTTCTTATGATCTTTTAAGTAACATAGGGTAGTAGCATCACGTTATCAAACCAAATGGATAATCAGTAAAGAAAAATGTAACACAATCTAGAAAAAATACATAAAGGAAAGTAGCCATAAACGTACTACCGCCTAAATCGTACTACAGCTGTTTAAAAAAAAACGTTATAGATATTAACCATCTATTGTGGATAATAGAAACTAAACCATATTCCATGTGCGTATAAATTTTTTTGCACTTGTAGAAGATACGATATTAAAACGACAATCGTTTAAAAAAAGTGTGTTTGATGTAATATTATACAAATTTTTGTAAGAGTCTAGATTTGTAAGATTCAATAGATTTTCAATTTAAATAAATGTAAGCATAGTTTATATTACCTACAATATGTAATAATTACCAATTCCAGTTTTATTTTATTCATTTAAGTTTATAATTAAAATTTATTTATAAAATAAATGAGTTTCTAATAACGTACCATACACTGTTACCTAAATCGTACGTAAAAAAAGATCATTCAAACATTGCTGGTTTTTTTTTATTTCCTGATAAAATACCTAAAAAATGTTATTAAAATTATGCGAAAAAACCTGGTCGAAAAAACATTTCTTAGGGGACTCGCTAATAATTTCAGATAAAAACTTGATTTATTATATGAATGCATTTTTTTCATCCATTTTCTGTGTATTATTATATAAAGGTACGAATTAGGAAACTTGACTCCAAAATCGTACCGTTTGAAAAACTCCAGAAAAACGTTAATATTATGTATTTATGATCAATTTTTCACTCCTAAAAAATAATTTGATTACATAAAGAATGAAACTACATGGAACAATGCAAATTTTTCCAATATCTATTAAGTGAGTCCGCTAGAATTTAAAAAAAAAACGAAAAAGTAATGCGATATTGGCAACCTTCCCCTATATTAAAAAAAGTATGGGAAAACTTAAAATCATGTAAATATGTATTTCAAGCGAAATATAGCACTTATATAGTGTTTTTATTTATAAAACAATTGTTTTACCTTGTGAATACCTAATAACAGTTGGAATGTCAAAATTTGATTCTTTAGAACGATCTGACAAAGGTACAATAAAATATATAGCCCATTTAATATAATAAATATTTCTTATAACATAGCAAATAAGCCTAACTCAAATAACATGAAATTTAATGAGAATTTTCTGAAATTAACATCCATATCCTATCATTAAAACAAAACTTCACAGGGAAAACAATAACGAAAAACATCTGAATACAAGGCGAATATTTTCATGCGATTGTAACGAAACATGCTATTGTTTCAAAGGTATATCACAGCCTGTCTGATCGACGATAATTTCAAATATGATGAATGAGCCGGAGTTTTCTGAATATTCATAAAGCCACTGATACCCTCGTTTAAACAGATGTTTCAGATTGCTTGTTTATGAATGTAATTTTTATTCTTTATTTATTTTATTTAGAATGAATTTTATGCATGTACCAGTGGTGAAAGCGAATTCAGTATTTATGGGGGAGATATTTTTGATTTTTTTAATCTCATGTGGGTGGGGATGTGAGATCAAATAAAAAAAATAAAGCTAAAAACTTTATTTTTGTTTAAAAATATTCGTTTAACCCTTTATACATAATCATATGACACACAGTGATTTTTTTAAGATATGTGTATATCAAGAACGACTAATTTTACGTAAAAATTTTATAAATACTTTTTTGTAGAGCATTTTCTATGATAATTATACGTATATTAAATGTCATTTTGACGTTTGCATAGCAGAAAAAAAGTAAATACGAAAAAATAAATAAAAATAAAAATGTTGAATAAATATTTTTAAATAAAATTGTGAAAAAATTCAATAGTGTTTACTAAAAATGTTAATTAACTACATTTGATGAATTTAGTACAAGAAAACACTGTGCATTTACTTGGCAGATATTTTTTTGTAGCTTGATTTTTCATTTATTTAATGCAAATATATGTATATTAGGGTGGGTCAATTTTTTCACTCCATGGGCAACTCGCGATTCTGGTACTATGGGCCATAACAAGTATTTTTGCAATGGAACAATACCTCTAAAATCATTTCGAGCTTGCCGAAATTTTGTCTGAAGATATTTCAAAAATGCACGAAAACGCCCCCTGGCGGCAGTCAGAAATAAAAATAAATGTGAAAAATGGATTTCCCGACCCAAAAAACCCCCGTATACACATTTTCAATAATTTTTTTTTAATGCACTAAATAGATCGGTTTTTGAGTATTTTGGAAAATATCTTCAGACAAATTTCGGCAAGTTCGAAAATGATTTTAGAGGTATGATTCCATTGGCAAAAATACTTGTTATGGCCCATAGTACAAGAATCGCGAGTTGCCCATAGAGATTTTTTCGGGCCCATACAATTTGATCCACTCTAAATTGTATACCTATCTAAAAAAAAACTTACCGAAAGAAATAGTAGCTAACTTTTTGGGCTGTTATCCACGTTGTCTTGTTTTTAAACTTGACGTTTCGACTCTCTGAATCACTTCTGAAGAAGACTCCGACATGAGAGTCGAAACGTCAAGTTTAAAAACAAGATAACGTGGACAACAGCCCGAAAAGTTAGCTACTATGGACAACGGCCACGAAAGCCTACAGAAGAAAATTACCGAAAGAAAGTATAATATGTATAAAACATCAAAATAAAATTGCGCTATTTTACAATGTAATAATACATGTGTATAAAAAAAAACTTACCCCCAATTAACGTATACTAAAACGCCATTGAAAAACATCCTAAAATATGTTTCCATTCACTAATTAAGCTGTTACCTTTTGTTTTATCACTAGATCACTAGATAACTCTAGTGTCAAAATAACAGAAACATCACAGTTTGAAAAGGTGGCTTTGCTACTCAGTGTATCTTATATAATATGTCAGAGGATAAAATAATCAAAATATTTTGAAACGATGTGATGGGAGAGTAATTTTTATGTTTAATTTATAGCCGAGTTTGATGGATGAACGATAATTCAGAAATTACCTTTAATTAGTGTGTTTTTACAAGTGGCTTGTTATATGTACAAATACAAATACATGTATACATAAATAAACTTGAATATGATTTTGATTATACACGTCGAGACCGAAGCTTGTAATATAAATTAATTAAATGATAAAATCTTTTTTATTTATCTGAAAGAGAATTTAAAAAGTGAACGAGAAATAAATGTTTATACGAGTATTATTTACATAATTAAGAGAATAAAGAAAACAAATTGATTCACGTTCATGTATCAATTGAATTGGACTCGAATTTGTACCTTTTTGGGGTACTCACACTCTTCTCCCCTCCCTTTTTTGTGACATGGGGAGATATATTGAAGGTTGGTTATATAGGTATGTACATATGCGCAAAATCCTATAAAAATTTGCTTAGCTTTTTATGCTATAGGTTTGAGGGATGAATGGTTAAAACTTGTTTTATTATAAATATTTAAAGTTTACAGAATACACTCAAAAAGTACCCCCCCCCCCCCTTTAAACTTCAATATTGCCAGGTAATTAAGATGTATTGATCATTATTTTTGATATTAATTTTATATTTTTAAATGGTGACAAAAATAGTAATATTCATTTATGTTTTTATCTTATCACATATCTTACTTGAATTTCTTCTCTCTTTTAATTACTTCCTGTGACGATCATTACATGACATTATTAGACTAACAATGTTATTTAGAAGTAACTACAAAATAAATAGAACAGGCTCGCTCAGTAGCGTTACAACAAGGTAACGCAGCGTTTCTCAACGTTTTAGCACTTGCGACTCAATTTAATTTTCAATCACAATTCTCAACGCGCCCCCCTTCCCCCACCCTCAAACAAAAAATTTCACTGAAAAATATATCTCAGCTAAATATAAAAAAAAATGCTTAAACCCGGTAGGTATTATCAAACAATTTAAAGCTACTTTAGCACTAAATGCTCCTTTAAAGTAAATTTGGTGTATTTCAAACGTGGTTTAAATCAATATTAAAGCTCTCAATGAAAAATTTACATAATATACGTTGTAAATAAATAATTTAAAATCTATTTAATTAAATATATTATGCTTGGATCTGTTGATAATATGACAGTTAGTTAAATGAGCATTTACATAGTTACACTTGATAATACTGGGCGTTAGAGTGTCAATTTCTAATATTAAACCATCTTTCGAAAAACTATGCTCTGCAAGACAGACCCAAGAGAGACACTAATAATAATCTTGTGTTAAATTTAATATTGATAAGTTAATTATTAAATATATTGTCAATGAAAAATAGATGGCTGATTTTGTACAAGAAGAATGCCAAGAAACCCAAGAAAAAAAATATATTGTGCAGTACTGATACATTCCAATTTATAAGTGTATTATATCAATGCAAATGTAAACGTGTATTTTATTTTTTATTATGTCAGAATGTATTTTATTGCTTTTATTTCGGTAAATTAAATACATTTTTTAATAATATGTTTTCTCATTTTTTTCTCGATATGCTCGCGCTCCTCATTCAGTTTTATCACGCCTACCTAGGGGAGCGCGCCCCACAGGTTGAGAATCGCTGACGTAACGTGTTTTACTATTCCTGGAAAAATATGAATAAAATCGAAAAACCATTATTTTGAAGTATCTTTCTTGTTGAAAATTTTATTAATAATAATTTTTTTTTGGCTGTATCGATGATTTAATTTATGATTAAAACTCGAATAATATTTTTAATAATAAATACAAATACGAGAAATATATAGATATTAATGGCACTAACATTTTCTTGCGTATTTCAAGGGCCTACATTTTTTATGTATTGTATCATTTGCCATCGATTGGAGTTAAAATAATATTGTACAGATTTTTTTAAATTTAAATACACATGAAATTTTTGTAATAATTGATATACATTTTGTAGTACGCCACTGTGAATGATGCCTCGTGGTAAAAACAATTTAATATATCGTGATATCCATACAGGAATTAAGTATTTTACAGCAGATACTAACGTGTCAACTATTAAAACCATTTAACCTGTTCCTTGTCTTCTAATTAAGATATTTATAAACAGTTTATATCGAAAGGAAGTTCTTATACCCAACAAAAACTGGTTTAAATGAATTAATTTGATGCACTTAATTTTACATAGACAACTAGATGTATATTCCTAGCAGTTATACATTTTAAAGTCAGTTCTTTTTTGTTAACAAATTCTTGAATAATTGAATACATATTAGGTATTATTATTGATAAGTATTTGACGTTCTAAAATAGATTATTTATTAACATTTTAAAAATATTTTCTTTTTAAATGCGTACATAGAAAAAAAAGATTTACTAAAAGCAAGAGGTAAAAATTTTCTTTGAAGTATTGCTTTAAACAGAGATAATTTCATTCATAATTATTGTTTTAAAGAGAAACACATAAAATATTATATTTCTTCTTAAACACAAAAAGTATCTAAATAGCTGTAACTAAATTTTAACACGTTAAATTAGATATTTTAACATTTTAAGACTAACCTTAAGTCAGTGTGATTTTTACTTCCAGAGTTCTATGTCGAAAAAACATTTAAGCTTATAATAAAATTAACAAAGTAAAGAAACCCATGGTGAATATTTTGATACATAAATTAATTACTAGATGCATTGGGTAAATATACTCTCTTCTATGAAGAAATATTAAACTAAGGGTGTATTATTTACCGAATACTGATTCAACAAACGTACCTCTGTAGAACAACCCCATAACTTCGGTAAACACATCTCTATTGGTTAAATAGAGCGGGGAGAGACAAGACAGTTTTAAAAGTTCAATCATTTTATGTTTACTATATTTTGACATCTGCTAGTCAATGCTTTAATGCTTCTATAAAGTCTGTTTGCTCTTATTACATAGCCCTTAAACTCAGGACCGCATCTATTTGTAAAACGAATTTTTTACATTAACTGGGTAATTAATTTCGTTAGCTCAACTCGAATGCATAGATTTTATATCAGTACTTTGAAAGCTTATTTCTTCGGAACTAACAATTGTAAAGCAATACATAAAATTACTTCCCAATCCTTAATGTATCCCTTTTAAAACAATCGTACTACAATGACAAAAAACACTGCTGAGCTGTTGAAAAAGGATTATCCAGCCGACAAAAATTCATCTCATCATCATCAAATAAAATTCCAACAGTCCGGTTTTAACTATACATCTCCAAAACTTTTCATACATATAGTTGATCTTTAATATTTCGCCACCTTTCACATCCATCCATCACGCGACTGTAGAAATTATATATATTTTATACACTGCTGTGCAAAAGTCTTTGGACATCTATGATTTTTAATGTAAATATTCAGATTTCAGTCAATAAAAATACACAAAATAGTGTATACAATATGTTTATTCGCAGTCAAAATAGTAAAAAAACAATTTATCGTTAGCTTGAAAGACACTGTGCGTCAATACTTTCAACTTGAGTAAACCTGACCTTTCAGATATATAATTCAGAAAATTTCCTTAACATGGAAAATTGTAAACTCTGTATTTTAGATACATATACTAATTATACTAGGATTATTACAAAAGTTGTATCTAATAAGTATTCTTATCAACCATTTTTGCAGTTTTATATTTACAATACGAAAAAAATGAGTGTCCAAAGACTTTTGCACGGCAGTGTATATGTTTGGCAAATATGCACCGATTTGGACGGTTTTTGTTTGTTTGAAAGAGGACACTCCCAAAAACATCCCATATAAATTTCAAAAGAATCCTACCATGGACTTCAAAAGGGGAGAAGTTTTTCAATTCGGCTGAATATATTTTTTTACGTATAACTCCAACAAAAATGCACCGATTTGATCGTTTTTTTATTTGTTTGAAAGAGTATACTCCCGAGGTGATCCCATATAAATTTCATCAGAATCTCACCATGGATTTCCAAAAGTGTTTCCAATTCGGCTGTATTTATTTACGTATGTTCGGGAATAACTTCAACAAATATGCATCTATTTTGATGATTTTTATTTTGATTAAAAAACTACACTCCCGAGGTTTAATCTGACCATGGACTTCGAAGAAACTCTACTCAAAAAGGAAAAATAAAAAAAAACTGAAATAATTATTAGGTGTATACATGTACATTTCAGTGATTTTCTGGTTTTGTTTTATTCGTTATTAGAAAGTAACAATATTAAGCTGATATACATCCTGTAAATATTCAAACCAGTATTATTCCCGTCTCTTGTGATGCCCCAATTGAAATGCACGAGTGAGATACATAATCCTTGCAGAGTGAGAGTGAATATAACATAGATTTGATTTAATCTTTATGGACGCCGAGTGGCCGCTTGTGGCATTAGCGACACGTTTAGTGTGGGAGTGGTGGGGATTTACATAAGTAGCTTGTATCTCGTTGCTTTTGAGAATTTTTAGAGTGTTTTACATGATCCCAGTAGGCGGGAAGAGCTACTCTGATAATGAGACAAAATGCATCCATCATACGTGCTGGGTGTGGTGACTTGCATTTGTCTGGACTAGTGTAGGGGAGAGTTGGATAATACCGCGCGGCTGATAATTCCGCGCATTAGCATGTATCAAGAACTATTCACTAGTTGAGCTATCAAATGCCTAAACATCATAGCCAAACACGTCTACCCTCCCCCCGTGCAGCGCCAGTTTGTTCTGAGCGACGACGGAGAAACATCACGTTGTGGAAGTTTTTGTTCTCATTCCTTATAATTTTGTGGTTATTTTCGATAAGAGGTAAGCCATACTGTATTTACATTGTAATACATTGAATTCATATATCTTTAATGCTAACATATTGTAGAATTAATCTCAATATGATTTTTAACATACAATTTACTGTTATGTATTATTTTGATGTTATAAAATGAAATGATCAAGTTTGACAATTCCGCGCCAAGAGATAGTGAGGATGATGTGCCCCTTGCTCAGATGATCTTAGATTGATTATAGGTATTTTTGAGACTGACTAGTCTAAATTTAATTCAAAGAGTTACTAAGACTGCTAATTATTAAGAAAATTATAGATGGAGAAATAAGTTACCCACGTTTTCTTGACATAGAGAATTTAAGTTTTTGTTATTATTTCGTAATACTTTATATATATAGTTGATTTATCTTGTTGTAAATGAATATTTCTAGAAATTGAAGGAGTCAGGGCTCCTTATTTTCACGCACTAGTTTGTGCAAACTTAAAATTATTTTATTATTTTTTATTATATAGTTACTCACCGAATTTCACAAAATTAATGTTGGCACGGTTTTATCAAACCTAGGCACGATATTATCAGACCGGTTTGACAATACCACGCTTTCCCGTTTTTTTGTAATTTTGTAATAATTACTTTCTGTTTAAAGTTAAGAATTTTTTGTCATACTGTATGCGTAGCTAAATAAATTTACTACTACTTACTGCATTTTCGCTTCTATAATTCAAACCTTGTCCTAATTATAGGTCCAGGTCTTTAGGGGCTCGGTATTATCCAACTCTCCCCTATTTAATAGGGTATTTGACTGTATTATTTTTTAAAGTGAAATAAGTTAGTATTTTTATAATAAATCTAGTTAAAATTTAATATTTTTTCAACCTGTTTGTCACGTGATTATATTGGTATGCATTACTATGATGTCAGAAAAATGTTACACGTCAAAATACTCAATCGCTATTCGTTTATTTACTGATGTCTGACGTCACAGGCATATCACGTGAATTTCAATACATGTATCATTTAAATTGATGTATTTGAAAATTTCGTCAAATACCTTATTATTTACACATATCAAAAAATTATTTCTCTGCAAAAAATGGCCCAATTCAAAGTTCATATACATACGGTCATATATAAATAAATAAATAAAAACTTTTTGTAAATTTAATTCTCTATTATCTGGTACTTTAAACTGATTGAATTTTCAAGCATTTACTACGGACTTAAAGGATTATAAATAAAACAAAAAATTATTTAATTACATATTTAATTTACATAGCTTCGAATAGTATCTTTTATTTTTCTTATAGAATCATTTATATCCGTTAATTGTAAAGCCTGTATTATATTTGTCAATTTTTTCAATAGAAAATTGTATTTAAACTTCATTTTTCTTAACTTGATTTATCCTCGAAAATAGAACATATTTCTATTTAGACAATAATTTAATTATTATTTTGTATGTTGAAAATGAATTCCAAAGTATATTAGTTCTTAAATAAAGTATGTATCTAATTATCTTGTAAGAGGAATTGATATTTATCTATATAAAATAAAAGTCAATCATTTTGACGTTTACTGATGCGTGACGTCATTCGCTCTGATTGGTGTTCTATTTAACATGACGGATTGCTCTATTTTGCATTTTTATTTTAACAAAAATTATATTAATGTCACTTTTAATACATTTTTTAGAATCTTTTTAACCTATTTCATTATTTAAAATCATAATTTTATTAATACTTTGTTACTGGCATCATGCCTTTTGGTATTGCTGATTGATTTTTGAAAAAATTGATAAGTTTAATACAGGTTTAAGATTCTCATATGTATGACATTATTTTCCTCAAACAGTGATACATATTACACACAACACACAACTGTAGGCGACAAGGTACAAATTGAACGGCGACATTGGACAGACGTCTTTCTTCTCCCAAAGGCACGACTTTGATCTGTTCAAACATTAATTCTATTGACTCTGACCAGATGCATCTCTCATGCGGACTTATCCAAACAATATTCTACTGCACTATACTTATTAACTTGACTGACATGCGGCTACCGGTGAATTCTCTGACAGATTTGTATAATATTTTTCATGTCAAGTTTTGTAGTTTCAACCTCTTGTCTTTATACATGTACTTGTGGGAATTTTTGGTTAAACAAATATTTTTATGAATATGGACATTATTATTAAAACAGCTTCATATCGAACGAGATTTATAACTGGTAGACTCGTGCGAATTGATTTTTTTTAAATAATAAATAAAAATACAGTAGAATCCAGATATAACGACTCCGTTTACAACGACTGATCGTTTTTAGCGACGAAAATACAAACTCAAATTAGGTTTCATATAGACGTACTATGGAAACTACGACTCGGGTTTAAGTGACCAACTGCTTATAGCAACCTATTTTGACAATAAATTGAATAAATTGTCCGGTTAGATTGTTAGAACGACGTGCAATGTAATGTTTCCAATATCTACGCACAAGCAATACCTCTCGCCGCTCCGCCTCCCGGCTTTCTCCTATCTCCTACGTATGTTGATTGTTGATTAGTAAAATTACATACTTTCTACGTCAGTAAGTACTTACATATTTACATGCATAGAATGTAGGTACATTCTATCTTTGATCAAACTGTAATACATTATGTATGTATGTATAATGTACAATGTTTAAGTAAATACCATTAAAGTTACTTTTTGTTAATTTTAATATTTGTTTTATTTAAATAGAAATTAATCTTCTAACTGTGTATATTATTATTTCATAATAAGAATTACAGTAATATTACCTAATATGTACAATGTACATAATAAAAAACAGGCTTAAATTATCCGGTAAATTGCTGAATGTCTTTTTTTAAAAGACAGAATAACTATTGGACGTTAAATAAAATAAAAATTATCCGGTCGTTTAGTGCGTCGTCCGGTTAGTACGACCAAGTATCGCCGGTGCCTTGAGGGTCGTTATATCCGGATTCTACTGTAATATATTTCATGTAATGATTACCACTGTTTTAGAATCTCCTGAATTGTGAATCATTATACAGTACACATAATGTATGCATTAATATTATGTTGTTGTACGTCCACACAATGTCTGTCTGTCTGTCTGTCTGTGGATCTGATATATCTAAAGGAAACCTGTTCGATTTCAACACTAACAATATGCACAACAGCCGGGTTATGAATGTTTTAACAATACAACACTTGATTAAAGATGAACTAAATAGCTTCATTTTGTCAGTAGTCAATTCATTTCGGGTATGTCGATGACTGGTGGATTTTTTTGTTGTTAAATGAATATAATGAATAATGAGAAGGGACCTGATTTAGGCGAGTATTCATCTGTAGTCAAAAGTGTTGATATTACAATAAATGATAATATAATATATGTATTAGGGTGTGTTAAAAAAAATCGATTTTTTTCTTCGCTCTCGTTACGAAATAAGGTATTTCATAACCAAAATAAGTCCCCCCACAAAGATAACAATTTTGAGAGGTGCCACAAGGGGAGGTACCGGTCGCCATATAAATAACATGGAAAAATAATTCTTTTGTATTACTGAATGAATTATTTTAAAGTCGTTATTTTGTAGAGAATAAAATTATGTTCTAATAGGTATGCTAGTTATCGGCTAGGTCATTTCTTTTCCGGCAGCTCAGTAGTAAGGTAAAAAATATATTGATATTTATATATAGAAAATTGACGTTAAAATGTTAATTTTTGTTAAAAAATTAAATGTTTGATTTACTAAAGTATGTTATTTGTATAGAAAATGACGTGAAAAGTTGAAAATTTTAAATTGTAGTTTTGTATTTCAAATCATTCTTGCCAAATTATATTTTGTCGAATATCGACATTTTTTAGATGTTTTTTTGCAAAAATTAAATATATATTATGTTCCTATATTAACTTTCAAAATATATTAAGTTAATATTATTATGAAAAGTTTATTTTTTATAAAATTTCTGTGAAAAGTGAAATTAGAATTATGAAATTTGACTAAAAAATTTTGAGTTTTTGATTTCGTTAAAAGTATGTTTATTATATTGAAATTGATGTGAAAAGTTGAATTTTTCAAACCGTAGGTCTGCATTTAAAACCGTTCTTGAGATATGGCCTCTGAAAGATTTCTTCAAGATTTTGAGAAAAAATGGCCATGCCTTTTGAACGTGTGGTCGGAATTGATTTTCGTTTACAGATTTGAAATCAGCGTGTCAAAATCTATAAAATGACATGACAAATACTTTAAAACTCGACAAAAAAAATTTCACGAAAAATTCAAAGGGGTATACCTTAAAAAAATGTCGATTTTTGGTAAAAAATTTTTTTTTCGTATTTTAAAGTATTATACATGTCATTATATAGATTTAGACATGCTGATTTCGAATCCGTCAACGAAAATCAATTCCAACCTCACATTCAAAAGTTATAGCCATTTTTCTCGAAATTTTTGAAAAAGTATAACTTTGAGAGGCTATATCTCATGAACGTTTTGAGATACAGACCTACGGTTTGAAAATTTCAACTTTTCTCATCATTTTCTATAAAATAATAATACTAATAGCGACATCGAAAACATAAAAAAATGTTTTTTTTTTCATGCATCAAACTTAAAAATTAATATGGTTTTGGGCCGTTAATTAATAACTCAAATATCAATAATGTTATCTACCTACATAAAAACACAAAATAATATACATAAATAATTTCCTTATTATCTTTACGAAGCATAAAAATCATTGACATATGAAAAAAAGATATAATACCAATTTATCTTTCAAACAATTTTCAATAAAAAAAATATGCATTACGTTTCAAATATTTCCCAGAAAAAAAATAATAATGAAAATATAAAAACAGATCGAAAAAGTTACGATTCCAATTCAATTTGCCAAAGCGGAAATTACATTGAAATCATTCGGCTTATATTTGGAATATTCGAATAATATTTACATATCTGATTAATTATACAACACAAATACTATTTATCAAAGGCTAATGCTGTTATGTGACAAAGAGGGCCTTATGCTATACCATGTTTTTATCTCTTTCCAACAGACGTATACAGTGATGAATAGCTATTTATTAATTTCATCAGGTATACGAATTCCACTTCTTTTTTATCGCAGAAGAGAAATTGATTAAGAAGATGCCAAACATTTTTTTCCTTCCGAATCAATACCTTGTTTGTCGAAGTAAAAAAGATTAAATAAATAAATTGATCATCTGTATTATGTTTCATTAACAGTATCAATCATATTTTATGTTCTTGTATGTATGGATGTACGTTCATATAAACCAGGAGCGTACCCATTGTAAAATTAAAACCACACTTAAATTTTTTTTAATCAGTTTCATGTAGAATTTTTTAGTGGAATTTACTGGTGTATTTTCTAACATCAAATTAAACTATAAAGTTGCTTCGTCGCCATATCCTTAAAAAAGAGGAAGCTATGTGATCAGTCCTAAAAGCTGAACAAATTTTTTCTACACAGAAAAAAAACTGTATTGGACTAAGAATACCTTGTTTTGTATATAACGAAAACAATATTTTCTTAATATAAGAAACATACTCTTAATCCAACTACGTTATTCCTTCGTTCAAGAATACTAGACCTAGTTGGCTTAAGAAATTATTACTTATCTTAAGAAAATATTGTTTTCGTTATATACAAAACAAGGTTTACTTGGTTTGAGAAATCCTTTCTACCAGTGTATCCGATTTTTCGTTTCCGGTAAAAAAACATAATTTCCATATTTGAGTGTCTGTCTGTCTATATCCAGAATTTAAAATTACTGTCTTTCTAAAAAATACGGCATTTTTCCACTAATCAATTTTCGAAAATATTTTATTACAAGAAGAAAAATCAAATTTTCAAACATGGGTTAATGAAATTTAGTTTCTTAGTTTGGTCTCATATGCAACACAATTCAAAGTTATACAGGCTTTTATTGGCGGCAGGGGTGACCAAGAGAAACATAGTATATGTGTGTATACCTATTTATATTGTCAAATTTAATAATAATGTACATGTTATACTTATTGTTAGAATTACTGAATCAGATTAATGTATGTAGAATAATTATTACTATATAAATTTATTTAATATTAATAATATAATAATATAACGATTTATCTCCATCTATGTTATACATAATATTTTATAGAATACATATATTCAAGCGTTTATACATCAATACATAGTTATATCAATATCATTTAATAATGAAGCAATTATTAATAATAAATTAGTTATAGGTACTATTTGACAAATTAATACTGACTGATCAATTTAGATTATGAAAATGATTACAGCTCATATTATATAAATGTCTTTCATAGGCAAAAGTGACTAATCCCACTTAAAAAATGTAACGGAATTTTTTGGTCACTTAAAAATTAAAAATTAAAGTTTCGACTTCATAAGAAGTCCTCATCACGAGAAATAAGATAATATACCGAAGTAATGTTAATCAAATTGGAAAGAAGGAAAGTTAATAAAATTATGAAATAGTATACTGTGTATTGACTTTCGGGACACCTATAATAGATAGTATAATTATGGTTATTTTGTTGTGTCCATTTATTAATAATTATTTTTCTTGTTTCAGGTACTTATCTGCTACTAGAGTATCTTATATAATTATGAAGGTAATTTATAATACAATATTTAACACATTAGTTATTAAAATATATATGAAATTTTATATTTTTATACTACAAGGGGGTGAAGAGTAATATACGACGATTATTAGATTCATAAAACATAGTTTAAAAAATCTTAATCTAACCTGCTATCTATTCTTCCGAAACATCCAAATTAAATAATCCCTAGCAATAACCGTAATGTCCAATTACGGGGGTCAAACCTCCATACTTAACGCAAAAAAAGCCGGTAATTTTATTTCAATCGTTAGCGATCTCCATTGGAACACAAACTTAACTTGAAATTGAACCTGTGTCATTCGCGCTAACCCTAATTCTCCCTTGCAATCAATGTCTGGCCACCCCCCGTCTGAAAAGGGTTAATTGAACCGTTGTTTCGTGAACTGTTGCTCTCTCTTTCTCTATTTCTCTGTTCGATGTATAAATAGTTCTGTCTCTGTTATTCCCATGTTGCCAATACGTGTGGTATAAAATTAAATTATTGCTTGATTTTTGTTCTCGTTCGCGATAATTGCGCAAAAACTGAAGTTTTGCTAAATTGTCGTTTCGATAAGTTTCCGTGTGTATGTATGTATAGAGGTGTCTATAAAGTACTGTTATATGTATATAACGGAGTTGGTAATGATTGTATAAGTACTTATTTATTTTCCAAATTTTTAATTTAAAAACAACTGAACCACAACAGATTTGTATTTTTCCCCAATTTATACTTCACATACATACTGTAATAAGATGATTTTTACCTCCAAATTCAGTTCTACTGAACCGATTTTTGGGAAACTTTCTTACATTCATTGATATGAACATACGAACAAAATTCCGCTTTTCGAAAATTTTAATTTGTATGGAAAATATAAGTTTTTATTTTAAACAACTTAGATATAATTATTACCCTATGTCCAAAAATACTACCTTAAACAATTGAAAGTTAATTTACTTTACTATATTATTTTTATATCACAGTAAGGAGAAAAATATATTATATATTGTTATTTAGACTTCAAACTATGGTCCCTTTCCGCTAAGAAAAAAATAATTTTGACGACGAACAAAAAAAAAGCTTATTGACTCACTGCCTTTAGCCTAGAGCTTTGTCACCCCCCCCCCCCCCCTTGTGGGGACCGTTCTCAAAACTGATAGACAAATATACTATATATCTAGGTTCTTACTTTAGACTCACCCTGTATATATGTATGTACGTGAGTATAGATGAGTTTATTTTTATTTTTTCTCAATTGGCGGAAAAGTTTTTCCTTTGTGTAACAGATTTATATAAATGAAACAGTTTTGCTAAATATAATTTAATCGCCATTGATTCCAGTGTGTCGTTTATTTTCGTTCCACATATTTATGTTTTTGCTATACTTGTTAAATAAAATTAACAGTTTCGTTTATAGTAGATTATTATTTATTTAATTAAATACTTTAATTTTTTGTTACACCGCAGTATCTACATAAAATTAATTTTCACTTCTTTTGATTTTTAAATAAATATTTAAAATATAATTGTTTCATTTGATTAGTAATTTGCAGTGCTTAGTCTGTTTCTCTTAATTTAAAGCTCGACTAGAAATAACTGCTGTTGTTGAACCTGAGCATACATTTTGGACAGACTTGATATAAATATAAAATTATATTTAAAAAAAGATATGCATTCTATATAATTTGTAAGTTTTTTATAGGATCCGATGATAAAACATGTTTTTTGTTTTGCATTTTCTGTTGTGATAGTCGATTACACAGATTTTTAGTTTCGCATTTATACGGTAGATGTCTACGCCAAAAAAGCAAATGCCTACAAATGTCACACACCTATTTTTTCATCTAATACATTTTTCGAGATACAAACCCAGGAAAAAATTGTAGATCTGCAGAGATCTACTCAGATCTCGACAGATCTGCATTTTAGGACATCATATTTTTCACTGGTTTTTGATCTGTGTAGACTTACAAAAATCTACAATGACTTACAAAGATCTAAAACGATCTATAAAGATGTTGTAGATCGTGATAGAGATTAAAACTTTGAAAATTCATTAATTTTCAACGTTACAATGATTTTCAGAGATCTTTATAGATCATTTTAGATCTTTGTAGACCGTTGTCGATCTTTGCAAGTCTCCACAGATCAAAAACCAGTGAAAGATACAATGTTGTATCAAAATGCCGATCTGTAGCGATCTATGTGTATGTAGATCTCTGCAGATCTACAATTTTTTCCCGGGATGTAACTTATATTATTCCTCAGGATGCAAGCTATCTCTCTATCAAATTTCATCAAAATCGGTTAAGCCGTTGAACCCCAAAAAGGTAGCAAATAGACATACATACAAAGAGACAGATAGACAGAGATACTTTCGCATTTATAATATTAGTATGGATTAAAGGAATGAAAAATATTAATTTAGGTTTAGTACTTTCGCAAGCAGATGTTATGAAGATACATACATAGATACAGGAAAACGGATATAAGCATGTATGTATGTATGTAAAGTGTAAGTTATTAATCGCTAAATTCATTATCTTGAGTTTGCAAAACTTAGCGACGGCCGCAGCTTCGTAATCCGGGATAACTCGATGACACTGCGCGCAATGTTTCAACACTCATAATTGTTATGTGTATGTATATATCTCCCCTGTAATGGTCCAGTTGTTTTAAAGCAGAGGTTCTTTACCGGTTTTAATCAAGTATTCATTCAAATTAAAAGTTAATATACCTTTTTTGCTATAATTTCTTAATATTAAAAAAAAATTACAAAATATTTTACTTTGTTGAAAAAATGTAAAAAATGAATTAAATTTCAAATTGCCAAACATATTTTATGGAATTTTTCTTGCGATATTTATTAACAAATATTTGTTTTGAGAATTTTTCAATATATGTATACATGAAATAAATTATTTAATAATATAGACGATTTATATAATTATTATATAAATACATTATGTGACCCAATAATCAAATAATGTCGTTAATTAGTTATAATTATTTACATTAAAATAATATTAATACATTGTTGTTCTTTTTAAACATTTACCTTTTTAAGTAAAATTAACTAAATTTGTTTCTATAACCAGTGCTGTATTTATGATACAGTGAAACTGGATAACTGGAATCTCAAGGGATCAGTTATTTTATCCCACTTAAAGTGGTACCCCATTTACCCAGTTATAGAGGTGCAAATGTAGAAGTGACAGGACCTCAGTATGAATTCTAGTTATATAATTTTCCCACTTATCCAAGTCCCACTTAATCAAGTTTCACTGTAATATACTTTTACTTTCTAATAATGAAAAATTTAAAAACTCATTAAATTCTTAGTTTTGTACAGTATTTTTTTGTACCTCTGGTGTAGTCGTATACCTATATAAATTAATCAATTTTGTATTTTATTTCCTACTAAATCTAAACATGAACAAAATAACCTCAAAAGTTTCAATATATCCTTCCAAAAATTTATGTTTCCTTTCTAGAACTCCAGTTTATATATAACATGTTTTTATATAGACCTTTCTAATTTCTCTAAATAGAAAACGACTGAGAACGTAATGTAAATAAACACTAGTCCCTGTGCGTCCTTTCACCACCAACGCCTCCTTGATGGGTTACCAACCCCCTCCCACACACTCTATATAGAAGGGCTATTATCGGCTCCTGCAGGTTATATCTCGACTTCACGCTCGATCGCTACTGGACAGCATCTCGTACGTAACTATGGTGAAAATGTACTATATATAGATTTATTAAAGAATAGGGAATTACATATTTATCTTTTATATATACATTTATTAATATTTTAATGATTGAAATTCCGTTGTGTAAAATAAGCAGCGTATCATTTGAATTAATAATAAAATTATGTAGTTTTAAACAAATAAATTAGGTATATGACTTTTTCATTTAATACAGCAGGTAGCAAAATAGTCACTTTAGGGATTAATTAATAACTGGAAAACTGTAAGACTCAGGTCCAAACTTTGTATAGTGAATTTGTAGATAACATTATTTTGACGTACCAAAACAATGATAAAAAATACCATATATTAGAGGTACTTTTGGAGAAAAAAGTCAGTTTCATACAAAATTTAAAAAAATATATTTTTCGACTTTGATGAGCTATAACTCGGAACTATAAACACGGACAGCAATAACCGTAATACTGAAAAATATATTAGTTAATTACCTATGAAACTGACTCATTTTGGTTGCTCTAGATACGTTACTTTGGAAGTTATGAAATAATCTTTGTTTGTAAGTACTACTCTGAAGGAAATTTTTTAAACACCCTGTAGCTCAGAGGATGTTGAAAATAGACCCTCCCTTCCCGCACAATTTCTTACTCACAATGAGTCAGGGAGTCAGCTCCTAAAATATCTGTATCCCAAGCCGGACTATCCTGTATATCAACAAAAATGGCCACTATCATGTTTTATAAATTGGACTAGATTGCTTGGTATGTATCCATAAACTTCCCTAATTTGAATTATGTGAATTTAAAAGGAAATTAAATTTAAATATCAATATAATAAAGAAAATCCGGACAATTTTCCTGGTATTCCTGAATGGAAGTAAAAAATATATATTTAGTTAAAATCACGTCAAGTCCAGCAAGCTAAACGAATATATTGTGAAAGAAACAATAGAATCAAACAAACGAAGCTAAAATTTCAGGTCTAATTAAGTTACTAGCTTCATTACACAAACTGAAACGCCGTCATTGTTCCTGAAAAAAAAAATACCAAATCGTGTTCTCAGAAACAGAACAATGTGCTTATAACAAGCATGGAGAGAAAAAATATACTTTATAACAAACTATCAGTACCATTTTTGTATTACATAAAGTTTATATTTTATATTTACAGGGCAGGTATATGAAAATGTTGAGTCTCGAATGTCCGTTTTTATTCAGTAAATATTATTAGAAATTTTATATAAAAAACTAATGACCCGATTTTTATGGAACTTTCACTGTTCGAAAGCCTAAGAATCTAGAATTAATTTAGACTACACAAAAAAAAAACTGTATTGGACCAAGAAAACCTTGTTTTGTATATAACAAAAACAATATTTTCTTAATATAAGAAAAGTACTTTTAATCCAACTACATTATTTCTTCGCCCAAGAATTCTATAGTTGGTTTAAGAATATATTTCTTATCTTAAGAAAATATTGTTTTCGTTATATACAAAACAAGGTTTACTTGGCTCAAGTAAACCTTTTTACCAGTGTAGATAGCATCACATTATTCCACCAAAGAGCTGAGCAGGAACATTCAACATATTACAGTGTCAAATAAAAAAATATAAACATCAAAAAACGTTCAGATTCTTTATTAAACCGATGTCGAAGCATCCAGAAGAAGATTCACTTGTAAAGTAATAAGTCATACCCCGAAGTTACGTCACCTGCCGACAAAAATGCCCGCTAGTAAATTTAAAAAATATATATATACACTCTCAAGACTACATTTTTTTACTGGGGGTATCAACACCCCTAACTCGGGCCCTGTATATTATACTATATTTATAAGTCCGACGCACATGGAACATAAAATAATCGTGCGTCCATTGTCTGAAAGCGCGCTATCATCATACCCATTGTCTGTATCGCGCGAGCGGGGGAATATTTATATTTAAAACTGGGGGGGGGATCGGATATTTATATTCAACCACCATGGTTATGTGGAGCAGACTGGAAACTCACTGTACTGTTGATAAGAGCTGAATGCGGGAAATAGAGGGGGGGTATACAAAAAATCAATTATTCAAACAAATTTTTTTAATGTTAGCATATTTATAAAATAAAAACAGTTATTCATAAATAAATAATTATATGCATATAAAAAATGTTTATAACACGAAAAAATAATGAGTGGTATAATAAAAAATAATAGCACACGCCATTAGTATGGATAACGTAATAGTAGAAAAAGGTATTGCAATAAATCATGACAAAGATCAGATGTACAAACAATTAAAAAGTAAAATAAACAATTACATACAGCTCGATGTGAAATCTAATGTTAAATTATATTCGATAGAGCAAATATACAATAATTTATAGTTGGGTGATGTCCATACCGGTTGATTAGGAATGCAAAAACACCTACATATAATAACAATGCCTGCCCGCCTGTCATGGTGTATCAGAATTGGGTTTTACATTTTTATTTTTTTGGTGTTGTATTCATTGCAGGACAAAGGTATGAAATATAAACAGTACACAAAATATTTAACCCGTATGTAGCAATATTTTAATACCTTATTCTTATTACCCATAAGGTATATTAATTATTGAGAAGAAGACTTTTATAATTTAAAATATTAATATACATACATAGTTCTAATAATGTATTAGGACAGTGGTTCATAAACTAGGGTACGCTGAACTTTTCTTGGGGGTCCGTGAAACATATTTGGCATAAATGAGTATTTTTACATTTCTATTAATTAGTGATTAATTCGTAATCTAACGACCTTTTGTTTTTTTTGTGAATTTGTGAAAGATATTGTTTGTATAAATAAGTTATGATTCTAATTCTTTTTTTTTGTGATTGAGTCGATATTTATATGACAAATTGAAGTTTGATGCATGAAATATTACCCAAATGTTTTGTATTTTCGATTTGGTTAAAAGTATGATTATTGTATAGAAAATAGTGTGAAAAGTTGAAATTTTTAACCGCAGGTCTGTATCTCAAATCGTTCTCGAGATATATCCTCTCAAAGTTTTAATTTTTTCAAAATTTTTGAAAAAAAAGGCTGTAACTTTTGAACGTGTTGCCGGATTTGATTTTTGTCGACAGATTTAGAATCAGCATGCCAAAATCTATAATACTTTGAAATTTGACAAAAAAATTTTTGTGAAAAATCGAAAAAATGTCAATTTAAACAAAAAATTTTTGTCGAATTTTAAAGTATTATACATGTCATTATATAGATTTTGAGACGCTGATTCCAAATCCGTCGACAAAAATCAAATCTGGCAACACGTTCAAAAGTTACAGCCATTTTTCTCAAAATTTTTGAAAAAAATTAAAACTTTGAGAGGCTATATCTCAAGAACAATTTGAGATACAGACCTGCTGTTTGAAAATTTCAACTTTTCACATCATTTTCTATACAATAAACATACTTTTAACCAAATCGAAAACACAACAATTTTCAGTTAAATTCCATGGTTTAAATTTTAACTTTTCATATAAATTCAACTCAAACACAAGAAAATGTAAAAAATGAACCAAAACTAAACCACCCGTATAATATATATTTCTACAACTTACTAAAATACTCATAAAACCTTTTTATGTATAGGTAAATACCTAATGTTTTGTGTTTATATCTGTTTAAAAATTTTTTGTTAAAATTATAATTTCATTTTTCAAAATTTATTCTGATAAAAAGAGATTTGCCAAATGATTTAATTGCTTTTAAATACAATAAATGCTGCTATTTGAAAAAATATAATAATCTCCCCTTGAACTGATTTTGGAATATACGCCTGTGGCTCTCACAGAGACACAAAAAGAAAGACAGAGAGATATGATGTACAGCCGTGTAATTGTACTTGTCCACATTTGCATCCGATATACTATTGAATATAGATAATTTACGATTGCAGATGTGGGCGGTGAATGGGTTTATAAATATGTGGCTGTGTGACACAGACGTGGGCCGCACGGCGGCGTGCGTGTGCTAGAGGTGATGTAGCTATGGTGCAATGCACACCGTCGGACATCGACTAAATGTAATGTCATACATACATATCACGTATCAATGAATGGAATATATTGATTTTTTTAAGTACCCAGTTTGGCGACTTATAACTTTGGAACTATAAATCACACATACTTGAGATTAGTCTTATAATGTTTCTTATAAAGTCTAGTTTTACGTGTTAAAATTTCAAATCATTCCCATTAATTGTTTATAAGTTACAGCACGTTAAGGTTATACGTCTAGCGCACTGTAAAAAAAGATTTGGTTTCGAAAAATTTTGTTTTTAATTTATACCTATACATTTAATGGAATATTTTACTTTGTTAGTAATTAAAAGTAAAAAAAGTTTAATTTAATTTGAAAATTGAAATAGACAGAACGGTATATAATAGCAATATGTACTAAGTTGCTGTAGGTAATGGCGGAGCTAGTTTTTCATTATTTTGAATAAATTACACGTGAATATATTTGTTTTATAATTTTTATAGTATTTAAAAGGGTTGAAGTTTCAAATAATTAGTTTTTATATAGAGACTATAGTTTTTAGTCTCTATATAGCCAATTGTGTAGAATTTCAATAAATAGAGCACTTTCGGCAAGTGCTAGATGTTAAAAACTCTATTTTTAGGGTTCCGTAGAAAACTAGGAACCCTTATAGTTTCTCCATGTCCGTCCGTCCGTCCTGAAAAATTTTGAGATAATAAGATGAAATTTGGTACACGGCCGTAGATTGATGACCCAAAAACAGAAATGATAAGATTTTTGAAAATAAAAATTTTTTAGACCCCCCTTTCATAAAATGAAAAGTGTTTTCAAAAAAAAAATTTCACCTACACCATTGAGTGGGGTGTCGTTAGAAAGGTCTCCTAAAATGCAACAAAAAATGTAACAGAAATTTTTAATTTTAACCCTTCGATCACGATGTATTTTCTCTCCAAAGTCATTAAAAAAGCGTCCCCCCCCCTCTATTTTCTAAACTATCAATTTAAAAAATCTGAAAAAATTTCAGAACGTAGATTTTAATTAGTACTTTCACTGAAAATTATAACGAACATTGTCAAAAATATTTTGGACCCCCCTTTCATAGACTGAAAATTGAACTTTCATTTTTTTCCCCATTTACCCTATTGATTGGGATGTCATTTAATAGGTCTCGTTAAATGCCATAAAAAACGTCAAATAACTTTTTGATTTTAACCCTTCAGTCGCGATATATTTGGTTTTTAATGTCGCTGTCAGAGCGTCCCCCCCCTCTATTTTTTAAACTATCGATTCAAAAAATCTGAAAAAAATTCAGAATGTAGCTTTTAATTAGTACTTTCACTGAAAATTATAACGTACATTGTCAAAAATATTTTGGACCCCTCTTTCATAGACTGAAAATTGAACATACATTTTTTTCCCCACTTACCCCATTGAGTGGGGTGTCATTTAATAGGTCTCGTAAAATTCAATAAAAAACGTCAAATAACTTTTTGATTTTAACCCTTCAGTCGCGATATATTTGCTTTTTAATGTCGCTGTCAGAGCGTCCCCCCCCCCCTCTATTTTCTAAACTATCGATTCAAAAAATCTGAAAAAAATCAGAATGTAGCTTTCAATTAGTACTTTCACTGAAAATTATAACGAACATTGTCTAAAATATTTTGGACCCACTTTTCATAGATTGAAAAGTGAACTCACATTTTTTTCATTTACCCCATTGAGTGGGGTGTCATTTGATAGGTCTCCTTAAATGCAATAATAAAAGTCAAATGACTTTTTGATTTTAACCCTTCAGTCACGAAAATTTTGAAAAAACTCTTTTTTTTTATAAATCGTAGTGAGAATGACTACGGAACCCTATCATGTGCGTGCCCAACACGCACTTGCCCGTTTTATTTTTTAATATCAAATCACTCAAAAACCATACATCCAATATTTTAAATAAAAATTAGTAAAATATATTAGTTATCCATACCTAATAACATATTCAAAATTGTTATTAGGTATTTTATCTATACGTTGCTCTAATGATCGAATAACCTTAAGTAAGTACAATGTTTTTGAGTTCACTTAACGAGTTGTAACTTCTAAAAAATGAATCTGAATAATTTGAAATTTGAATACCTAAAAATAGACTTTATAACGAACATTTTAACACTTATCTGAAGTTTGTGTGATTTATAGTTCAAAAGTACTATGTCGCCAAACAAATAAATCTTTTATACAGGGTGATTCAGCACTGTCGTGCCAAACTTGAACAGTAGATTGAAAAAAATATTTTAAGCAAAAAACTTCCAATAAACATGTGTCCGGAAATTGTTCCTTAGGGAGCTACAGGCTTCCAAAGATTTTACTAAAAATTAGTTTTAATTTAATATCTAGAGAACCCTTTGTGATAGAATTATGAAATTAAGTATTTTGTTTAGTAATAATATGTGTTATCGATTTCTAATATTAACCAATTATATTTTAGGCCAGGGCTGTATGGGACCAATGGGCCCATCGATTTTGATCTTGTAATTGTTTGTTCCTTCATTTTTTTCCTGAGTTGATAATTTTATAAGATTATATGACACACAATACACAAAAACATATTTTGCTTGTTTATCATAGGATAAACCGTTTTCGAGAAATATCGATGGAAAAGAAAGCATGCAGAATTTAACATAATAAGGATGCTTGAAATTATAAAAAATAAACTTATATACTTATTTCATAATAACAAATAAGACAAAAAGTTAATATAAATACACCTCCGAAAATGCATCCATATCAACAAATAGCCATTTTTAGTTTGTTTTTTAGTCATGTTAATAAAGTTCATGTAACAGTAATAGAACTGGCTATAGATCTTACAGGATTCATATTACGAGGTTTATTTAAATGAACTTTGTTCTTACCTTTAATCATAGAAAAAGAATATAAATTTATTTTTTATAATTTCAAGCATCCGTATTAAGTTAAATTCTGCATGCTTTATTTACCATCAATATTTCTCGAAAACGGTTTATCCTATGATAAACAAGCAAAATATGTTTTTGTGTATTGTGTGTCATATAATCTTATAAAATTATCAACTCAAGAAAAAAATTAAGGAACAAACAATTACAAGATCAAAATCGATGGGCCCACTGGCCCCATACAGCCCTGGTCTAAAATATAATTGGTTAATATTAGAAATCGATAACACATATTAATTCTAAACCAAATACTTAATTTCATAATTCTATCACAAAGGGTTCTCTAGATATTAAATTAAAACTCATTTTTAGTAAAATCTTTGGAAACCTGTAGTTCCCTAAGGAACAATTTCCGGACACATGTTTATTGGAAGTTTTTTGCTTAAAATAATTTTCTCAATCTACTGTTTAAGTTTGGCACGACAGTGCTGAATCATCCTGTATATCAAGAATAAAAAATGAAAAAAATCGTATATCAGATAAAATTTAAACAACACCAAAAAAGAACACTTACAATTTGTATTTATATCATTTAAAACTCTGATGCATTTAGTACATCACAGAGAAATTAATTAAACGAGACCGTGAGCCAACTGGAAGTGGAAATTCAGCCATTACCCTTTGAAGTCTTTACAAAATAATGTTAATGTTAGTAAATAAACATGGAAAGCAAGCATATTATCGGTAAATTATGTTTTGCAAATAGAGAATTGATTAGTAGCTATAATATAAATACACATAGTGTATATGTTATACATTATAGGAACATACACCTTTATTGATGTAAGTTCTTGTAATACATACCATATAAATATTTATTAAATGTATGGTATATATTACTTGAATATTTACATACGATTTCTATTTAATATGCGTTCTTTAACGTGGTTATACTTTATATGTTTTTACTTTTGTAAAATATAAACGACCTTCTACTTAACGACCTTCTACAACGACTAGTCGACCCTTCTATACAACAATCTTCCCCTATCTCCACTGTAATACCACCGTGACTACTATATTTCTGCGCGAAATTTAAATTCAAGAACTAACGTTAAATTCGGCACGGTGGTGGGGGCCCCTCTAGCCGTCGTTCTATAGAACGGTTTAATTACCGATTCCATCGTTGTATAGAGCGGTGAGTATACTAATATGAAATGAAAAATCCATAAGTATTACCTACTAATATTATAAATACGAAAGTGTGTCTGTCTCTCTATTTATTTGTTAATTTTTCACGGCTAAACCACTGAACCGATCTTGATGAAATTTGGCAGGGAGATAGTTTGCATCCTAAGAAAGGACATAGGCTACTTTGTATCACAAAAATGTATGAGATAAAAAAATGTTAGACACACATATTTTTTTAGTAAAGTAACATCTATCCATATTTTTATGGAACCGATTATAAAATTTTTATATATATTATTTTGTTGGCTCCTTTTAACTAAAAAACCGCTGAACTGATTTTCATGTAATTTTCATTAATATGTAAGTCAGCGTTCAGTCAATGTTTGATTAAAACTTCTTCTGTAGTATCAAACTCATAACAATACCATTGCGTGTGAAAAATAGTGTTAAACTAACAATCCTATTATTTCTTATACATATATTTAAATTTAAATAAATCCACTTTACTACAATGCAATAATAGCAATTTTAAATACAAATGGTTATCTTTGACATCTTTGTTTGTTTGTTTGTTTGTTTGTGAGCTCTTTCATTCCAGATTCCAGAGAAGCTCTATACCATAACACCATTAACATTAACACGATTCTGTCAGAGCTCTATATATACAAACGTTCAGACAAACGAATGCTACAGGCGAAATCAAATAAAATAAAATAAAAAAATCTCTCTTTTCTGTTTCAATGTTGATTCAACAGCCACAGTTTCCCAGAAATTTTTTAAATTCAATTTCATCATCGCAACTTAATTGATGTGAACGAATAAAATATTTTATGGTTCAATTTCAATTAATAGATAGATTGTAATTACTTAATCACAGCAATGACATACACACGGATTTTATTTATTTCGTATTTTGTTATAGCGAGTAATAAAAACAGAACCGAACTATTTTTTTTTCAAATTTAAATCTCATGAAAAAGGTTATTTTAAAAAATGCACAGAAAATATTTTTTAAAGTAATTACAATAATTGTTCCGTATACACCTACCCCATGATTTACACGGTAGATACGTTCTGCATAAAACCGTGTAAACTGAAATCTTGGATTTTGCTAAGTAAAATCGTGTAAAACGAATAAAAATTGCATGATTCAGTAATTTATTTAAGTAAAACATAAGTGAGACATCTTGGAAAACTCAAAATTGTTCTTAGTTCATAAAACAACAAACATATGAAAGTAATATAAGTAGATATTTAATTTATTTTACATTTATTGTATTGTGAAATACATACGCACAGATTACCGGTATTCCCCTAAATGTATACTTTACAAGCCTGGGAATCCCCTGTTCTTTTCATCAGGTTACCGAAGGAAAAAAAATCAAAAATGCCATTAAATCTTTGTATATTAGGCGTATATGTAGCGGAATAAACATTTTTACTAGTTTTTTTTGAAAATTGTTAATTTATAAATCGTGTAAAAGCGAAATCGTGTAAATCGGGGGATAGGTGTATATTCTATAAACAAATATAAAAATTTAAGTATCTAATTTACTGTAATATGTGGCCAAACGTTCCTCAGGGATGTGTACAAAATATGTAATTACAGTCAGAATAAAATGTGCTCTTTTTTCTAGAAAATAAAAAGTTAATTTTATAAAATTCTTTCAAACCTAAAGCCTATACCAACACATGTAGTAAATATGTATATTGTGTAGAATATAATCATATAAAAAACTCATATTAAAATACTTACAATATGTTTAATACCATGAAATTAATTTGGTTTAATAAAATGATATTTTATACTCGTCTATAAAATGCAGTCATTTTCATTTTTAATTAGCTCATTAAAGTATTTCTTTCTATTATTCCTATAACACTATCTTCAACGGATATAAAACTTTAAGGTTACATTTTTATTAAAAGTTATTAGGTTTCAATTTTAATATGCAATAAATTATTTAATTGGATAATTGGTTTATTAGGGTTATGTTATTTGAATACATTTAATTTAATTACAATTACTCATCAACAAACTGTGGATGTTGGAATATTACCACGTATGAAAAATAATTAATAAACGTTTTTCGTACAGTGAAAATCCCATCACAGTCGGTTTAGTACAAAAGAAAAATATATATTTTTATTATTTAGACAGATTCGGCAAATTTATAAATTTTAAAGTCAAGCGAGTGGGGAAATTATAGAGGTCGTGACCTTTTTTCCTCGCTCAAAAAATATTGAATACAATTATTTAAATATTTTGAATATAATATAATTATTTTGTTTCGAACTTTAATACTTGTTTTTGTTCATTTTCATTCAATACCATTCTCCAATTTAAAATCTAGATTAGTATAAAGATTATAAATTCAATATTTTTATATGTAATTCCAATGTATGAACCAAATTATTAATATGAACATGATATAATATTTTATTGTTTATTTCGTAGCAAATATTATTTCAACAAAGCATTTATTTAATAATACCACAATAATTGATAAAATCAAAACACATACATAATTAAAAACATGAATTAAGCCCGACGTTAAAACAGATTTCTTTATTTTATTACATATATCAATGATATAAATAATTCACTGAAATTATTGTAATTGATTAATAAATCCATAAACGAGAGCAAATCAAAACAAATAATTAACGTCAGTTTAAATAATTAAACAAAAGGGGCATTATAACAATGATGAGTGATAATTTATCACTCTTTGTCCCCGCCGATAATGATGCCACTGGTGGAACACTCGTTGCGGTTTTTATAAACACCTATATCAATTCGCGTAGATTATTGGATTCGGACTTAATCCCTTTGGCCGAACAAAAACGAACGCTTGATATGTTTGTGGAAACCAGTGGTGTACGGATATATTCAAGAATTATTTTAAAAGATAATTTGCATATCAGAAGAAATATGAATACATTTTTTTAGTTGATACTATAAATACATATTATGTATATTTCGAATAGATACAAAAAAATGTTTTATGTTTGGTGACATAGAACTCGGGAACTATAACTTGCACACACTTTGGATTTATTTTAAAATAAGGAATAAATAGTTAAATTATAAATAAGATGTTCTATTTATTGCTCTAAAATTAATTAAAAGTTTTTATTTAACTTCACTTGTTTGTTAGTTAGTTAAGATCAAATTTTGTAATCAAAATTTCGACTAGTTCTAATTAAGATAGAACTTTGGAATTTTGTATACATATATGAGTCCGGTGACAATGCAATATAGTATATCTAATATCGTTCTAAATCCAATATGGCGGATGTTCCAAGATGGCGGATTACCTTTTTCTTTATGACCATCTTCATATGGGTATCAAATGAAAGGGTTTGATGAGTAGAATACAAATAGCTATGTGACGTCATTCTAAATCCAATATGGCGGGCGCCCCAAGATGGCGAATTACATTTCTCTCCTAACCATCTTGATATGGGTATCAAATAAAAGGGTTTGATGAGTAGAATACGGTTAGCTATGTGACTTCATTCTAAATACAATATGGCAGACGCCCCAAGATGGTGGATTACCTTTTTCTTTATAACTATCATGATATGGGTATCAAATGAAAGAGTTTGTCGAGCTTTACCTGTTAGTATGTTAGCTAGTTAGTCAATCAGTAACTAAAAATTTAAAAATAAAATTATATAAAAAAATACTTTTTAGAAACAAGCTTTTATTAAAAATGCACTAAAAAGTAAAAAATAAATTTTCAGCTATCACAAGAAATTCAGGTTTTTATGACTAAAACCAATAAAAGCGCGGGGCGCTATAAAGACAAATGAATAAAAATTCTTATGCAGAATAAGAAATGAAATATAAATTGATATAAGATAACAGTAGAAAATTTGCACATTAAATCAAATAAATACAGTAGAATTCTTGATAAACTATAATAATACTTCACTATAATGAAATAATTAATTAATTAAAAACTATACATTTACCTTCATGAGCACCCCGCGCTTTTATTGGTTTTAGTCATAATTATATTTTTTTATATAATTTTATTTTTTATAATGTTTTTAACAAGCATAAAAAACAATTAAAATTGAACATACAGTGATGCCTCGCCCAATGAACGCCTCGCATAACGAACGCTGCGCACAACGAACTTTCTGTTCGTTCATTACGCGACTCAGACAACGAACCTCGCTTCACTCAGCGAACTGCATCGTATTTCATTTTGCCGCCCGAACGGTCCTACGTATCACGAAGTTGCCCGAACTTCCAAGGTCGCACGCAGTCGATTACACGAACATGCATCAACGCGCGTCAGTCGTTCTTTTCTGCGCTTAACTCACACACGTGTTTGTTTTAATAAATGTAATTTTGTGTGTGAGGACTTGACTCTGCAAGCCTCGGTAGACTCTCCTATATAAATCTGAGTCTGATTAAAAAATTAAAAACGTGTGTAAAATTTTTTTTATGTTACAGTACCATATTTTATGCTACAGAACGAATTAAAAATTTTAACATTGTATTGTTATGGGAAAACGCGTTTCACATAACGAACTTTTCGCATAAGTAAACTTGCTCCTGGAACGAATTATATTCGTTATGCGAGGCATCACTTATATACGTATATACTTTAATAATATTAAGTATCAATAAATAATTAATAAGATTTATTCGGATTACCAGAACTCCTACTAATAGTGTCACTTTAGGAAGACGATCATACAGTTTCAGAACCGGAACATTTTTTTTTTTACTTTTGAATCAACCTGTAGAATAGGTATATAAAAAATGTTAAACACATACATGTCAAGTAGGGTGAATAAAGATACATATGTATGTATATAGCATCGAGTCATTGTATTTGTCGTTTTACAACGCTATTAAACACAATGTCGTTACGTGAACACGGCAAATAATAATAGCCGAAACGTTGTAACTATACATTTTATCCGGTCGTTTTACACAGTACGATGTAAAACAATGTTCATGTAAAAATCACGCTATTTGAGTTATGCCAAAAGCTTCAATTAGCTACAGTATCAGCGTTACGAAGTGCATACAAGCGTGAAAGCTTTGTGAGCTTTATATGACGAGCATCAGCTTTCATAATAAAAGCTTATACATGAATACTGAATTTTTGTTTTGACGGATGCGGTTGTCACCTTTTTTTTAAGCGTTCTATCATTTTCTGTGGTAGTTTTTTGTACGGATTATTTATTGGATTTTTTATAAAGAAAATAAAAATGAATATAATATTAATAAAAATATAGAAATACAAAAAAACCTAAAGGGATAAAACCCACCAGACCAAAACTGATGATGGGCAATATTGTAAACAAAAATTGGGCGATTTTTCTTTATTTTTTTCATAAAAATCTTAAAAAATATTTGAGTTTTATCAAAAACAGATTAACGATTTTATACAAAATGATATTTTTTACAAGAAAGGTGCCTAAAACTAGCATTGTAATTTCAACCGTTTCGTTGCTATGCTGTTGCTACTTTCTATTTTAATAATGTTAAATTTCCACGATTTTTATCGATTTAAAAATTATCGAATTTCAAAAATTAATAAGTCATGTATAAAGCATATAATATATATATTCCATCTTATAGAAGATAAAATCATCTAGGAAAAATAAAATGGGCAAGTGCGTGTAGGCACGTACATGCAGGGTTCTGTAGTCATTCTCACTACTACTTATAAAAAATAGTTATTTCAATAATTTTCATAAACTATTTTTACTACAGTGTTCGTTATAATTTTCTGTGAAAGTACTAATTAAAAGCTACAGTCTGGATATTTTTCAGAATTTTTTAATCGTTAGTTTAGAAAATAGAGGGGGGGACGCTTTGATAATGAATTGAAGAAGAAATACATCGTAAAGGGTTAAAATCAAAAGGTCGTGATACTATTTTTGTTGCATTTTAGGAGAGCTTTCTAAAGACACCTCATTCAATGGGATATAAGAAGAAAAAAAATTGAATACACTTTTTTTCTATGGAATGGGGGACTTACAAAAATTTGTTTTCCAAAATCTTATCATTTTTGTTTTTGGATCATCAAATTTAATCTTATTATGTCAAAAATTTTTCATGATGGACGGACGAGACGGACGGTCATGGCGAAATTAAAAGGGTTCCTAGTTTTCTACGAAACTCTAAAAAGTACTCTTGAAATTTTAGGATAAAAACAATCATTCCATTACAAAGTTGACGGTATTTCAAAAATTGTTAATAAATACCTGGAATTTATATTAGTTCAGTAAATTACAAGGTTAGAATGTAACGAGGGGTCGAATGGTAAAATTGTATTTTTCATTGAATATTCACATTCAAGTGAGGAAATAATAGCTTGTAAATTCTATTTAAAATCAGGTAATTATAAATTAGGCCACGTAGCATTCCCCTCATTACCGTTGAAATATTTATTTTTTCTCGCAAATCTTGCGTAACAAACAACAATGTTTATTTTGTTCTTTTTGTAATAATTCTTTGTGTACCTATAGCACGTTCTCGGGATAGGGTAAACAGAAATAATGAAGGAATAAAATTCATTCTCTACAAAAACAGGATTGCAATTTAAAACGTATAAATTTCACGCCAGTGGCCGCACCTTTTTGTTTTTAATAGGGGAGATTTATTCTGGTATTCATTTAGTCATTGTTGCTTTTTTTATACAAAAATAATATTTTTGAATATAAAAAAGTGAAAACTTAATATTAATCATTATTTTATTGTTAAGATATTTTATTATATTTAAATAAAAATAAATAAAAGCATTGAAAAAGATATCAATGCAACCATATATATGCAACTTTAAATTACGAATATTTAGTTTTTTTCCTTCTTTCGAAAAGTAGTGATTACAAAATTTTTCGACCCTGACTAATTTTTTCTTATTTTATGATCAATTTTAAAATGATTCCTTTCTTACCAGTCTTGGCCGCTTTAAGAGCAAGGTATACTGTTTTTGGGATTTATGTATAAGTAGGCTTTATTAAATCAATTTAGTTACCAAAATCGGCAAATATAGTTTTTTTTTTTATATTTTGTTTATGTTTTTTCTCCAATAATTAACAAAGTAAACCCAGTAATGGGTACTTGCTAATGATTACAAAATGAAAAGTACTACAATACAAAAGTTATAAAATGTAAAGAATCGTAAAATTTGAAAAAATGTAAATCAGATGCTATGCTAATATAATATAATAATTAATTTACACTAATAATAAGTTTTAAGGTCCACCATTTTGGCACCCATTACCCGATTATCATCGAATTAAGCTGTTTTAAAGTTAAATGTCTATTGATTATGATTCAATAATGACAGTAATCAAATATCAACAAATATTTATCATTTAATACATTTAACTAAACAAATGTCCAACACTGGATTATTATTACCCAAGGCTGGTACCAGTATCTTACAAAGACACAGAGGTATTATTTGTGCAAATTTATCTGTCCGCGGAAGAAGTCGTTCTTATAAGAAAGCTTAATTGAGCCATGGACGATTTATTACCAAGTTGTTTATTTAAAATTTAAACTGTAGTACGTTTTGAAATTAAAATTAGCCCCGGAATTAATTGGCTACATTTAGGAAGTTGTATTTTACCGGCGTTGGCATTGCCGCGATGTAATTCTTTTGTGTATTTTATGCACTGTGGATGTATTCGATGAAAATGTAATAAATTATTGTTATTATCTTGCGGCTTCCATTTAGTAGTTTTTTTTGTATGGAATAATTTCTTATTTGTTTTATGAAGATTTTTGATATTTTTCTGTGAACAAGACTGGCACCAGTGTACTAAATTAGAAATATTTGTTGATATTTAATTACTGCCATTACTGAATCATAAATAGCTTAATTTGATTATAATCGGCTAATGGATGTCAAAATGGTCGACATTTAAAATAATTATTAGTCATCTATTTATTAATTATTATATTATCATAGTATTTGCTTTATATTGATTACAATTTTACGATTATTTATTTTATAACTTTTGTGTACTTTATATATTGTAATAATCATTTGCAAGTTAAAATCATTGGATCCCCATTACTGGGTTTACTTAATTCATTACTGGAGAAAAAAACATAAACAAAATAAAATACTATATTTTAAAGAAACAATCTTTATTTGTTTTATATAATATTATGAGTTCATGAGAATTACAAAAAAAGTTCATAAATCTCAAAAAAAAAACAGTATACCTTGCTCTTGTTGGAGCCAAGGAACCAGTACCTTATATATAGGGTTACCATCCGTCCTCTTTTCCTCGGACAGAGTCCTCTTTTTAAGGGTGTCCGGGGGGATTTTTCAAGTGTGTCCGGGGTTTTTAAGAAGTTGACGTACGTAAAAAATAAGTCCTCACATTTTATTTTTATAAATATTAATTAAATATATTTTTATATTACTAAAAAAAGGTCTTCAAGATCACAAATCTATATACTTTTTTTTCAATTTGTCCTCTTTTTTAAATGAACTTCTCCTCTTTTCATACCTTAAGCATTCACAGGTAGAAAGGTTTACTTGAGCCAAGTAAACCTTGTTTTATATATAACGAAAACAATATTTTTTAAGATAAGAAATATATTCTTAAACCAACGAAGAAATAATGTAGTTGGATTAAAAGTACTTTTCTTATATTAAGAAAATATTGTTTTCGTTAAATACAAAACAAGATTTTCTTGGTCCAATACAGTTTTTTTTGTGTGTCTAGCAACCCTACTTATATATAAATATTATTTTACCATATTAAGGATATATGCACAAAACAAGGCAAGATGAGACAGTTTAGTGTCGTCTCGTACACGAGACCGAGAGAAAGTTTCGTTCTAGTGAAAAAGAATAATAATTTACGATAAAATCGTATTTTTTCCTCTAACTTTTCAGGGTTACAACGATTCTAAAAATGTCTGAATCAGTATCCAGGGCGCATATCCGGCAAACATAAATTCTGGTAGTTCGACAAAAGAAACAACAACAGTGGTTGATGGACGTCATTGTTTTTGCAGCACGCCGTGTTCGTTAAAATAACTGACATTCTATGTATGTGTGTGCGCGCAAACCGCCCCAATGGTCGCTTCGGGCGGCGGTGGTGCCGATCACACAGTGGTTACCAACATTCGGGGGGACATTTATCGGAAATTGCAATGACAGATTTATAAAAAAATCTAGTATAAATTTTAAAACAAACACGTTCCGTGAAAGGGTAATGAGAGATTTGAGGGGGGTGGGGAACAAACGGGACGTCAATCATTTATGCATTAAATATAAAAATTGTTTACTCTATTTATCTGATAACTTTTAAATTTTTGTAATTTTTCTAGTTTCTTATAAAACTTTTTAGATATATGTATGCCCGCTATTATCAAGTTTAACTAAATGCTCCTGTAACTAACTGTTGTATTATCAAAAAAACCAAGCATAATACATTTAATTAAAAGGATTTTTAATTTTCTTACTGTTTTTACAACGCATAAAACATACATTTTTCATTGAGAACTTAAATATTGATTTAAATCACATTTGTAATACAGCAAATTTATTTTAAAGGAGCATTTAGGTCTAAATGAGCTTTAAATTGGTTGAAAATACTGGACAATAATGTTTTGATTAAAAATGGCAGAGAAATATAATTACTATCTAGGTAAATTTTTTTTTGTATTCGTGTGTTTCCCCTAAATATAAAAAAAACGATTCATGGGAGGAAAAAAAATGGTTTATAAAAAATGTACCTTTTTTTATATAATTTATGATCTATTTATTGCTTCGTCGCCATATCGAAGATACGAGAAACTTTGTGATCGTTTCAAAATGAGAAAAATAAATGTTCTCCGATTTTAAAATTTTTACTTAATCTTTTCATTTCAGGTTAAGACAAACACTTTTCGTTTCGTGTCTGTCTGTCTGTATGTATGTGTGTGTGTCTGTTCTCTGAATCGTTGTCACACACTAATGAACCACTAAACCGATATTAATGAAACTTGATTGGGTCTGGTTTGAGGACAGTCCCATTTAAAAATCATGAAAACCGTATGTCAGAAGGAGAAGTGACATCCCAAAATATTACTTTTTTAATATATCTGAGGAACGACACATATACCTACATAAAAATTTTATATAATCTTTTTGAAGAACATTCAATTTTCTATAAAATAGATCTCTACAACTTTTGTAGTAAAATAATCCCTTACGAAGATTTCTCCATTTTCATAAAAAATCGGCTTTTGCCTTTTACTATCCTTATTTATGTTAACATATTAAATGTCATTTTAACGTTAAAATGTATATTGAAATTGTCAAAAAATTAAAAATATAGGAAAAAATAATCAGGCGCGTACTAAGAATTTTTTAATAAAGTTGTATATTATTTGATTGTTTACAGTTCGTCTAAATATTTTATCGATGTTACTATTTTGAACATACTGAACGTATTATCTCAATAGATATTTAGAACCACTGTTTAACTGTAAAGTCTGAAACATTAAAGAAGTTTGTAAATAAACAAAAACTGTATTATTTCATTGTGTATTTTATATATGTATGTATTTCTTTGTCTGTTCTAGTAAAACAATACATGTTCCACAATGCATTTATATACACATCTCTCTCCGACCAATGTTTATGGTGTATCTGACCATTTGTGTCTTATAAATGATTGGGTCATAAATTTTACTTTTGTTCTAATTGACTTAAAGAAAGACGCGCGGTATACTTCTTATTTTGTGTATCGCTCGTTATAATATGGCATTGTTAAAATTGGAAATTGACGTATACGTATATAGATCTGAGTAATTAGTTCGTTAAAATTGTGTGATTCAATTAAATACTATTTTGTGAATGCACGGTCTGGAATTATTAGGGCTTTGCATAAGACGAGACTAATTATAAGTATGTCTCGCCAGGGATTTATAACTAGGGCTTCGCACGAGACAGATATTTGACCGATTTTAAATTAAAATCGTTAAACTGAAATTATTGAATATTAAGGCTGTTCATGCCGATTTTTCCGAAACTAAATTCTACGAGATGTCGCCACCGTAGAAAAAAAATCATTTACACAAGTATTAAATATTACCATAGAAACAAATACAAATTCAAACTGTCAGATATAAGGAATGGGATATTCTCGAAATTAAACAGAGATGAAGCTACAAAGGATAGAAATAGTTCTTATGTTTTAAGGCTTACATTCAATATTTTCAAATGAAAATTGCAGAATTATTATAAAATTAGAAAGCTTAAACAAATACCTATGTCGTGGTATATTTTTTCCGTATTTTTCAAGAATTTTTGTTATACCATATATTGAGTTTTATCATATCAAGAAATATACACTAAATTTTCAGATTTTTTTTATTAATATATAAAAAAATTAAATTGAAAAATTATGTATGTCATGACATAGAAAAATTAATCTAGTTTATCACTGTATTTTTTCCTAAATGATTTATTAATACTGGTCAGAGCTGAACATAGAATACAAAACCGTAATTTCTCTATAGTAATTCTTATGGCAATTCAAATAGCATGTTCAGCCTTAAGTCGGAATCGACTCAAGAACGTTCATGGCAGTCTATCACGTCTCAATGCTTATGCTGTTTTCGTGGTCGGGACGAAACTGACAGAAAATTCTCGTCTCTCGAATTTTTGTCGATCTTTTAGGTCAATTTTAACATAAATTTTAAAATAAATAAAAAGTTTTCTATTACTCCATTTTGATTTACTTGACTTTATCAACAGTCGAAAATTGACAAATATATATAAAAATATATTAACGCGTTAAAAAATATGGGTATGAAATAACCATTAATAACAATTTCATTGTGTATACATTTATAAATATAAAAATATAAATATAACTAATATAATAATATATTACACAGGAATGTAATATTATTTCCGAAGAGGGAGAAAAATGTATCTTATATATTTTTTTTAAATTAAATCCTTTTCTACTCGAAAAAATTCACACCTTTATGAAATGTTAATATAATATATTAAATTCATATTTTCTGGAATTATGTTTTAAAAAATCTTTCAGAGAAATATATTATTTATGATGAAAATTGTAAAGATTAAAATTCATTTTACGATGAAATATTTTCAGAAACATTTCAATAGCTGAATTGAATTTAAATCCACATTTTAATGCTTTTTATCCTTTCCTTTTCATTTTTAATATTGCTTTTACTGTCTGATTTACAACATATTTTTAAAAAATATTTAATGAAAAACATTTTTATATGACAAGCAGTTATTTAAATTTTTATTTAAAAGTTCTTAATTCAATTTGTAGAAAAACTTTTATGTATATATTAATTAAAAATGAAATATTTACACTGATTTTAATTATAAACTTATTTATTTTTCGCTTGGTTTTGAACAATTTATTTATTTAATTTTAACTCATTTTTTAAATGTTTTAATTAAAATTTAATACGTCTATTAAATTTTGTGTTACTTCCTAGTTTAAATTATTTTAATATACATTCATATTTACTTAATTGAAAAACAATGTTTAATTTGTTAACGTTGAAATTACAATTTTATTAAATACTTAGTTATTTTATTTTTAGGGTCGATTTAAGCTCCACTTTGACGAGACGAAAACTGACTCGTTTCGTGAAAATATAGGTTATTCGTCTCGGTCTAGTCTCAATAAAATTCAAGCCAACGGAACGGGACACTAGTACGCGAGGCTCAACTCGCAATTGACATTTTTTTAAAATTGGTTTCAAAGCAATACCACAGCTTTTTATACATTTGTACAAGAAGCAAAAAAATTACTTTTTCTTTTTTACATCCAATAAAATTATAGTAGACATAAAAAAATATAAATAAAAAAATTCCGTATTAAATTAATTTATTCATAAATATAGTCATTTCTCACAAAATAAAATTATGCATATCAGTTATATTTACAGCTAAACGACCACAAAAAGTATAATTAAAGAACATACATACAATGTACTTAATTTTGCGTTAAGTTGTGTTGCATAACATTTGTAATAGTTATGTAACGCTTAATAAATAAAAATATAATAATTCCATGTTGAGTGAAATTGCCCCTAACGTGGATAATTTCAAAGTCAATGTTTGACGCTTTTTCAAATTGAACAATAAGTAATAAAATTTTATAACTCCGGTACTTTCGATTGCGCCATTAGATAACGGTTGTATGGAGATGTTATAAACAAACTACATGTGTGTATTAACGCCAGTGGCGTAACCGAAATAGTAAAAAAATATTTTATACAAATACAAATTTTGTTTTAACTGTGACCACCACATTACTTTTCTTTATATATTGTTATACAGTACATAATATCTAGAAAACGGTTCATTGTACTGTAAAAATTTATATAATTAAAATTATAAGAAATAATATTTTCTACAAATTTTATAAAAACTATTTTGTCCTATTATACACCGTTTCAAAAAATTTTCCCGAGTAAATAAAAAAAAAAGTTTCTTCTTTGGTTTCACCTAAATTTCTGAATGGTGTTAAACGTTGTTTAAAAATACACTTTAACTTATAGTTACAGAGTTCTACGTTGCACGATTATTGAATTAAGTTACCATACAACTTAAAATAAAATATTTACAATTTTATCTTGAAGAAAACGCCAAGTATGTTATAAAATTAGTTGAGGCTATTAAAGTAAAGACTTGGTAACAGAGCAGACAGAATTTCTAGAAATAAACATTAAAAAAACTCACTTAGCACTTAATCTGTTTGGGCGTGTTAGTACAACATTATTTTTCTTTGCCAAGTCTCCATTTGGACGAAATTTTTCACACTGTCTCCATATTATGACTTTTATTCTTACGTGTGCTATTTTGGACATCGTTTGCTCGTTGCTTTAATATTTATTGTAATGTATTTAACCTCATTTTGTAATGTCTTGGGTGATTTTTTCTTATAAGTACTTTTTTTATATGGATTAAAAAAATTATTATTGATTTTGGTAGCAAATATATAAATTAAATTGGCTTATATTTAAGTGCACTATATATAAGATAGTATTCATTTTGTACATCGAACATAAATTTTAATACTTTGCATTTAAAATTTGATAATATCCACAATATACCTACATGTAAACATAAATATTAATACTTTTTATGTTATATTTTAATACATAAAGCGAATATTTAACCATTTTAAAATATAGAAAATCACATTATAAATATAAAATCTATTGGGGGGAAAGGAGGTTGGTTAATTTTTACGTAAGGTCAAAATATAGAAAATCAGAAAAACCACAATAAATACATCAAAAATAAATCTGATAGGTCCAAATTTAAGTCAAGTGCTAAATATTTTTTTTTGTGAAAACTATTAATTTAAATTGATATAATTTGTTTCATGTTCAATATATTTGTTTAATGTTGAATAATTAATTTTTCGTACAGTACTTATATTATAAATGTTTCGGAAATATTCAAAAAATTTTATCTATTATTGTCTAACAAGGAAACTTTGCGACGTGTACCTCACCAATTTTGAACTTATTATTCAATCAAACTTAAAGGACATTTATTTATTTATAAATACCAAAAAGCATTTAAAAGGTGTGAAGAACACCTCATGTTACCTTGGAGTCGAGGTTCTCTATACCGTTAATTCTGTTACTGTACTTAAAAAACTCTATTGTCGGGTATTATAAACGACCTAGCAAATTTGCAAGCTAGCACTCTCAAATGGGGTATCAAACTTATATGACAGTTCTCTTAAAGTTTTAGATAGATAGTTTCATACATAGGAAGTAAAAAAAGATATGTAAAGTATATTTACTGAAGTGTATTTACTAACCTTGCGTAAAAAACGGTAAAAACCAACTTACTGAGAACTGTCATATAAGTTTGATATCTCATTTGAAAGTGCTTGCTAGCTAGCAAATTTGCTAGGTCCTTTATAATACCGGACATTTAACTTTCAATTAATTATTTAACAACGTTATAATAATATTTCTATAGTAGTTGTAAAATACAGATGATATTTCAATTGTTAAAATAATTTGATATCATAGAAACCACATATTCCATGTCACATTTTATGATTCTGCCCCTCACCTCTCTAAATTTTTGTCATATGTTTGTATTAGAATGTAAAAATTAACACAAAGTAAAACTAGTCGCATTGGCTTTAGATCTTTCACGTCTCGCAGAAAGACAAATAGTGAAGACATCGGTGTTGATGGAGACGACATGACGCGTTTACAGTGTCTCGTGGTAATTATTCAAAAGTCTTCACGCATCTGCCTCTGCCCTGTTACAGCAATTATTCATCACTCCTGAAGTCAAAATACATAACTCACGTAACGGCTTGCCAAATGTTCAGTTTAAATAAAAAAAGTATGTACTTCATTAAGAAACTGTAGTTTTAATGAACAGGTATTGTTTGTATAATGGTCCATAGACAGGGCCGGCATTACGTAATGCGAGGCATCGGGTTAAATGTAAGAAAAAATTAAATTCAAACTGAAATTTTATTTAATGATTTAAAAAAATATATGTGTTCATGGACACAACTCAAAAAATACCCTTGCCAATCGATTCGTGAATCAATCCCGAATCCAACAAGGTATACATGAAGCCATATAAGAAAAATTTTGTATGAAAAATGAACCGTGACCAAATGGAGGGTCATGACCGGAAAAATTCCTAAAATGAGTGAGCTAGAACCACAGACCTACCATTTAGCGAAAACCCGAGGTCTCTAGGTGGTCAGGGGGCCGAGATCTCGCGATGGAAGACAGACGAATGAACGGAAAATCGAGCATATAAGCGCTACTACCCTTTTTTCGAAAAATCGATTGAATTTTGTATGTTTTTATTTATTTTTAATCACTTCCTTTACCCAAAAAATATATAGAATAATTATCCTATACCTTGATACCTTCTTCCTCTCCACAATTCGACTGTGCCAATGTTTCTGAGTTTGTCAAAATATCTGTAAGCTCTGTATTTACAAAGAAATCTTTTGTCGATGTAAAGTTTGACATGCAATATATGTATGTTTTTTTTGTCTGTTAATTATGTATTGACACGAAATTTACTGAACCGATTTTATTGGAACTAATTCTGTTTGAAAGCCTAAGATTCTATTAGGTTAAGAAAATATTTAAATCGACTTAAAAAATATTGCGAGGAAGTAAAAACTTAAAATTACTGGAAAGTATAATCGGTTTTATTTTTTTAATTTTTTTATTGGCTTGGCATCGACTTCAAAAACTGTTAGTGGGCTCTCACACCGGAGTAATATAGCAATATAGTAACTACCAATTAGAAACTAGTAATATAGCGATATCATATTGCTTTGGTGTGAGACAATATGTCCGATTCAATGTATATTGACAGATAGCAATAATATCGCTAGTTATAAGTTGCTAGTTTCTATATTGCTATATTGCTCTGGTGTGAGAGCCCACTTAAATTTAACTTTTCAGATTATTTTTTTTTAAGTTAAAAAGTTTTTTATTTTTCTCTATCGAGTGAGGTATCGTTGATGTCCGTGGTCAGATTTCGATAAAATTTATATGGAACCATTTCGGAAGTATACTCTTTCAGACAAACAAAAATCATTCAAATCGGTGCATATTTGTGGGAGTTATGCATAAAAAATATATATTGTCAAATTGAGAACCTTCTTTTTTTAAATCGGTTCAATATGTTATTTTCTATTAAAAATACATACATACTTACATTCTATTATGAAAATAAAACAGTATAGGTACTAGACATACGATATTTGTAAAGCCAGCAACATATTACATATTCCTTTCCGACACATTTCACAAGACTGCGAGAGTCTCCAACATTTCTTGTTGTTTTGCAACTACGAGCACTAGTTTAGCGCCACGCCAGTTAGTGCCGCTTCAACACTACAGTTTATACGACGTGAGGCAACTTGAATAACAAGTTAGGATTTGTATATATGGCAAGTTGTGATAACTCTTGCGCTTGCTGTTTGTAGAAAACATGCGGTCAACACCGAGCGAGTGTGAGTGTGTGAATGTGGGTGGGTGAGTGTATAGTCAAACTTTGTTAAATGTTTTGTTACTGGATTGAATCTATATAGATAAAAATCAATTACCGCATGTATGAAAGATCACTTGAGAACGGCTCGACCAATTTGGCTAATGGACAAGGTTTGTATGAAATAAAATTTTTGGAAAATCCACCGGAAAATTGGAAATTTGGATGGTATTTTTTTAAAGCATTTCTACACGTTATTATATAGATTTTTACACACTGATTCAAAATCTGTCGACAAAAATCAAATCCGACCACACGTTCAAAAGTTACAGTCATTTTTCTTCAATGCAATGTATTAAAAAATATATGTATTAAAAAAAACTAAAACTTTGAGAGGCCATATCTCGAGAACGTTATAAGATACACATTTGCGTTTTGAAAATGTCAATTTTTCACGTCTTTTTCTATGTAATTAACATACTTTTAACGAAATCGAAAACACAAAATTTTTCAATTATACCTATGTACATGTATTTCATGCATCAATCTTTTTGAATATTATATTAATTTATTTAATAATAGTTTTGTGGGTAACATTGGATCAAATACGCTAATTTTCTATGAAAATATTTTTTTACAAAGTGTTAGAGCAATTGCATCAACACGGTATTTATTTTTATTGCTGGTTCTGTTTATAACACTGTAAGTATTGTTGTGTTTAACTAAATGAAAAACACCTTTTTTTACTCCTCAAATGAGGATATTTATTGAAATATTATGACACAATTGTGTCTAGTGAATATAAAATTTTACATTGATTTGTTTTGTTTTAAAAATAACAACTATATTTTTATTGTTCAAAGCTACCTAGACAATGTTGGAATAATGTTTCCAACATGCTAGGCGGCCGACAACAAAAGTTAAGTTAAAAGACCGGAGGAACAGAATTCTGCTATGCCGTATGGATATTATCAATCAATTGAATGATACCTACATTTAAATGTTAGGCGGTCGACATGATCAAATGTTCATGTGACCGGCAAGAACAATTGCTCTGCTATACCTAATTAAATTACCAATAATAAAACATTATATCATTAGCAAAATTGTAACAAAGTTACGTTAAAAGACCGGAGGAACAGAATTCTGCTAAACCGTATGAATATTATCAATCAAATGATTGATAGGTGCATTTAAATAAATGCTAGGCGGTCTACATGATCAAATGTTCATGAGACCAGCAAGAACAAATGCTCTGCTAAACCTAATTAAATAACTAATGATACATATTATAACATTAGCACAATTGTAATAATTATTAAATAACATAGATACAAACTAAGTTAAATTAAAAGACCGGTGAGAACAGATTTCTGCTAAACCGTTTGAAAATTATCAATCAAATGATTGATAGATGCACTTAAATAAATGCTAGGCGGTCTACATGATCAAATGTTCATGAGGCCAGCAAGAACAAATGCTCTGCTTTACCTAATTAAATTACTAATGATACATATTATAACATTAGCACAATTGTAATAATTATTAAATAACATAGATACAAACTAAGTTAAATTAAAAGACCGGTGAGAACAGATTTCTGCTAAACCGTTTGAAAATTATCAATCAAATGATTGATAGATGCACTTAAATAAATGCTAGGCGGTCTACATGATCAAATGTTCATGAGACCGGCAAGAACAAATGCTCTGCTATACCTAATTAAATAACTAATGATAAATATTATAACATTAGCAAAATTGTAACAAAGTTACGATAATTTGAATACAAACATAAAAAATACAACTGTATTAGATACATGCAATAAACACAAATTATTTATAATGATTCCATAAATTATGAAATTAAATTTTAATTTTTTATTTGAAATAGGGAATATATAAGTTTTACTATTCATTAAAACTTGTTTTTGATCAGCATATAATAATAGTACATGTTGATTTTTAATATGACCAGCATATAATAATAATACATGTTGATTTTTAATAATTAAATCAGTTATGTGATTATTTTTAGGCAAAATCATAGGATGTTTTTGTGCAAATGGTATTTTAGCATTATGCAGCCTGCCAAACACGCGCAAAATGCCTTCACTTTCCAAAAAGGGATATAAAATAAAATTTGAGTACTTCTCAAATAATAATGGGTTTGATAACAATATTTTTTCTATATTATGGAATCTTTTAATAGCTACTGAAAAGGAATTTTCTAAGTTTAATTGTGATAATTGACCTTTTAATGAACGTTTTATTCGAAATCTATTATTGATTTGTTCTTTAGAATTTTGAAAATTTTGTTCACAAGCTTCCTGTTCAGTAGTAAATTCTTTATACGTTTCTGGAACTTTTTCAGTTTCCCAAAAGCGATTTAAAATGTTTTCTAATTTATCATTCTCTACAATAGAATGCATTGAAATAGATTCAAAATGGTTGTTATTAGCATAATCTTTTTGTGAATTACTCGGTATTGAGCCACTGACTATGAAACCAAATTGTGTATTTTGTAATATTAAATTATTTGTATCTAATTTAATATAACCAGTTAATAAAATTTTAAACAGTATGTCTGCTCCTAATAATAAAGAAATTTTTTCTGGTATATTAAAACTGTCATCAGCCATTGATACATTTTTTGGTATAGTCATTTTTGAAATATCAAAATAACATTGAGGTAAATAAGACGTTATCTTCTTTACTACAGCACAATTATTGACATTGATTTTAAAGTCGGAAACCAATGAATGAATTTCCAAATTTACTGACTTTGTTATTTTGGTATTTGTATCTGATATTCCTATAACATTTAAATTATCATTAAATGATTGAATATTCAATTGTTGAACTAAACTGTCAACGATAAATGATGTTTGGCTGCCACTATCCAACAAAGCCTTTACGACAATTGTCTTATTAGGGCCTACTAATTTGACTTTAGTTGTAGGAAGCAACATATTATTAGAAATATTTTTGTTTAACATAAATGTCAACTGGTGCGTTGAAATAACATCTGTTTCATTATTTGATGAAACGTCATTATTATGTAACAAATAATTATGTTCTTGCTTGCATATTGGGCATTTAAACGTTGATGAACATTTTCCTGGATGGTTATTTAAACAAAGTTGACAAATATTTTTATTTTTAATAAATTCAACACGATCACAAACTGAAATGGATTTAAATTTTGAACAATTATAGAGTTTGTGTCCAGGAAAGTTACAAAATAAACATTTAGATTTATTTTTATATTTTTCATTATTAGTAGCTAAATTAGATACTTTTTGGTTTTCTTTAGTTATTTTTACTAAAGGTACAGTAGCTGACTCTAATGCAGTCGCTCTGTTTTCTAAGAAATTTATTAAATCGTCTAGTTTTGGAAGCTCAGTGGAACATTTGTCCAGCTGATATGCTCTATTAGTATATTGATCAAGTTTTCTGCACAAAATGCATACAAGTATTGAGTCCCAAAACTCAATAGGTTGTTTTAAATTTTTTAAAGCACTAATTTGTTGCTTTATTTTAGAAACAAATTCTCTTAAATTTGATGCACTTCCATTTTGCAAAGCTGGAGTGTCCAATATTAAATATATATGAGAATTGACTAATAATGTTATATTGTCAAATCTTTTATTTAAAATTTCTAGTGATTCATCATATGATTCATTCACTAGTGGTAAATTATTGATCAAAGCAAGTGCTTCGCCACGTAAAAATTTACGTAAATAAAATAATTTTTGAACGTCAGATAATTTAGAATTGTTATGAATAACTGCTGTAAACATATCTTTAAATGGCTTAAATAAATTTATTTCTTTACCATCATAATATGGTATGTCTATATTGGGCAATTTAGAATTTGATGTACTATTTACCGTATTAGAAGAACTCTCTGGCTTAATGCTGTCATTAAAAGAATTTGTTTTATTTATCTTTTTAAGACTAGAACTAATTTTCACCAAAATGTTCATATATTTATCTTCTACCAAATCCATATCTTCGCCATCATTTTCATCGAAGCTTAATATTTCCACTTGAATATCTTGATATTTATTAAACAGTTCTTTCACCATATCTCTTCGTATGTTGAATTCTTCTGTCAAGTTTTCGTTCAATTCGCAATTTTCATTGACAAACGTTTCTATTCTTGATATTCTAGTCTTGATTTGCGTTCTTTTGGATTTGAGTTTCTTAATTTCTGCCATAATGATGATGAATATATAAGATGCCACAAAGAGTTTTAATATTGTTAAAGTTTAACACAATTATTCACTTGACGTTTTGTTATTTAGTTCATTGAATCGAAGGACCTTATTTTCTTCCTTACAGTGATATCTCGGTTCGAATGAACAAATGTTATCCGGCTCGAAGGACCAAATGTTAGAGCAATTGCATCAACACGGTATTTATTTTTATTGCTGGTTCTGTTTATAACACTGTAAGTATTGTTGTGTTTAACTAAATGAAAAACACCTTTTTTTACTCCTCAAATGAGGATATTTATTGAAATATTATGACACAATTGTGTCTAGTGAATATAAAATTTTACATTGATTTGTTTTGTTTTAAAAATAACAACTATATTTTTATTGTTCAAAGCTACCTAGACAATGTTGGAATAATGTTTCCAACACAAAGCACGATGAGTTAGGATAAGTACTGTGCAAACTTTTTTTTTTGTAAAACTCGATTTACATTACCGTCGTTTAAATTAAGGCGTTGTCATAGCAACGCGGTTTGTGTACTCGCAGTATTCAGGAGCACGCATGGAAATAATTTAGCATATGATTATTTATCAATATAGATTATATCTATCGTGTTGTTTTTTATCTATTTCATTTGCGACTCATTTTTTTAGATTTTTACATTGAAAAAAAATATTCTGTAAGTTTTTCCTGTATATCCCGAATAGTTAGCGAAATCCTGTAATATTTTATTTTCTGAAACTGTAATAATATAATTTAAGTATGAAAAATTTGCAGTTTATCTATCAATTTATATTGATTATCTCATAAAATTTCTAAATTACAAGACTTAACGACCGTCAGGAAATTAGCGCGGACTTGTGAAAAACAACAAAAATTTTTAGCTCAAAAAATTGCTCCTCAATTGCTCCTCATGTATCTGAAATTGCTCCAATTCTAAAAACATTTAAACAAAAGTTATTAACTAAACAAATAAAAAAATTGTTATAAGGTATTTTTCAAAAACTAATCGATTTTTGTAATAATTCTTATGGTCAATCAATTGCTCTCTAATTGCTCCAAAATGCTTTCTACTTAGTTTTTCAAAATTATCAATATTTTTAAGTCACAAATTTTGATAATATTGATAATTTTGAAAAACTAAGTAGAAAGCATTTTGGAGCAATTAGAGAGCAATTGATTGACCATAAGAATTATTACAAAAATCGATTAGTTTTTGAAAAATGTCATATAACGATTTTTTTGTTTTTTGTATAGTTAATAACATTTGTTTAAATTTTTTTAGAGTTGGAGCAATTTCAGATACAGGAGGAGAAATTAAGGAGCAATTTTTTGAGCTAAATTTTTTTATTATTTTTCACAAGTCCGCGCTAACTTCCTGACGACAATTTTCCCTAATTATTTTTCTTCTTTTAAAAATCACGTGTTATTTTTCGCAAATAATTTTTTTGCGTGCAGTGACCAAACTTTTTGTTGAATTTTGGAGTATTATACATGACATCGTATAGTTTTTGACACGTTGATTCCAAAAATCTTAACAATATCCATATCTAACTACCACATAAAAAGTAATGTGTGCATTTCAAAAAAATCTTAACTTCTATATGTCTTTCTTGTTTTCTAATCAAGGTCTGGATAGTTTATAAATCATAATTAACCAAAAATATATTTACAGTATTTCACTATTATCTTCTCCATTAACCTAAAATGTTTTTTAGTAAAAACTGATTAAATATGATAAATACAAAAAGAAAATTGACAATACAAAGAAACACATTATTGTTAAGATCAATTTTAAATATTTTTGTAATGACATATTGACTAGAATTTCTTATTGCTACCAAAATCGAGACTAGGCGAGACTTAAGGCCTCTATACACCACCCAATTTGACAGGGACCCTGCAGATTGGATCGTATATTAGAAATTCGGGCGATTGTATATATAAAATACTATAGTTACTATTTGACAGTACCCAATTTACCCCCACTCTACCTGCCTACAAATCGTCCCTTCAGATTGAGTGGTGTATACAGGCCTTTACTTAAGTATTTTCATTTAATACATGATTTAATTGTTATGAATTATACCCATTAAATGGACTGCATTATGCACTAATTATTCCATGAAAATATAAAAAAAGGAATCTTCATGGCTTTTAATTTTTTATTTAAATTAAATTAAACAAAAAAATACTTGAGAGAAAGATTTTTTACTACCCAAATACCAATTTATCTTTTTCGAAAAAAATTAAATATTTATATCAAAATTTTTCTTTACGCACATCAAATACTTTATGTGGGTTGATAATTGACACATTAGTGCATAACACATACCTACCATATATACAGTCTAACTCTAAAAAAATCATTAATATTAAATATTATTTATTTACATATTATAGTTTTACCTTTTTATTAAAATTAGCTACAATTGATGTAGATATTAACATCGTATATTTAATGGGCATGTGTGTACGTCTTCATTAATATTCATACGAGTGTAATAAGTAGATACACATCCATAACACGTGTGTATTTATGTATGTTTACATGTTTATTGTCTGCGAATGCGCGTGTGTGTCTATTTCTAATGTTTTTTACTTCTTCACGCGACGGGTTTAAAATTGTCTCATGTCGGCTTCGCCAGACATCATTTAGCAACATGTCACTTCCTGCCGCCATCTTTTGTTCCTAATTACTCATCACTGACACAAATACTAATGTCTTAACATTAAAACACGTTAAAATATGTTCGTAAAGTGGAATATAGCGATAATTCGAAATATTAGGTTTGAGTTTTGCGATAAAAAAATACCTTTCTTTTCTATTGTCATGATGATAACAGAGAAGAAAATATATATAATTCAAATCGTATAAATGACAACTCACTGACAGTTCTAATAAATTGTGTGGTTAGGTTAGGAGTTAACCAATTGGGGCTTCAAAAAAAAAGCTCTTTTTTGGTATTTTTTTTGGCCACGCATTAAAATAATTAATATCAAATGTTTTTCCACACGAAAGATATGTATCAGGTCAGTCCATAAGTTCGTGCGTATTTTTTGGTTAAATTTATATAAAATAATACGCACGAACTTATGGACTGACCTGATATTTACAGAAAATAATATAATTTTTTTATACAGCAAATTTGGGAAGGGCCTAAAAAAGCGTTTTGCCGTGATCAATGCTACTCGTCACTGGATCAACAGAAATAAAAAATGGGGATTATTAGTTAATGACATAATGCTCCGAATGGACGGAGGGATTTGAAAAATTTTGAATTTTCACAAAACGGCGGATCTTAAAATTCAAAGTTATTTCTTTGACAAAAATTTCACTCAAATTTTCGGCTAAAAAAAAATAATCGTCAAAAAAATCCTTCGCCCATCCGGAGGACAATTATGTATAAAATAAGTGAGAGAAATTTCAAACCGATGGGCATTACTACTTGAATGCATTAGAGACGGCTCCGGTCAAAGTTATATATTTCCATAAATAACGGTCCGATTTGTCTGAAATTTTTAGAGAAACTTTTAAAATATTCTACTTTGAGAAAAAGTTAAAAAAAATATATAGATTTTTTCAAAATTCTAACTGAGTCTGTCCCCTTAAGAAGAAATTATATTTTTAAAAAGTGTATTAAATACAACTACATAGTTAGTCTTTGGCCCCCTCCCCCTGAACACAAATTCTGGTTACGGACCTGACGCATACGTGATACCTATGTAATTGCGTGATACAATTTCAGGTACTGTATTTTTGTTTATATGTTATTTTACTATAATAATAGATGGGGAGTTCGGCATAACCGCTCACGGTTGTTCGCACGTTTGTATTTATCTTTAATTAGCTATTACAAACAAGCCATATTTACTGAACTGCGCTCTATGCGTATGTGCTCGATTAATGTCTGAATGTATCATTAACTTTTACATTTGATGGTTTTTTTATTTCTGTAATGAAATATTTTATGTTTTCAATTTTTTATATCAATATTCAAAACTAAATATCTCAAAAACGACTGAATGGATTTTGATTAATCTTTCACTGGTGATAAGCTTAAGCCCTCAGAAGTAGCATAGGTTAGTTTTATCACGATATCTTAACAGGAAGCTGAGCAGTGAACAAAAATGTAGAGGTGTTTAAATAATTTGTGTATATCAATTAAATGTAGTTTGCAATTATGTGCTCTTAAAGCATTATAATTTGCTATCAAATAGAAACCAAATATGTATCTATATAATAAACTAGATAAATTTTTGTATGCTTTTGATATATCTGAAATTGTATTAAATTAAAACCTAAATGACGCTCGTTTGAACGAGTCTTGATAGAACAATGAATTGTTTAAGTTTCAAATTACCTAAATTAAATTCACATCTAAACCGCGAAACTGAGATTATTCTGAATAAATTGATAAAGATGATTTTGAATCTCATCTTTGAGTGTTTTCTCTATTAATTTTGATTTGTTTAATAGGAAAAATGAGCGAATACTAACGAAGAAAATTTTTCTTTTAATCCAATAGACGAAATATTTCGAAAAATATTTTAAAAATAAACGTATATTAAGCTGGAAATGCCCTTATAGCAGCCTGAAAAAAAAATAGTGGAGATTTTGTAGCTTTTTTGTACCAATTTTGTACTTTACCTTGTTTTCGAGAAAACTCAAAACTGATTACTTAAATATTAAGCTTAAAGTCCGCGTGATATCTTTGATTCCAATTTATCTAGAGCTTTATGTCTGGCACTTGAATTTGTGTTTTTGAAAGATCTTATCTAAAAAGTGGTCAAAAGTGGAAAATATATGAATTCATAACAAACCACCTAATCTTTTATACGAAACTGTTGACAAAAACGATGGCGGTAATTTTTATCAAATGTCAAATATTTCACATTGAAGTCGGTTAAAAATTTTATATGTAAGAAAAATGATGGTTCTAAATAGACGTTAGCATACTGGTAACAACGCTATAAGTACCCTCGTATGAAACCTATATCTGTCCTTTAAATATTTTATAAAAAAAAATATTAAAAAATATTTAATAAAGAAATCATCAAAGTGAGGGTCGAAAGGAAAAAAACGATTTGTGTATTAAATATCTATACTAGGTATATAGATAACTTTAAAATACATACAAAGTTTAATAAATTCAATCTTATCCATAATTTCAGAACATGTACATTTACAGAAATATGTATATTTATTTACAAAAAAATTTTACCCGCATATTGTATATAAATCCACATAATATAATAACACATTAGAGAAACCATTAGATGCAGTTTTGATGACACACGAATTGAAATTACAATGCATCCTCTCTCTCTCTCTCTCTCTCTCTCTCTCTCTCTCTCTCTCTCTCTCTCTCTCTCTCTCGCTCTCTCTTTCTTTCTCTCTCTCACACACTCACACACAAAACCTACCCTCATGTTGACAGGGCCGTTTGCTCGTTCATCCCTGAATAGATAAACATTGCCCACCACCATGTAACACATTTAAATTGTACATATAATACATACATACATATATACGTGTGTTATGTCTGTATGTGTTTGTGGGTGGGTGAGTGGGTGTGTGTGTGTGTACTTGGTCAGCTGTGTTGTTTAAGTAATTATGTCCTGCTAGATGCACCTTATGTAGTTGTGCAAATGTTGTATAGATAAGTACATTGGTGAACATAAAATAGACGGTAGAATGAAATAGATTGGTTTGTATTGGACGTACTTCGATTTACTAGATCATTAGAGAATGGGCAGATAAACCATGGAACGCTTAGAGAGTGTTCAGATTTACTAGGGAAAATTTAGAGAATGTGCGAATGTACTAGGGAATATTTAAAGAATGGGCAGATTATCAAGAAAAAATTTAAAGAATGCATATTTACTAAGGAAAATTTAGAAATTTGCAGATATAATAATTTTTTTATAGAACGTGCAAATTTACTAGGGAACGTTAAGATAATGTGTAGATATACTAGGGAACATTTTGACCCTAGTAGATCGTATAGAGTATAGAGAATGCGCGTGTTCATTAGGGAGAATTTAGAGAATGTGCAGATATACAATGGAACGTTTGGGGAAAGTGCGAATTAACTAGGGAACATTCAGATAATGTACAGATTTACTAGGGAACGCTTAGAGAATATGCTGATTTAATTAAAAGTGTCTTTTGTTTATCGACATAGTACTTTGGAACTATAAATCATAGAAATTGCAATATGACCATAAAATATTCGTAATAGCACTTTGAGTAAAAATGACAATTCTCTGATTTCATTAAAAAAAGGGGTACAGTTACATATATTATTTTATATATATATATTATATATTTTTCCACGTAAAAAATATTTTCATCTTAAACATTAATTTACCTACTAGAAGTGATGTAACTATAACTCTGCCCCCCCCCCCCCAGTTTGTGACTCATTGCTAAATTCAAAACTATTTAATTTTCTACATACTAAACATTAAAACTATAACATTTTAGTTTAAAACAGTAATGTAATTGTATATATAAATATATCTCAAAGGTTTTTAATTTCTAAATATGCATGTTTCATATTTCCACTTTAATTGTAGTTAATAGTTGTTATTAAATCAATTAAATAGGTACGCGGACAAAAACTATTATTATGAAAAACTAACAAACCGTGTATGTTTGTTTGTTTGTTTGTTGGTTACTTGTATGCAAACATATGTAATAACATAAATATATCTAACCTGATTATATATTCTACTCATGGTTGTTCCATATTCATTAACTATTACAAATTGTCATAGAATCATAATATGTATATGTTTTGTGTCACCAGTAACGTCTCTCTACTAGGTTGTATATCGGTTGGGTAATTAAAAATCTTTAAATTGTTATTATAATTTAATATCTATAGTATAAATTTTTTAAAGATTTTAAAATTCATTAAAACATTGATTTTACAGTTAGAAAAGTCTTCTGAAATCAAGATTGTTTATTGTTCAGGTCTTATTTTTTAGAGCACTTATTTACCTATTAAATATATGTATAACTTAATTATGTGACGACGACTTCCAAAAACAAAAAAAAGCTTGTTGACCCCTTTAACCCCAGGTCCTTAAGCTAGAGCTCTATCACTATTTGTTCTATAACTATTTTATTCTTTTTATCATATAACCTATTTTATCTTAAAGTTTATCCAAATAACTGATTTTATACAACGTTTTAGGCCGCTAAAAAGATATGAATCCCTTCGAATGACCGGGTCGTATTCATTATATCAAAATCTACCAAATAAAAACAAAAACGTTTTAAAATAATTTGAACATAACACAGTCCCACAAAAAAGTAAATATATTTTTCGGATACCATATGATTGTATTTCCGTGTATTTTGAGGTATTGAATCCGAATTTGAGATCAAAATAGCATCTTATAAGATTCATTTTGAAAATAGCCTTGAAAAAACTAACTTTCATATACCTACTCGAAAATACGGTTTTTCAGGGTTATCTTCAAAATAAAATTTTTTTGGAGACCATTATATTTCCATATATTTTGAGGCGCTGTATCCGAATCTGAGATCAAAATAGCACCTCATCAGATTCATTTTGAAAATAATATACTTGAAAATACGGGTTTTCAAGGATATTTTATAAATGAATCAAATAAGGTGCTATTTTAACTTTAAATTCGGATTTAGCGTCTCAAAATATGTACATAGAAATATGTACAATGGACTTCGAAAATCTTTTTGTATGTGGCTGTGTAATTCTGGTATATAGTTTTAATTTAAAGTAATTATTTGTAGGTACGCTCCTGGAATATGCATCTATTTACATCGTTAAATTCTAAATAATATCAATACGCTATTCTAATCAGTCCTGATGACATTGTATGCATACATATAATTACAAGAGCGTGCAATAACAAAGGGTGTTTATTAAATAATGAATTATATTTTATTAGAGCGGTATTGCGTGAATTTCAATTACATATTTGGAATTTAAACAGATCACGTTCCAGGGGAATGGTAATGACATGTAAGATTTTGACATACCTCCGTCCTTATCCTCCCTATTCTGAAGCAACCACGAAATTCCTTACTATTAATGATTATTTGTTGAGTTCGTTGAACTACCCCCCTTCCTCCACCCCTTTCCTATTTTAGGGAATTAGGTTGTTTAAAGTTTGAATGTAAATTAATTTGGTATTCATTATACAAGCAGTTCCATATTTGATAGGTTGCAAGCAATTTTCTTGAAAATTTTATTTTGAAGATGTATTTTTACTGTAGATACTATTGTTTTGATAAAATTTATTTTGTCTACAATTCTTAAAAGCGTTTTTTGTTATTTAAGGTAAAAAATGTTGTCTTCTATATATAGATTCTAGACCAGAGGTTCTTTAACTAGGGTCCTCGGACCCCCGGGGGTCCGCGGAACTTTTACTGGGGGTCCGTGAAACATATTTGGCATAAATTAAAATGCTTTTATATTTCTATTTACCAGTGATTAATTATGTAGTATCTAACGACAGAACCTTAACTCATAGTGATTACTTGTGATAATTTATAAAATCATTTTAATAGATTTTTTTAAAGCAATCTACTATACAGTAGAAATCTAATTATTATTCTGGTGGGTTAGTTTTGATTATCCTTTTGTTTTCTCTTGTATTTGAGTTAAATTTATATGAAAAGTTGAAATTTTAACTATAAAATTTGACTGAAAATTTTTGTGTTTTTGATGGTTAAAAGTATGTTAATTATATAGAAAATGACATGAGAAGTTGAAATTTTCAAACCGCAGGTCTGTATCTCAAACCGTTCTCGAGTTATCGACCTCTCAAAGTTTTATTTTTTCAAAATTTTGGAGAAAAATTATCGTAACTTTTGAACGTGTGGTTAGATTTGATTTTTGTTGGCGAATTTGGAATCAGCGTGCCAAAATCTATATAATAACATGTATAATACTTCAAAATTCGAAAATAATTTTTTTGCTGAAAATTGGAAAAAATCCAAGGGGTATACCTTAAAAAAATGTCGATTTTTGACAACAAATTTTTTGAAGTATTTTACATGTCATTATATAGATTTTGACACGCTGATTTCAAATCTGTCAACAAAAATCAAATCCGACCACAAGTTCAAAAGTTATGGCCGTTTTTCTCAAAATTTTTGAAAAAACTAAAACTTTGAGAGGCCATATCTCGAGAACGTTATGAGATACAGACCTGTGGTTTGAAAATTTCATCTTTTCACACTGTTTTCTATATAATTAACATACTTTTAACGAAATTGAAATCAGCGTGTCATAATCTACATAATGACATGTGTAATACTTTAAAATTCGACAAAAAATGTTTGACCAAAAATCGAAATTTTTCCAAATGGTATACCTTAAAAAATGTCGATTTTTTTGTCTAATTTCAAAGTATTATACACGTCATTATATAGATTTTGGCACGCTGATTTCAAAGTCAACAAAAATTAATTCTTCGCATTTATTTAGATAAAATGCAATAATATGCTCGAATTACCATAGAGAACATAAAAATAAAACGATTAACCGTTAGAAATAAATATATTTTTTTAAACCCTCATAGTACGTAAAAAATCCATTTAAGGACATTGGTACAAAATTATAATAACCTATACCCCCTTGTCTAGTGAAACAGGTTTGGGAAAAATTTATAAAGTAGGTACTTTTACATTTCGATTTACCAGTGATTAATTACTATCGACCTTCTTTGTTTTTCTGTCAGGTGAGTCCCTGCAAAATAATTGTTCAAAAGGGCATCCCTAGACCACATAAGTTTAATAAATAAAAAAATAATAAATTAAATAAAGGACCCTACCTTTCCTCCCACGTAAAGATTTGTTTAGTTTTACTGACATCTCCCTTTCCCCAAAGCCATACTCTCCCTATCAAAAAAAGCAAAATTTTCAGTAAAATTATAATTAAAATAGTTTCCCTAACTTTTCCCGAAAAAGGATACGACCAAGCATCCCACATACGATAGAAAATCAATCAAAAACGTAGCCGCAAAATAACCGTGTGTTAAAAATTAAAACCGCACGACAACTAAAAGTGAACGCGGAACAACAGCGAAATTTTAATAAAACAATTTGTGAAATTCACACACAAACCTGTGTGTATCATAAACATACAAGAGCGGTTTCCGTACGAATTCGAAATTAACCCTTTCTCCCCTGAAAAACTGTCATTCGACAAACCTACAACGCGTCAAACTTTTCAACCAGTTTTGAAAATATTATTTTTAACACATGTTTATTGAGAACTGCTGATATTTTTATAGAAATAGATACATGAAGAACAAGTTAAGCTTTTTTACAAGTTTTACCTAAATCAAATGTTTACTTTTGAAGATATCGAATTTTGAAATTTGGGGTTATGTATCATCCGCATTGAAGAAAATTTAGTCGAGCTACAAATACGTTGGCAGACCGTATGGAAACAGTTAAACATTCATTAGCATGAAAATATTACACAAGTTGGGAAGAGGTTGTCCATTTGCAATAAATTGTGTGTATCATTAATAATTAAATATAATTATAGCGTTTTCTACTTGTTTAGTGTGGATTTGTTCGGTGAATTTTAATGATAATAAATATAAAATGGTTGAATAATGAAAAGTAATCACGAATATGAAATTAAAATGTAAAATATATTTAATACAATTGATTCATTTTATGTGAAGATGAATTGAATAATAATTGATTTAGGAAAATGAAAAATTTGTTACTGGATTTTAGAAAAATGAATAAAAATAAGCAATATTGAAAAATTGTGTGTTAACACATGAAACCTTTTGAATTTAATTGATAAAAGAAAATCATTTATTAAAATTAATAATATTTTTTTATGAATAATACTCAAAAATGTTAAAAATCTGCGAAATACATAACATTCAATGATAATTTGTTATCATTTGTTTGTATTTTATTAAATTTGCATTTTTTATACTTGTTATTACTTGTTTTCTATCGATTTTACCACCATGCTTAATCCAAATATATTACTGTTGGAACGAAAAATAATTTAGTTGGAGTAAGAGTATATTTCTTATATTAAGAAAATATTGTTTTCGTTATATACAAAACAAGGTTTTCTTGGCCCAATGTAGTTTTTTTTCTGTGAAGCTGTATATGAATTTAAAAAAAAAACACGTAAATCGGATAAGTGGTTCTCGAGTGATAAGCGCACTAACAGACATGGATGACATTTAAATCAGGATGGTAACACATCAAATCTACTTTAAAAGAGCGTTATTTGATAAAACCGGGCATAAATATTAAAAAATAAATAAATAAAATATCATCATTTCAACATTATAAGATAAAAATAAAATTAGGTAGGTGCACATATAAAACATTATTTATTTTTATCACATTAGGAATTATACGAGCATTACATATGTACATCAGAATTTATGATACAACATTCAGAAACGGTTTTCCATGTAACTTTTTCAGTCGTGTGTATTGTAGAGCTTTTCCTCGTTTTGCTTTGTTTTTTGCTCAGACGTCTTCGATGTCAAGAAAATACACGCGAAGGAGGAAAAAAACAACAACGTGAATACAACGTCAGGAAACAGTTGAAGAAATGAAAAATATAGTGCACAACTTGTTTTAATTTATGTAATACATTATCTTGAATGATAGTGCTTTAAATTTTTATTTAAAAATTTCAAAATCGTTTTGAACTTAATATAAAATGATTTTTTTTCTTGAATTCAATCAGTACAATAATTTTTTTTTTGTTTCAGGTAATTTCAAAATGGTTTCATTTGTATAAAATGGTATGTATATTTTTTTACTTCCATGTTCGAAGAAATGGAAGTATTGTAATACCATCAAAAAATCATGTCCGAAAAAAAAGCAGATTCTGATTGTACTAACTTCAAAACGTAAAGAAAAGTTAATTTCCGCATGGCGGCTGTGCGTGTGTCTGTGTGTCTGTGTGTCTGTGTGTGTGTCTGTGTGTGTGTCTGTGTGTGTGTCTGGATGTAGAATTTTCTTCCGTGTACGATAACTACTGTAGATATGCACCGATTTGAATTATTTTTGGGGAAAATGTTTGCCTTAGTGAGTACTCCAGACCTATTGATTTTGGTGCTAATCGGATTAGGGGTTTCCGAAATATTCGAAATTTTGTACCTATTATCGTCTGAAAAGTGAGTATTATCTCACCAATTTTGATAAGACTTGGTACACTTGTAGTTCAATCCAATCTAAGGGGCACTTATTTCATCAACGTGCCCAAAAAGCCATTGAAGGGGTGAATACCACCCCCAAAATTTTAATTTTAAATACTAATAAATTCATGTTGCCATGGAAACAAGCGCAGTTAAATTCAAATGTCAGATAATTATTATTTTACAAAAATGTGTATTCTACAAGTGACATTAGAATATTAGAAAACTAATATTTATAAAATACAAAGGTGAGTTTTATATTAAAAATTATTGTAAAATATATTACAGAACATGGAAGTCATGTATGGTTCTCCATACCGATATTTTATTTTAAAAATATCTTACAGTAAAGGGCAATTAAAATTAGTTAATTGCACTATATATTAAATAATATTCACTTTGTACATCAAACACAAATATAAATTTTAATACTTTTTTGTTATTTGTTTGAATGCATAAGGCGAATATTTAATCGTTTTAAAGAAAATCGAAGATCTCATTAAAAATATTAAATCTATTGGGACGAAAGAATGTTGATTAGTTTTTACGTTAGATTAAAATATAGAAAATCACATAAAAAAATCAAAACTATTTGAACCATAGGAAGGAGGTTAGTAGGTATAGGTTAGCTAAAAATATAAAAAATCAATAAATACATCAAAAATATATAATTTTTAAATCTGACAGGTTCAAACTTAGGTCAAGTGCAAAGTATTATTTTTTTAGTGCAAAGTATTTATTTTTAATTGAAACTATTTATTTAAAGTGATATAATTTGTTAAGTTCAATATATTTGTTTAATGTTGAATAATTAATTTTTCGTGCAGTATATTTAATTTTGTTATAAGTGAAAACGATTGAATAAAAAGTGTTCATTATTTAAAAAAGTACATTTAAATACTACCCTTAAAAACAGTTTAGGTTACGTTAAATAGATATGGCAAACAAGTATATACCTATTTTTGATTTCAGTACGTAGACGAAAGTACCCAAATTTCGGACAGTGTCTTAATTTCGGATACGAAGATATTTTGAAAACTTATGGTGTTGCCAACACTACTGACGCGTACTTATAGCCTCAATATTGTTATTGTCTCACTTTGAACGAAGGAGGAACGTGTGTTTGCTTGATAAAAATTTTGAAAAATTTTACTCGAACTCAAATATTTTACAATGTCAACTTCTAACATTTGTGGGAGCCAGGATGTAAGTTATAATATTGTTTGTTTGATGTTATGTTGATAAACGTGGTGAAGTGAAATTTTGTATATTACACTAATTTCGGATAGTATTCAGTGCCTATTTTCGAATGTGAACTTTTCACAGTGGTTAATAAAAAAATTTAAATAGATCTTTATTGGGCCGTTTCAGCGCATATTCTGAGAATATGGAAAAATGCACTGGTTTTAATAATAAAACACGATTTATTTGTATGAAATGCATTGACTGAATATTTAATAGCACAGTTCAAACATAAAAAAATGGTAGATCAAAATGTATCCGAAATTTGGAACCCTTTTCATGTAGTTAAAAAAAACATGAATTTTATATATATATTTTTTAAAGTTTATATTATGGCTGATAGAATTATTGTATTTCAGGGAATTGTTCCATATGAAATGAAGTATCAAATATGCAAATATTAATTTCAGATCAATATTGACAAAACTACATCAAGTTAAAGAAATGGTATCCGAAATATGGGTACTTTCCTCTATCACTAAGAACCTCATGTATAACGAATAACGACACATATAAACTATGTATACCTATACAAATCTATTTGGCAACAATTTTTACTACATACCTGTAATTCATGTTTTATTAGGTAGGTACGTACATAGACAGTGCATAAATATATAACCACATAAACGGGATTCGAAGCAATATGTGCCAATTCATTGCTTTAATATTGATAGGTATGTTTGATAGTTCTCGAGAAAATGCAGCATTGTGTCATAAAGTGCACCAGTGGTTTAGTCATAATAAAGCACGAAATCGAACACAGTTCTTGTAATTTCAGGATACGGTCTAACGTCAGCTTTACTAGTATAATAGCGTTAGTAAATATTGCAAGTCTGAAGTCTGGTTCGAAAACTGTCGTAGGAAACTTTGAGAATTGATTTGTGCATATTTTAACATGAACAGGTTTTTTACTTTCTTATACACATGTATATGAAATATACATACATATATAGTATAAGTAAGTATAGTAAAGCCGATTTTTTCGAAATTCAGATTTTGATGAAATTATCCATTTTGATCTTCCCTGAATACATTCTGATTATTTTCATCATGATGTCTGTGTGTCGGTTTATCTGTCTGTAAGCGTTGTAACTCAAATACCACAAATCTAGAAAGATGAAGTTTAATTTTTAAGATTAATTTTTGTCTGGAAAGAAAACCACATATTTTTAAAAACTGAGATCACTGTGACGGAAAAAAATATCATATAAATTTTTTTTCTTAAATTTTTTTAAAGTTTAAATATTCATAAATATGTATACAAAAAATTGAGTTTAAATTTTGAAAATTTACCAGTCAATTTAGTGAGACGATGTAGCATGGCCGGTTATGACATAACAAAAACATTAAACACGTTTATCTTGGAATGACATTTTTCGACTAATGAACCGATTTCAATTTTTTTTATAATTTTCGTAATTGTAGTAGCTAATTGTTGCACGTAGCCGATTTTTGAAATTTTGATAATTACTATTTTTAAAACCGCTCTAATAAAAAAAATACGATCGCCATTTTGTGAAAAAATAAAATAAAAAAAACGGCTACGTGCAACGATAGCTACATTCATATAGATATTGATAAAATTTTTATTATTTTTTTCATATAACCCTTCTCGAAATTTCGAGTCGACCATAGAGAAAAATATTTTTTGGTCGTCACATCGAGGCTCATAACTTTGTAAATATTTAATATTTTTCAATAAAAATTTATATTAAATAAGTTGAATATATATTTAATAAAACTTCATTTACCTGATTCAAAAATAATTAGTTATATCTGTAAAAAAAATTCCAAACATTGACAGTTTTTTGATCCGTCACAGTGACCTTCCCCCTTAAAATAAATATTAACTATTTGGAATTATAAAATCAATCAATAGTAAATATTTTATTTTGCCTTTAAAAGTATTCAACTGATAAATTATTGAAAATAAATGTTAATTTTACCAAATGATGAAATATTATTAAACAAACATATAGGTTCAATGTTTATCCTATTTAATTAAGTTAATAAATAGTATGTTATAATTCGTATATATGTAAATAAAACTGCACGGTGTTGTACAACAGAGACAGGCAGAATAGAGAGAGAAGGTGAACGCGGAGTGAAGTGCATTCGCGCAATGCCGCAGGTTAAGCTCTGTTATCTGTCTTGTCACCCGGCGACGTGAGATATGCCACTGAAGCGACTGACTCTATCAGGGAACTGTCTGCGTTTTTTCAACGCGAGCAATGATATTTTTATTTGTCATTTGAATTATTTATCCGTAGTATATTTACATGACATATTTCGTTTGTTGTATTTTTTAAGTTTTTTATGTACATACGTACTGTATATATAATAAATTGTCTTATGAAAAAATAATTATAACTCGAGATTTTAATGCAATTGTACTACTTGAAGATCACATGTGCCGGTCTGTGAACGTCCTAAAAAACGTTATTAAAAATAATTATGATTGTTTACTCTCATCAATTTTCGAATTTTTTGATTTTTTTAAACGGTGCGTATTAATTTTTTTTTTAAAGAGTTGTAAATAATTTTAACATCTGTAATTTGTGTTGTATTCGTTAAAAAAATTCTCAATTTTTTTTAACGAATACAACACATTGTTTATTTATAATTTAAAAAAAATTTAAGAAATTTTTTTTAAATTATAAATGAAATGATTCATAATATAATAGAACTAGCGGAACCCCGCAGCTTCGCTCCATATTAAATTTTGTATATTAATTTTTATTCATTACCTATGTATAAAAAAACATAAATATCTCGGATTTTACAAGGGAACCTTTTCAACTCGAAAATTCGTATCGAGTTTAAACTTTGTATATAGTTAGAGGAGGTTAAGATAAGTAAGAAAAAAATTATCTTAGCTGCGGTAAAACGGTTTAAGGGGGTGAAACACCCCTATGAAAATGTGCAAAATAATAATATTTTTTCAAATAACTCTGAAACTAATGAAAATTTAAAACTAGCTGTCGGATCCAATTTTACCCGGGGATATAAAATTAAACTATATAACGTATAATGCTGTGGGGTGCGATCCTTTAGGTCCACACAATCAACTTCCCAACATGGTATGACTTACAATACTTGAATACTGATTACTTATTGTTTCCATAATTAATATTACTATGTTATAGTTTGTAAATATTTTTTTTAATATGTATATGATAAATTTTTAATGGAATTTATTAGAAATAAAACTCACCCTTTGTATTATGAATATTAGTTTTCTAATATCCTAATAATGTCAATAATATAATGCACATTTTTAGAAAAACTAATCTGACAGTTTGAATTTTGAATTGTGTTGTTTCCAAGGCAACATGAATTATTAGATGTATTTATTAGTATGAAATTCAAATTTTGATGGTGGTTTTCATCCCTTGAATGGCTGTTTGGACCCATATAAAAAATAAATACTGAAATACACCTTTCATTATTTGTATTGTATAGTATTTATTCTAAGTTCCGACTAAATTCGACCAAGAAAAAAAATAAAAATGAAAAAAACACCCTTTTTACCCCCGTAGGGGTTGAATTTCGAAAAATCCTTTCTTTCAGATCATATTCACGTCAAGACGCTTCGATTAGCACCCCAACGAAGTCAATAGCATTTTTTGTTCGCGAGATTTCGTCCCGGAAAAAAATGACACGTACGTACGTACGTACATACACACACACACAGACATTTTTCTGAAAATAGTGTCAATATACTCTAATGCCCTTGAAACATGAAAATATGTTAAAATTTTTGATTTCGATTTTCGGACCAATTACAATAACTCCCTATTGGGAAGTTAAAAATCTACAATACAAAATTTTCATGATTTATTATGCTCTTTCGAATGGTGTTAGTTAAAATTCGAAAAAATTAAACAGTTAACCCCCACCTCCCACCCACATTTCATAGGTTTAAAGTTTTTCAAGTTTTTCCTCAATATATGTCCTATTTATTTTTTTATATCTCTGATCAAAATTGATTTTATTTTCAATATAAAATATATATATTTGAAACGTTTAACAATAGAATATAATAAAAATGATAGAGAACATCATTTTCAATCATTAATGCCCCATTAATTTTTTTAATATCTTTGATCTGATTTGTTTTATTTAAATTGTTATTCGTATAAGAAAGTCTCGTTTAATATTGCATTAACGAAATTCAGAAGATAAAAAAAGGCGGTGTCATTTAAAAAAAAATTCTGAAAAGTACTTCACAAACCAATTAAATCAGTTTAAATCATGTGTACCTACTTAAAAAAAACTGTGTTCCTCAAATAGCACAATAACGTTATTCTTAGAATCAATCTGATCTATTTTCCTTATACACTGTACCTAGGTGTTTTACTACAGCAATTGAACGTGAGACAAATTAATTGGCAAAACAATCAAAGGATAACAGCTAGCTAATAAATAAATCTCAACTGGCTTGAGACATGCAATGAAAATAGCAAAGGAACATTCAAGTGCAGGCGTGCCAACTGTTTAAAAATTATCACGTCTAGTATCGTCTTTTTGTTGTGACACTAATGAAGAAAGAATCTGCATACTTGTCATGTCATTCAGACGTAATTATTTTTTAATTATTTAAGTAACTATACCCCCCCCCTCACTTCGTTTGCAATACTTTTATAGAAATATAAATATAGAAAAAATAATTATTTTTTTTATCAAAACTACCTCTGAATTTTTTTCAGGTTCATTTTATTTTTACGATGACTTTGTTCACACATTAGGCCGCTATCAAAAAAATAGGACAGTGTAAGTAATCTTTATTAAAAAATGTAATAACTATTTAAAAAAAGTTTATAAAAAACATACTTTTATTGACACAAACCAAAATACCCCCCTGATACATTTAAGCCGTTAAAATGATACCGCACCTATAAGCAATTAGCCGCTATTAATTTCAGCGCTCACGGGGTATCAATCCTTGGAAAAACCGTTGACAGATAGTTAATACTTCTGTAGTAATCCAATATATAAACGTGTATGTGGAGGGAGAGAGGACAGAGGGAGTACCTCCCCTCTCCTCCCCATTGCCCGTTGACGCCGCCCGATGGCGCTCGCAAAGCCGCTGTGATCCGCTGTCGTTGTGAAATATTATATCCACATATCCAATCATATCTTCCCATCAGTAATGTCAAATACAAGCTATGATAACAAAGGCACGGATTCTCGATTCATGTAAAATATAGTTCTGACATGTATACTAGTTAACTTATTGGAATTTCGTCTAGACCAAAACCAAACCAAATATAACATATTATTATTTCTAATTAAAATGAGCTCTCAGAAATCATTTACTACACTCACGGAAACAATTAAAGGATCACTTGATTTTATCGAAAAAATTGCTCATTTTCAGAGTAGTGCCAATAGGTCAAATATGATTATTTTTTTACATATAGGGTCGGGAAATGGAAGGAAATTTTATATTCTTTTCGAATTCAGGAGTATTTTTGTGTTATTAAACGTTTTTTTTATAACCAAACCGCGGTTGAATAAAAAATAAAAAAATTGATTTTTTTTGCGATTTTGAAAGTTGCACACGGGGATGCTTAATTTTTTTTCAACTTTTATGATAGACATTTTTTAGGAAATTTTCTCAGTTTTAAAACGATGTTTTCAAAAAAAATTAACATTTTTTGGTGTTACGATATCTGAGTTTGAATGAAAAAAGTACCAAAATGATTTAAATGTCCATAAAAAGCCTAATTTGGGTCATAAAAAAGAAGAAAAAAAGAAAATTCAATCTTAAGCAATTACTATTACTGATCTAAATACGAATTTATTATAATTTTGAACAAAGATTAACGCCCAAAAGAAAATAAAAACATGAAAATGAATTTTTAATGAAATTAAGTAAGTATTCAATATATTTAACTAAATATACAACACAAACTTATTTTTTTATCTTTAGTAGAGAAAAAAAATAACAGTTTGTTGTCAAGCGAGTAATTTGGGCAGATATGAAGTCTATTTTGTGTGAGACTGCTTTTCTGATATCATTTTTTTATTTAGATAAATTTCATTTAAATATCATGTTTTATGTATATTTAAGTTATTTCATGAACAAAATTCGAAATCACATGCTCTAGTTGGATAAAAGCATACCACGTACCTCTTTTCATATAAAAATTACGTTTAAATATTTATGAAACTAATAACGTTAACATATTTTGTTACTTGCACTTCTACCAACTGATTTTTAAGGAAATATTGTGAATTAATATCCATAGACAGCAGCACTAATTATAAAATGAGGTGTACACAAATGTGTACGGCGGGTGTTAATGGGTTATTGGATCATCCTGTAGATTTGTCGTTGTTTTTATTTTTTTATAAATTGAAATTTTTTTCTGAATGTTATTATTTTTATTAACCGGATTTTTAAAGATATTCGTTATATATGTTTTGATACTTGTCACGAACAAAAATTTTTCTTCTAAGAATTTTGGATACGTGCCTGACATTTATTACATTATTTTTATTAATAAAAAAACACAAATTGATGTGTTCTTTGTTCTTATTTTCGATGCCCACACACTTTTTTGTACCTATTATATAAATATACTGGCTCACTCAAGTTGAAGAATAAATATAAAGACAAAATGAAAAAAGCTACATATTTTTCAATAAAAAAAATACTGAAATTAATACAAAGTAAACAAATATAACTCAGACGATCTTCTACAGATCATTCTAAATGAAGATATATTACTTAAACGACGAGCCAAAAGTGAAAACTGAAATTTACAAACAAATATGTAGCTAGTATATTTTCCTTTTATAAACATCAATTTCAATATAGACTAACCTTCCGCCAACTCTTTCTATTGTTTTCTTTTTGTTGTTTTTGATGAGGGTGCTTTGAAATGATTACAAAGTCTGTTACTAATGGTCGGTTATTTTCATTATTCGACTAAATCTTATTCTGAGATCATAAACGAATTTATCATCATTGCTTACAGCAACGTAATTATTATTTTATTAAACCAAGAAAATTGAAAAATTACCTACTACATAAATATAGCTTATAAAAACAGCAACTTATTAATTTTTTTGGTACTTCCGCAGTTTGGATTAATCGTTTTGAATTGCTATTTTGGTAAGGGAAATCTATTGGGACGAAATAGGGAGGTTAGTTTCTTTGTTAGGTTAATATACCTACGTATTATTTAAACCTGCATCTTAATTATACGCATTAATAAACAAATTTAATAAACGTATATAATAATTTGCAGGCCCAGATAGAGGGGGAGCTAGGAGGGCCATATGGCCCGGGCCCCCTGCGTCTCAGGGGCCCCGGCGCCTTGAAAATTATTAGTATTTTACATATTTTTTGATACTTATACTATTTTTAACAGAGGTTATTTAAAAAACATAAATATACTGCAAAAAAGATACACCTTGTGGTAAAAGTTTAAGTAGAAAGCAAAAATAATAAAAAATGTAATACATATAAATATGAATATTGAATTTAATAGTACAAACTTTTCTCACATTGGCGCTGATTTTATCAAATAATACATGACACTTACCTATCTGTAGACCTGATTATGTTATGTTCCTAGTGATTTTAGTTTTTTCAAACCGCGGAGCTTATAATAGACAAAAAAAATTTCCTTCTTAAATTTAGAAGATTTGGGAGTCTCTAAATATTTTTTGCCTAGAGCCCCTACCGACTATATGACGCTATTAACTCCAGACATACAAAACATATATTTTGAATGTTATTAATAACATATTGTTGACATCGTTTTTGTTTGTTATTATTATTGTTATATATATGATACATAAGACCTTTGATGTTACACGTGTTACACATTACACAGTTTATTGTTTTTAATCTATGAATCGTTCAACAATGTACAACACGATGTTGAAATTCGTCTACTACAAATGTACGCGCGCTCTTTTTGTATTTTATTAATCGATCTTTTTTGTAACATTAACTTCAAAGCGTGGAGGTCGTTCATTCAGAAAATAATTCTCTAGCTACGAGAGCTTAGTTTTAATTTCAGTTCTCTTCTACCTTGAACGTGTATTTTATTACAGATGCGATCGTTACATGTATTTTTGTTGACAGGGGGTAAATCTTTTGGTATCGACTTAAAATTTCAATAACTTTTTTTATATAATACTATAAAAATGAACGTGTCAAGGGGTAGTAATTCTGCACAAAAGTATCTCTTAGCGAAACATGCAAATCATGCACTCACTAAACAAAGATATATTACAATACATCCAATACATTTATGTCTACTGAATGTATCAGATAATATACACAAATGCATGTATAATAGATTCTAGTAGTGGGTCATGAGTCATGTGACATTGCAAATGTCTAGTGGAATAAATGAAGACATCATCGTTGCGGTTGGTAGAACTGCTTCATGCTAGGGTTGCCAACTCTGTTATATTATTATAAAAGTTATTACGCTTATGTGAGATGGTGTCAGATTTGAATCATAAGTAATTTAGATTAACATCTAATGTCGTGTATTGTTTTATTTTATGTCTAGTCGGCTCTGAGTTGAAATTGAATATATTTTATGCCAGCTTCAGATGTTTCTAATAATAAATTTTAATATAGTTGGCTGGGTGATGTTAAAAGATTTTTATAAAACATTAAGGTAGTTGGTCCGTAAACATGTTTTCGACAGATTTTGTTTAAATTGCACAGGAATATTCCCTAGATTAATATCTGAAAAATATCACATTTTTATTAAAATTGACCATCTCAAAGTCATGAAAAACGATCTCAAAGTTTATATTTTTAACACAGCTTATATGGACTAACCGTACACTAACGTAACGTTTTATTAGATAAAATTTAAACGTAGCGTCAGTTTTTCATAAAAAACTGACATGTTGTATATTTATATGAAAGAAAACAGTATACAAAAAATTTGAATTATTGACCATCCCGTTATTAAGATTTAACCAGATTTAACTACCAAACCATCACATAAATTACAGTATTGTTGACAATGTGGCAACAACGTATTCATTTGATTATAGTAAAAAATACACGAAATAATGAAATAATTTTTTACAAAATATGATAAGTAGATTGAAGGGAATTATAATCGATTTCATAAATTATTAATATATTCTGTGGTAGCTTAGATTTTAGATGATAAAATGTAATCATTTGACAAGTAGTTAATAGTAGATAATGTACAGCGTTGCCATGATCATTTCTCTAAATTATAAATATGTACTCATAGCCTAATGTCATCACATTATGATGGACCAACTACCTTAATTTATTTATTTATTTTAAAACAGAATAGTCATTTCGTCTGTTTTCCGACCAGTACCTGTTTTTAACCATTTGCTTAATTATTAAAAAAAAAAAGGAAAATGGTAATATATGATACACTTATATAGAAAAAATGTTTTCATGGAAGAAATCACACGAAAGATGGATTTTTTGTTCGAAAATAAGCAAAATCGACTTTTTATCAAAATCATTACATCAAATTAAAATAAAGTAATTAAAAAATGATTTCATTTGGTTCAAAATTATTATAAAAACATATTTTTTTAGCTTCCCAAACTTGACAACTCCACTAATTGGTGAAAAATTGGCGAAGTGACCCTATATAAAATTAAATTTTAAATACTTGTTTAATTTGATCTCTGGGGTGTTTTTTCTAGTTATTTTTTTTTTGTTGATATTGACAAATTGATTTTGTGTTTTTAATTTCGTTAAAAGTATGTTTTTTTTTGTAAATCATGTTTTCATGATATATGTATATACTTTTTTTCAAAATATAAATACAGCTTTTTACTCATTTAGTTCCAAAACATTACACAAAAAAAGGTAAATCGTTAAGAAATAATACCTTGACAGAGTTCAATTTTTTATTGGTATCAATCATAATAAAAAATGAGTATAAATAGAACCGTCCTTTGGAGTCGAGTGTGTAGATACAGACCATTAAAAATATATGAGTCTTGATAATAAATCGGCTCAGAGAAAAACCATTTACTTTCCAGAAATCCTTTAGAAATGAACTTCGCGACCAGTTAATATGACATGGGACACATATAATAACCAATAAAGAATTTATGTCTGAGAATACGTACATTTCTATAACATAAGCGCTTGAACATATGGGCAAATCGAGATGTACTATGCCTAGTACATATATAAAATACGACTCTTGTTTTGCAACATAGAACTCTGGAATTATAAACCACACACACCATAGAACTTTGTACATATAACCATCCTAAATAATTATATATTTTCTATTTCTATAATACAAAAATTTGTAATAGACATAGTTCTATGTTATGGGACACACTATTTTTTTAATTTATAACAAAACCAAATTTATAGCTTGTGCAGATTCAAAATCCATTGCAATATTAACTCAGAGTAACTTTACTTTAAGGTTGTTGTTCACTAAAATTGATCACTACAGAATTTGTTAAAATTTTAATATTGTGTTAAGTAAGCTAGTTCGCATTTGTAAAAAAAATTTCAGGTTAGTTTACCATTTCGTTTATTAATTATAAACGTGCAAAGTTGGCCTCTTATACATTGCAAGCATAGGGAGCAACTTGGAATTCGATATTCATTTAATTCGTGTATTAAAACTAAACGTCAGATTTTAACCAAAAACGAATATGTTATAGATTGGTAATTAAGGAATGTGTATATAAAATTTTACCATCTCCTTAAATAATTATTAATTTTTAACTTTGATAAATTCCCGAACACATGACGTAAATATACGATATGGCAACAGCGCATTCGGCGCGATCTTTGAAATATAAAAACGTGGTATTGAAAACTGACGCGCGTTGTAAATATCAAGTGATTATTGATTACATTTAATGTTTTTATTTATAATAATAATAGTTACTATTGTTATTATAATTATTACTATTGTCAGCAACAGTAATAATTATAATATTGTTAAAAATGAATCTTCTATTCTTGTCTAATATTATAAATTGTTGCCAGATCTATTTGTTCTTTTTTACCGACATATCAAAACCCTGTAGTTCATGCTGAATTTCGCTAGATGCCACGTCTTTCAGTGAACAACAATCTTAAGTAAATTTTCTATGATTCCAAATTACTATGTCGCCAAAGAAAAAACACATTTTTTATTCATTTTGTTTATTACTTAGAAGGAAGTCAATATACGCAGTTAATCCCCCCCAAAAACATTTTTTTCGGACGCCCACATGTCTACCTATATGCTTTTAATACAGATCATATAGTTTTATAACTTGTAAGCCGCTTATGTTTTGTTTGTTCGTTGTTTTATGTAATGGAGGCTTATGATTTGACAGTCATGTATAGACGCTGTCTTCGCAAACTTTCTTATTGAAAATGATACCATATTTATTAATATCTGTACGTACAGAATATTATTGTTGAATTATTAATAGTTATAAATCTCTTACTTCTACGTGATTGTTTGTTGTTGTTTGACAGAAGTTGTGAGTGGGGGGGGGGGGGGGGGTAAATACAATTAGTTTGATTGACTTAATATAAAATATTACTTAGGTAGTTTTAATAGAGATTATTTATTTGACCGTACGAATTTTCCTCAAATATTTTTAGTATGTCGTTCTTTAGTATTGTATTTATTTTGATGGTTAAAAAAATCTGTTAGTTTATTTATTTCAACTTAACACAAAAACCACTAAACCGATTTTTATGTAACACTCATTATTAGAAAGACTAAGCTTGGATTGCATAAAGCAAAACTAAACAGTTGTTTTAAAAGCATTATTACGTCAATTTTAAAAAACAATCACAGTTATGGTACATTTTATAAGGTAAAAAATTATTATATTTAGTGAATTGTTCATTGAAAACAATTGATTATCTAATCGTGGTTTATTTTGCTTTATGCAACCCAAGGTAAGATTTAAAATCAGTTAAGGTTATATTGTTAATGATTTAATTATTAAACTAACATTATTTTATAAATTTAATATTTTACGAATAATTATTTCTTATTCCCTTCCTCTTAAAGTATGCACCACTGTTTGCAAATTGTAAACATAACAACTCTTAAGACCGGTAGTTCAACATAATACAGAAACACCATTCTTTCTAAAGAAATACATTCGTACAAGTGTGCTAGTTAAAACATTCGAGTACAAAGCAATTGTAAACATTTAATACATTTTCAGCTGGAAGGCATTAAAGCGTGAGTTAAACGCATGACAAAATTGTTTGTTGGTCGAGGATCGAACCGCGAACACCGGGTACAAGCGCGTTATATCGACCGAAACTAATTGGTTCCAGAAATAAGTCGCGGCATTCATTAGTCTTCTTGTATGAAGGTCTATATTATTGGTTACTTCATAAGTCAGCGTACATGTATATATATATATTATATATATATATGCCTTTTGATTTTTCCCACTGATCTCAATAGATAAATAAAAAAAATGTTTTTAGTATGCTAAAACCTAATTTGTTGCATGCCTACCTCCCTCCACGTCAGGTTTTCGAGTGCTAAAACATATTCTTTTTCCGGATTTCAAAAAATATTTTAAAAATAGATATTTGTGTATCTAGGGCGTAAAGTGACTGTTTTTCGCTCGAGTGGGAATGTTTGTTAATCGAGGCGTTAGCCGAGATTAACAATCACACGAGTGCGAAAAACGCACTTTACACCCGAGGTGCACACAATATTTTTTCTAAAACCTTATTATAATAATAATAATAATGTAATATGATTTTTTAATTAAATAATAATAACTTGACATATCAATTATTAATATTGAAATTTAAATTTTGAAAAAACAAATGAATATTGTTATTGTTTGACATTTATATTCAGATTATTTGTGGATTATTTTCACTCATGTATTTTATTCTGTGATTTTATTATTGTAATTTTATAATAATATGGATAATATGGAAAGTGATAATGAAAATTGCATGCCGCCAGAAATATCGGAAGCTGCAAAATCGGTAATTTCAAATCTACTACCGACAAAATCCAAATTAATATATGAAAATGTATGTGTTACTGTTACTATAGAAACACTTTTACGCTCGCCGTGCGTAAAAGTACTACTTTACGCACTGAAATGACAAAGAAAAAGCCTACTTTTTAACACGGTTGTAGAAAAAATATTTTTTTGCTCGAATAAATTTAATAGCAAAATTCGGCAAAAATATATATATATAATTGTCCAAGTTTTATTAGATCAAAACAAACATTTTTTGTTCTGTGTGCCTTTCTCTCAAGTCGATAGTTTTCGAGCAAAAAAATCTTGAAAGTTCAAAAATCTCTAAATGAAAAGCCGAACAAAAAATTAATCCAGACAAAAGTTTTATTCTTTTCGTAGATTAATAACCGTAATAAAAAATACAGGTTTCTTATTTCATTAAAACTCAATGCAATTATGTCTCATCTAGGCCCTAATTTTTACCATGTATTACAAACCAGGCATTTTTTCTAAAGTTTTCATTCACGATAACATATAGTTCTATCTAACGAATTTTTTACTTTTTATTGTTGGATTTTTTATCACCGAGATATATTAAAACGTAATTTAATAAAAATATAATATATTACATTAAGATTACATTTTCCGGGTGAATTTTTCAATATCTTTAAAAGACACCAATGTATTAATCACAATAAAAAATGCGCCCTAATTTCACGACGATATAAATCAGCCGTGAAAATCCATTACTAAAATAAATGGAACTGGCCTAAAATAATAAAAACTCGCTATTAATTTTACTCCGAAATCAATCTGTAAAGAAAAACTTCTATTCCGTAAGATTATCTTTAAATTCTTGGAAAATCTTTGTTGTATAAAATATACACTACTGGAAAAAATTAAAGGAACACAAAAATTTCCTAAATTTTTTAGTGATTTTTGAAAGGTTGTAACTCAGTCAAAAATAATCGTATGAAGATTTAAAAAAGATGATTTTGAAGCTTTAAGTTTCTAGCTTTGAAATCTTTTGGCAAATTTTTTTTGCGGGTTACGGTTAATACGCAATCATAAGAAATAACGTGAGACAAAAATTTTCAAAAAAAAAAATTATTTTTGTTTGGGTTCATTTTTTTGGAAAATTTTTTCTCGGTTAAACCAATGCATTGATCAGTTAGCTAGTTTATTTAGCTTTAATTTTCTTTTTTAAAATTTACTTTACATCGATTTATCGCTAAGATATCCGACTTTAAATGAAAAAGGATCCTTTTGTTTTTAATCATCGATATTTCAGCAAATAATGATTGCACAGTAAATCTAAGGACGGTTTTGAAAACATGATTAAATTCTCTACAAGGACATATCATGATTTTTAAAGAAAAAATTTTTTTTGTATACTCCACATTAATTTTAAAAAAAACTAAAAAAAACGACTTTTTACGGTTTTTTAGAAAATCTACGGCGTATTTACTAATTTTGATGAAACGACTAATGTTGAGCGTAATTTTTACAGCTGAATATATCCACAATAACCCTTTAAATTTACAAGTTGATCCATCGAACCGTTTTTATGTTCCAAATGATCAAAGTTTTGAAAAGAATTAAAGGAACACGTTTATTGCTCCTAAAAATTCTGTAATCATTATCAAAATGAAATGAAGATTTTTTTTCGATTGTTCCCACAATTTTACACTACATATTGTTTTTTTTTTTAGGAAAATAAAAAAAGAAAAAAAAAATTAAACAATTTTTTTTAAGTTGCTGGACATTTAAAGAAATAATATCTAGTCGTTTCTGAAACGATTAAACCTTTGCATTCCATAATTATGATAATCTGTACTAATTGCACATATTTGATACCCCGAACTGAATAGGTGTAATTCTCTTCAACAAGAGCAACTTCCAGCTCAGATAAATGCCACCTGACTATGAAAAAAAATTGAAGTTTTGAAAAAAAAATTTTTTTTACAAAAAATTGAAGAGGGTTGCACCTATTGCAATGTCGGATATAGGGTGGGTGTTAGCGCATCAGTCGTATTTCGCGCTTATGCGCGGTACCAGTAACTTTTTGATAAAAAAAAGTTATAAGAAAAAAATTAATTTTGAAAAAAAAATTTTCTACAACGTAAGTAAACATCGCAGAAAATATCGATAAATCAATCTTATGAATGTGTGTAAATCGTGGCCGTAATTCAGTTCGGTGTATCAACTTTGCATTTAATACAATAAATGCAGATTAGTATAATTATGGAAAACAACAGCCAAATCGTTTCAGAAACGACTAAATATTATTTCTATATTATGTCCAGCAACTTAAAAAAAATTGTTAAACATTTTAACAAAAAATTCTTCATTTCATTTTGATAATGATTACAGAATTTTTAGGAGCAATAAACGTGTTCCTTTAATTCTTTTCAAAACTTTGATCATTTGGAACATAAAAACGGTTTGATGGATCAACTTGTAAATTTAAAGGGTTATTGTGGATATATTCAGCTGTAAAAATTACGCTCAACATTAGTCGTTTCAAAAAAATTAGTAAATACGCCGTAGATTTTCTAAAAAACCGTAAAAAGTCGTTTTTTTTAGTTTTTTAAAAATTAATGTGGAGTATACAAAAAAATTTTTTTCTTTAAAAATCATGGTATGTCCTTGTAGAGAATTTAATCATGTTTTCAAAACCGTCCTTAGATTTACTGTGCGATCATTATTTGCTGAAATATCGATGATTAAAAACAAAAGGATCCTTTTTCATTTAAAGTCGGATATCTTAGCGATAAATCGATGTAGAGTAAATTTTAAAAAAGCAAATTAAAGCTAAATAAACTAGCTAACTGATCAATGCATTGGTTTAACCGAGAAAAAATTTTCCAAAAAAATGAACCCAAACAAAAATAAATTTTTTTTTGAAAATTTTTGTCTCACGTTATTTCTTATGATTGCGTATTAACCGTAACCCGCAAAAAAAATTTGTCAAAAGATTTCAAAACTAGAAACTTAAAGCTTCAAAATCATCTTTTTTAAATCTTTATACGATTATTTTTGACTGAGTTACAACCTTTCAAAAATCACTAAAAAATTTAGGAAATTTTTGTGTTCCTTTAATTTTTTCCAGTAGTGTATTTAGATCAAATGAAATATCAATAAGATAAGTTGGTATCTTTATAAATTATGTCTGTCGATATATCTTCCGTTCTTTTATTCCATCGTTTCAAAGATAATTTTTATTTTTCTGCAATTACTCTTGATTTAAAACTGTGATATCAACCATTACAAGGTTTTCTATTTTTATTCACTGTTTGATACATTTTCTTTGAATTGTTCATATTTATATCTATCACAAAAACCCCGCGGATTCATCCGCGTTTATTTCAACATAAAATAAATTATAATTTTTTTATACGTACCTACTGTACCTAACCAGCGTTGTAAATAATGCATTATCTCGCAATCCATAATGCGCATTGCGAGATAATGCATTACTTTTGGTAATGCCATTACGAAAATAATGCATTATTTACAACGCTGTACCTGACCTAAATACCCAATAAGATTATTGAGTTTATTAAAATCTAATACGTTTTATTAATTGCCTTCTCGTCATATCGAAAATACGAGAAGCTTTGTGATCGTTTTAAAAATGAGAAAAACAATTACTCTGATTTCAAATTTTAACTTGATATTTTTTTCAGGTCAAGACAAACACTTTTTGTTCCATGTCTGTCTGTCTGTCTGGTCTTGTGTCTGTGTGTCTGTCCCCTTGAATCCTTGTCACACGCATAACTCATGAACTACTGAACTGATATTAATGAAACTTGGTTGGTTGGTTGGGTCTAGCTTGAGGATGGTCCCATTTCAAAATATTTGTTTTTTGAAGACATCTCAGAAAAGATACATTTTACATGTAGAACATTCAATTATTATTGATTTTTATTTTAATGCAAGAATATCCTGTCTGAAATTTAATCTATGTATAAAATGCAAAAGCATTTACCCCTTCCCTTTATTAGTGGGTGCTTACGTCATAATAAGAACCCTTAAAATCCCAAGCTAGGCGTTGATTTTTTTATAATACGGACCTGCTTAAATTCAATTATCAAACAGTTTAAACAAATTTCGAAAAGTGAGTTCAATCAAAACCAGTAGTTTTTGTGTCAGCTTAGAACAGACAGTACCTATATTAAAAACATATATAATTTTTAGTTTAAAATATTTACGTAGATAAATTGTGTACAGAAAAAAATTTTATTTATTTATTTTTTAATAAATGAAATACAACCAACTGGTGCTTAAAAGTTTATGTATTATTATTTTACAATTACCACGAAAAAGTTCTGTGAAAATTTTCCAAACAAAAATGAAGGTGAAATTTATTCTTTTTTTCGCACAAAAAATTGTATAGATATCAACATAAAAGCAGCTAAAAATAAATTCCAATTAATACTGAAGTGTAATCAAAATGTAAATTTCAATATAAAATAAACGGATTCATTAACGTAAAAAGGGAATTTTCAGAATAAATTAAAAAGAAGCACATCAAAATATTACGAAAACTCAGGAAATTAAAAATATATATATTATTAAAATTTATTTGCAATTCTATCCGATACCTGCTTTTTATTTTTATTTTATATTATTTTCTTCAAGTAAACAACTTTTCAATCCTAATTTTGTTGTAAAGTTAAATACGAAACATCATAATCTTACAATTTGTTATTTTTGCACCCCTCTCCCCTGAGAATAAAATATTCTATTATATATAACACATTTATTTCTCATAACTTTAAAAAAATTCTCAAAACCCACACATGGGTGTTGCCGCGCAATCCACTCGACACAACGCAAAAACACCCTTGCAAATCGATTCGTGAATCAATCCCAAGTCCAACGAGGTACATGAAGCCATATATGAAAAATTTTGAAAGAGGGGGGAGGGTCATGACCGGAAAATTTTCTAAAATGGGCTAAACTAGAATCATAGACCTACCATTTAGGGAAAACCCGAGGTCTCTAGGTGGTCAGGGAGCCGAGATCTCGCGGATTAAAAATCGAGCATATAAGTGCTATCACTTTGTGGGTTGCGCTAAAGAAACCTTCTTCAATATTAAAATTCGTAGTTCCGAACGTATACTGTACTTAAAACAATGCAATATTAAAAAAGATCAATGCCAAATTAAAAAAAAAAAACGGTAATATCTATTTAAAAGAGCATACTTTTCGTTTACTGTTGAGTAAATTTAAAATCGAATGTCTTTATAATGCAAATTAACGTTCAGGACACAAAGCTCTATGTCTCTGTGCAACAAGCAATAGCTCTATATATAATGTAAACGGCATACATTGGCGGTACAAGTACACAGTGTAAAGGGATAATTAATATTGGTACACAAGTACATACCATAGATATATAAAGACATGGATTGCGCATTCTGTATTACCCATAGAGATGTAATATAACTGGAGATATAACTCTAATGGGGCGAGCATGCACTGATAAAGATAGTTGTCGACGTACCAGTATTCTCTAACCTAAATATGTTTCAGTTGTTTCCATGGTTACCACAATTTCAATATTTTTAATACAAAGAGTCGGTTCACACCATGGACATATATTCCTATGTCCATGGATCACACTGTCAGTCAATCAGAGCTCGTTAGACAAGGAAGTGCGGTACTCGAGTATAAGCTATCTCTACTGACACACTCAAAAAATTAGCATACTGTGGAAAATTTGATTCACAAAAGTGAAGAAAGAGATATAACTTAAAGAACGCCAACAGACGCAGAAATAGAAGAAGAAAATATAACTCAGACAATTTACAAAGCATAGACAAGCAGTCAAAGCATTATTTTTTGTAAAGATATACATCAAATCTACTTTTTTAAGGGAGCATTATATTGGTTGATAATACCGGACATTATTGTAACCTAACAACTTCGATACTGGCCTATAAGTCCCGGTTTCCCCTACTTTTTACCCCCCCCTCCCCCTTCCCAAACTACGCACACACACACATGAACATACAACAAACAAGCGTCTGAATGTAGAACACACACGCCCGTTCTGTGTTCTAGTCGCTATGAATTAAATTGCCAGGGAGTCTCTGGTATATATGTATGTATGTATGTTCTAAGATTGATTTTCCAGCTAATAAAAGACCAGAACAGCGCGACGTGTTTACAAACTGTCCTAAGATTACCGTGGCGTTACTTGAAGTTGTCCCTTGTAAATTTACAGAGAGAAAGATAGGTGTTTTGTTGACAGTATATACAATCGGTATGTTGTTTTTTATTTTGGAAGAAGGTAGATATAGTAGATAGAGAAATAATAGTGTTAAGTCTGTATTCCACCAATTTTAAGTATATACTTACGACTGAAAATCGATTTTTAAATAGAATACATATATACTATTTTTCCGTCACTTTTTGGTAAAAAAGATTGCAAAGTATTTACTTATACAAGAATTGGATAATTTTGTATTAATTACATTATGCAACAACAAAAATTCACAGATATTTGAATAGGTGATTTAGAAGGTATTTGTCATGCCGAAACCGAATTCGTTGCCCAAATGATTCCATCACGTCAAGTTTTTTAGATATCCGAACCTAAAAGTTCCAAAAATGACGATTTTGGCAATGCTGGGGAATTTATTACTGACAATGAGTAGGTAATTTTTTTCTGAAATTTTCTTTCATGATTTCGAATAGTACTATATTTTCTCTTTAAAATGTTTTTTTACATTTTACTATGCGATTTTTCTTTACCGAAATATACTACATACTTTGAAGATAGATATATGTAGTAAAGTTCATTATATCTACTATACTACACTCTATTAATAAAAATATCATATCTTCAAACTAGTACATCTCGGCTAAAAAAATCGTACAGTAAAAAGTTAAAAACTCATTTTAAAGAGGAAAGATAATACTATTTGTTACCGTGACTGAAAACTTTAGAAAAAATTACCTACTTGATAATAAATTCTTTAACATTGCCAATATAGTCATTTTTGGGACTTTTAGGTTAGAGTATCTCAAAACCCTGACGTGATAAAACCAATTGGGCAACAAATCCAGTTTCGGCATGCCAAAAGCCTCCTAAATTTTTTATTCAGATCTCTGTGATATTACAAAAGTATTCATTTGTTGAATACTGTTATTATTATTAACTATTATTATTATGATACATTTTGATAATCTGAAACCAGGAAAGGCATTATTTAACGTTTTGTTATTCAATTTCCTAGTTTATATAATTTCTCTATGTACATATGTTGCTATATTATAAAAATGACAATTATAAGAAAAAATTAAGAACAAAAAAAATATTGATAAAAATCAAAGGGCTCACTGGTCCTATACGTCCTTAGTATATATAATCATTGATCGATACTCGAAATTGATAACATGTATTAATACTAAACCGGGTATCAAATTTCATTACCGTATCAAAATTGGTTCTCCAGATATTCAAGCAAAATCTTTAGGGATCTGTAGCTCCCTCACGAAGAATTTTCGAAAACATGTTCATATGATCATTTTGCATGAAATAATTTTCTCGATTAAATTATGACTCACCCTATACAAATAAAACAATTTGATATTTCGTGAAATAACATCTAATTATTTTGATAAACAAATAATTAGCTTACTTTAGTTTATAAAAGTTGGCCACTTTTATTTAAAATACCTACGATAATCACGTTAAAATAATAGTTATTAAAATTAGATCTTTGAAAACTATAATTTTCTACCAACTTTCACATTTTCAGCACGAAAGTCCCTAGATCTCGCATTAAGATTTTTTAATAAGATGCCATTAACCACTGTATTTATTGATCTAATCTAAATTATGTATGGATGTATAATTCAAGATAAAAAAATGTTTAACCCTGTAGTGGTGGACGGTGCTAGATACATGTTCTTCTCAACAACTGTTTATTTTATTGATATTTACTGATTTTACACTCTTCCAAAGCCTCACCGCCTTTCTCTCATACATAGACTTTTTTTGTGTAATGTAATGAAGTATAAGGCCAGTAGTGGAGGGTTAATAGTAGAGAGAGAAACGGCATAGATGAAACTGTGCTAATTGTTATATTTGTTACGATATATAATTAAATTGATATTTGTTTCTCATGTCCTTGTTGAGCAAGGCTATACCAAGATTGTTAAACTTGATTTAAGCCTGAGTTTTAACATAATACCGGTATTAAAATGTTAATAGTATGATTAATAAGTGTTTACGCGTATACATAAAACTGTAGTACCGCCATTACGTTAGACAACAATTGTGAGAATTCGTTAATGGGCGGGGTTCTGTTTCAGTTTTAGAGTTGAATTGTTTTTGTTTCTTTGTCTGTTAATTCATTAGATATGTACATTTGTACATTTCATGGAGTGCTTAGATTTTAAAATAAAATAAAATAATTATGCATTTATATTTTTAAGAAAAATTATTTCAATACTGATGTATTTTTGCTTCCTCGCCATTCCTGAAGAATAGTGGAAGCTGGGTGATCATTTCTGAAAGCAAAAAAAATTACACGTTCTTTCCATATTTGTCTGTCTATCTGAATGTTATTTTTGGCGTCGCATTGTGTTGTAACTTATTTAAAAAAAAAATGCCAAAACTGAAATGATATGGTATTGAAACACAGATATAAAAATGAAATAATAATAAAACGGGTTGGACACGCACATGATAGGGTTCCGTAATCATTCTCACTACGATAAGAAAAAAAAATCTAAATTTTTCATAAACTATTTTTAGCTACAGTGTTCCTTATAATTTTCAGTAAAATTACTAATTAAAAGCAATATTCTGATTTTTTTATCAGATTTTTAGAATCTATAGTTTAGAAAATAGAAGGGGGGGGGGATGCTCTGATAGCGACATTTAAAAGCAAATATATCGTGAGTGAACGGTTGAAATAAAAAAATCATTTGACATTTTTTGTTGTATTTTAAACCTATCAAATGACACCCAACTCAATAGAGTAAGTGAAAAAAAAATTGGAGTTCACTTTTCAGCTATACATTGTGGAATTTTTTAAAGATTTTTGAATCAAAAGTTTAGAAAATAGAAGGGGGAGAGGCTCTGATTATGACTTTGAAGAGCAAATACATCCTGACCGAAGGATTGAAATCAAAAAATCCTGATCCATATCAATGGATTAGGTGAAAATTTTTTTTAATACAAATTTTATCATTTCTGTTTTTGATTCATCAATCTACGACCGTATACTGAATTTCTCTTTATTATGTCAATTTTTTTCATGACGGACGGACGGATGAAGATGGAGAAACTATAAGGGTTCCTAGTTTTCTACGGAACCCTAAAAATGGATGTTTCCATCAAAATTTTTCACTAATGCTATACTTATATAAGAAAATTAAAAAAATATAACTGAAACATAAATCTAAGAACTATGATAATTAATAATCATAATTATAGGTTAAATATGCAGCAACCCAGTCCCCTATTTAAAAAACCTATGACGAGTGTTGAAACAATTCGTCATAAAACCGCACACATTTTAACAAGTATGCGCAACACTGGGAGCGTGATTTCTATGAAAGTTTCTCGCATTGGGTGGCGGGCGGCGGCGATACGTTCTGTTATCGACAGCCAGGGGGGGTCAGGAATGTCTTGTTTTTTAATCGATCAACTCTAAATTAAGTTGTCCTGACAGCAGAAAGTGGTAATTTAATATTGTTTAATCGATGCCCGATCTCACAGGTTCCCCGAATATTGTTTCTTCGTATGAACGCATGGGCGTATCCAGGAAAGGGAAGGGGGCATATTATAAATTTTTGATTCTGTGTATCAATGCATAGGCATATCCATGTTCAATTTGGGGAGGGGCTTGATTCTTTATTATAATTTCATGTTCGTGTTCACTCTGTTCACAAACGATGCATTTTTAAGTCTAGATTTCTATAGGTAATGCAAATAAAGATATATATTTTTTACAATCATGTTTACGTAAAGACAAGCATATACCCAATATACACTCTATCTCTCTTTTTGTGAAGATGTGATTTTTGAATCACACAGTCTATGCTCTATGTCAGTGGTTCTTAACAAATGTCTAGCGAAATAGTAAAAAATAGATAATAAAAAATTAACTTATCCTGTTTAATTTTTTTTCAGTCGTTTCACAGAACAATTAATTATTAGATCAATGTACATTACTTTCCTTCTCTAAATACAGAAAAATGTATTAGAAATCCATTTGCTGCAGTTAATACCTACGAATTTTTGTTTCATAAAGAAGTCAGTTAGTCGACGGATCATATTGAAATTTTCTAAACTGGATTTGAAGAATTTTGAATTTTTATGCTAGCCGAGTATCATCATTTGCTACAATTTTAAACATCTTTTTGTGTGAACTGAGCTTTTCAACATTAAAACTAAAATACGTGAAAGACTTGGTAATATTGATAAAGAAATGAGGGTAGCATTATCACGTATTAGGCCTGACGTTAAAAAAAACAGTAAAAGCCAATAAAACGAATTATGTTGATTAGGCTTTTATTTATGTATAGGTAGTTTTTGTTTATATTTAACTGGTTATTAATGCGTTAACAGTAGTTTTTAATAACAAAATTGTGTTCATACATATTTTTATTGTTTGTTTAATGAACTTAATAATTTAGTAAGATTGATAGTACTCCGTAACTTCGAAAAGGTTAAGAATCACTGCTCTATGTCTATGATCCAGTATACAATATTTAATACAAAATATTATTAAATTATTAAATATTTTTTTAAAATTAAATATAATCTTAATTTTTTATATAACTAATTTTTATAAATATACACGGAAAAAATATTGCAATAAAAATTACTATGCTTTATGGTACTGGAAGGATGGTTCAGTATTATGGTAAAAATTGCAATGTTCATTAAAATTTTTATTAGAATATTAGTAAAATTGTAGAGATTACAAATTACATTTTACTATAATATTAATAAAATTTTTAATGAACATTGCAATTTTTACCATAATACAGAACCGTCCTTCCAGTACCATAATAACATAGTAATTTTTATTACAATACTTTTTCCGTGTGTAAAAAACTATGATTTGACTTCCTATTACATACACTCCACCCTAAATAATTTATTTACTACGTCACTGTACATAAACCCTCCCCTCCTACCCAAAATGAATTGAATGATTAATAACCAGAAAATTAGTCACAAATCTATAGTTGTTTCCGAACTCTGAACTATAGAGATTTTTTTTTCTACATTGGAATTCTATCAGGCATGACAATGTGTGTATACATATATAATTGTATTTTAATTTGTTGAAAACTAATTGGTAGATTGTATTTGGACGTCCTTCAGATCTTTTTTGTATATGTAGATATTAATCATATAGCAAATCGTTGTTTTTTTATATATTACATAAATTATTGCCTTACGATTAAATTTTGATGGGACGAGACTGATATGATATCAACTTTATTTATAAATCTCGGTTTTAAGATATTTTTTTAAAGATAATTTTACTGTACAATGTTTAAAAACAAATCTGTTTTAGACTGCCCTATATTATATATATTATATAGTATAAATTCGTGGACTGAACTTTTTTTGTTATTATATTTTATTTATTTACTTTTTTACAGTAAGTTTTTTCTGGTGACAAAAACAATAAATTAACCCCTTTAACCCTGGATTTTTATAAAACAAAATAAAATAATTTTTGCATTAATTATTCACTGGAGCCCCTACAGAAACATTCTCGTCAATTTTGAACTATTCTTTTTAGGTTAGGAAATCATGGAAATTGCCATTATTAGGTTTTTTAGATAAAAATCAAATAAAAACAACTATATTTTTCATTTATTTATTTTAAGCGATATATTTAAAAAAAAGAAATTACAGACCAATTTATTTAAGGGAGAAAATCACTGTGACGACTCAAAAAATTGTCAATGTTTGGGAATTTATTAAATTGAAAAATATAGAAAATTTACAGTTATGAGCTTAAATGTGACGACCAAAAAAAATATTTTTCTCTACGTGATTCATCAAAATTTCGGGGTAGGTTATCGGAAATTTTTTTTTATCAATATCTATATAGCTATGGTTACACGTAGCTGTTTTTTTCATTTAATTTTTTACAAAATAGCAACGGTTTAAATTTTTTTATTAACTTTTAATACCTTTTTTTGATTCAAGCAGTCTTAAAACATAGTTAATAAAAAAAAATTAAATAGGCTACGCACCGCCACTGCAATTACAAAAATTTATATCAAACAAAATGTTAATGCGATTCATTAGTCTTTGAGGAATCGCTAGAATCAGATCGTAAAAAATAGATTCGAGATAAACGCATTTTAAGTTTTCTGAGGATCATAACCGCTATCTGCTGTCACTAAAATATCTGCATATTTTGAAATTTTAACTTAATTTTTTTTACATATTTTCGAACATGTATACTTTTAAAAAAAAGCATAAAAAATCAAGCACAGTGGCTTTCCCCCTTAATACCCCTGAAAATATCCGGTGGAAAATACCACTTCTAGGACCAAAAGGGTTAAAATAAAAATCTAAGTTTTGTCAAATACCGACAAAACACACTAAATCATTACTTCTATTATTACTTCTGTTTATCATCACTTAACAGACATGCAACTAAGGTATTTTTTATATTAATTAGTATACACGACACAACAGAAATATCTAAAGAATTATTTCATTCGTTGATACCTATCTACAAACGTGGCATTTCTCTGTTTCGTGTAAAAATGTCTCGTTTTCATAATAACCAATTTTATTAATGTCTTCATTATACTATTAAACCACACCTTTGTTGTAGGTATAATATACTATAGTATGTACACCTATTACTAACAGGTAAAAATAATTAATAACAAAAAATAATTAATACTAGGAAAATCTGTGACTAGGTATCGACGTGGGCGACGATGGCGGAAGGTAAATATTATTAATCACACTAATGGGGACATACCTAATGTACAGGAGTCTCAAAAGTCTATGTATATTTAATTTAAATAAACTTCTTCAAATTGAAAAAACAATATTTTTTAAAAGTTTTTTTGTAATAATTTCAAACAAAAAAGAAGATCGTCTCTGATATATAATATTTATAATTTATTTTATATTTTAAACAGTTTGCATTCATAGCTTATGTAAAGAGACTTTTAGATCACTCTGTATAGTTAATGGTAAAACACAGTAGACTTAAACAAACAATGAGTGCAAGTAAGTAATTCGCTGAAATCACACCGTGCTTACATTATTTGTCATTTTAATTTAAATATTTGTTGTCATGACGTATGGTAAATTTTGTATTATTGTTTATTTACACATAAGAAAAACCGCAGTCTACAAAAGTCTACCAAAAACGTGGTGAATTATTGGAATAACGGATAGCTATAAAGTTACTGAAGTTTTATTACTTATATAGTATACATTAGGTATGTCCTCTATACCACCCAAGTAAAAAAATATTCAATACACATAATAAAATCATAAAAATAGTAAAAATGATTAATTTTATAACACGCAATAAATTATTCCTAATTTAAAACTATTTTCTGTTGAAATATTTCTTAAAAACAAGTTATAAAAATAAACGTATTTATTTTTATTATTTTATTAGTCGAATATTTTCTAATATTTTGTGGTGTCGACGTCAAAATAAATGTCAAACATATGCAGTAAAACTAAAACCATTAACTCGGCCTTTGAATTATTTTTTAACTATGTATACTAATGTCTAAATAACTTCTGAACCTTTTGGGCTGGTTCTGTTTTGTAGAAAAAAGTATTAAATTTCAGTGCCCTTCTTGACATATTTATACATTTTACAATTTGTGTTTATGACTGTCATTTTTTAGATCGAAGATAAGTTTTGTGTTGAAAAATGCAATAACTTGTCTTCATCATTACTCTAAATGACATTTTAAAATATTTTTGCATTTATCATTTTCAGTAATTAGGTATATTCGAAGAATTTTGAAATTTTAACAAAATATTTATTTTATTTTATTTAGTAAAATTTAGAAAAAAATACTTTGAATCAAAACTTTTCATACATAATACATAAATACCTTTATAGTCCAGTTTAGGAAGCATTTTGACACAAAATTTAGGGGAAAAGCAATATTATGTTAGATTCTTATAGATTTTGAACTGGAGAATTCGAAAAAAATAACCCGGACTGGCGAAAAGTGGTACAACTCCCTTAAAAATAAGGTAACAGGTGAAAACCCCGTTTTCAACCATTTTTTTAATTTATCGCAAAATCTGAAGCAACGATGGAGTATTTTTATTGTTGACATTTATTGGGGACACTGAGATGCATCGTTTTGAATGATTATAACCAAAGTTATTAATTTTTAAACTATTTTCATCAAGAATAAGCATTTTTACCTATATTAAACCTTTTGGAATGGGTAATTTATATTCAAATTCAGTATATATATATATATATAATTATATATATATATATATATATATATATATATATATATATATATATATATATATATATATATATATATGGTCTCAATCGATTCGTCTCAGTGCCCTTAACAAATATCAATCATAAAAATACCCCATTCTCGCATTAGATTTTGAGATAAATTGAAAATTAATATACTTGGAAACGGGGGTTTCACACTTCAACCCCATTTTTAAGGGTGTTGCACCTTTTTTCGCCAGTCCGGGTTATTTTTTCGAATTCTCTGCACCCAAATCTATAATCAACCATAACATTACTTGCCCCTAAAAGTTCGGATTTTAGCATATTTTACTGCTTCGTTTACTGGACTATTACATGAAAAATTAATATTTTAAATGGAAACCACAATTGAGATTTTAAATTTTAAAATAAAATTGAAAGATTATCGTAAAAACTTAAGTTATAATTCTAAAAATAAAACTTTAAATTTATTATCTTTCACCAAATAAAAAAAGTAAACACAATACAAAAAAAAAAAAAAAAAACGGAAAAAATATTCATCGTATTAAAACAAGAAAACCTGAAAAGAAAATGTAAAACGGTTCAAAGAGTGGTGCTTGGGCGGAAGAAGGGGGGGAAGCATACAATCGTTAAACTGGTCTTGAAAGGGAAGTTCAATAAATTTATCCGGAGTACAATTTGTCGAAAAAATATTTCCCCGGGAACGTTTCTTTATATTCAGAATAAAAATCAATTGCATCATTACTGTCAAATCTGTGCCGTTGTTTCCACAAAAAGCCCTCGTCTCGTAAAACCAATCGTAAAACACAAAAGAAACAACGTGTACTTTTACACTTTGCTACCTGCTTACTCAGAAGCCTGAGGCCAACGAATCTGCATTCGATTTTAAAATCACCTTTACGCAGTTTACAAATCAGATTTATTATCTCGATCACATTAAACCGGTAAATCTTTAAAATATACCTATATGTACTCATATTTTTATACTATAGTTATTTTATATTGAACTGTCATTTATTTTTCTGGTAAATTCCCGCACAACCCGCTACTCTAAGACATTTATTTTTAAAATAGATTAATTTTCTTATAGCATAAATTTTTACAGTATTGGATAATTCTCCAGTATTGGACTTTTGTTTAATTAAATATACTAAATTACATATGTTGAAAGGTTTACTTGAACCAAGTAAACCTTGTTTTGTATATAATGAAAACAATATTTTCTTAAGATAAGCAATAATCTCTTAAACCAACTATAGTATTCTGGGACGAAGGAATAACGTAGTTGGATTAAGAGTATTTTTCTTATATTAAGAAAATATTGTTTTCGTTATATACAAAACAAGGTCTTCTTGGTCCAATACAGTGTATCCTTCTGTGTAGACATCTTTTTTGATGTTTGATTACTGTCATAATCTATATAGATACTTAACTATTCAACAATTTAATTTTATAACAATTTAGTGTCAAATTGGTGAACGTTCAAACTAATTACATATAAGTTTATTATATTTATTAATAAGTATATTACCATAACATCTATTTTATACTGTTTAAAATTTTACGATTCATTATTTTATAACGTGTGTGTTGTAGTACTTATCATTTTGTAAACATTAGCGAGAGTCCATCACTGGGTGACCATTACTAGAGAAAAAACATAAACGAAATAAAAGTAGTATTTTAAAAAAGAAACTCAAGTTAGTCTGTTTGGTATCTGAATGATTTATATATCTATACATAAACATATATATTTCAGTTTTTGTGCTCCAAGTACCTACTACATTACATGAAACTGCTATAATATATTAATATTATTTTAAAATTTGTATTAATAAATAACAGTATAATGAAAAGGAAATTACTGAAGAACGTTGATATTTTTCAAATCATTAAAAACAACTTGGCAATTTTTACAAATGTATGCAAATTAATGTACTCTCATATAACGAGCACAAAAAAGAGAGCGCATTAAAAAAACATGTCGTAATTATTACACTAGAATCTGCTTCCGAACTAAAATAAAAAATATATAAAAAAACACCGGCCAAATATGGCCACGGACGATATTAAAGTTTAATAAAAATGATTAATAGCTGTACTTAACTTAATAACCATAGTAATAGAGCTAGAGATTTAGCAATACTGTGTACAATAATTGGTATATTTATTGCAAAATATCAGATAAAATATTATAAACATTGGCGGATCAAAAAACATACTTTTTTTGGCATTTTTTTTTTCAAATTTTATATTTTTCAATGCGGTTTTAACATCCAATAAAATTGGAAAAAAAAACTTTTTTAAAAAACAAGCTTTTACATATAATAAACCTACATATGCACTAAAAAGTAAAAAATAAGTTTTTTTTTCACAAAGTCTTCCAGAATTCGTATGACTAAAAAAGCTTGTGGCGTTCATTTAATATTTAATGTAATATTTAGAAATATAAAAAATGTCGAAAATATCAATATAGGAAAAACTACATTTTCTACTATAAATTAATATTTTCAAATCTTCCATTAAATTGCATTAATATTATGTTAAAATGCATATATGTATGTATAATGTATATACATTATACATATGTATATGTATACAATAATATTTGGAAATCTAGATTCAAATAGGACAAAGTACCTTTTGCTAGTTTAATTCAGTATTTTAAATTCCTGGTTAATTTATCACACATAAAAGAAAAATTTAGTAATCTAGATTCAACATAGGAAAAAAGTCTTAAGAGTATTTTATGTACCTTAAATTATTATTTCAAAATATTACATGAAATATTTGGAATTCTAGATTCAAAATAGAATTAAGGGCTAAGAGTTTCTCAACGGAAAAACTACATTAGCTACTTTCAATGAATATTTCGAAATATTCCATAAAATTCCATATATGTACATAATTTATATCAAATATAATATAAAATATTATATCCTGTGAATATTTTGAAATTATATTCAACATAAAGGAAAGACTACCTTATCATCTTTCAATTAATATTTTTAAATTGTACATTAAATTCCTGGATAATTTGATATAAACTACAGGAATATTTTGGCTTCAAGATTTATCATGTGAAAAATGGCTAAGAAATACCGAAAAGAAATACTACCTTATCTATTTTATAAATTAATATTTCAAAACATTAACATACATTGAGTTTCAGGTTTATTTAGTATCAACATTACATTAATATTTGATCTACTATAGATTTTTCCAATATTGATATTTTCGACATTTTTTATATTTCTAAATATTACATTAAATATTAAATGAACGCCACAAGCTTTTTTAGTCATACGAATTCTGGAAGACTTTGTGAAAAAAAAACTTATTTTTTACTTTTTAGTGCATATGTAGGTTTATTATATGTAAAAGCTTGTTTTTTAAAAAAGTTTTTTTTTCCAATTTTATTTTATCCATTTTTAGTCAAAAGTTATTTATTTTTTATTATATTATATTATATTTATCATAAGACCAGGCCCAGATAGAGGAGGGGGGGGGGGCTAGGAGGGCCATATGACCCGGGTCCTGGTATCAGGGGCCTCGGCGTCCTGAAAATTATTTATATTTTACATTTTTACTTCCATGTTCGAAGAAATGGAAATATTGTAATACCGTCAAAAAATTATGTCCGAAAAAAAGCAGATTCTGATTGTACTAACTTCAAAACGTAAAGAAAAGTTAATTTCCGCATGGCGGCTGTGCGTGTGTCTGTGTGTATGTGTACCTGTGTGTCTGGATGTAGAATTTTCTTCCGTGTACGATAACTACTGTAGATATGCACCGATTTTAATTATTTTTGGGGAAAATGTTTGCCTCAGTGAGTACTCCAGACCTATTGATTTTGGTGTTAATCGGATTAGGGGTTTCCGAAATATTCAAAATTTTGTACCAATTATCGTCTGAAAAGTGATTAGTATCTCACCAATTTTGATAAGACTTGGTACATTTGTAGTTCAATCCAATCTAAGGGGCACTTAATTCATAAATGTACCAAAATAGCTACTGAAGGGGTGAAAATCACCCTCAAAATTTAAATTTTAAATACCAATAAATTCATGTTGCCATGGAAACAAACGCAGTAAATTTAAAATGTCAGATAATAATTATTTTATAAATACAAATGTGAGTTTTATATTAAAAATTATTGTAAAAGATATTATAGAACATGGAAGTCATGTATGGTTCTCCATACCGATATTTTCATTTTTTGATACTAATATCAGGAAGATGTAAGAATTTTACTAGTACGAAAGTTGTTTGGAATGTCCTTACGCTCGGGCGAAAGGGGGGGGGGGTCCCTCAAAATGTGGGCTGGCCCAAACCCCGTTGAAGCTCTCTCAGGGTCTGCATAAGACTAAAAACCCTTTTTACTTCCATATTCGAATAAATGGAAGTATTGTAATACCGTCAAAAAATTATGTCCGAGATAAGAACAGATTCTGATTGTACTAACTTCAAAACGCAAAAAAAAGTTAATTTCCACAAGGCGGCTGTGCGTGTGTCTGTATGTCTGTCTGTGTGTCTGTCTGGATGTAGAATTTTCTTCCGTTCACGATAACTACTGTAAATATGCACCGATTTAAATTATATTTGGGGAAAATGTTTGTCTCAGTGAGTACTCCAGACCTATTGATTTTGGTGCTAATCGAATTAGGGGTTTCCGAAATATTCGAAATTTTGTACCAATTATCGTCTGAAAAGTGATTAGTATCTCACCAATTTTGATAAGACTTGGTACACTTGTAGTTCAATACAATCTAAGGAGCCCTTAATTCATAATCGTATCGAAAAAGCCACAAAAGGGGTGAAAATCACCCTCAAAATTTTAATTTTAAATACTATTAAATTCATGTTGCCATGGAAACAAACGCAGTTAAATTAAAATGTCACATAATTATTATTCTACAAAAATGTGTATTATACAACTGACATTAGAATATTAGAAAACTAATATTTATAATACAAAGGTGAGTTTTATATTAAAAATTATTGTAAAATATATTACAGAACATGGAAGTCATGTATGGTTCTCCATACCGATATTTTTTAAATCTGATCGAAATATATTGATTGAAATACATAGAATGAACATTACATTTTTATGAAAATTAATATACGAAACTGTCTCTGAATACATAAAAATATTACCTCACAATCAGTGTCCAATGTTTAATTAGTCTCGTATATGAAGGAAGAAGGCATTTATAACATCAAACGTGACTCGCAGTTTAGTTGGTCATTTATTTATAATAATCAAACGTCTTACTTCAATCTTTAGTTTTTATTTTAAAATGAACACTAACGTTTTGATTGTATATTAGCTTCTTTAGAAATGAAGCGCAGATCCAGGGAAGGGGGCATGGTGAAATGACACCCCACACAAACCTAAAAAGTAAAGCAAATTAAATAGAAAAATGCTTATTAAATATACTAAAGAAACTTTTTTTGTCTATTTCACAGACCATGACCCCCTCCCCCATTGTAAATTTAGACTCGCGTCTCTTAGAAAAACAATACCTATTTAGATCTACAAAATTACACTAACATAAATTAATACATACATTTAAATGAAGAAATAAAGCTAAAACGGCTAAAACTTTTCTATATGTCAATATAATCACTACAAATAAAATTTATAATACATACCTGATATTTTTATAAAATTCGATAATTTTTCAATAATTTTCTTCAATTTATAATTTATAATCTTCACTCAGCAGTTTTTATTTGTATTATTATAAATTATTTGTATTCGAATATTATATTGTAAAATATTTTGACAAAACATAATAAATGTTATTGTCGAAGCAAACCATGGTTACGAAATAATTTGAATTATGAAATAATACTTGATCACGAAGGCAAGTTATTTTATTATATTAGATACATCAAAAAAGACCTTATAATAAAATAACATAGCTATAAAAATGATAAAAAAGTGCATTGTCACGGAGAATACACCATATTTCAAAATTTGACGAAAATCGTACGACGGGAAGTTCGTTAAAAATCGGTCGCAAGATTTGTACCACGGGACATAGTGACATACATGTGAAGTTAAGTAAAAGCTTGTAAATAAATAAAACGTATATACAATTATGGAATAGCATTGCCACTGTGCCTATCAGGGCAAGATTAAACAAACAGGATGGCAGAGATTACTAAGAATAGATATAACCTTAAATGTACCAATTGTTTATAATAATTGTTATTATCAATAATTTCGGGATTTATTTAAAAGTTAAGTCTAATTTTACATATATGTATGTTTTATTACACTCAGCACTCTATAATACCATCGTGACTGCTATATTTCTTCGCGAAATTTTAATTCACCAATTAAAGTTAAAGTCGGCACGGTGGTGGGTGCCTCTATAGCCGTCGACTAATGGAAATATTGAATTACCGATGCCGTCGTATTATAGAGTGCTGAGTGTATATAGTACATACAACGAGAGAGAAATTGTCTCGGATTAGTCTCAAGGCTAACAGAAGATCAACATTGTTGTTTTCAAAGTAATCTATAAAAAATCGTATTTTAAATTGATAGATTTTGGATAAAAAGCTTATCAAAAAAATGTATATAGGTCCACCAAAATCAAAAATAAAGCATGCATTTTTACCAAAAACATTTTTTTCTAAAATACACATTTCTCAAAATATTTCGTTGTGTTAACTTAAAATTTATAAGTATGATAATATATGATAACTAGCCAAGATTAGTAAATACACAGGTTGTACCATAACTCTGGTGGGGTGAGGCATGAGAAGGGAGACCGCGTATTCATGAGGAATCCTCTAACGTTAAAAATAGTTGTCAAACTTTTTTTACTATATAAAGGATCCTCAGGATGACGCGTTTCGCGCGGCCGCTGATTGGTCAAAAGTTATGGTACAACCTGTTCATTTACTAACCTTGATAACTAGCTACATCGTTTTACATACATTATATAAAATAACCATCCACTTTGACAGCTTGTATACAAGTTGAAAATACATTGCACGCCAATGATATAACATACAGCATCTATCAACATGAACAAAGCCGGTCTGTAATCTTGCAATATCTGAATTTATGTCATAATTGCAAAATAACCGCAAAATTGCCGACTCAACAACGCAAGCAGATGAAATGTCTTCATTTGTTTTATAACGCGTACCTTCACATTAAGTGCTTGATAACCTTGTCGTTCCGCTGACGGCAATCGTGACGTCTTACACAATAATTACGTCGTTTTGCACACGATTGTATAAGATTTATGTTCATGTTTTTTTTTTAGATTGAGATGTAAGTAAAATTTTCTGTTAATTGTGACCGTGTAATGATATTTATGCTGTAATTAAAATGGTTGAATTGACCAATTATTATTAAACTGCATTTATTTAGTTGTTGAAAGGTTGTTGGTGCAATATAATAAATATAAAGTTTTATGTATTAAATTGTCTTGCTTTACAAGCAATTAGGGATTTTCAATACTTTAAAAGAATATTTGTTATTTTTTCTCACTGGAAAAGATTTGACCCCAAAAAAAATTTACTACCTTCAAAAATTTTGAGAGCATTGATAATTTTTTTTAACAAAACTAACAATAAGAATTACTCTTATAAGTAGATTAGTTTACTTTTTTTGTATCGCTGTACGACTATTTTTGACCGAGTTATTTGCGATCAAAGCAAAAACCACACTGTTAACTTGTAAACAAATAATCGTAAAAAATGATTTGGAAACTATAATTAATAAATTAAATTGAAGAAAATAATACATTTACCTTGGGTTGCATTAAGCAAAATAATCCACGATTAGTTAATCGGTTGTTAATTCTAAACTTAATCTCAATTTGTAAATGAACAATTCACGAAATATGATTATTGTTTACCTTATAAAATGTATCATAACCGAAGAACTGTCGTAACAATGGTTTTAAAACAACCGATTAACTAAACGTAGATTATTTTACTTTATGCAACCCAAGCTTGGTCAAAAAAAGAGACTATCAAAGTTGATATACATTTTCTATTTTTTTTAATAAAGTTAATTCATCTCATTAAAATTCAAAAACATTTTCTGATATTATAAACAAATAATTTTCCATTACATATAAGACTTAATATTGATTAAACCCAGGATCCCAGACTCTTAAAAAACACACCATAAAAACCTTAAAATAAAAAAATAAAAACATATATTTTAAAATTCATTTCACATCGAAACTAAAAATGATAACTGTAATTTCTGGATAGAAGCATTGATAACAACATTAAACAGCGAATATCATAGGTACGATCCTACTCACGGAGTCGCGGCGGTATTTTTGTACCTTTTCCAGCGGAACCGTGTCAGAAGTCAGATACTTATGAATGTTATTAGAACTTTGACCGCTACAAGTCACCGCTTGCTTTGAATATAAACGCTTTAAATGGTTTTTAAAAAAGGTGTAAGTACTTACAGTTTAACCCGAACACGTGTTTTATAAGTATTTGGTTTTTTATCCAATATATTTTTATTTATTTATAATTTGAATTCATATATACTGACTAAGCATTTTTCATTTCTTATCATCATCATATTCAGGTTTCTATATTTCTCTTTTAAATAAATAGTCGGGAAGGTGAGCACCAAAATTTGCAACTACTTTTTAAAAGCTGATTTTTTTATATTACGTCACATTTGTGGTGTAGATTTACACCCTGCCGTCAGTTAGCTAGTTTCGTTAGCATTTAGTGCGGGGGTGGTGTATTAGCTGATTTACGGCATTTGTTTAGGTAAAATTCGGACTGACTATTTTTTTAATGATAATAATCATATTACTAACAATACTAACTCTTATACCGAATTTTATATTTTAGCAAGTACTTTCACGATGTATAGATTTTTTACGAGTTAAACGCGCTGCTAACGCGCCCGGATGCAAGATTTTGATGACTGACTATAATAAAAGGGGTTCTTACTTAGTATACTGCTTACAAATAAATTTTCAGATTGTAGATAGTTGCAAAGTGTATAGTTTTTTTTACAAAGTTAAAGCCTTTTTCACGCCAAACGCTAACGAAACTAGCTGACTGACGGCAGGCTGTATATCTACACCACAAATGTGACGTAATATAAATAAATCAGCTTTTTGAAAGTAGTTGCAAATTTTGGTGCTCACCTCTTGGACTAAAAGACCTCTCTCTTAATCTTCGCCATTTTTCTCGATCTCCAATTTTTGACTACAAGTGTTTTTTTTAGGGTAAGGGTGATGAATTGTATTACCCTCACTCGCTTAAAAACAAATAAACGGTATGTATTCATTATGTTTCATCTCGAAATGTGCCGCTAAAATGTTTAACTTCAATGATAAGTATATTAGAAAAATAGTATCTTTGCATTAAATACATACATATATTCAACAAGTAGCTGTTACCCACGAATTCGTTCTCGAGAAATTTAGGTTAGTGAAATTAACATCAATACAGATTAAACAAGTTTTTAGTTTCGCATTTGTACGCTAGGTGTCTACGCCAAAAATTATAACCTTCGTGTATACAAATGTCACATGTTCTTCCTCAAGATGCAAGCTACCTCCCTGCCAAATTTCATTAAAATCAACTTAACAGTTTAGCCGTAAAACCTACAGACGTACTTTTGCATTTAATAATATTGTTATGGATTATTTTTTAAATCAAACTACATCGTATAAACACTTTTTACAAATACTTACTTACCTGCTCCCCGCTAGAAAAAAAAACAAATAAATCATTATATTGATTAATCATCAAATTCTTTTTAAAAAGGTACAACCCGTAGCCTGTCTTGAGTAGAAGGGCAAAGAGGACAGGGGGTATAGTGGATCCGAACGCGCCAAAACCGGGCAAAGAACCTCTTTGTGTGTGTGTGTGTGTGTGTGCCTATAATTGACATGTTAAAATAATAGCCTGTACGAAAAACAACAGTTGACTGGGGTTTGCTGGTTGTTTTTTTGTAACAAGAAGGTCGGACGACGGGTTTTACTATACACATGTGTTGTACGTTCACAGCTTTATTTGGAGTTGTGTGGATTTGGAGGCTTCAGAGGTGGTCGCTTAATTTATAGTGGTTATAATATCGATTTCTATTACACAAACTATTGTCTCTAGATTTTTGCAATTTAGTTAGTTTTACGATTTAGGTTAGTCTCGTTACGGTCTCGTTTCGTACACACACAAAAAAAAATTGTCTATGTTTTAAAAAATGTGATCAATGTAAAAAAAAACTTGATCGATTTGACTCCGATAGAGGTTGTTTGTTAATATGATAATTTTTTACCAATATGGAAATATCCACGTTTATCTTATTGATAAATGTATATTATTATTACTGACAATGTTTTTATCACGGTGAAAATTTTGTTTCGTATTGAAAACATATATTTTAAATTTAAATACCAAAATAATAAATAATAAATGACATCACTGAATCTACCATATCGAAAATTGCACTTTCACTAGTTGGGTGGTGTAAAAAATATTCACACTGATAAATATTTATTAATACAACCATTATGTTTAATCTATTAGAGATTTTCGTTAGTTGGTGTAATAAATTATTTATTAATTTGACAAATGAAAAGATTTTTAGATAAACATGAAGACATATTTTTCAAATGAATAAAATATCTTCAATAAGATTTTTTATTATTATTATATTGTGGAAATATTGTTATATTAACAAGATAAATTTATTAAACATTTTTCCATCTTAAAGAAATATTTTAGTTTGCTTTTTCTTACAACCTTCTGAGTAAAAATGTACTGAATTTGGTAGCTTGTTATGTACACTACCGTATGAGGTATGAATGCTTTTATGCATATACTAACTACAAAATACAGTATATTTTTTTTATAACACCAATCTTGATAATGTATTTTAACGAAAATCTTTTTTAAGTTAAACATATTTTTCGTATACTAACCATTATTTTTAAATTATCTGCCAACACGTTTTACAAACTATAACAGATTTGAATATTTAATGTTAATAGATAAAAGGGACATATTTCTAGAAGAAAATTTCGTCGACATTTCCCGGTAGGATTTTTACGACTGTTTTTTATAGTCATCAGTGTACATTATCCTATATAATTTAGTAACGAATCCATGTCGTTTAGAATTTCTAAATTACCATGCTAATGGGCCCAACGAATAATTACATATATATTCTTTCAGATATACAGATTTTCATAACTGGAAAGTAGCGCAATATATTTTCTTTTACTACAGTTCCATAAACTAATTTAAAATCTTTCCTCCAATAATAACTTTTAGAAGCCATAATGAAAACCCAGTTTGTCTGAAAGATTCCATAAAAAAAACCCACAGCTAGATATCTAATATAAAGGGTGGGGGGAAATGGAGGGGGGGGATGTAAACAATCACGTGATATGTTTCCTTCGTTCGTGATTTTTTACTTTCACCGTTTTTCTATTTTTTCTTCTCATTTTCCACGACAGTAGTTTAATATAAATCGATCTGAGCTTATTATTTTTATATATTATGTAATTCTAGTTCAAATAGTTGTCGATCAAGGGGAATAATTTTTTTTGTGTGGTTGAAGGGAGCTTAGAAAAAATAAAGAATGAAAAAATGATAATATCTTAGTAGAAAAGTATGAAAAATACACAATTACATGAGAAAAATAAAACAACTACCTATGCTGTACAGGCGCATATACAGGGGGGGGGGGGCTCATGAGTTTTATCGCGGTTTTTCTAATAAACTGAGCGATTTTCCAGATGTTGAAGTGGATCGTCTTCATGCTCTTTAGCTTCGGGAAAAAAGTGTAGAATGCTCCAAATATATTTGGAGCATTCTACATTACACAGTAGTTATAACTACTGTGTAATGAGAGGGTGCTCCCAATGAATTCTAGTATTCCTCCTTCATTTTTTATTTTTTTTATAGAGAAACAACATGGCAACAACTTGCTTTCTCTCCATGATAACTACTGAATGTACGGAAAAAATAAAACTTAATATGAACCGTATGAGAACCGTGTATGTGTGAAAGGGTTTAATTTGTTTTCGGCTGCAACCGAAAACGAACCGAACCGAATGGAAACGCGTATGTGTGAAACAAGGCTAACACGTAGAAATGAAGATTGGCATATTATCTTAATATATATCTTAATATATATAAATTACGTGTCACATTGTTTGTCCACGATGAACTGCTAAACTACTTAACCGATTTTAATCAAATTTGTACACCGCACATACGGCAAAAGTGACGATTTAGGTGGACAAAAATCGATAATACCGATGTTGTTCAATACTTATGATAATATGAGTCAACGTTCTTGAGTGTTTGGCTTACTCAATTATAGTAATAGTAATGCTGTAACATTATACACTTTTTTACTAGAGTACCCGAAACTTGCCATATGCTAATCGGTTGCGTACGCACCTCAATTAGGCATGCGCTTTAAACCTCTACTAATTACAGTTAGCATTCAAATATCTTTTTGATTTTTTTTTGTGTTAAAGAAGGACTCCTTACCAGTAAGTTTTCAATTTTTGACTAATGTACATGTTATAACTTTAGAACTGTAATTATTTAAAGAAATTCTATTAAATTTACTCGAAAACAGTGATTCTATAGACGATAACAAAAAAGTACCCCATAGTACCCTCATTTAATTGTTATAATAACGTTACTCAAGTCTTTTAGAAAGTCTATACAAAAATTTAGCTATCACTTTTTATCACTTTAGGAGTAATTGTTGTTTTTGTTGACAGATACGAAAAAATCAATTTAAAACATCAATTGCAAAATTGCGATGACAACCAAATTTGAACTATTTTTAATTCTAAAAGAAGATAAGTTTTTTAAATTTTGTCAGAAGAAGTGTCAGGAAAGATTAAAAAGTCATATTTTTGAAAAATTTTACATTAATGATTGTCCAAAAAATGATGAAGAACGGTTAAGTACTATATTAAAACTTTTTTATCAGAATTAATTTTAAAATGGAAATCAAGTAAAAAAATATATAATAAATTTGTAAATAAGAATTCACAATGACTTAATGCGGAATTACGTCTGCCTATTACTGCGCCAGCACATCATCAATCGCTGATTCTTCAAACACCCACTGTATCTAAAGTGCGAGGCAGGCCAAGAAAAGATTTTTCAGATAGTAGCAATCGTACTAAAAAGCGTAAAATTGATTATCTTATACGAAATGCTACTCCAAATAAATTAATTTTTGCTGCAGAGCAAGGACTAAGGAATCAAGGTTAAAGGATTACTGCCGATGTTGTGCACTTAGCTGGATCATCTAGCCAAAAAAGTTTTTAAAAAATGAAGGAAGCTCCATCGACATTTCCGATAATCACTTAGAATAGACTCAGACTAAATATGACTACATAAATATATTCAAACCGGAACAAAAGCTAGGAACGCAAATATTTATCCTTCCTACCCCGTAATTTTTAAGACGAAAAAAAAGTGTTACCCTTAAAATATTTCTGTTACTGAAAAAGGTGCAGAAATACCTTTAAGTATATAATAAATAAGTATACCTTTTCCACCACAAGTTATATCAATGCTTGATATCCCGGAATTCTTGCAAGATACATCAATGAGGAATGGTGATGTTGATGATAATGATGGTGAGACTGATGACAAAATCGTCCACGATTCAAATTTGAATTGAAAGATCCATAATAAATCCATTTTTATGACAACATTTTTTTGTTTTTATGATTTATTTCATTGTTGTGAATCAAATCATTGTTTCCTTCCCGAAGGATGTTAGTATCTAATGCTAAAGTCGTTATTTTTGCTTAAGTAGTCATTAAGTATCATATTATGTTAAATCCCTACATAAAAAATCAACTTCATTAGTTAGATATTTTTGTCCACCTAAATCGTCACTTTTGCCGTATGTGCACCGTGTGCAGTTTGATCCAACTTGAAAGATAGGATAGCTTACATCTCAATTTATGATCGCAATATTATTTTATTGCAAATTATTTGCCTTTATCTGTTAGCTCCAAACGATTCTAACAGATGATGACATCTGTTGACTGGATTGAGTAAGTATTCAATAGATGGCGCTATGTCAAACTTCCAAACGTTTCATATAACCTACAATTTAATAGCATAACCACCACATGTTGCTAAAGTATAGGTTAACCACAGCAACGCGTGGTTGGTCAGCTAGTATTTAATATAATTAATAATTGTATACGCATCAGGAAAACAGATATTTAATAAAGAATTACTCACACATATTAATAATATAATAATTCCAATCCACAAGGGTAATATAAATATCTGAGAAACTTTCCAACGCAAAGTGTTACGAATAACAAGAGAGGGTCAAAACATCATGATGAAAAATTCAGAAAATTACCACGAAACAAACAAACTTATTTCACCTGAAGTTTTAAATAACAACTACAACACAAAATGTTGTAACTTTGCACCGCCAGAATCACCTTGTCGTAACTCACAATTAAGGAACGTTATTACAGCAACTACAAAAAGCATTTAAATAGTAAGGATAACAGATAAATACTCATAATGCTAATGACTTGTGACAACAGGAAGAGGGACTCTAAAGGATAAGTGGAAGGACAATCGGACAGACACACAGACGTATATGTCATTGGGTGTCTTGTCACCATGTGAGATATAGCGGTAGAGGTTTTGTAAAAACATGAGTATGCGTTAAAATGAAATATGTAGACATGGAATGTAATGAGTTAGTATAAGGAGACTCCTTCGTCCTTTAGAGTGCTTTGTTTCACCTTTTTATAGTGTATTAATTTTGTAAATAAATGTTTATTGTGCTTCATATATTCTAATTTGTCGAAGTTATATTCGGGAATTAAAAGACATGCTTTTCCCTTTAAAAATTAAGGATTCACACGAGACGAAAATCTGGTAAGTCTCGTCTCGTCTCGGTTTTTTGAACGTGACCGAGGTAATGTTTCAGTATGGTATGAATTTTTGATACTAAATTATTATTTTTTATTCTTATGAAATCTTATACCTATATTTAGTTTGTTTATGCATTATTATAAAACAATTAGCTTTTATTTATTATAGTGCAGTTCTCTACTAAAAATGCTTTTTGTAAATTGGTTTTATAGACGACTATAGCTGACATATTTCATATCATCCTTAGCTAACAACACCGCATTAGTCAAAAATTAGCAGTTTTTACATTTAATGCCATTGGATAGAGCTACTCATTGCGCGTCGATCTACCAATCACATTCTAGACGTTTCGGATAATAAGAGAACAGAATTCAAAAAATAGTGACAGCACGCAAGCCGGTAGCCTATATAAAACATACATGGTTTTTTCGCTCTCCTGTAAAGTTGGTCAAAACGACTTGAGCGGTGTTGTAAGCTAAGGGACGATATGTATATAATAAAATGTATATGGTTCGCGTGGCATTTTGGTTAGATAGGAGCTATCAAGGTTAGATACTACAGATTTCTGTTGTGATAGTCGATAAAACAGATCGCGCGTACAAACACTTCCATTTTTTAACTAATAAATTTTCAGGATATAAAGTCACTTATATCCTTTCTCAGGATGCAAACTGTCTTTCTCCCAAATTTCATCAAGATCGGTACAGCGGTTTGTTGTGAAAAAGTAACAAACAGACACACTTTCGACAATATCACGGTGTTTTAAAACATTTCGTATTTAAAAATATATAGGGTTTATTACACTTTTATCAAAAAAATACGATGTTGCTGTTTTGTTTTTTCGATCTAAACATTGCATTAGACATAAACAATAATACAATTTATAAACAAGACATTCATAATTTTAATGAGAGATTCCGTGAATTAATTTTTTTATATTATATTTAGTGTACATATATTATGAATTATTTATTGTACATATTAACTTTGGTAACCTGCATTTGCTTTATTATTGGTCTACTATTTACTATAAATATTAAATATATGCCATTCAGTTTTCCAAGACAAACAGTTCAGTAGTTAGAAGTCCTGAGTTGATTTCATAAGTGCTCCTTTTTTCCACACTTAATATTGAATGAATCAGTGATTTTTTTCACAATTTGAATATTTTCATACAGCAAAGATAAGCGTCAGCAATACAAAGATCTTTCGACACGACATAAGCGACTTGTAGTTGCTTTGCGAGTGTCCAGGGACCCGTAAAACTTGAGATGAAAACATAACGTTTTGTCGTATACGGTTTTCAACTTCTTGAAACTTAAATGACGTCCGTGCTGTTTGTATGTTTGTTTTACTCAGCACGCATTCACATCAAATATTAAAACAGGCTCAAGCTTTCTTTGTGCCGATATTCTTTATTATTAATTTCTTCTGACGTGCACCATGACTGCGCTAAATAATGTATACTTATTTGAAATGTTTTATTTGGTCATTCTATCGGCCAACGTTTCATCTCATATTGCAGTGGGCATCTTCAATAAAAGTTTATGAAGAACGGAGGTACCATATGACGTGATCTCATGTCCGGTATCGTAAAGGAGCTAACAAATTTGCTAGCAAACAAGCAATTTCAAATGAGGTATCAAACTTATATGACAGTTTTCTTGGATTTTCATGAAGACTTTGACAAGTTTCACGTACGCATTGTATGTAAACACCAACGGTATTAAAACAGTGGTAATATGAAAATATTTTGTATGATCAAAGTCGCCAACTGTATTACAATACGTTGAAGTATCACTGCTCTAAATTCCATAGCAAATCCATAGATACTATTACAAAATTAATACCTCATTTGAAAGTACTTGCTAGCTTGCAAATTTTGCTATCCCCTTTATGATACCGAACATTTTTTTAAATTATATTTGAATAAAATAAAAAACGAAGTAAATGTATAAAAAAGAGCTACAAAAATATTAGAAATATTTGTTGATAAAATTCATTATTTTGAAATTATTTGCGCAAAAAACAGTTTGTCATCCTCTTTGCTTCCTGTCAAGCTACACAAATCTGTTTCTTAAATTTAATGTAACAATATTTGTATTTTGAATTAATGTAAATTGTATATATAAAAAAATTATTTACCGACTTTTAAATTGAACTTCTTGCAAAAATGTATTAAAATTGACATGCAAAGTCAATCGCTCTAGCTCCTGAACATAAGTCAAAGTCGTTCAACATGATTAACTAACAAAGAAGGCACCCAAGAACCACAAATAAATAAATATCAACCTAAATATTACCATAACAATACTCGAGTCCGATATATTACAACCAAAAAAGTTTCACGTGTATGGAAAGAGAAAAAAAAACATCGTGAGACATGGATATAACGTATGTATTTAATGCACACACCTTTACCTGGGCCGCCGCAGCTTCACGCATCGCTGCCATAATAGTACAGGGGATGGCAGCCGGAATAATACCAAGGGTTTTGGGTAGTTTGAAAATAATGACTTAATTTTGTGGACATGGCTCGTGAATGTTATTGCAGAATGTATGTCTGTGTGTGTGTGTGTGTGTTCAGTGGCGCAGCAAGAAATTATGTTTGATGAAGAGGGGGGGATAATATGAGAATATAAATATTCTCATATTAGTATGAGTGGTATTACAAGGGTTTGCAATCCCTTAGAAATAAATAATACTTTGCACTTTGCCCTTGTTTGGACCTGTCAGATTTAAAAATTACATATTTTTGATGTATTTATTGTGATTTTTGTGATTTTCTATATTTTTACATAACTTACCTACCAACCTGTTTTCTTTGGCCCAAATAGATTTGTTATTTTTAATATGATTTTTGTGATTTTTTATATTTCAACCTGACCTAAATGTAAAGTATTCAAATTTATGTTCACGTATGTGCAAAGAGAATACTATTTAATAGATAGTGCAATTAAATATAACAATATAACAAAATTTATGTAAAATAAAAAACATTCTGGTTGGATTTTTTAATTCATGCCAAACTGTTACATTATTTTATAGATTGAAAATCCATGTCCAGTAACTTTTTTTTAAATGTTTAAAGAAATTTCTGCTGTATTGTGCTAGTACAGTGTTCAGATGTACCTACGTTTTTTTAATTCGTTATAACCATAGACGCAGAGAATGGATAGCGCATCTAACGAAAACAAAACCGTGTCAAAAGAAAGAGATGAAATATAGTTACGGATATACTTGTCCTTTTTTAAACAGAAGTGTCTATTTCGTTCTTCTTAGAAAAATAGATAGATATATCCTAAACGCCACAGCATCTCTCTCTCTTACTTTTTGAAGAAACAATTACGTTAATACAGAATACACAGTCCATGCTCTATGTCTATGGTTATATTATAACCATAGACATATAGAGACATGGACTACACATTCTGTATTAACATAATGGTGTATATAACATTTCGTTCACAAAAGTAAAGATAGAAATATAACCCAAACAATACTCTTTTTACACTTATGTTTAAAACTACTCAAACTACGTTCTATCTCTTTTTTGTGTAAGACTCGATTTTTTAATCAGATACATTATGTCTATATATAATTATAGCCAATACAAAAATAGTAAACTGATTAACCTCTCCATTTTGACTAAAAATTTAAATGTACTATTTTTTACCAATTTTAACTAAAAATGCGTGACTTAACTTATGTTTCAAAAGTGATCGTATTTGTACTCTTTATAGTCGATGTGTTGCGCCACTGGTTATGTCGGTTTGTTTTGAAATTTTAATTTAATTTCTGGGTTATTTTTGTTAATAAAACCACAGCCGACTGAAAACGTGTCCACAGTTAATGAATATTAAGTACGCGTAATTGTTTATTTTGGTGTATTATAAATTTAATGTAATCGCTATTACGAAATTCTCTTGTTTTCTTTGCATGTTTAAATAAATATTTTGATATGGGGAGAACGCACGTGGTCTTTTATTCGATTGGATATTTTGTTACAATAAAAATTAGAATAGGGGAGACCAGAGATGAAAGTAACAATTTTCACTTTTGTGTTTATATATTTAATTTGTGTACAGTTATGAAACTCATAATTATTTCATAATATACTTACACTTTCTTCTTCTTTTTGGCATATATACAATTCTTATAAAGTTTATGGTTTTTACAAAAAAAATTAATAATGAAGATCGCGATTTGTTACAACCATCCCGACCCATAGGGATAGTTGTAACAAAGGGTAGGGATAGATGTAACGTGGTCAATAAAAACGAAATATAATAACGTACATATATTTTAGTGTTTTATTCAGTCTGAAATCAACATTTATTATGATTACCCTTAAATAAAATGGCACATAGTAGTATAAACATAATATATAGATAAGAATTAAAACAATATTATGTTTATACTACTATGCGCCATTTTATTTAAGGGAATCAATAAAAAAATAATCATAATTATTAAATTATAAATTATAACAAACATAACTAATTTTATTATTATAAATAATTTTTATAAAACATATATTTAGGTACATACATACTACTGCAATCGGGATGAAAGTAACAAGCTGTTACCATCCCTCATTCTTGATTTCTCAAAATCAGACAAACATGTGCCTCTATATAAAAAAATAATTAAGAAACGAAGTTTTTGTAAAGCAAAAAGTTAAAATAGATCGTTATTCTACAATATTGATAATAAACATTATAGTTACCTTTTACTAAAAAAGAAATATTAGCCACAAAAAAATATTACAAAAATTAACTTTCGTCGTATTTTTCGAGCACACGTTGTACACATAACCAATTGTCGTAACGTTGTGATTGTTACTGAGGTGAAAGGGGAGTCGAAAAAACATATAAAAATCATTGACAGGTTCATACAAGTATTATAGTTTGCTCGAAATCTCGTTTGTTACTTTCATCCCGCGTTACTTTTATCCCTGGTCTCCCCTACTGTTTTTGAACCTATATTTAGATATTTATTCGCATTAAATATGTTATTAAGAGAGATTATTTGTATTAGGTATATTACTAAAATATTTTTAAAAATATCGAAATGATGTTTGAGATAAAATTTTATTAAAATTCTCATGTGAAATACCCAGTGTAGAATGGGGGGGGGTACGATACTGCACAACTGATTGGTGAACCAGGTACGATTAAAAAAAAAATGTATACTCGTTGAAATAGAAACTTTTCATTATAAAAACTAAAATTTTCACTAGAATAGTTCGTATGCTTCTCTTCTACCACCTATATAGGTATATTTTCGACTATACCATATGTCGGCTTGCTTTTTTTAATTGGGCATTATTTCAGGCAACATCTCTGTTCTGGAAACAACAAAGTTCTGACAAGAAAACAATACAATATAGACTTGTAACACAGCTGACGTGGGCTCAATATGCGAGTGTCAAAATTAATTTGTTAAAACTTTTCAAGGGCTATTGAGATATCCTGATTTACAACGGCTTTAGGGGGTAGATATGTTTACCATATGTTATCTCGAAAGTATTTAAAAATGATTCTTCAGATGTCGAGTAATATTTGATATAGGATTTAAAAGTTTGTATAATAATAATATAATAAAATCATTTTAAATATTAAAATGTTAACTATCCAATGATTTTTAAATAGGTTTTGGATTCAAAATGATTTTTTTAAGATTTGATTTATAATTTTTATTTAATATTATGAACATTTATACACAATTTTTAATTTTCTTGTGAAATTGAAAATAAACATTTTGAAGCTAAAATTGAAAAATTAAAAAATATTTAAAATCCAGAAATTGAATGAATTTTAAATACAAAATTAAAGCAGAGATTTTAATATGATTTCCATGCGACCATTTTTACTATCCCTAATGAAAAATGTATGTATATTTTTTATGTATGTATAATATTATTTACCTACTTAACTCTTTATTTTGAAAGTTAGTCTCATTGGCTTCCAAAGAGCTTAAGTTATTGAGGGTAAATATATTAAACATATGGTTGTTGTTTCTAACAAAAACCAGGAAAAATAAACTTTTTTATTAGTTAGTTTTAATTAACTCGGCGACCGTATGGTTTTTAAACTATGTAAATTGTATGTTAAGTCGAATAAGATTATTATCTGTAATGTAATATTTAATTATTTCACAACAGGAAATATAGCACCTGATGATAACTGATATTAATTTTGTTGAATGTGGATAATAATAATAATAATAATTTTATTTATTTAATCATATGTGCCGACATTTTATTTTACTGAAGTGTATGAGACTTTTGAATCGACTCCTGGAATTTTATTATATTTCTATGACAAATTGAAATTCGAAATACCTGTGGTTTAAAATTTTTGAATTTTGATTAGTGGAAAGTAGAAATCTTTAAGCATCAGATCTGCATCTCAAACGGTTCTAGAGATATAGATATAGATTTCAATACACTATTTCCAAATCCATCAACTAAAATCAATTTAAATGTGATTTTTTAAAGAAAGATTAAATAAAAAATAGTGTTTTATTTAGTAAGATACGAGTGTACTTCTTATGTTTATTTTATTTGATTTGGTATTTTATGATAAATTGACATTTGAATCATGAAATTTGACTAAAAAAATTTAGTTTTTCAATTTCGTTAAAAGTATATTTATAGTATAGAAACTAACGTGAAAAGTTGAAATTTTCAAACCGCAGGTCTGTATCTCAAACCGTTCACGAGATATGGCCTCTCAAAGTTTTAGTTTTTTTCAAAATATTTGAGAAAAATGGCCGTAACTTATGAACGTGTGGTCGGATTTGATTTTTCTTGACAGATTTGAAATCAGCGTGTCAAAATCGATATAATGACATGTATAATACTTCAAAATTCAAAAATAATTTTTTTGCTGAAAATTGAAAAAAATCCAAGGGGTATACCTTCAAAAAATGTCGATTTTTGACAAAAAAATTTTTGTCGAATTTTATAGTATTTTATATGTCATTATATAGATTTTAACACGCTGATTTCAAATCTGTGGACAAAAACCAAATCCGACCACACGTTCAAAAGTTATGGCCATTTTTCTCCAAAATTTTTAAAAAACTAAAACTTTGAGAGGCCATATCTCGAGAACGTTATGAGATACAGACCTGCGGTTTGAAAATTTCAACTTTTCACATCATTTTCTATATAATTAACATACTTTTAACGAAATATAAAATGTAAAAAAATTTACTCATATTGACACTTCGAATTAAAATTTTTCACATAAATATCAACTTACAAATAAGAAAATATGAAATAACATCATAACTTTCTATAAAAACATGATGAATAATAATATTTTTCAATATTGCAATATTTTATAAATAAACTGCAGAGCTAATATAATATAAAAACGTATTTAAGTTATATAAGGATATCAAATCAACAACAAAAATAAAAACTTTATTTATTAGACATAAAAAATTCCGATAATGGTTAAGTAATAGATTTTAATACCTCACATGCTGTTCCAGTCTGTTTTGTCTGAAACAGGGCAAAAAAGAATCGAAGGATGAACCTCACACTGAGATACAAATGACCCATAATTCCCCAAATGTGCACCATTTCTTCCTTTTTTTGTACACCTACTACCTACTGCTACAATTCGGTTTGGTTCGAATGACAGAATTATTTTAAGAATTTAACACATACTACCTATAAAATACTTTTAAAAATCACATTACATTTTAAATGACGATTTTTTAAAAACAAATTGAGATAAATCATTGTAAGTGAATCATCAGTAAATTACTAATTATGCGAATAAAAATAATTATAAGAAAAATATCAATATCTTTAATTTTGTCTGTCTATTGGTTTATTCTAGCTTAACATAAAAACTTCTAAACCGATTTCTGTGGTATTTTCACTATTACAAAGTCTTATTGTAATTAGAGCAGGCCAAGAAAATAAAAACATTTGGTACATTTTAATGAAGAATGATGTCTAAAACATTACAAAATATTGATTAATATAATTAAGAATACATAATTTATTATATGAACAGACCCGCATTAAGGAAAATTTATAACTGATAGGTAGGTATATTCTAATAAAAATCTATGAAAAACGTTCTTAATTGTAAAATTGATGTATCTAATTGAACAAGTAAGATATAATTAGGTCAGGTACGTATTAAGAAGAAATTTGAAATCGATATTTATTAATAATAAAAGTTTTGGACACGCACAATATAAAGTAAAAAATCGTTATAATTTTCCAGATTTTTTGCATTGATAGTATAGAAATTAGAAGGGAGACTCTCTGATTACGAATTTGAAAACAAATATCTCTTGACTGAAATGTTAAAATCAGAAAGTCCTATTAAATTTTTTGTTGCATTTTAAGAGACCTATCTTAAGACACCCTACTCATTTTTTTAAATATACTTTTCAGTCTATGGGAAGAGGTCCAAAAAAAAATTGTTTTTTTCAAAAATCTCATCATTTCTGTTTTTGGGTCATTAATCTACCATACGAAATTTCTGTGGCATACTCAAGACGGGCAGAACGAAACTATTTGGGTTTCTAGATTTCTATAAAACTCAAAAAATGAAGAAGAAATTATTTCCGCGATAAAATCACGAGTGAAGCAATGTTGATGAACTATTTTATTACAAAACATAGAAATCCAATGCACTTCATAATAGTAGTGATGTTATGCATCGTCGAACGCTTTGTTGATTAAATGTCAAAGAAGATAAATATAAACTTTGTCCTTTCATTATAATGTTATTTTTTATTTCATATACAGTTTTATGAATACCCACTACAAATTACTGTCTTTGTAAACTATGCAAAGGAATGAAAGATAAAAGAATATTAGTAAATCAAAGTGAATTCTGTTTTATTTAAATAATAATAATACACGTAATTTCTAAAAATGAAAAATACATATACAATATACATACATGATTTTTTTTGGCCTTCCATCTGTGATGATTTAGCCAGGACTTTTTTTTCATTCATCATTGTTTTATTTTTGTGTGTGTTTTCTTTCCCTTTCCCTTTCCCTACACATACATGATATGATTCATTTTTCTCAATTTTTGGGTAAATGAATCACTGGGCATAAAAGGCAGGCTCCAATGTACAATTATATTAATTTAAATCTGATGCGAACAGGCGTATTTTTTCACTTTGAATACCTACTGTACGTATATGATTCTAAAAACGTGCGTACCTCGTGAGGGTGCATGTATATTGTATATTAAATACATAATTCAGTGCATTTTTACTCGAATTATTATTATTTAGAAATACATACTTGAAAACATACGCGTTTAACTAATTTTAGTTTTAATCTGTGTGGCGTTAGCCCCACTTTTGTTGAAATTTAATTTTCCAAAAAATCAATACTCTAAGATAATTTTTCGGCCCCTCCAGAACCAAAAATACATTTTCCCCAGTCCCCCTTTTGTTGAAATTAAAAATTTTGAATGCTGTGCTAATTTAAGGTAATTGTTTCTAGCCTTGTTCCAAAATCTATTGGCGCCAGTCAGACGCAAAACAAAAGGGGGGCTAACTTCACACAGTTTAAATTTTAATAGTATTTTTATGTTGATTTAATTTAAACAGAATCATATTTTATAATAATTAATTAGAAAGATAAATTTCACGTTATATACTAACGGTTTAGCCCTCTCCTTTCCTTAGCAAAGTCCTTATGTAATTAATTAACGATTTCTTATCAGAAAGTATTTTCACTCAAAAGTTGATTGAATAATATAGAAATTTTCGTTGTTATATTTTTTTTAATTCCGCATCATAAAATTAATTATAAAAAAAGTTGTACATAAACTCAGTACAGTAGAATAACTTTTAAAGCAGGAATCGGTATAAAGTATATTTTCACGTGAAAGAACGAAAATAATGACCGTTAAAACAAATAATTCTTACAAAACTACGTCCAATTATGAAAGGAATCTCAACTAATGAGGGATCTTTACTTGTGTAAAGATGCTGAATTTTCCTATAAAAGGTCATGGTGTAGTAACTGTATAACAAAAGAAAAACGATAATTTCAAATGATCAAATGAAGAAAGTTGGAAATGTTTTTGTATTAATTAATCTTTCTGAAGAATTTTCTTCAAATTATTTATTATTTTTAATAATTCTGGACTTATCGGCACTGTATATATTGCTATGATTTTTTTTTCATTTAAACATTTATTACTTAGTTTCTTTACCAATATATTCATACTAACATTATAAATGCAAACGTGTCTCTGTCTCTCTCCGTCTATCTGTCTGTTTGTTACCTTTTCATGGCTAAACCGCTGAACCGATATTGATGAGGAAGGACATAAGTTACTTTGTGTCCTAAAAATTGACTAGATAAAAATATGGCGCATGTTCTTTGGTACATGAGATTTTTGGCGTAGTGGCACCTTGCATACAAATGCAAAATTAAAAACTTTTACTGACTAGCATAACAGGAAACTGTATTACCTAACCTAAATTCCACACGGACGAAGTCGCGTGGCAGCTGGTTTAAAATAAAATGTATTTTTTGGTATATAGGAAAAATAATTTTTAAATGATACTTTATTGCCATGTATAAATAGGTTTAATGATGGCTTAGACACTTAACTTATACAGTTAAAAGTTGCTTAAATATGTCAACTTAGACAAACCCTGTATAAATTCATAGGTCTTGTTATAATTAAGTTTTTACATTTTGAAATAAATCTTTGTGTAACTTCATTATTCGGAAGACAATTGATGGTCGCACCTATTATGTGACACCGTGCTACTAATTAGACATCGTGTGCACGTAACCACCATTTTGTTCTGTGTTTAATGATCAAAATGGTGTCGATTGCTGGAGGCCACAGTACCTGCGCCAATTGCTTCCTCTCTTCTCTTGTAATTCCCATTGCATTCGGGTTAATTGTTCGCGTGCTGCCATCCACACCCCCTCCCCCCTGCACCCGCCTTCTTCAATCCGTTCTCGACAGTACTCATGTACACATGTATATGTACTAAATATCCTCTTTTACCCCCATCTACAATCAAATGAATGCGTCTATATTTGTGAGCGTAGAAAACAGGGTTGGTGTCCTGAAAAATTAGGACCATTTTTTTAAGTTCCTGTACAGAAAAAAACTGTATTGTACCAAGAAAACCTTGTTTTGTATATAACGAAAACAATATTTTCTTTATATAAGAAACATACCCTTAATCCAACTACGTTATTGCGTCGTTCATGAATACTATAGTTGTTTTATGAGATTATTGCTTATCTTAAGAAAATACTGTTTTCGTTATATATACAAAACAAGGTTTACTTGGTTTGAGAAATCCTTTCTACCAATCTGTATAATAACGATTAAAAAATCTTATAGAGGTAAAAATAGTCGATTTGGACTGTATTAAAGATTCTGTAAATAAAAATATATTTTTCTTAAATCATCAAAGAGATAATATAAAATTCTGCGGAGAAAGAAAAAAAATGTACATTACCGTTCATAGGCGTAGATAGCTTTTTGCGATGGGGGGGGGGGGGGGATTTAGACTAAAGACCTTTTTTTTCTTTAGATATTACCAATTTTGAAGACTTTTTTTGTAGATTGAAGACCTTTTTTTGTAGTCATTATCAATTTTGAAGAGCATTTTTTTTGCAACGCAGGCCCCCTTGTATCACTCTGATGGGGGGGGGGGGATATGGCAGTATTAAATCATCTTTTATATGATGAAAAGTATACAAATTGGACTCATGGGGGGATTGATCCCCTTAATCCCCCTCTCTATCTACGCCACTGTTACCGTTAACGGCATATCTTCCGATATACGAGTCGGTACTTCTTGGTTATTATTTTTACACCTCCATCGTTGTTTTTTGGTAAAAAGATGATAGAGAACAGAAAAATGTTGTCGCACAACATTTTTTTTACAATACCAACATATAAAATAATATAAACTTTTTTTGTAACAATCCATTGTATTGAATTATTTTAAATTGAAAAACCGATTGAAAAATATATTGCTGGTTCAGTCAATTTTTTCGTACAATCCTTACAGATATATTTTCTAATGTTATTTCGTTAAAGATTCACCTGGAACTAGGAAACTGATTCAATTGTACAAAAATATCGAAATAATGTTTTATTGTTCTATACTAGATTCTTTCCAAGGTTCCTACGTATTTCTTGACATATATTTATGGGTATTTCTCCACTAGTTAGGCAAGTTGAAATCTCACACTAATTTAATTTTATTATTTTATTTTAATTTTGTTGTAATTATTATGAAAGATGAAAATTAATAATGAATTCTACTTGTGCGTAATATAAAAAGTTACTATAAAAATACTGTATTTCGAAAAACACAGTAACCTGGTCGGTCACCAATCCAGAATAACTGTTAAATTGTCATGACATTTTAAACACAGTCCCCTACTGTGTCGTTTTTTTTTTAATCTGTAGGTATATTTTATATCTTATAAGTAATATTGCAAATTGCTTTAAGTCCTATGATGAACTGTATTTGTCTAATTTTTATTTTCAATCTAAAACACTAAATTGTATCAATCAAGCGAAAATATAATTGGGACACTACCCGTGAAAGTGACCCTATTATAATAGTAGGGTAATGCCCTTATATAAAGATTTTTTCTTAAAATAATATCCCCAATCCACTGCCCGTATAGGGAACTACAAAGGAGCCAAATTGGCCCAGGCTTGAGCTAATTATTGCCAACACTGGGCCTAGATACAAATGATGATAACTTCGTTCAAGACTCAGCCAAGGATTGTTGACTAAGGCTTGTCGTACTAAGACTGGCCCAATTTTGGATAAAGAATAGGTGACCGAAGCTCGATATATGAAGGCTGGTCTAGACTGGAGCCAATATCAAAAAGCCACACTTAGCAACCCAATATTGGGCCAAGCTTGGGTCCAACGTTAAGACTGAAATTTCCTATATGGGTGTTAGAGTTTTTTTTACATTCGTTGTAAAACATCCTGTATATCTAATCTCTAAATCCAGACCTGACCATACATATATACATATACCTATACCTATGTAATTCTAAACGTGAAGCACATCAAAGTCGGCTGTAAATTTAAATAAAAGTAATGTGTTCGCGTAATCAAACGTACACCAGGTACGTACATAATATAATGAAATGTCCTACATTTTATATGCACACATTCATATGCATTAATACATATATGTACCTACTCACGTGAAATAATACTAAAATGTTAAATTTAATGTCAAAATGGATATAGGCTAAATGCAAATTGAACGACGTAGTAAAATTATTATTTAATATATAATAGCAATGTTCCACTGTTATACTCATATAGAATTTTCCCGTTACTTCATATACGTGTGCGAAAGCACTAATTCATTGATTGAGTTTTGAAACCCTGGGGATATTTTTAAAACGTATTATTGAAATTTAGTAAACATCAATTGTGAATTTCCCTGATACTGGCCTGTTGTAAATCAATTATCTCTCTTATTCTTTGGTTTTTGATTTTCAAACAGTGAAAGTCCCATCAAAATCGGTTCAGTAGTCGAAACTAACAAACATTAATTATCCTGAATCTAATGTAAAATGAAAACAGTTATTTTTTTTTCTAAACGATAAATTCTTTGTTTCAGGTAATTTGGCGGAAACTTTGGTCATGATGAATCGAATATACATTGTATGTAAGTGCCATATTTGGAATTATAATAATAACATTAATTATTTATTTTTATTGAAGTATATAAATTTCATATTGTAGGTCACAGTTGACAACACACGCAAAGCTAAATTAATGTTTTGTATTTTAATTGACCAATTATAGAAATTGAATAAATTTGATATTGTTTTATCAATATGCGTTCTGTGTAATTGTTATCATTACTGTAGTCAATTTTATAAATTTTCTATAAATATCCTGGTACAGGGATGTAACCAGGACCTTTAAGAAGTAGGATCTGATTTTAGGTGTCCTTATAAATTAAATATTAAACACATTATTACTATACAATTTATGTACTACTCTCTAAAACTGAGTAAGTGATAATACATAGTTAATATTAACTAATTGAAATAGTTAAAGTGACTGTTCACTACATGAATTAGTAAACAGTAACTTTTTAAGCTATAGCAGAATCTATAAGGTTTTTATTTTATTTATTGTTGATGTTAAAAACTGGAGCGATCTAAAATTCAAAATTAATGAAAAATGTACTAATAGTCTAATAGTACTATTTAAAAGCTACATTCAAGATTTTTTTCAGATTTTTTGAATCGATATTTTAGAAAATATAGGGGAGACGTTCTGAAAATAACTATGAAAAGCAAATACATCGTGATTGAAGGGTTAAAATCAAAAGGTCGTTATACATTTTTTGTTGAATTTTAGGAGACCTTTCTAAAGACTGGATGGGGTAGGTGAACTTCTTATATATATACTTTTCATTCTATGGAAGAAGGGTCTAAAAAATATTTTTCCAAAATCTTATAATTTCTGTTTTTGGGCTATCAATCTACGATCGTATATCAAATGTCAAAAATTTTCAAGACGGTTGGATGGACGGACATGGCAAAACTATAAGGGTTCTTAGTTTTCTACGGAACCCTAAAAATGAATTACGAATAGATTTTTCAAGTTTTGTATCAATAAACTTACCTGATTTAATAACTCACTCAAAGTAATTGATAAGTAGGTATACGTTGACAAATCGAAGTAATTCGAAATCACTATTCTTTTAGTGAAATTTAAAACGACTAAATCAATTAGTGAAATAACTATATATACTAATTCAGTTTTAGAGAGTACGGAGTATTTCTCGTCCATAATGACGGAACTAACCTTTTCCATAATAAATCCAATTCAAATAATATAATAACCGTCGCAATACATCTGAAGACAATAAAGAAAGAATTGCATAGTATTTTATAGCAACAGAACATTTGCAGATGTCTCAAGTCATTGAGTTTTATTCAAACGCTCTCCGAGATTGCCGGTAGGTACTTGGAAACGGTTATACCCCCATTACCCCCATTGAAAATCGACTAAAGCAGTTTGGAGTAGACAAAAAGACAATTGAAATCGCATTTTCTTGATTAGCCCTCCACCCCAACCTACACCCTTAAATTTCGTGAGACGTTATTGAAGTTTGGAAGATTGTATTCTTGAAAGTGTTGTATTAATTTTATCGTTGTTTTTTAAACACTGTATTGATTTTTGTTCCTACATTTATTTTTTACAGTGTTTGGGAATGATATATAGTGTTCTTATTTTGTTTTGATAATTAATTATTGTTATCATGTCCCCACAAACTGCGGAGGGCGAGGGGGTCTAACAGAGCTTTTTTGCAAAAAAAAATTCAAGCATTGTAATTTGGAATATCGGAAATTTTATAATTTAAATTCCAATGAATAGATAAAAATTAGCAAATAGTTGATATTTTCGAAGACATATTAATTTTCGGTTAAACAATTGTTAGTCGCGTCATTATAATATTTTGAAAAAAATTAATTAGAGCCCTTTATATTATTGATGGAATTTGTCGGGGAAGGTGTAAGGAGTAATTTTTCATCAAATGAGTCAATTTTTTTTCATTGGAACATTGTTTATTTTTAAACAATTTGGTCGGAAAATCGGTTTTTCTGATATAGTGGGAAAATTATGAGTTGTAGAGAAAAGTAAAGCACAGACGAAATATGCGCAAACAAAAGATCTATAATTTGGTGCCTAGTAGATTAAAATCCGATAATTGGTTCAAAAGTTATTGCAAAAAAACCGTTAAAAAACGTTGAAAATTAACTTTTTTTAAATTGTTTATAATTTCTTTATTATTTATTAAAATTCAACGAAAATACCTAAAAGTTGTGAGTATTAATATGTTTCAAAATTGAGCGAAAGATGAGTGCTGTAGGTCGAATAGTTTTTGCAAAATTCTATTTGTTTATCGGGTTGAGAAAAAAATAGCTAAATTTCAAACGCGGAGCCTGATAAAAGTTATTAACCAAAAAGGATTCACAACCCCGAATTTTAAAGGCCAAAACCTAACTTAACTTTGTATTTTCGTACAATATCGATTTATTATCGAGAACCCTTTTGAAACGTGCAATAAACAAAATATTTAAAAAATTGTATTAAAAATTAATAATTTTCAATATTTCGACTTAGCGGTGAACATTGTTATTTTACAACTTAGAAAACTATCTTATTGTTATTTTTTCGTCGCGTTACCCCAGATTAAAAAAAGAATGAAGGTTCTACGATCATTATAAACTGAGATATTGCAAATTTTTCAAGCGCGGATCATTTTGAACTTCGACGGCTGAGAAACGTATCTCGAAGTTCAAAATGATCCGCGCTTGAAAAATTTGCAATATCTCAGTTTATAATGATCGTAGAACCTTCATTCTTTTTTTAATCTGGGGTAACGCGACGAAAAAATAACAATAAGATAGTTTTCTAAGTTGTAAAATAACAATGTTCACCGCTAAGTCGAAATATTGAAAATTATTAATTTTTAATACAATTTTTTAAATATTTTGTTTATTGCACGTTTCAAAAGGGTTCTCGATAATAAATCGATATTGTACGAAAATACAAAGTTAAGTTAGGCTTTGGCCTTTAAAAATCAGGGATGTGAATCCTTTTTGGTTAATAACTTTTATCAGGCCCCGCGTTTGAAATTTAGCTATTTTTTTCTCAACCGGATAAACAAATAGAATTTTGCAAAAACTATTCGACCTACAGCACCCATCTTTCGCTCACTTTTGAAACATATTAATGCTCACAACTTTTAGGTATTTTCGTTGAATTTTAATAAATAATAAAAAAATTATAAACAATTTAAAAAAAGTTAATTTTCAACGTTTTTTAACGGTTTTTTTGCAATAACTTTTGAACCAATTATCGGATTTTAATCTACTAGGCACCAAATTATAGATCTTTTGATTGCGCATATTTCATCTGTGCTGTACTTTTCTCTACAACCCACAATTTTCCCACTATATCAGAAAAACCGATTTTCCGACCAAATTGTTTAAAAATAAACAATGTTCCAATGAAAAAAAATTGACTCATTTGATGAGAAATTACTCCTTACACCTTCCCCAACAAATTTCATCAATAATATAAAGGGCTCTAATTAACTCTTTTTTGTGGTATTATTTCAGCTATAATGACGCGACTATGTAGGTATCTTTAAAAAAAACACTTTTTTTTAAATTTTATTTTAAAGTAAATAAATGTTTCTTCAATGGCTGACTTATTTCACTAACCGTCCTGCAGGGTGGGGGGAGGGGGATCTCTACATCAACTAAACAATTAAATGCAGGAAGGTATATGTACTCGTACAAAATCATAAAACCAACATGCATGCTTTTAATTAAAGCACGTTTTAATTTTTGCTATGAATTAAAAGCCATCATAAAAATCTGCAGTAAATTCTACAAGCCTGATGTTAAATAAAGATACTATTTACACTTACTCCATTTAAAACAAATGCATTTATCTAATATAAATGTAGACGAAAGAATAAAAATCCACGTAGTGGAAAAAAAGTAATTGCTACTGCGACCAGTAGCGCCACTAGTATGAATTTCCAACATGAAGTAGTACCTGGGGATGACTTTCTGTATATCTATAATACAATTTTATGTGTCAAAATATGAATACCGTGGTGGACGGTATTTGGTTGCGCATTAGTTGACTGCGCTTCTGTGTATCCCGCCCGTAAGGTTGTAGGATTGTGTGAGTACGCGCGGGGTACAGAGGGGTGAATGCGCACAAACTTCTACGCAAGAGTTCGTTTACTGTCATCTCCAAGTAACTCTTCATGATTTCCAATTAGTTCAATACTTTTAAAACGTACAGCCTTGGCCAAAAGTATTTGCCACCCCCGCCAATTCTTAGATATGTATCTTTTTTTGACTTGACATGGAGTGGGCGAAATTGTGTTGTGTAAAGAGCCAAATGGGTTAAAAAAAAGGCACCCAAGTACTGTAAACTGCGTTAAAACTATCTCTTCATAAAATGTTCGGTGATACCAACATGAACAGCGCTCGTTTACAGTAAGAAAACACGCCTGTTACAAATCGCGAGTGACGATGAAGTGGTTCTCAGATAATGGGATTGCGCTCCTATTTTGGCCTCCTCAACCCCATTGAACATCTTTGGTCGATATTAAAGCACACGATTAGGGAACAATCAATCACATCAAATAAAAATATAAACAATATCTTTATTAAGAAGTGGCAAATAATTACTCCACAATGACGATACTTAGTATCGAGTTTAAAAAAAAGAGTAACTGTTGTTATCATAACAAGAGGTATCTGTACAAAATATTAATTTATTATATTAAATATTTCCGTTATCATCAACTGGTATTATTTATTTAACCTGGGTGGCAAATACTTTTGGCCAAGGTTGTATATCAAACTCCCCGACCCCTTCCATACTCTTATATAATATAAAAAAAATCGCTTGAACAAAAAAGTTGAGCGGCATTAATAGAATTGTTATTTGTTACTTTGTTACCTATAGTGAATACGTCACTGGCAGCGATCTTCGAGCAAAAAAAAAGAGTTTAATTTCAGGGTGTTCATTAGAGAGACGGAAAGAAGTTTAAATACTATAAAACGGTGCTCTCGTGTTATGCAAATATTAGAAAGGCTGCATGCAGTACCTACATATTGAAGTAGTAATGCAATGGTGTGAAGTGCTATTATAGCACCTTCTGTTTTAATACCGAATTATTCATTTGTTGAAATTGTTTATCGACTTTATTTTTTTAGAAATCAAATGCTTCATGTCGAGATGAAGAGACGAGACTGTCTGAAATTTGTATCTATATTCTCGATTTTAATGAATTATTTTGTAAATTAATTTTGGTTTGAAGATGCAAGGATGTTGCTTATGGGCCGATCATAGTAGGTTTTAAAGTATAGGATGGCCGGGTTTGAAGAAATTTAGGGTCAGAATAACTGAAGTTTAAATAAAATTTTATATGGCACGGGCCCCCTGTGTCTCAGAGGCCCCGGCGCGGGCGCTCTAAAAATTATTTATATTTTAAATATTTATTTGATCCTTTATATACTATTTTTGTCACGGGTTATTTTAGTGTGTAGTATAGTAGTCAATTTGTGTAGTTCAAAAAAATTGTTATTGTTAGAACAAAAAAGGTCATTATATTTGAAAAACATAAATGTACACTGGTAGAAAGGATTTCTCAAACCAAGTAAACCTTGTTTTGTATATAACGAAAACAATATTTTCTTAAGATAAGCAATAATCTCTTAAACCAAATATAGCAGCGGTTCTTAAACTTATGTGGTCTAGGGACCCCCGTTTTGAAGAATTATTTTTCAGGGACCCCCACTCCTGATAGAAAAACAAAAAAGGTCGTTAGATACTAATTAATCACTGATAAATAGGAATATAAAAGTACTTTATGTAAATTAATTTTTTGCCATTAATGTTTCGCGGACCCCCGTAAAAGTTTGGCGGCCTCCCGGGGGTCCGCGAATCCTAGTTTAAGAACCACTGAACTATAGTATTCTTGAACGAAGGAATAACGTAGTTGGATTAAGAGTATGTTTCTTATATTAAGAAAATATTTTCGTTATATACAAAACAAGGTTTTCTTGGTCCAATACAGTTTTTTTCTAATATTACAAAAAAAGTACCTATATTTTGTGAAAAAGTTATAAAATTTGATTTTTAATACTAAAATAATATTTGAAAGAATTTTACTAGCACGGAATTTGTTTGGATAGTCCTTATGCTCGGACCCCCCCCCCCATGTGGTTTGGCCGGGACTTCGTTGAAGCTCTCTCAGAGCCTGATTATTGGTATATGAAAATAAAATAAAAAATTCATTCGAGACAGAAACTTTTCTGACACAAACAAAAAAAATGATTTTTTTCTATAAGGTTAAATAGTGTAACCACAAAAGGGTTCATTTCGAAACTGTCAGTAGGGTTAAATACAAAATCGATGTGATTTCAAAAAAGTCATTATTATTGTTAAACTATGAATCAGAATTTATTATTTCCAAACTATTTATCATCCGAAGACACATTTCTTATATATATTTTTTTTCATCAAATAAAACCTCTTAACAACTCTTGAATAGCATTCTGAAAACTCTTCATCCTTTAATATGGATTATCTATCAATTCCTGTTATCCTTAATATCTGCTGACGTTTCATTCCATGTGACAGAGACGCACTGAGGATTTAACATTAGTCGTGCATTGTTTGTCTCTCTTGTGTGCACGTCATCAATTACATTTAATGTGGATCTTACCTGCTGATTTTAACAATTCAGCTTGATATTATATGTGTATTATTTGATCGTTTGTAAGGTATTTTTTGTATAAATCGCTCTGGTGTTTCTATATTAGAATATATACAGAATGATTCCAATATCTTTAAAATAATAATAATTTATGTAAATAATGTTATATTAAAAAATTAACTTGAGTGAATGTGAGAGTTGAAAATTTCAAATACATACTTATATGTACCTTTATTGGATACATTTTCATATGGTCAAAAATGTACATTTTCTTTTATTTTCCAAAATGCAATAATATATTTTAACCGGAAGTAATTTTATTTCGGCAGGAAGGAGAGGGATTCAGATGGAAAACTTTATATTGGGTATAGATTTCTGAAGGTAAAATGATTACATTTTCTTTAATTATTTTTATAAGAAAATGAATAGAACTAATATTTTTTCTCAATTTTATATTTAAAAAAAATGTTTCTATAACATATTTGGACCGTTCGGGGGTAGTTTTATTTCGTTAAGGGGTAGTTTATTGTTTAAAATAAAATTTTCAGATAAAATTAATAAATTATTGTTATATTATAAAAAGGATAATAATTTTATCACTAAAGACTTTATAATCAACTTTATATTTACCACAAACATTTTCTACCTGTTTTATACATGATATGTATAATATAACATTCTACTATTTCTGTATGAACAATTTTTCCACAACACTTAATTTTCTATCGCTTCTTGTACCAAAATCGGATTAACTAGAGCGATATTAAAAAAAACGATATTGCAATATCCGCATCTCTTTCAACTTCCTTGTATTAACTTTTTAATCTTAACGTATATTTTGTATGCAATTTCAAATGATTTTTGCTTCACAAACGTTTCTTTCATATTTCTTTACATTTCAACGAATTACTAACAAGCTTATCTACAATTATATTGTACCATAGAATGCAATATAGGTATAGATAATACCTATATGCTTTATAATCATTAAGATATATATTCGTGACATTTATTTCAAAACCTTATCATTTTCATTTTTTTTATATGAAATTAGGGGAGAGTGGTACAAAACGATCCCTCGGGGTAAAACGATCACCCTGTGTTTTACCGAATTTAGTAGTGCCATTTAGTAGTTTGAGTGAAAATCGTCTCCGGCGCCACTATATAGTTTGACATTCTGTCAAAGTTTTATATTGTTGTGAGCGGCACGGAATATTTTATTGTAACAAAATAAAAATAATCTTATTTGATGTAAGGTATGCAACAATTCAATATTGTGTAGTTTTAGTGTATGTACCATATATTTAATGTAAAAGGAGTGCTTGTGTTAGTTTCCAATATTATTCAACAATATAATCGGCAATACTTTATTGTTCTAAGTCTAACTGAAAATTTGAGGGTATGATTTAACGTTTATTAGAATTAGGCATTTGGGGTAAAATGATCCCTGCATATTGGGGTAAAACGATCCCAGTTTGTTTAATGTTTGTGGTTTCATATGCATCATTTTTTTAATTTGTTTTGTGTTGAGTTGATAAAGAATACTTTAGGTAATGTATATTTGCGAATATCACGGTTGTTTAAATGAAATTAGATCGGCAATTTATTAAATTATCTTGTTATTTCAGGAACAATGCCGCGGAATCATGTTCGGAAAACTACGCGTCAAAAATGGAGCGCAATCGCCATGATTAACGCATTAGAAGCTTTAAATCGTGGCATGCAGTATAAAACAGCCAGTAAACAATTATATGTGTCGATTATGGCTTTAAAAAGACGAGGGATCATTTTAGACACCCGGGTGTATAAAATGATCTTTACTACACCTTGATAAAAATGTATATATAAAAAAATCTGATTAATATATTATTCTACACTTACTAAATTATAGGCCAATAGACTAAGCTACCAGAAAAATTACCAATTTCACAAAATTTGTTGTCTAAGTATATATTTTTAATATCTGTTTTCCTTAAGGGGATCATTTTGTACCACTCTCCCCTAATAATACCAATAATAATTTTTCTTGGTACGTCCCTGATTTAATTATATCAATCAACGTGACTATACCTTATTTTTTTCAAAAAAAAATGGTTTGAAATACAGTTTTACGGTTTAAAAAATCAATTTTTCACATCTTTTTCTAAAAAATAAAAATATTTTTAATCAAATCTCTCCAAAATGTCATATCGTACATCAAATTTCAATTTTTCATAGAAATTGTCAAATCTTTCAAATATGAAGTAGATATATACATTTGCTTGCTACAAGACTTTTAAGATATAAAGTTAACATTTTTATATTTTATTCTTGCTGCTAGCAATTTATTTAGCTGCATTTACAAATGTAAAAGACAAAATTCTGAAATGTCTGCAAGTTTATGCATGCCATGTCGAATATTTGGCTAATCGGAAGAATATCGCTTTACATTCTATTTCTTTTTTTCAGCTGGAATCTTCTTTGTTTGCAAATGTATAATATAAGAGATAATCTGTATATTTTCAGCATAATGCATTTTTCATGAATTGTTTTCTTCCATTATGAAACATGATTTACGATAAATTTACAAATTCTAATATGTGGATTTATACATATTAACATATTGTTGAAATATTGCTAGTCGGGAGGTTTTAAATTGAATATAAAGTGGGTAAAGGTGGGCCGAATAAAAACTTGAATATTTATTATTCTGATATTGTTTCGTAGTTGTTTATAAAATTAAATATCGGTATCCAAAAAACAAGTAAGTCAATTTATTAGGTAGATGCATGTTAATATTACAATTGTTTTGGAATCAACAAAATCGAAATAGTATAAATCGAAAATATAAAATAAAGTGAAACTAAAAGTGATTGGGAATCTAATATATACATGATAGAAAGATTAAAATTATAATAATTATTTTATAAATGATAATAATCCTCAGGTGCCTAAAATCGCACGTTCCCCATGTGGGCGCGTGTTTATATGTACAAATATACTAGCTATGAAAATTAATGCATTTTTACTCGAGCATGATAATTAATAATAGTTTTTAATGTACCTTATTCACTAATAGTAAGTCGTATCACAATTGTAAGTGATTTTAATACTTAAAACTATACCAAATATTATGAAGAACATTTGAACACAATTCTCATATATTTGTAATTTATAATTTCGAAATTCTATGTTACCAAACAGAAGGTGTTTTTATATCCACCAATATAACATATAAGTACCTACAATTAAAATTTCAGAACTTCGAAAAATTAAAAACGCAATATTGCATCTAGATTTAAAATAAAAAATTATTTAAATAAATATGTTGTATACATATATAACTACACTATAAAAAAATATTAAATTGTGCAGCTATTAAATATTAAAAATTAAAATAAAACCAATAAAATAAAAATCGTATTTAATTTAATACACAAGTTCCTATTGGCCAATCAAACACTACTCAAGAACAATGACATATTAATTCAACCAACTGACAAGTCCGAGGAAAAAACAACTTAATTTACCAGGTGTGTTATATTACACAGGTATACCAACTTATTCTGCAATACTTGAAACCTATAATACAAAATAATATCCCTTCTATAAACCATCACAAAAGGTGTGCATAGTGTGCTTTGTAAAATCCCCCTCTACCACGTCAAAATCATGCATCCCGATTGGCTACATATCATAAAGTGGGGGGAAATGATTCACTAAAGATGGGTTTCAAAATCACTTTTACTTAGGAAGGGGAAATCACTCCCGTCTAGATTTAATAAACAAAGATAACACGTGTATTTGACATGCGTATGTATAATCCCATTCTTGTTTTTGTCGTATTTGAAATGTAGTTGCATCTATGTGATTCTATACGTTGGTAAACTTTTGCGAGAGAGCGAGAAGATATGTAGAGTATATGCAGTCGATGATGATAGCATGATGACAAAATGTTATTTTTCGATCGGGAATCATACTTTTCTGTAATTTCGTGTCGTTTGACTGCATGCATAGACACTTGGGGTATCTTACTTTAGTAAACTTCTAACTGTTGAGAGGTGAGCATATATATCGGTATTTCAATAAAACAGCATACGTTTTGCGCGTGGAATAATAAATTTTGACATCTTTTTTTTGTGAAGTGAATTTTTGTGTTGTGGTTGATGTGAAAAATTAAAAATACCAGTGAAGTGGGTCTAATTCTAAATTGTACTTGGATTACAATATTACATTTAAACAAAAGTTTTGCCGACATATAAAGTTTTTGTGAGTTTTAAAAGTGTTCTGAATATAATTTAAAAAACATACTGTTTTAAAAAAGGAATATCTATGTTCTCGAAGTTCAAGGATTATTTCGCGGTAGTGACCTGTATCCACGAGGAACTTGTTCCAGGATATGCCAAAGGATTTCAACACTAGGTATTTGGTTTCTGAATTTATAACGGATCGAATTACAGTGTATTTTTTTCTAGAAGTTGCCTGTAAGGTGTTTTTTTATTTATTGTTGTTGAGTTTGCGGCTTTTTAATATGAAATGAAATATTTTAAGTGCGGTTCTGAAAGTAACAAATCGAAAAAATATATAGTGCGGAAAAATTAAAATATTCAGTTAAAAATAGGGTTAAACGTGTAAAAACAATTTTAGAGACGAAAAAACATTAACGCGAAAGAATTCAAAAAATTCTAGGCATAATAAATTACTTATTTACATTCACAAATTTATTTATATAAAAGATAAAGGTCCTGCGGACTAGAATTCTGATGCGGTTAGAAAAATAATAAGTAAAACCAAAAATAGATTTCTGGGAAAATAAAACGAAACAATTTAAAAGTTTGAATTAAATAAAGTTTGGTGAAATAGAATATTTTTTTAAATTGTTTTAGCTTAGTTTGGATGAATAAAATAAAGATTTAAAATTATGTTTATAACTTCTGAAAAATATATACGAATTAAACTAACTTTTAGCTTGTTGAGGACAAATTAAAAAAAAATATTGTGTTTTTCAAAATTTTAATATCAGTGTGAACTTTTTGTAAAACCGGTATAATTGTAAATATATTAAAATTTCAAAAGCATTGTTGGTATTTTTATATTAATAAATATGTTAAATAAGAATGTATATTAAATATAATTTTAATTCTTTCCTAAACTTTACTTATAGCATAAATTTACAAGATAGTTAAAATGTATAAATAAGTAAACCTAAAAAACTTTTTAAATTCATTGTTTTATGATGGCTATAAATTTTATTGTGTTCTTGAAATCTTTATTACTTCATGTCAGCTCCTGAAAAATTGTTTGTGTTTATAAAATATGTGCACGAAAGAATTAAAAAAAACTACTTATCGTTTTTTAAGATTTTGACTTTTCTTCTGCATAAGTTGATGTTAATCTTGACATTCTTATCGATAAATATTAATTGATAAAGATATGAATCTATTTTAGAGAAGATTACTTAGCGAAATTTGGTCTAAATTAAAAAAAATACAACCCTTATATGAGAAGTTAAATGCAATGTATCATATTAGCAGATAGAACCCGATGTTATCCGGGATTTAAAAAAATGTAAATATTCACTGCTCAGATGTTTTGAGTAAGTAATAGTGTGATATTATGTATACCATATAATACTTATGATATTTCAAGGATCGTGTTGGTGCAAGTTTCAACAAAAACAATCCAATTTTCGAGATTACTTCGGTCAAACACAGACAAGAAACTTTCTCCCCAATACTTAAAATTATAGACTTGCATTTATAAAGCCTCATTTTTATAAATTTAATAATATGTATTGTTTTTCGATTTTTTCAAGGATTTTAGTGACTTTCCGAAGTTTGACATATTTATTACATTTATTTAATTTCTGTTTGCTTTTTGAGCCAAACTTACTATGATACCTGCTAATCTCTTTTGTGCAATATATTTTAAACTGTATAATATATAACTTTTAGGCGCTAAAACTACGACAAAAAAGTATAACCTATAATACGTACTACAAATACTACATATCCTTTTTTTTATCTAATAATTTTTCGGGATATAAAGTAGAATATATTATGTCCTTCCTTATGCGGCGTTTACAAAACAGAAACACGGTGTTTTTATTTTGTCCAAAAAGCAGTAAACCCTATACATTTTTAATTACGAAGAATTTTAAAAACACGATGTTTCTGTTTTGTTTTTTTTCGGTGTAAACACCGCATTAGGATACAAGCTATCTGACTGCTATGTTTCATAAAGATCAGTTCTGCAGTTTAGACGTGAAAAGGTAACAAACAGACAGATAGACAGACAGAGATACACTTTCGAATTTAAAATATTATAAAGATTTTGTAGTTTTCTTTAATAAATTTATTGGAAACTGAATATAAAATTTTCACCAGAACACTCGATTTCATATAATTTAAAGTATTTATTAAATATAAAAAAACATCTATAAAACACCCACAAAACCGTTCTCTATTAACATTATATGTAAAAAGTGAAGATAGAGATATAACTCAACCAATACTCTTTTTTTGTGGAGACTCGTTTTTCGAATCAGATGCACATGTCTATGCATTCTCAGGTACATACAGTGCCATCTATGGGTTTCTCTACGTACCAAAACGACTAACTACAAGACGTCACTGTTAAGATTGATGGTCCCTAAACACAATCAGGGTAATCCTAACTTTAAACGATGTTATTATTTGAGACCATAAATTTGCATAATCTCTAAACACATATCATTCAATTTAGATACATTATACCATGTCGTATTTATGATTGAACGTGCGTCAAAGGGTTGATTTAATTATGCACAAGATGTATATTATCATAATTTAATATTAATATATTTTATGTTTTGTTAAAAATAATTTCAGCATTTTAAAGAATACTGACGAAATTTGGACCAAATATAAAAGGGTCGTTTTATCTAGGCGTAAAGTTGGTTTATTTAGTTAAAAAAACTAATGTCTGCTATCAAAAAGGAGCTAACAAAATTTGCTAGCTTACAAGCACTCTCAAATTGGGTATCAAAATTATATGACAGATAGGTATTCTTTGAGTTTTTGACAGATAGATAGTTTGATACCTCATTTGAGAGTGCGTGCTAGTTAGCAAATTTGCTAGCTCCTATGGTACCAGACATAAGGCGCTTAAAAATAATCATGTGACGTTTATTTATTTATTTAAAATTACCAGTCGTAGGTAATACTGTAAGATCGAAAAAAATAGTTAGATTATCATATTCTATAACTTTTTTTAAACATTTATTTTCTATTATGCACCTTCTCAAAAATAATTAGAAAAATTAAATAATTCATCAATTTAATATAATTATAGAGTGCTCATAGACCGACAGATAGGCAGAAATTCTGTTTAATATATACAGTACATTTCATATATGTATAGTACTTATGTAGTATACAAAAAGTCGAAAGAAATATTCAAAACAAATAAAAAATAATCGTAAATAATAAAATAAACATGCATTCAATAATTTTGTACACTCTTTTTTTATAAAAATAAACCCGCCAACTACAAATCCTGACCACTTGACAAGGACTGTGTTAATTCTGGTGTCAGTTGACACCACGGGTCCATTCTTTAGCCCTCTTCCTGTTCCTTTCTGGCTCTTTTGAAAAATGTTTTTTGTCACTATATTCATATATATGTATGCACAATGCAATATACACACAGGGCCGTACCGAGATATTGTAAATATAATACTTTTTTAAATATATTACATATAAATATTAACTTATAATAAATTAAAGATTTTTTTAATTTCAACATACCAAGTACATTAAATATTGTATATTTGATATAACAAAATTAACTGCTACATTTACATTATTTACTTGCCTTTGAACCATACCCCCCCCCTCCCCCCCTCATTTTATATTATATTAGATATATTTTTATTTGATAACTTACATAAGTTCCACAATAATATAATATAATTTTAATTCGACTGTACTTTTTTTCTGATAGATACCCGACGGACCTGACTATATGGATGTGTGTGTGTTTGTGTGTGTGTTCCCAGCCGCCCGTCTGTTGTGATGTATGTTAGCGTATCTATAACCCAGGATTTAGAATGACAGCATAATATTTTGTCGTTTTTTGAAGTATATTCCATCTCAGAATGTAGTGATCAAAATTTCAATTGTAAACAGAAAAAGGATTTTCTAAAAGATTCACTCATGGATTTTCATGAAAATATATGTGTATACATGCATACTTTTTATAATATTTGGACAACGATGTTACTGTTATGTTGAATTTAATTCTAAAATTTGATTTTCATTCATTTTTAGAGAATAAATTATAAAAAAATTGTAGCAACTGTCATTCACTTTATTAAATTGAAAAATAAGGACTGGGGGAACCCTAGAAATGCACAATTTCAAGTCTTGTTTACATTTGGGCACGTGATCAGGGCAATAAGACTGCTGTTACAAAATTTACTTTAAAAATAGATTAATTTTTAATATTTTATGACAAACCGAATATTAAAAAATATTAATATCCATTGTTCATTTATTTTAATTTTTAGAGTGAATACGTACTTCTGAGATTTCAAGGAGCACGTTGGTGCATGTTTCACTAAAATCAGTTCAGTAGTTTTTGAGATTATTTCGGTCAAACACATACATTTATATATTTCGTTCAAAAGAATAATACATTTATTTATTTATTGATACCTATGGAAGCCGTTAGAACAAATACATAGATAAGAACATTAATTTATGATATTTGGCTTACATACACCACAAATAAATTAATTTAATTAAGTCATATGTTGTAAATAGTAGGCAGAATGACTAACAAACATACTTAAGCAAATAATAATCCCTGATAAGAATTATTAATCATTTATTTATTTTGAATAATGTTTTTGTATTTTATTTCTTATCAAAGAAATGCATATTTTCGTACCTATATATATTTTTTTCATCTACTCAAATTATTTACGTATTAAAATAATAAACTTTTCAATCTTCCCTCAACTTACAGACCACTAATTTATTACTACACTGACAGTTTATCGATTGAAAATTTCAATTTTGTATCAAAAAATACTTACTATCAATTTTAACATGTACTGTCAATTGAGTAACTTCTACAATCTCTATTGTAATTTTTATAATACACAATTTTTACTATATTTGTAAATATCATTAACATGATTTATTCAATTAATTATTCTTAAGTAGAATTATTTTATAAGTGCTATACAAATTATTCTATTTCAATAGTTAGTACCTACATTTTTCTATTCGATACTTAAATTTTTATTAAAAGACAATATATAATAAATATACTACGATTGTGTAAAATTAATTATATTAATAGTATATTTTTTATTGATATAACAAATTAAACTATACCAATAATATAGATTTCAATCCTGCACGTATTTTGGACCGTTACTAGGTACATCAAATAGTAATAATATTCTTTAAAAATTGAGTGATTTTTATTAAATAGTTTTCTCCGTGTACTAAAAAGTACTTTTATATAGAAAAAAGTTAAACGCTTAGACATCTGAACGATTGGTTGTAAAATTGAATACGATGCAATGTTATAAAATGATTATAATCAACAAAAATGATTTATGAAGTGAAATGATTAAACAGAATGACTTTAAAACAAGAACAAAAACGTTGCAGACTTAATTTTAAAAAGCGCTGATAATATATGACTTTGCCAAATATCCTTGAATGATCTTGTAAACTTTGAGAATAATTGATTAATACGTGTTCAGCATGCAACGTGGTCGAATAGTTAATTAAAATTTTATTTTTGGTTTTATTTCGTTTTCATGACTTTTTGCACTTACAGAATTAAGTGGTGTATTATGAATAATATTTTTCGTCGTATATGTACAATTATGTTTTAATTAATAACGTCAAATATGTGGTGTAGCGACATTCGCGACATCTCACACGTTCAAATTTCTTAAATTTTATTTTAATATTTCGTACTATTTTTATTCCTTTATTTAAGTTTACCGACAACTTATATACTTTTACAACGTGTCTAGACATTTACATTTTTCAACAAATTCTTTAATCTTTCTTAATCCTCTGTAGTTTATTAGTAACACGTACGCTTGGGTATTTCCGGTCGGCCAACGTCTAATTTATCCTAAGCTCAGTAGTGCTAGGGTCAAAGTGGATGCCGCCTTTTGGATTTCCCCAAGCAAACCACTTTCTATTTTTCCCCTTCTCTAAATATCTATCGCTATCCTTGTCTAACGATCCTGTGACAGGATATTTCATTTTGCAAAACAGACAGTTGGTCTTCGCTCTTAAGACAGTAAACATCTCGCTGCAGTACTCTCGCGCTCGCTACATTACAAAACATTACATCAACTTACAACAATCATCATTGTACTTTCAACAATAAATAAATATATTCAAAACTACAAAGTGTTATAATTTTATATATATATCGTTTGTCCCGTACACCAGTCACTAAAGTGGTGACCCCGACGTGATTTGATCGCAACCGACGTGATTTTTCCGCACCCGACGTGATTTGATCGCAACCGACGTGATTTGTCCGCGCCCTATGTAATTTTTTCGCGACCGACGTGATCTGTCCGCGCCCTATGTAATTTTTTCGCGACCGAAGTGATACCTACGTAGTGACAGTGACAATTAAAAAAAGTGATTTGTGTATTCAACAAACTCAAACTATAGTGCAACTGACAATTTTTTTTAAATGGTGTTTCGTGCCATCGACCAAGTGACAAGCGAGATGATCAAATATATGGCATCAGAAACAAAAGTGAGTGCTCCCGCGGAAACTGCAACCAAATGCGTAACAACAAGTTCGATACAAAACTTTTACGGCCATGACTCATAAGTGGCACTACTACGGGCAGTCGTTAATGGCGACAGACGACACCTGCCCTTCGACATCGCGCCGCACAATCATCACAAACACGACTACCAAGACGCAATCCCAGTGAACATGCGAAAACATCGACTCACGGACTTACCTACCCATATCACCTCGCAAGGACAGGTGACTGAGTTTCAAGTCTCAAGAGTTCAAAAACATCTCTGGTTATCACAATCGGACAAGCGGAATCACCGACTCCTGGACCTACTCACCCATATCACCTCTCAATTGGAGATGACTGAGTCTCAAGTCCTAACAGTCACGGTCGCCTCTGGTTCATCGCCACATATCGAGGTACTTCCCAGACTTCCAAGCAGCACGACCAGACAATACGACAAACGCAATTCACCAAACAACCAGGTACACCATTCTCTGATTACACACGACTACGATGCATCCATCGCCGCACACGCCGCCGAGGTTGTTGCAGTCACCCGATTCGTGACCCACGACTACGATGCATCCGTCGCCGCACACACCGCCGAGGTTGTTGCAGTCACCCGAATCGTGACCCACGACTACGATGCATCCGTCGCCGCACACGCCGCCGAGGTTGTTGCAGTCACTCGAATCGTGACCCACGACTACGACGCAACCACCGTCGTACACGCAACCCAGGCTTTTGCGAACAAGCTCATCGTGACTCAATTCATAACGCATACGCCGTACTATCTCGCTTTGGCTCCATCAGTCATCATCACTACACCTGGACAATCGACCAACAAACAAACCAACAAGCACTCAAATTATCGAACGAACAAATACGCAATCAACGACGAAGAACGCAATAAAGAAACAGACGACGCATCAAGAGCTCCAGTCTTTCCCGCCCACCGGCCCGAAATTCAGCCAGACGGAGGACGACGAACACCGTCAGGTAGACGCGTCCGCTTCACGGACCGTCTACAGATAGGTTTTTCGTGAATTAAATCACTGGCAGGGGGGTACTGTAGCGACATTCGCGACATCTCACACGTTCAAATTTCTTAAATTTTATTTTAATATTTCGTACTATTTTTATTCCTTTATTTAAGTTTACCGACAACTTATATACTTTTACAACGTGTCTAGACATTTACATTTTTCAACAAATTCTTTAATCTTTCTTAATCCTCTGTAGTTTATTAGTAACACGTACGCTTGGGTATTTCCGGTCGGCCAACGTCTAATTTATCCTAAGCTCAGTAGTGCTAGGGTCAAAGTGGATGCCGCCTTTTGGATTTCCCCAAGCAAACCACTTTCTATTTTTCCCCTTCTCTAAATATCTATCGCTATCCTTGTCTAACGATCCTGTGACAGGATATTTCATTTTGCAAAACAGACAGTTGGTCTTCGCTCTTAAGACAGTAAACATCTCGCTGCAGTACTCTCGCGCTCGCTACATTACAAAACATTACATCAACTTACAACAATCATCATTGTACTTTCAACAATAAATAAATATATTCAAAACTACAAAGTGTTATAATTTTATATATATATCGTTTGTCCCGTACACCAGTCACTAAAGTGGAATAATTATCAAATTTTCTTATGTTAATGACAATGTGGAGAACCATATACATGACTTTTATGTTTAGTAATTATTTTTAACAAATGCAGGAAAAAAAATGTCACACTTTGAAATCTTATATCTACGGAAATCCTTAAATGCAGTAATATGCTTATTTTTAATAATTTTGGTATGCTGTGTTTCATATCTACTTACTTAATTTTTTAATTAACCCATTAACGCCCGTCGTACACATTTGTGTACATCTCATTTTATAATAATTAGTGCTGCTGTCTATGGATATTAATTCACAATATTTCCTTAAAAATCAGTTGGTAGAAGTGCAACAAACAAAATATGTTAACGTTTTTAGTTTCATAAGTGATTAAACGTGTTTTAATTATTCTGAATAATTTTTATATGAAAAGAGGTACATGGTATGCTAATATATTTTATCCAATGATTTCGAATTTCATATGAAATAACTTATAACATAACTTTTAAACGAAATTTATCTAAAAAAAATGATATCAGAAAAGCAGTCTCACACAAAATAGAGTTTATATCTGCCCAATTTGCTCGCTTTGTTATTTTTTTTCTAAATATTACAAAAAAATTTGTGTTGTATATTTATAGTTATTGAATATGTACTTAATTTCATTAAAAAAATCTTTTGCATGTTTTTGTTTTCTCTTGGGCGTTAATGGGTTAATATGTATATGTATAAAAATTCTGGAAAGGCTACAGGATACTCTATATTTAATATTTAATAGCTTCTCACGTACCTGTTGTTTTTTATCATTACCAAATTCAACCTACATTTCAGTATACATATATTATTATCGCTATCAATATATTTACTAATGATAAAAATGTCAGATAAAATTGATTCAGAAATATGACGGTACTTCTGTCAAATAATTTATTAATTTCTTATCATCAGCTATCACAATGTGATACTATGCATGTATTTAAAAAAAATACCCAATGTATCAGTATAAAATTGTAGTTGGTCTTTTTCGGTGTAGTTATTTAGTCGAAATAAAAATTATTGTATTACGGAATTTTATCATCGAAATAACATAAGGTAATATTTGTTAATTTAAAAAAAACTGCTTCTTATTATTTATGATCAGTGGTTCTAAATCTGCGGCACGTGTAAGTTAAAAAATTATCAAAATATGAACTAAAAAATTAAATGTGAAATCTTATATAACTTAAACTATTTATATAGTGATCCCTCGCACAACGAACCTCGCTTCACACAACGAACTGCATCGTATTTCATTTTTCCGCCCGAACACTCCTACGTATCACGAAGTCGCCCGAACTTCCAAAGTCGCATGCAGTCGATGCTCAAACTTGCACGAACATGCATCAACGCGCGTCAGTCGTTCTTTTCTGCGCTTTACTCATACACGTGCTTGTTTTAATAAATGTCATTTTGTGTGTGAGGATTTGACCCTACAAGCCTCGGTAGACTCTCCTAAATCTGAGTTTGACTAAAAATAAAAAACGCGTGTACAATCTTTTTTATGTTATAGTACCATATTTTATGCTACATAACGAATTAAAAAATTTTACATGTTATGGGAAAACACGTTTCACATAACGAACTTGCTCCTGGAACGAATTATGTTCGTTATGCGAGGCATCACTGTATATTAGTTGATTTATTTCTTAAATGTATTTTACGTAAGTATTGTAAAACCCTGCTATAAAATATAAGCTAATATTGATTATTTTTTATATTTATCTAAAGCAGTAGCGTCAGCTGTTGTTTGTATTATGCATTTTATTATAACCGGGGTGATTAAAACTTTATAGACAAAAAAGTGCTTGCTTGAAAAATATGTACATAAAACATTGTAAAGAACAATTTAGCATACTATAGCAATAATAATCGCTGAAGGCAAAAGTTAAATTAAAGTAAGCCCATCTGTTTTATGTAAAGATTATTATTTAATAAATAATTATATATGTAGAAGAACAATTGCGCAGGTGTTGTAGAATTTGTTGACAATTTAATTTTAGAATGTATATAAAAACTGGAGCATGTTAATTTAAAAATATTATGTAATTCGATAATTTTTTTAATTATATCTAAGTATTTTTGCTTTTCGTAATGAAATTTGATTCGGATATGATTTTTAACAAGAAACAAAGGGTGATTTATATTATTTTATACAAGACATTACAAATATATTAGTTTTTCTAAACTCTTTTACTAGCAATATTTATGACTTTTACTGTTACAATTTTTTTGTTAAAATTCTATAACTACTATTTTTAAGATTGATATATATTTTTTTTAAATATGAAGCTGGGAGCAATTTCTGGAGTCTATTCTAATATATTATTGTGTGTGTTGAAATTTCAGAATTGATAAAAGGTACATGTTATTATGCTATCACTAAAGATAGCTGAATAGTGAATATTTATTTTTTAAATTCTTGATAACGTCAGATCTAATGAGTTATTAACTAACGATTATATTTCTAAATTTATTTATAATAATGTCTAGCATTTATTTTATCAGTTCTGACATCAAAATGATCAACATTAAAAATTAAAGTGAGCTATCGTAAATAAAATATTTTTTCTGTAAAATATAAGCTTTCTTTATACGAGTTTCTTTTATAAAACGTAAACTCTCATAGGTACATTTTTTTTTCTGTTATCATTTCATGTAAGTTTTTTTTTCTTACAACATATTTTCTTTGAAATACCAACAACTTCATGAAAACATTTGTTTCTCTTTGTATTTTTATTTATGCATAATAATCTTTATAAGATCTACATAATTTTATTCTGTATGTAAATCAGTGGTAACATAACATTATTGCGGAACGCTTTTTTTGTCAATATCAATAAAATAAAAATAGTTTTTGTACTTAAGTTTTAATAAAGATCATGTATATGTATACACATATAATATGATTTTCTATGTATATCAGTGGTAATAAAACGTCTAAAATTTTCTGGCTTATATCAACTGTTGTTTGAGGACTCCTGTTTGAATGTAGATCACATACGTATAGGTACTCGTATGTACACTTGTAAGTTTTGTACAACAGAACATGATGCTTGCTTGATTTCATATCTGGTTTCTTGGGTATTTCAGATACACAGGATTTTATTACATTTATGTACACCTACAGCATTTTTATTATATATAAGTAAACGAAATATCTGTGTCTTATTTTTATAGTTTTATATTATAATAAAAATATGTAACTTTTTCTATAACCCGAGGATAATGTCAGAAATTTTTTAAAAATAATAATAAATTTTCTAAACTGCTATTTCTATAATGTATATTTCTATAATAAAAAATCTAAATTGAAAGACAATTTTCTGCTCTATTTGAGAATTCAAGTACCTACGTAAAAACGTGAACTTGGAACATACAAATTTAATTTAATAAATTTTGCACCGTGTATGATTTTTATTAAAGCATTTTTTTTAACTTAACATTTTCAAAAAAATAAGGATATGTATACCGAAATATTTTTTTTATGCAATACGAACACATACATACATACGTGTATTCTGTACACGCGGTTGTGTTCGCTATAGTTTATTATTTTTATAGCCGGTAATAAAGATTGTACATGCGCTCCATGTCCACGGTTGCGTACGTTGAATTTGTATAACGTAATTATTATCGCTTGCTTTATTTATGGCCCCCGACACCTGGCAGAGGAGGAAACGGATACCTTCTCCTTATAAATGCGCTGTTATCACATCACCTGAGAATTACATAATCGAATGTTTATAAACAATTAACTGTTACCGGCAACTTCGTTCGCGCCAGTAAGATGTATATGGTTCGTGTGGAATTTAGGTTACATAGAACTGTCACCTAGTAGAAGAAGGTTGGGTAATGCAGATTTCCATTATGAGTCGATAAAACAGGTCGCATGTACTAATGATATATACCCATTTTTTATCTAATAACCCAATGCCAATCCGACTTTTTGAGGCTAAAAAACAGGAAAATTCTGTACAGGCGATAGTGGGAATCGTTGCTTAAAATGATTACAAAAAGATGAAAAATAAATGCACCCTTGCACATGAAGCGGTTCTGAAGGGGGGGGGGGTAGTTTTTAAGGATTGAAAATGTTTTTTTTTTTGCGATTTCCGGCGAAGTATGACTTCCTATCGAAAAATGGTCTGCAGTAAAGTTGTAGATAATAAATAAATCTACAATTTTCTTTCAAACCAATTTACAACATAACCTCAAAATTTCCGAGATAATAGCAATTTAAATTTAATTTTCGAGTTTTTTATGTCGAAAAAATTTTCAAAGTACTTGAAATTTTCATGAAATGTATGTTTTGAAGTCCTTTAATTTAAATTAATTCGGGATATAAAAAATGGGTGTATGAAATTTGTACGCATGTCGTATTTTATCAACTATCATAACAGAAATCTGCATTACCTAACCTTCTTCTTCTTCTTCTTCATGGGTTTTATATCTGACAGCTCCTACCTAACCTAATTTCACGTGAACAAATTTGCGAGTAAAAGTTAGTCAATAATAAATTACTCTTGTGCAAAATAAATAAATCGATCAAATGCATGCATACTCACTCACATATTCAAGTGAATGCGTCAGACATATCATCAAATTATCATTATCAACATCCTAAAGGTTTCATAATCGCAAATATCGCAAGATTTAGATCTCGATTTGGTATTGAAGTGTTCATAGACGCTATCAATATTAATTCATTTATGTAAACGTGTTAAATTTGTGTGTGCGTGTGTGTGTGTGTGTGTGTGTTTGCTATCCATCTTTGTGTTTACTGATTAGCTGGCTTGTACTACATCTTGATTTAATAAGTTAATGCAACAGCTAGCGTCAAAATACTCTCAAGTCATCACAAAATGATGGATCCCCGTTAGATAGGCGCGTGGTGGCTAAGAGCAGATTTCTTGTTCGATGTTCGGAAGTTTCGGTCCGTGTGTGGTGTTAAGGGATGGGGAAAAGGGGGGGAAGAGGTTATTCTTTAAACTCTCGGTTGATGTTTTCATAAGTTTCTTAAATGCTTGTTTTTTATGCTTCATGTTTTTTATAAGTTTTGAAATTTCGTGTTGTTGTTGGTGGTGGTGCGGTTATGAATGGGGGTAGAGGGGTTGAATTTATGGGGCGGAAATGAAATGAAGAAACATAAAGTTAAGAAAAAGTGTTTTAAATAATTTTGGAAATGAATTATATGAAACTACGAGTATATTAACTTTCTAAAAATGGCACTTTTAAAAGAGCTCTAGCAATGCCCACTGCAATTTATGACGAAACGTTGACCGGTTATGCGACCAAATTAACACGGCTTCCACCTAGAAGCCAAGATCAATGTAATCGTATTGTAAGCACACTAACTGTGTTTAATTTCAATTGATTTTTCAATCGATTAGTTGTTTTTTATAAAAAATAAATAAAAATTCCCTTCTGTTTTATCGTTTTTGAAATAGACTGAAGGACACATAAACGTGGCGAAAATAGTTAGAATGGATTCAAGGAAAGTCAAAATACAACCTTATATAACGATTTCCTCGATTTAACAAATTTTTCAAAATCCCCTAGAACTGCCCGTAAGAGCTAATGCAAAATATACCTATATATTACGAATACATTTGTCAACAACCTCTTTATAACGATTTTTTAATCTTATTACCCATTGAAATTATTTTTTACGGATTTCATTGCATTTCATTTTGATTATTTTGTGACAGAAAACTGTTTTTAAATAAAAAATACAGTTTTTTCTTTAAAATGTGTTTTATTTATTAGTGGAAATCGTTCGATATAACAGGGTATGCAGATGAGTACCTATACGTAATGTTGATGTTAATAAACAAGTTTTTTTACCTTGTTATAACGAATTGTATAGACCAACCTAACCTTTATATAACAAACCTCACTGTAACAAATTACTTGGTATAACGAATATTTTCTACTTCCCTTCAGTTTTGTTATATCGAGGTTGCACTGTATTTCCATCAAAATATCGAATTAGAATTAGAATCAGCTGACTGTACTTTCTAATGATGGTTTTACACAAATTACAATCCGTATGAGAAAGGAGCTTATATATGAAAAAAAGAAGAAAACAATTCGTATTTTTTACCACTAATTGTATATTTTTTAATCATTATATTTTAGGAAAATATAACTAATGATGTCAAAGAAATTTATCTAAATTTATCTAATATGCATTTTTTGAATAAAGATAACAATTCTAATACCATTTAAGTTTGATATGTGTGTAACTTGTACAAATAATCTTACCAGTATATATAATTTTATCTCCCCCAGATACAAATGTAATTTTAGTGAGAAAATGGAATTTTGACGCGTACGCTCACAGATACAATTAAAACATTGCATGAACAACACACACCGTCACGGTTTCGTGGAAAGATCAAGTGAGATTAGACGGCACAAAACTTTGGTGGTCTCTATACTATTTCGCGTTTCCGGCATTTCGAGAAGGAAAAAGGGCTTCTGATACACGTACAAACACGCATATACTTCATTTAATTTGAGGGGGGGGGGGTATCAGAAATTCAAAAATTAGACGCCATTTGTTATTAATTAATTTCAAATATACAAATATAGGTTACCAACACATGAATACAAAAACTAGAATAGGCATAATGACTAATTTAAAAAAAATTATTCTATGATGACCTTACGTGTCTCTTATTTCTGCAGAAAATAAAGGGTTAATCGCAAAATTGACTCTTTTAAAACTAATTTTGAATTTGACGTCAAAACGCTCGCAGGTGACATTTCAGAGTTGTGACGTCACATTTCTTATCAATAATAATCAAGCATTCAGAATTCAGAACTAGACAATAATTTAATTATTTTGTGTGTTAAAAATGAATTCCAAAGTATATAAGTTCTTAAACAAGGTATGTAGATACCTAATAAACTTATAAAATAAAAACGTCACTTTTGACGTTAACTGATGCGTGACGTCACTCGCTCTTCTGATTGGTGTTCTATTTAGCATGGTGGATTGCTGTATTTTGCATTTGTATTTTAACTTAATTATATTAATCTCGCTTTTAATATAAAAATAAATACATTTTTTAGAATCTTTTTAACCTATTTCATTATTTAAAATCATAATTTCAATGATACTTTCTTACTGGCATCATGCCTATGCTTTATTCCATGGCTACTATGTTTTTATATAAATAAAATTTCTTTTTTGTAACATCATGGAAACAAAACACGAGTTGATAATGATTTTTTGTTTGTTAAATCTTAGGTTTTCATAAAATATTACTTGCCACGATAATGTACAGAAAAATTATCAAACTATTGGTGAAAACCGCATTGAAATCGGTTCAGTAATTTCGAGTCTATAAGCCTCATACAAATTATATTATAGAGATTTAGATGTTGCTTTTTCTAACTACCAGAAAATATGTCATTTGTTTTTTTAATCTAGATTTTGTTCAGATATTATCTGAGATTTAAAATGATGAATTAATATGAGCGAGCTAGTCTTTCGTTTAGATGATGTATGTGAGTATTGTTTTAAGATATATAATTTAGATATTCTCGACTTGAAAGTCGACATATTACAAATGGATAGTATTATAAAGTTACAGCAAGATGGGTTTGAAAATATATACATTTCATCAGTTTGTAATAAGTAATAATAAAATTGTATTTTACACAGTAATTTCTTGTTGGTGTTCTGTTGAAAACAGATATGTATGCAGTCATACCCCGATTTACGTCGCTTCGCATTTACGTATATACATTTTAAAGTAAAACATTCCCTGAATTTTTTGTTTCGTACTAGTTTTAAATAGAGGTTATTTTTAGTTATATTTCTATGTAGAATTGAAAGTGACGTAACTTTGGGGTATGGCTGTACAGAAATCAATTGATTTTTTATATCTATATAAAAAAGAATTACTTTATAAAAGTATTTAGGTACATATACCATCTGTCGATATTTAAATTTAAAAAAAATACGAAAGAATATTTAATATACAAACATATTTTAATTACTAATATTGCTGTACATTCTTTAGATAATTTAATTTAATATAATATAAACGGTTTTAAATATTCACGATTTAAAAAACAATGCTCTGCGTTCACTTATTTTTAGACCACTATATTTTTTACATAACATAATGCTTTTAGCACAGTAAATGTAAAATAAATACAACTGGTATTTTAGAGTGTGAGTGAATTAGTAGAACAAACTTCGTACAAATTGATGAACGTTTCTACTTTTTATAGATGTTACCGTTTTAACCAATGTTCTTAAATAAACACACTCACAAATACAATGTAAACAGGAGACGCCTATGGTTTAATTACACCAGGATGTCATCGCTTTGTTTCGTATTTATGACAATCATCTTTGAAGATTTCTTGGTATTTTTCATGAAATTTAACACCTCTTTGTGACATTTTTTTGAAGTGTTAAATGTTGAATAACATAAGATTAGTTCTGTAATATTATATGCTTTTGTTTCCTCGCGGCTTTGCCTTACTCTTAAAACGTAGTTAACACTATGTATTTTTTGCTGTAGTGTGACAATAAAAATCCCATCAAAATCGGGTCAATAGTTTTTATTTATTAAATGTCATTGAGTTAAAAATTAAAATAGACTAAATAAAAATTACTCGTACATAAATATTTAACAAATTGTTTCGGGACTGCCTTATAAATGAAAACAGAAAATTAATATTTTTTATTAATACACATGCCGAAAATCTATTTCAAAAAATGACTTCCTTATTGTATATAAATTTTATGACCCTGTTTTTGCCTTTAACTTAGATACTATACAAAAAATCTCCTACCAATTTATTAACACTTGATTTTTAATGATGTACAAACGAAGAGTATATAAAAATTAATACCCTCTCAGCATCTGCAATAAAATAGATAAGGAAATCAAATAATAGAAGTAGTTCCACAATTTCACACCTTATCATTATTACTGCTATAAAATTCGACCCCCTCGACCAATCAGGGCACATTTCCCACCAATCAAAACATTTCTTGTAAGACACAATAAAATTATCATAGTTATAAAATTCACACATTTCTTAACAATAGAGTGCTGTGTATATATAAATTTTTATCACATACACAAAAATGTTTATTTTAAAATGTGTGAATTTTAGCACCATGTCATTGCATTGTGTTTACACAACACGAACGCTAGATGTCTCCATCCACTAATTAATGGTTTGAAACTCGAGTGTGTGTCGATAATTGCATTTATTGTATGTGAGAAACATAGTGTGCGTGATGTTTTTGGTCGTGTTATACATAGGTTTATCATGGTGTTGTATAGCAGGCTGGGTGTTTTATATTCATAGAGGATTTTGTGTCAGTTAATGAGGTTTTTAAGTGGAATTATATACGAGTACGTGATATCTTGTAATAATTTATATAAACAGGTGCTATTTTTTTATAATTTTATGGATTTTATTGTGCGAAAATGATTTAAACCTTGTAGGAAACATGGTATTAAAATTTTTATAGATTAAACAATTTTTTTGGGTTGTAGAACCCTAAAACCAATGGAAAAATAAATAAATTATAATGATTTTTCTTTAACTTATTCGAAATCAATCACCATTTGAATTTTTTATTTTTTTTAAACTATTTTTTTCATGAAATTAATTAAACGATTTAAAAAATTGGATTCGTCGCTCTCCTCTCCTTCGTAACTACAGGCCAAACTACAACTCTGTCAACCCCCAAAAAATGTAAATCAATCCAAAAAAGTATCATTAACATTTTAATTTTAATGAAAGTTTGCTAATACTATTATTTGATCAAAAATGCATGCATATTTATAACAAACAAACTAACATACATGTCAAACGTATAACCCATACTTTTGATATATGAGCCAACGAACTAATTTGTTTGATGTCAAAAAAAAACGAAATTTCCTACATAAAAAATGGAAAATAACAAATTTATACTGGTGTAGGTATTTTAATGGGCTCCAGTATTGCAAATTATCCCTACTTAAGTCCCACTGAAGCGTTTCGAGCTCAGTAGGGGGTGCTTAGAGCTGCCGTGCCACGAATACATTTCTATACGATGTAGTTGTCATAATTTTTTATTGTTATTACATACTTCGATGGTCTGTGAATCATGTAATATTTTTAATAGTACTTAAGTAAGTTGTTACTTACATCATAGGAAGTGCTTATTAGAATATAAATTAACTGTTTTTCATGCAAACGACTCGTGAAGTTATTTATATTTATTTGGAAATGGTAATTTTCAAGTTAAATATTTTTCTGTATGTTTCTTTTCATGTTTAATTGATAACATTTTCTGAATAATTTTATTATATAATTTTAAATGTAAGTATACAATCAAACTTTGATGAGATATCTTATGTTTCGAGCACTTTTTAGTTAAGTTTGGTTTAGATTCTTTAGAGAATCGTATATAAATGGATCTTTTTATTGCCAATAAAAGTTTTGTACACACCTTAAGAGTTTCTGTCAAAACTTTTGATAAGTATATATAACAAGTTATCGAGTAAAAGATTTTAAAGTTTAAGAATCATTTAATATCATTTTGTAATTGTTCTTTTTTATTTCAAATCCCATATGAATATTGGTACAACATTTGTTAATATTTAAGTAATACACACAATACCAAATTAAGAATATTATTTTTATTATTTTTACTACAATGAAAAGAAATTTTTATATAAAAATCAAGTACATATAAATAATAAATTCATATGCATATTTATAAAAACAATAAAATGTTCGTATATTTTTTCTACAAAACATAACTGTACAAAAATTCTGACCTAACAGCTACAAATTGATAAAAAAGCGGAGAAAATAGCACACGATAAAAAATTACAATAATAACTAAAAAAAACTTAATTAAAATATTTAACAATTTCCGAATATGATTGGTCCACAACCTTTGGCACTAGAACTAGTATGCCACCCATTCACATATCCGTCAGATTTTAAATTAACATTTGATGAAGAATTATCTCATGACAATCAGTTATTTTAATTCAACATACTACATCTCTTACAATAAATAATTTCCGTGTGAGGTCAGAGAATTAACTACAGGGGCGTACAAGCTTTTTTATTAACAACTAGAATTTCCTCGCGGCTTAAACCGCGTATGTCTCCGAAAAAAATGAAAATATACATTAATATTTTTGTATCAAAATTAATAAATAGATTCCTTCAATATAACCAGAGTTGAACAAAAGTACAGAAAAATGTAGGTACTTAAATATTTTTCATTGTACTTTTTTAAATGTATCTAATTGCAATTGCATTTACATTTGTATTTTTTAAAGAACTGTTACAAAGTAAATGTACATTTATTTATTTAAAATTTGTGAACTCTAAAACTAACTTTTTGAAATAGATACTACTAAACCGATTTTGTTGTGCTCAAGACTTTACAATAATTTGAAATTAGAGCAGGCTCTTAAGAAGAGAATAAAATAACAACTGATATCTATGTAAATGAAAATCAACTGCCGCATGTATGAAAAATCATTACTTGAGAACGGCTCGACCGATTTGGCTGATTTTTTTTGTTGTGTTCGTAATTGTCAGATATTTTTCTCTTGTTTAAAGTACCTGTTATATACGTTATTATATAGATTTTTAAACACTGATTCCAAATCCTTCGTCAATAATCAAATCCGACCTCACGTTCAAAAGTTATAGTAATTTTTCTCCAAAATTATGAAAAAACAAATTTTGAGAGCCTATATCTCGAGAACGTTATAAGCATAGGTGGGCACAGTTAATCGAAAAGTTAACTTCGTTAATCGTTAATCTGTTAATAAAAAAGTTAACTTCGTTAACCGTTAAAGCGTTAAAATTCCGAAAATGTAACGGAAGTTAAAGTTAACCGAAAATTTAACGAAAGTTAAAGTTAATCGTTAAAAAGTTAACCATCCAAAATGTTTGAAGACCTTTTTTTGCTATTTCGACAACTTTTTATGTACTTTTCATCAAACAACGAACTAAAGTTAACGGAAGTTAACAAAAGCGTTAATATTTTTTTGAGTTAACTTTAAAGTTAATCCGTTAACCATTTTCTTAACGTCGTTAATTAACGATTAACGGATTAACAAGTTAATGCCCACCTATGGATATAAGATACAGAACTGGGGTTTGAAAGTTTCAATTTTTCACGTCATTTCGAAACATACAAAAATTTTCAGTTATATTTCATGCATCAATCTTCAATTGAATAAAAAAATCTATAGTATTTTATTAATTAATTTAATAATAGTTTTGATATTAACTCGGATAACACCGGCTTCAAGTCTTGGCATCTTAGGACGCCGCGCTGTCCGCACCGTCCGCCAGACACGCAATACTGATGTGTGTATATTATTTTCAAGGTTAAAATTATTGCGTGTCTGGCGGCCGGAGCGGCCAGCGCGGTCGGCACGGCGTCCTAAGATGCCAAGACTTCAATATGCTAGTTTTATAATAAAATTTAAATGAAAAAGTTGAAACTATGAAATAAACTTGGATGAAGCCGCACTGAATAAAATAACTTAAAACATAATGCATAATATTGTTGAAGTTTTATTACTGAGGGCTCAGTACGTCACATAGTTGTTTTTAGAGTTTATTAAAAATTCACACTAGCGATAATAAAAATGTAAACACAATATATGTGTAACCATAAACAAACATTATCATTATCAGAGTGGAGAATCACACCTCTGGACAGGTATACACAAGGAATTCTCAGAGTTGTCCGAACCGCTACAACAGAGCCACGTTGTTCCGCGCGACGCAACTTTTGGTGGCCTCCCACAGGCCCGTACTTGACAAATTTATATTTAATCATTACAGTATCAAACCAAAAACTAAATATTTATAAAATAGATCAAAGAAAATTAGAATACTTTAATGTAATATTATAATATATTGTTATATTTTATTATGTTGCAGATATAGTTTTTTCTATGAGTACTGACTTACGGGACATCCTGTAGTTATGTTAAAGATTGTTATATTTATTTGAAAATTCACAAAAATAAAAAAATAGTCTAATATTTGGTCAAAATTAAAACCCAATCATTTTCTACAGGGTATCAAATCGTTATTAATTGAGTTTTAGAAGTACTGACTTACGAGACAGTCTGTAGTTATGTTTAAAATTCTGATATTAATTTGAAAGTTTACAAAAATAAAAAATAGTTTAATAATTTGCTCAAAACTAAAACCCAACTAAATGTCTTCTACAGGGTATCAAATCGTTATGAATGAATTAAACATTGTAATATTCATTTGAAAATTCATAAAAATAAAGTAATAGTTGAATAATTTGGTCAATACTAAAACCTATACAAATGTTTTCTACAGGGTATCAAATCGTTATGAATTTAGTTTAAGAAGTATGGACTTACGGGACATCCTGTAGTTTTGTTAAAAATTGTGAATTAATTTGAAAATTCATAAAAATAAAAAAATAGTATAATTTGGTCAAAATGTTTTCTACAAATCATTATTTTAGTTTAGATTTCAGAGCAGTGATTATAAATTTATATTAATGTAAAATCACGACTGCTTTTAGACCGCTGATTTTTTTTAATATTTAGCGTACGTGCACTAAATCATTAATAAATGCAATACAACTGTCATTCAAATTTAATATTTGTTTGGTTACACCGAGTACCCACTGGAGTCATCTCTAAAAAAATTTTTTTAAATCTAATCCAGTTTCCTATTTCTAAACAGTTTTTTGCTGGAAAGCAAAATTCAAAAATTTTGAATTTTGAAAAATAGATTTATATGTGAAGGTATATTCCGAATAACAAACTATGATTTCATATACATATTATTATAAATTATTATCACATAAATATTATTATAAATTCTTAAAAAAAAAAACATATATTTCATCAAACTCAAAAAAACCAATCACATACTTCGATGATAGTTGCATGATTCAACATAATCCAAAACAAAAGTTATCACGTCATTTAATAAAACATTTATCTCAAATGATATCTATTAATAAAAATCAATTCATCGCGACCGCCAAAATCCAAACAAACGATTGTCCAATAATTAAAACACCTTTCGTTCTTGTATCAACTCTAATCCAGGTCTGACCAGCCTTTAACATCTCAACCAAATACATTTCAACATTACCTATCTCACTTACAGAAATGTATACAGGCTGCGCCGTTTTATATGACCGATATTTACTATACCTACCATATCAAATAAGTATTAAAAAAAACTTACTTAAACCTAAATTGAACATTTGGTTCAAAACTATTAAATCTAGGTATTACCTTTGACTTCGTTTACATCGTTAATAATACAGATTTCTGTATGATAGTCGATAAAACAGGTTGTTAATTTCGCATTTGAACACTAGATATCAACGCCAAAAAATATATTCTATAATACGTACTATTACCACACACCCATTTTTTTATCTAATAAATTAATTTTTCGGAATACAAAGTAGCCTATGCCCTTTCCCAGGATGCAAGCTATCTCCATTCCAAATTTCATTAAGATCGGTTCAGCAATTTAGCTGTAAAAAGGTAACATACATTTTCGCATCAAAATATTAGTTATTATATAAAATCAACTATTATTATAAATACCAATCTATTATATTTACAAAATTCCCGCGAAAAAATCAATCGAAATGTTCACACGAAGACAGAACACCTTGTACACATTTGTATAGTTCCCTCTCAGTCGATCGCACGTCCAAGTTATGCATTGCAAGACCACCTCAGATGTAAAGTTGATCTGTGAGGTAGATAAGATTAGCCGGCCTTAGTCGGACGAACACAAAAAATGTTATAAAAAATCTTAAACTCGCCTCGATTAAGATATTATTATAAGTACACGACTCGTACAACTGTAATCAGAAGACGCTCGCATCGCGGCCAATGAGAAGGAAAGTGATAGCACGTTTTTAATAATAATGGACGCGATGTACACTGGTAAAATTAATGTTCTTGTTTTTTTTTTTACGGTAGTATTTATACCTACAATTTCTTTACAGACTTCTGTTTTATATTTTTTTTTGGTGAGGCAGTGGGAGGGAAGTTAGGTTATGGTTATAAGTTCAGTAAAATAATTGATTTCACATATTTATCTTTTACTAGAATTTCCTAGACTTACTCATTAGTAAGTTCTAGCAAAACTGTTACAATTACATATTGTTATGTATTTTTATTAGAAAATACCAATTCAAAATTTCCCTGCTGTAAATAAATTTATTATTATATAGACTTTTTAAAGGTAAAAGTACATTACATATAAATGTAAACATGCTATAATAAATGTGAGAAATGCATTTATTATTAATAACAACATTACAGTTTTTTTTATTTCAGTCTAATTTAAGAATAATAATTAGCAACACATACCCAATTGTTTCGCGTATGAAGCTATAATTACTTTTATTAATTGGAGAAGCTGTGGTGCTGTGATTAAACTATTTATAGTTTTCTTAAGTGTTAATTTAGAAGACTTTAAAACACGTGTAATTATTTCATTGTTAATGTTATTATTAAATTGTATACAGTATATGTACATAATATATATAATTTAGTTTCGAATAATACTGATACTATATTAACTTTTTTGTTGTTATAACTATTATTATATTAAATCATTTTCATTTTTTTAAACATAAATTATGATGAAGTTATTCAAAAATTGATCAATTTTGCCAACGTTTCTACATACAAATATTGTAAATAAAAATTGGACTTGTATTTAAATAAACTTTTTTTATAATAAACGATTTATCTGTCCGGTTATACAGTGAAACTTGATTAAGTGGGACGTGGATAAATGGGAAACTTCTTTAACTAGAATTCATATTGAGGTCCCGTCACTTCGGCATGAAAATACCTCTATTAATGAGACATAATACTTCTCTAACTGGAATTTCATTTTTTGATTTTTTTTCTATAATTACCTCCCTTACTGGAACAACTAATTGTAAGATTGATTGCTTCTATAACTGAGACACGAGACAAAATTGAAAAAAAAATATGTAAGAAAATCAATAATTAAGATTAGTTCTGTTTTAACTTCTAACTATTAGTCGGGCCTTCTGTAAATAAGACAATCACTTGGATATCTGAACAACTACGTTATTGAGATACCTCTTTAAGTGGGATGAAATAACTATTAATGAGATTCCAGTTATCCAAATTTCACTGTATTACATCTCTATGATTATTTTACAGTATTTTTTACAGTGTACAAACGTGCAAGAAAGATGGGTAAACCCAGGTGTCGTTTCATTCAGTTACACAACTTTCAATTTTCTCTAACGTTAGATCGTTGACAGTAGATAAGGTTTTATTGTTAATATCTGATAGTGGTATTTCATATTTTCTATATCTCTTTGACGGGTATTTATTGACATTCATTATATCTAAGAATATATAGAAATTTAGCTACCTGAATATATATATGTGTATATTTTTTTGATATCTGATATGGAAGTTTTTTTTGTTGTTCTTGATTATATTTCACACTTAACGCCGTCAACTTATCGTATTTTCAATCAATTCATTTTTTACTTGTATTGTATCTTTTTACTTTTTTAAATTGAAATTGCATTTTCGTGTATCATTTTTTATGTTACGTAATAAATAATTTCATAAAATTGTCAGAAATGGTTTTGTTATGAAATTCTTTTGTTATAATTGTAGTAAAATATTTCAGTTATATAGTTTTTATATTATCTTATAATACAATTTTAGTAAAAATCACCTGAGATTTTTTAACATTATTTATATATCAAACAGGGCTTTGTCGAGAAGAGACTACTTTAAATTTTAACAAGAGATCAAAATTTAAATCTAAAAATATATAATACGAGTGATAAGTGCACTAACGGACAGACAGACAGACGTTGAGCTTTATACATATTAAGGATGTACTATATGTATAAGCAGATTTTGGAAACCGATTCTAGAAAATACTTCGCTAATTAAATGCCCTGCTAACTTTTTACTTTTTTATACATACATGAAATGTAATGTATAAATAAAGTATAGTGATCACGAAAAAAATCGAACTCGAGATTTTAACGGAATTACACGTTTTGAGCGTCCCTGAATCATATACCACCATTAACTCAATGACGTCTGTGTGTCTGTCTGTATGTCTGTGAACGCTCTACAGCCAAAACTGTAATACTTACGAACGTGGAATTTTAAACTTAAGGTTCTTGTATACTCTAGATGTGCACCTCCTATTTTTGAAAACCATCACTAAACCGGAAACGGATGTTTACTGGTGTCAATTTTTGAACTTTTCGAATTATTTTTGAAACGGTGCGCAGTAGAAAAAAATATTTTAGATTAAAGTTGTAGAAGAGACTTGTATCTATAATTTATGTTCTATTCATTTTCCCCCCAAAAAATTGTTTTTAGGAAATAATCGATTTTCTAAAAAAAATATTTTTTCGATTTATTTTTTAAACGGTAGGTATTAGAAAAAAATGTTTGAGATACAAGTTGTAGAGAATATTATTTTCTATAATTTATGTTCTATTCTTTTTTTTGTATCTTATGAATAAACCAAAAAAAATAATTATTTTAGTTTTAATGGTTTTAATTTAAAAATGATTTGAATAATACAAAAAATCTAGTTATCTATGAAAATTTTAGCATTTATTATTAGAAGTGTCAAAATTGAAATCTAGCAAAATAAATACTTGTTAATACAATAATCACTAATCTTAATTGATTTCGTTTAATATTTAATGTCAATATTAAATAGAATGTATCAATTTCATTCACTGAAAATCATTTTGTAAGTAAAAAATTTTAAAATCAAATATTAAATTATAAAAGTAATCACATATTAATACTTCGGTGTCATGATGTATAAAAAAGTCTCGTGCCTGCCAAGGCAGTTTATTTTTAAATTGATTTTAGTCACACCGGCAAATATAATATTCAATTTACCTAATTAATACAAATTTAAAAAAAAATCCTGAAGTTAACAAACGTTATTTTTATTTAAAGAATAAGAAGCTTAATAATTTCTATTATTATTATTCAAATAATTTCAAGAAGAAGAAAACCTTATACAAGAGAATATTTTCTCGACTTGATTTTTCTAAAAAAAAAAAAAACCTAATTGAATTTTCTAGAACAATGGCGAAGAGTAAAGTCGTTATTTTAATGTCTGTCGGACTCGGAAGGCTTAATTTAAAATCTCCTTACAAGAGGAAACTTGTTTATTTTTCAATAATCGCATTAGGAAATCTATTGTGCTATGTAAAATACGTCGTCTCTCTAAAATAATATTCATACACAGGGACATCTGGGACTCTCAAAATGTCGTCCATAAATAAATAAATAAACACCTATACTTTTTAATATAAATAAAAAAAATAATATACCTGTCAGATTTATTATTACACGAAAATTACTCAACCGATTTCGAAGGAACTTTCATTGTTAGAAAGTCTACATCTTTTTATTTAGTTTAAGATATAAGACATAAGATATAAGACTTTTTTGAACCCCTATTTATTAATAAAATGCAAAAAAATAAAATCGATATTTTACATTTTTAGACTAGAATACCCACATAATACGTGAAAACAAGTACTTGTACGAAAAAAGATATTAGATCTTTGTTGTAGACAATTTTCTAATCTTTATATTTGATAATAACTATTTTAGTCATAGAGCCAATATATACAGAGATATCTAGCTAAAACTAATTGTTAGCACCTTTTCTGAGCTGTAAAAAAGTATGCTCACAGGGGATCGATGGGGACTTTTAGTAACTTATTTATAAAGGCAAAATGAAGGTGTATACAAAAATTCAGCTCTATGATGCGAATTTATTCCTAGTGAAAACCTAAAGTTACTGGATTATAAGGAAATTTTCAAATGTCATTGATTTTGAAATAAAATTATAAATACTTCACCTATTTAAAATTATAATTTATTGAAGAAAATAAAACATAGTTCAGTTTTTATGAAAACCGAAAAGTTAGGGTTACTGTTCAACAAAAAAAAGGTTGTATACATTTAAAAAAAGATATATCCATTCTACCGATGATTTCAGTTTAAAGTGAAAACAATATGTTTTCATAAAAGTTATGTCCGCGGTTTTCATCCCCCAGGAATACATCAAAAACAGTTGCCTACATGCATGTGTGCGTGTGTGTGTATGGAACCCTCGCAACAATTGGAAAACCGATATCAACAATATCATCTTTAATGTCCCACCGGAAATCTGTTTCCAACAACACCCATCCACCCGGTCACCCACCCACCTGCTCGCATATTGTATTTTCGAATTCGGTGTATTAAATGGTAGCAATAATACCGAATTTTATTTGCGTTTTGAAATATTTATTTGATTGGATTGTCTTTTTTTGTTAAATAATAATTTGTGGGTTTTATTCTTTGTTTTAATATACATAACATGGCTTGAATTTTCATGAGAAAACTGAAATTATATCAACTTTATAAATTACTAGCGCAACCTATTTAAATTTAAACAAAATATCCACAAATTATACCCCTAAACCTTTCTCGTGAAAACCGGGATAAAATCGGTTCAGTAGTCACTGAGAAAATATTGCACAGACAGATAGACAAACAGACACGACGATAGACATTGTTATTTATACTATGTACATTGCCGTGTAATGTATTCATTTTGTTGCGTATTGTAAATATAAAACTGCAAAAATAATTTATAAAAAATCTTAAACGTTGATAAGAAGTACTTAATTACAACTTTTGTAATAATCCTAGCATATTTAAAATACAGCATTTACAATTTTTCATGTTAAGGAAAATTTTTGAATTTTATGCCTGAAAGGTCAGGTTAACTCAAGTTGAAAGTTTTGATGCACAGTGGCTTTCAAGCTAACGAAAAATTGTTGTTTTTTTTTACTGCGAGTAAACTTATTCTTTTCGCAATTTTGGAGATTTTTATTGACTGAAATCTCTATATTACATTCAAAATCACAGGTGTCCAAAGACTTTTGCACGACAGTGTATACCTATAGATAAACATAACAAATGAATTTTGAGTATCACCGTTCATATTATATCCTTCGTGAATAGAGCCGTTATCTTCGCGTCCTGGCGGCTCCTTCTTAAATAACGCGGTTTTATAAATTAGATTACATTAGAATACAGGAATAGCTGTATCTATCTACCTCTCTCTCCCCCACTCACACAATAACTTTAAAGTGAAATTATGTTTCGTCAAAACATTATCAAGCTTTGTTAACTCGCAATTTTGATTCAATTAACAGAAGAAAAATGTATAAACCGAATTTAATTAACTGTTTGAATATTATACTGAGATTTCTTTTGTAGTTGTTTCTAACCCTTTTACCGGGTTATGTATACTTTGTAAAATGTCGATTAAATTTGTAAAATGTTGAATGTTTTTAGTTACAAAGGTAATTACTTTATGGATTTAAGGATATTTTATCGTTAGAATAATGTATAGATAAAAGTCTAAAATTGTAATATGTTTTTTTATGGATAACTCACATATTTTACTAATTTTTATTTAAAATTTTGGACGTATGGTTTTCGAGTAATTGGATATTAAAAATAGAGTTTTTAAGACACGATAAATGAGAGAACTCGCCGCATGTGCTGTATTTATTGAAATTCTACACAATTGGCTGTATAGAGACGTTTTAAAACTAATTATTCGAAACTTCAACCCTTTTAAATACTATAAAAATTATAAAACAAATATATTCACGTGTAATTTATTCAAAATAATGAAAAACTAGCTCTGCCATTACAGCATATTAGTACATGTTACTATTATATACCTACCGTTCTGCATGTCTATTTCAATTTTCAAATTAAATTAAACTTTTTTTACTTTTAATAACTAGCAAAGTAAAATATTCCATTAAATGTAGGTATAAAGTCTTGGCATCTTAGGACGCTGCGCCGTCCGAACCGGCCGCACCGTCCGCCAGACACGCAATACTGATGTGTGTATATTATTTTCAAGGTTAAAATTATTGCGTGTCTGGCGGCCGGAGCGGCCAGCGCGGTCGGCGCGGCGTCCTAAGATGCCAAGACTTAAGTGTTTTGAATATAAATTAAAAACAAAATTTTCCGAAACCAAATTTTTTTACAGTGTGCTAGACGTATAACCTTAATTTAAATAAATATATTTGCTAGAATTAACATTTGTGTATTATAGTACACAGGTATAAATGTTTACTTGAGCCAAGTAAACCTTTTTTTGTATAAAACGAAAACAATATTTTTTTAAGATAAGAAATATATTCTTAAACCATGCAACTATAGTATTCTTGGATGAAGAAATAATGTAGTTGGATTAAGAATACTTTTCTTATATTAAGAAAATATTGTTTTAGTTAAATACAAAACAAGATTTTCTTGGTCCAATACAGTTTTATTTTGTGTGTACCTCCTCTCCTTCATGGAAATACATTTTTTGGGGAGTAAATTTAATTCTTTAAAATTATAATCGAAAGTCTTAAAAAAAGTCTCGTAAATTGATTATTAATTTTTTGTTTGTATTTTTTTCAGGAAAGTGGCCTGTAGATGGAATCAGGCGAGCCACCGCCTCCCCACGGCTCCAGCGAGAGCGCGTGGGGGGATGGGCACGACTGTGATTGTGGCCCGCCACCCCCAGAGTTCTTGTTGCCCCCTCCCCCTCGGCCGCCCTTTCTGCAGAACGAGTTTTTCTGCTCAGAGGACCCGCTGCCAGATATTGAGACCTGTGATGCGATCCCGGTAAGTCGATATTTTAAATTTGTTTAGGGTGTATACCCTTAATTGTTGAAAGTAGAAAAATGATAATTTTCATTAAGGAATTATATTTATTACTTCTTGATCACGCATTATGTTTTTTTTTCTTTTTAGGGGTACTTACCCCTAACTTTCGAAAGTAAAAATATATAGGAACTTGTGAATTAGGAATTAAGTTTCTGTATGTTTGGGGGTATTCTATACATCAATCGAAAGAAACAAATGTTATAATGCACACTTGGCAATAACAATTTCGTTTTTGTAATTAGGTCAGCGTAATTATCTGACAATAAATAAAAAGAAACAATGTTTATTTTGTGTACGTCACTAGCGTCTTTGACGCCGTAAATCTAAGAGAAAACGTTCCCCTAATGAGATCCGTAGATGTGACTTTTCATCACTTGACTATAATTACAAAAGAAGGAAATTGATGGAAAATCGAACGATCGAATGTTATTTTGTCCTACAAAATTCTTATTTGTTTTACGTTCAATGAATAAAGTAGACGATTATTTTTTATACAGTTTTTTATACGTTGTTTTTGATGGATTTTTTTTTCAAGTGAAATTGAAAAGATAAGAAAAATTATAACTATTTTTACTATAAGTTTTGAAACTTTCTATTTATAGATTGTTATTCTGTCTCATCACAATACTAATATATGTCTATACAGGTGGAAAATTTTGGAAGAGGGGGGAGGTATAATGTATTTTGATACTATAAAATTAAATTGTTTGTTTTGTCTTGGCACCAGAACCACTGAACCAATTTTGATGGAACTTTCACTGTAAAAAAGACAAAATTTTATATTTTCATAAAGATTAAACCGAAGGTTATTGTTTTAACCCTCCGTCCCCCAAAACTTAAATACAGTAGCATAAAAAAGTTATATATAATCTTCAATATTTCGCCCCATTTCAAAGATGAAAGGTTGTAATTTCATCGGGCGGGAAAAAAATTACTGGTGTGTAGGGAAGCTTTGGGAAAATTTTAATAAGAGCCCACATATTTACAGTTTTTCTTCTGCCTGCATATCAATTTTTTTTAAATGTAGGTACCTAAAATATAAATTATAAGAAATGCAGATATCACTCAAATTTAAATAGACAGTGCACATGTTTCAAAATATACTCGATATTAATAGAAATTAATTTGAAACACCCACTAATGAATTAGATAAATGCGAGTTCAAAGTGATATCAATACATTACTCAAATCGAGCATCGCTAAATCATCGCAAGTTTTTCAATAAATTATTCAAGACATTTAAAAAAACGTTCCTCTCTTTCTCACCTATACCAAACCACAACAAGTGCGAGTGAGATAGTATGATATAACATATAAAATACGATAACATATAACCATTTCGTTTGCACTTATGGTGATTTACAGTAGGTGCGAGTGAAAGAGTATGCATGATGTATGTATAATAAGCATACACGTTGACCGTGGTGCCATCTGTCTGTCGAATGTTGAACACGTGTATTTAGACGGTGTCTTTTAATTATACCCATTTTTAAGCGGATGGTTTTTATGTGTTTTTGGTTTACAAACAGATCAAAGGGAAGAGATGTCGAGGAAGTTTTTTGTGTTTAAAAATAATTTCGGTTTAACTCTTGATCTCGATTTCAATTTAAAATTATCACGTGGCGCCCCGGTGTATTTCGTTTGTTTGTTTGTCATTTATATTGTAATTGTAAAGCATTTTTATCTTTTTGATAAAAAATATAAAAATCCGGTTTGTCGGAAAAATTCAAATTAATTAAGTTTTTTTAATTGTTATATTTCGTTAAATAAACTTTACAAATTCATTCATATAATTTTTAACTCATAATATGTGGTTACCACTGTGCCAATAATGGCAGAATTAGATAAACAGTATGGTAGGATTATGTAGAATACCTATAATACAGGTCAACATCTAAATGCTGAAATCGAAAACCTAAAAATACCAAAAATGATGATTTCATAGATATAAATTATTTATGATTTTTTTACCAATTTTCTTACGTTTTCATTCATTGTAACAAAAAAGTTATTTTCCCTTTTAAGGTAGTTGGTCCATCATAATGTGATCACATTAGGCCATGAGTACATATTTTTAATTTAGAGAAATGATCATGGCAACGCTGTACATTATCTACTATTAACTACTTGTCAAATGATTATATTTTATCATCTAAATCTAAGCTACCACAGAATATATTAATAATTAATGAAATCGATTATAATTCCCTTCAATCCACTTATCATATTTTGTAAAAAATTATTTCATTATTTCGTGTATTTTTTACTATAATCTAATGAATACGTTGTTGCCACATTGTCAACAATACTGTTATTTATGTGATGGTTTGGTAGTTAAATCTGGTTAAATCTTAATAACGGGATGGTCAATAATTCCAATTTTTTGTATTCTGTTTTCTTTCATATAAATATACATGTCAGTTTTTTATGAAAATCTGACGCTACGTTTAAATTTTATCTAATAAAACGTTACGTTAGTGTACGGTTAGTCCATATAAGCTGTGTTAAAAATATAAACTTTGAGATCGTTTTTCATGACTTTGAGATGGTCAATTTTAATAAAAATGGGCTATTTTTCAGATATTAATCTAGGGAATATTCCTGTGCAATTTAAACAAAATCTGACGAAAACATGTTTACGGACCAACTACCTTAAATGAATATATGTGATTTTGTTACATTGTAAATGAAAACTTTAGGGGAAAACATGAGAAATTTAAGGAAAGGATTCAGTTGAGTTAAGGATCATCTATTCAGTATTTTTTGCTGCTCATTATTAGGTACCAAATATTTAAAAAAATATATCAGTAGTAAAAGTTCCAGCAAAATTATTTTATTATAATATAACTTTAGAGCTATTAAACATAACATTTGTTGCCTATACATATTCCACATTTTATAATTACCATAAAAATAAGAAGAAACATACTTTTTTAATTAAACAAAAATAATATGGGTCGTTATGAAAAAGTAAATATTATATGATTAATATATTTAACAAAATTTTACGATCTGAGATATGGTGCTGTAATAAAATTACTCATAAATAATCGTTAACTTTCTAACAACGCAAATATAAAATCTAATTTGAGTTTTCATAAAAATATTATTACTTACGTTAGAAGTAATAACTAACTGGTGCAGTAATTGGAAAATATTCTCTTTGTGATATTATCAGTAATATTCATGGCATTTTTTATTTGAGTTCATTAAAATATTGTATTTATTTTTCACACATGTTTATTGATCTGTAGTATGATTAATAAGTTTATATTCATATTCAATTGGGTCTTTTTTTACTCGGTAGATATTTTCACACAGTAAAATTAAGGATATGTACGACCCTATACTGTATTTTTATTGAACTGTTAAAATTTCCATATAATTTTTGACACGAAAAGAGAAACTAATATCGTTCTGAGACCCTAATTCAAAAACTTTATATATTGCTCACTTATTTTTCTCTATAATTTCAAGTTTTTACAGAGTAACAATATATTTTTAAAAGTCCGTTTTCATGATTAAACATGTACGTGGAGAGAATATTCTTTTAAAAATTAACAGAAAATGTTGTGAACCTGAGGACAGAATCAACTTCTGAAAAAATTAACAGAAAAGTCAGTAGAATTTAAAATAAAGTAAATGGAAAATTACATTGACATATTGGTAAATTTTAACATAGTACCTATTAAAATATATTTACTCTGAAAAAGTAATATACGCTATTCTTTAATTTAATTTCTTACATATGAAAATTTCACGTGCATTCTCTATAATTTTACTATGTTTCTATATTACTTTTCATATCTGGTCTATCGCCAAAATAGAAACTGCTATACAGTATAGTAAATTGTAGTAGATGTTCTTTTAAATTTTACCATGTCGGGTGTTAAAAATTTTTAGGATAAAATTTTTTTTCATCAATCTATGCAATTTTTATTTTTTTCCCATTCCTACCGTAAATAAATAAAAATATTAATGAAATTTTTTCATCTGACTATTAATAACATGTTAAAATAATTATTTATTGTTTTATAATTATTTTAACATACGGTTTAGTAATTTTTGATACAGTTGGTATGAAATATTACTACGATAACGATTAATTTTTTAGTCCTCCCGTTAACATGTTTTTTATGTTAAAAACTATCAGTAAATTTTTTCAGTATAAATAAACTTTATAATCAGATTGTATACGCAGACAACATTAAACATACGAGTTCACCGGGTCATTTTTTTTTTGTTTAGAGGTGGAATATTTCTCTTAAAAGGTAAAACACACACGATGTGTTCCATACACATATATGTGAATAAAGTACTGTATATATATGTACTCATATAGTCATATATATGTACATTATATACATACATGTATGTATATATATATATATATATATATATATATATATATATATATATATATATATATATATATATATATATATATATATATATATATATATATATATATATATATATATATATAATGTATACTTCACTCCACTCTGTCGTAATGACGCTCATACAGAAATAATTAATGTTGCGTCTTCAATGCTATTAAAATATTCAAATTTTAATGATGGAGAAATTGTCATTAAAATACATACAATGTTCGTATATAGGTAACTATGTATATGTAGGTACATGTAAATGTAAATTCGTAATAATTGAAATATTTAAAATAAAAGTTTTAGGTTTATAATAAATTAACTTCACGACGAGACTTATCGCAATTTCTATTTAGATCAAATTAATGCAAGGTTAGTAAATGAATAGGTTGTACCATAACTTTTCGACCAATTAGCAGCCGCGCGAAACGCGTCATCCTGAGGAACCTTTATACATATAGTAAAAAATGTTTGACAACTATTTTTAACGTTAGAGGATTCCTCATGTTGACGCGGTCTCCCCTATTTTATGATAAATTGAAATTTGAACCGTGAAATTTGACTAAAAAATTTTGGGTTTTCAATTTCGTTAAAAGTATGTTTACTTCATAGAAAATGAATGTG